>JASXTE010000003.1:30371606-31571606 GCA_030280995.1 Hemileia vastatrix | reverse complement strand
TTCGCCTAATTTTAGTCAAGGATTTACCTGTGCAAGCACCTGCCAAGGACTGCATGTAGTTACCCCACATCTCACACTCTTTTTTAAGTTTTTGGGTGGTTTCTCAGTCAATTTTGGTTATTTTTGAATGGGAATTTCACATAGTATAATGTCAGGATTAGCCCCTACATTTCTACTGTAGATCCCTATTATTATTAAGCTATAATTAAACTTAAAAAGTCTCCTTTAAACTTGTTATAATATTGTTTTCCACGCATATACTCTCTTTTTGTCTTTTCTTTAATTTTGATGGATCTCCCTTATTATTAATAGGATTTTAGTGGTTGTTGTTTGTTTAATTATGTTATTGGTCACTAGGGGCATTGATGGAGAGGTCTATTACTTGTTTGAAGGCGTCATTAACATTGTATTGGATGGTACATCAAGGTGTTTATTGGGGAACTTAGTGTGTATAAAAGGAGGGGGTTTTTGGTCTTGTTTTCGGCATTCTTTATCATTTACAATTTACCAATATAACCAAATAAATTACAATACATATCAATTAGTACTTTTATAAGACTTTTGAATAGTATCTGAATTATAAAATCTATTTTTCTACCAACTACAAAGATTGTAAGCCATATATAAAAATAGTGAGAGTTATATTACTGAGACCTTTAATTTTGATTATAATTTACTACTTATTGGATTTAGATTACAGTATTCATATAGGACCATTAAAATCTTCTAGACAACTGACCATTCAAGCTAGTTCACGTCCTTGTACTTGACCTTTAGCCTGACAATTGGGGGCCTTTCCTCAAGAATTCTGTTATAATTCAGTAAGTAAAATTTTCAAAAGAAGGTGCACGTAAATAAAATCCCTATAGAAATATTTGGATAATTACAACAGGTTGGGGTCACTTATATAGTGATTTCAGAAAGAGAAGCCCTTTTATATAATAAAATTGTGATATTGAATCAACAATTTTACCACTAATTTAACATAAAATTGTTATTAGTGGGAGTCTGTCAATAGACCAATTAAATTTGTGATCTTTGCAGATAATAAACCAATTAAACTGATTAATTGTTTTCTTTTAACAGGACTCTTAATCTTTTCTTTTTATTGGTTTGTAATATTCATTAAATATTTAGAGAGAATCTTACTAACAGTTGTTTTCTTTTAAATATAAAAACACGGCTACATATTGTAGACCAGTTAAATTAAGTGACCACATAAAAAGCATATTTGACTTTTGGCACTTAAATATTCACTTCATACCAATAAGTAAGCAATAAGATTGTCTTCAGTGGTATTGATAAATAGTGATAAAACTCCTTTTTGAAGTTTTTATATCTAAATTCTCAAATTCTTTAAATTCCACGTGAAAATGTGTGACAACAATGACATTGTAAGTAATAAGGCAAAAACTTATAACTTAAGACCTAGAGCTGAAAGACCTGTTACAGGACATTCAAATGGAGGGCCAGGACTCTCCCATAATCAACAACACTCGGCCAATGTCTCTGGAGGAAAGGGAAAAGCTTTTAAAGCAGGTTTCAATAAAGAAGTCAAAAAATACATTACAAGAACAAGTTCACTCCCTATCCACCCTAATGAAAACCTTGACAATAAGAGTCAACAACATAGTGGACCAGATCAACAATCTGGAAAAGATAGCAGCTCAAGGTTTCATAGAAGTCAACCAAGCTCTAGTGGACATAAAGACTCAACCACCAACAGTGGCATCCAAAAATTCCATAGCAACACCTCCAGCCCAAGAGGAGGACGAAAAAATTACAGTAAGCAAATGGAAATGGGATTGGTACGCCCAAAATTACAACAATCCTTCTCAACAAGGATCCAGCAGTCACCCTTACAGGGGAAAGCCAAGGAGAGGCAGGGGAAATGGGGTAAGACCTTGGTGAGCCATCCAACTTCTTATGATCAATTACATCAACCTAATAATGAATTACTTATAGGTAATGAGATTGATAAGGAAATATTGGATACAATTGATAATGATTTAAAGGATTATTCATTTGAAAAAAATATGTTAAACTTGTCTTAGCACAAAGACAATGTAGATAGTTTTATTGATCACCAGGATAATGCTATTAATATTAAAATGGAATCAAATGATGAGTCTTCTGAGTTGGACACAGAAAAAATAGAATATTTTTTAAAAGAAAATCCAATAGAATCAAAGATAATAAGTAAATTATTATTGAGAATTGAAAAATCGGAAGAGTTCTCAAAAGAGTCAAACAATAATACAGAAAAGGTATTATTACAGCTAACACAATCATTGAGTGCAATGGCCAATAGATTAAAAATTATTGAAAATTCAAATAATGAATTAGTCAATGAGAATAAGGGCTTAAAACCTGAGATTAGAGATTTAGAAAATAAATTAGAACACTCTCAGAATATTATGGCTACCATTGAGGGACGTGTTAAATTATCTTTTTCAAATGTAAATGACACCCTAACTCATGTACCAGTAATACAGGATAGGTTACAAAGAGTGGAAATAGAAGTAGCAAACATGTGGAAAAATACTGAAAGAATAAAAGATAACACTTCTTATGTAGCAAGAGTGCCTGTTTTCATGAAACATGCAAATGAAACACCAATGATGGAACATGAACATAGTATCATGGGCTCTGAGAGTAATAAATCAGTAAAAGATGAAATACATGATCATCTTTCTAAAGTAATTGAATTACTAAATATTCCTCAGGATAGGGAAGCAAAAACTAGCCAAAAGAACTGGCCTAAGTTAGATCAGTACCCATCTTTTGACGGAGATTCAAAATCTGATTGGCAGCAATTCATACAAAGAATTGATAACTTAAAATTTTCATACAAATTACCTGATGAAGAAATTACTTCAAAGTTAATATCTTTATTTACAGATGTGGCCTTATTATGGTTTGAATCTGTATTGAGTGAGGGAATTAATTACTCCTGGAATGAATGGAAGGCACTAATTGAAAGGCAATTTGGTGGCCCAAAATTTAGAATCACTCAACAAAGATTGTATGAAAAGGCCAGATATAATCCAAATGCTGGAGATAAACCTATGGTATTTTTAATGAATTTAATAAAAATAATGAAAGCCATGGATCCAAAAATGGATTATGAAGAGTGGAAAGAAAAAATAATATACAAGTTACCTATATCAGTTAGAGACATTATTGTAGCTAGAACTGAAACCATCAGAGATACCTCTGGGTTCATTAATATATGTAATGAAATATTATTAAACCACAAATATGAAACCAAGTATATTAATTACAGACAAAGTGTTGACGTGGTAAAACCTACTACAAGTAAATTACCAGTGGAGAAGAAAAAACCTTCAGCTCCCCTTGTCCCTAAAAGACAAGAGAATACCACTTGTTATAAATGTAATGAACCTTGGGTTAAGGGTCACACGTGTAAGAAAAGAATAAATGTTATTGAAACCTCCCAGAATTCTGAACCAAGTAATCATGAAGATGAAAATGTGGAATCTAGTGAGGATTGTAATAGTAACATATCTTACAGTGATGATGAAAATGAGATATTTGTATTAGAACAGGATATAATGTTCCTGAATGATGCTATACCTCATACAGATACATCTTTAACTTCCATTGAAGAAGCTGAAATAATTAAAGACTTATCTCATGATACTTACAAAATAACACCTATCAGAGCACCTGTTATTATATGTGGAAGAGAAATGAATGCCATTCTTGACACTGGGGCTGCAGGTAGTGTAGTTTCTATTAATACATTAATGAAACTTGACAGTAAGTATAAGGAAAAAATAGAACCTGTTCAGACAAAGAACTGGAGGGGTTTTGGTTCAATATTAAATCCAATTGGAAAATACAAAACTGCTGTATTCTTTAAATATAATAATGGATATGTAAGAGCATTTTGTGAATTTGTAGTAATGGATAATAATAATTGTAGTGATTGGTTTATTATTGGCAATGATTTATTGACAAAATTTGGAATTAAACTAGATCCTGCAAACAGTTGTTTCACCATAGGAGTGAATGGTAAGAGAAAATTCAAGATATGTTCTGAAAATTCAGTGTATGCCATTTCTCCTAGAGAAGAACAACTGCAAGGTGGAAGAACCACCAATGAAGTGTTTGAATTGGAAAATGAAATCCAAAAGGCCTCTTTCAGTCCTCAACTCTCAAAAATTGAAGAAGAAAATATTTTGAGATTGATTAAATCATATCCTATGGCATTTGCTCATGGTTCAAATGAACTAGGATTGGTCAAAGACCATGAGATGAAAATCTCTCTGAGCTGTGATTTGGATAATATTCCTGGCAGCCTAAAAAAGAAACCTTACCCAGCATCTCCTGAAAAAAGGAAAGATATTGAAGAAAATATAAAAATGTTGTTGGAAATGGGTATTGTTGAAAAAGTGGACACAACACCTAAGTATTGTGTTATTTCACCAGTATTGATCTCTTATGAAAAAGATAAGGCAAGATTATGCGGTGATTATAGAGCTCTGAATACATACACAGTAGATGATATTTACCCTCTACCAAGGATAGCTTCTATCCATGCTACTTTACAAGGAGCAAAATATATTTCCTGTCTTGATGGAAACAAAGGTTACCACCAGATTCCTGTGGAAAGAAATTCTCAAAATTACTTATTAATAACCACACATATGGGTATATATAAGTATGTGAGAATGCCATTTGGCCCAAAGAATGCCCCTTCAGTCTTCCAGAAATTGATGGATAGTGTTTTTCATCAGGAAATGGTTGAAGGATGGCTATTGGTCTATATTGATGACATCATAGTGTTTTCAAAAACATATGATGAACATTTAAATCACCTGAAAAGAGTCTTTCAAAGAATGGATGAAATTAATATGACAATTGCATTAAAGAAATGTTAATTTGGATTCTAATCTTTGAAAGTACTTGGACATGTTGTATCTGGATTACAAATTTTTGTTGACCAGAATAAGGTGGCAGCAATAAAAACATTGGTATACCTAGGAATGTAAAAGAAATTCAAAGTTTTTTAGGTATGTGTGGATATTATAGACAATATATAAAAAATTACCAATCTATTGCAGCTCCTTTGACAACATTAATCAGGAAAAATGAGGCTTTCATTTGGAATAATGAAAGACAACACGCCTTTAATAAATTAAAGGAATGTTTAATGACAGCTCCAATTTTGGGACTGCCAGATTTCACCTTACCTTTTATCTTGTACACTGATGCAAGCTTCATAGGTTTAGGTGCTGCTTTATAGCAAAAACAGATAATAAATGGAAAATTATCTGAAGTAGTTATCTGTTTTATATCCAGAACCTTAAGAAAAACTGAATTAAGGTATGGTGCCACACAGTTAGAATCTTTAGCCGTGGTGTGGGCTTTGGAGAAGCTTCATTACTATCTGGAAGACCAGAAGTTTGAACTTATAACAGATTGCAGTGCAGTAAAAT
Source organism: Hemileia vastatrix (assembly GCA_030280995.1). Lineage (NCBI taxonomy): Eukaryota > Fungi > Basidiomycota > Pucciniomycetes > Pucciniales > Zaghouaniaceae > Hemileia > Hemileia vastatrix. The sequence goes on along the minus strand of JASXTE010000003.1, from coordinate 31,566,141 downwards.
CATTGCTAAACATGAAAACACCTAATAGGCACATGTTTAGATGGCAACTAGCTGTACAAGAGTACAGAGGAAGAATGACAATCACTCACAGAGCAGGAACATTGCATTCTAATGTGGATTTATTATCTAGAAGTCCTTTGCCAAATGATGCTGACAGCCCAGCTTATGTACCTGAAAATGAGGTTATACATATATTTGGGATTTATATAGTGGTTTTAGAAGAAGAATTTATGCAAACTATATTAGAAAATTACTCATCTGATAAAGATTTGTCTAAACTATCTACCATTCTTAATGATCCAACAAATGCCTCCATGAGTGCATTAATTAAAACCTTGCCTCCAAAGTATAAAAATGCATTGGAAAAAGGTAAATTATTAATTGAAGATGGATATATATATTACAGGAAAAAGTTAAGTAATTTTATAGTAATACCACTTTCTATGAAAGAGTTAATGTTGAGCACTTGTCATGATGACATCTTAGCTGGTCATTTTTGACTTTAACAAAACATTAACCAGAGTTAAAAATACAGCCTGGTGGATAAACATGAAAGAAGATGTACAAAAATACGTTAAAACATGTGACTCTTGTCAGAAATCTAAAAGATTAACTGGTAAGAGAGCTGGGTTGTTACAACAAATAGAGCAGCTAAAAGTTCCATGGGAAATTATAAACATGGATTTTGTAACTGGCTTGCCATTAGCAGGAAAAGAAAGTTTCAATTATTGCTGGGTAATTGTGGATAGATTAACAAAAATGTGTAAGTTAATCCCTACCCATAAAGAGGTATCTGCAAAAGACTTGGCATTATTATGGTGGACTCAGATGATGAATACTGCTGGGTTCCCCAAAGCCATAATCTCTGACAGAGATCCTAAATTTACTTCAGAGTTCTGGACATCTTTGATGGAAGTATCAGGTTGTCAATTAAAATTGTCTACAGCACACCATCCACAAACTGATGAGCTGGCTGAGAGAATGATACAAACTCTAGAAGACATGATCAGAAGATATTGTGCCTTTTGATTAGAATACAAAGACAATGAGAAATTCACATATGACTGGGTAACATTAATTCCTGGCCTTGAATTTGCTTATAATAGCACAACTCATTCTGTAACAGAGAAGAAACCATTTGAACTCTGGCTGGGATACGTACCAAATACCCCAGTAAATAATTTAAATAAATTACCAAGGTTAGATATACACCCTGGTACTAAATCCTTTATTCATATGCAACAAATGTGTAGAAAGCATGCTGAAGAACGCATACAAAAAGCATTTGAATATGAAAAGAAAAGGTGGGACAAATCTCATAAAGAATTTGAATTTAAAAAGGGAGATGAAGTCCTCATATCAACACTACATTTTAACTTACAAGGTAATGTTAAATTAAAGGATCCCTTTGTAGGACCTTTTGTAGTAAACAAAATGGTTGGTAATAATGCAGTGGAAGTTATATTATATGCTCCATATTATAGGAAACATCCAGTTTTCCCTATCTCATTATTAAAACCTTACCATGCAAATGATCCTGACATATTTCCAAAAAGAAGGGGAAGGCCTAAAAAGCAACCTGAAGAAATTGTGGAAAAAGCAGAGATTGAAAAAATACTCAAGAAAAGAGTCCTCACTAAAGAAAAAGGAACTGAGTATTTACTAAGATTTAAAGGGAAATCAAATGAATTTGATAAATGGATACCTGAAAAAGAAATTTCTAATTTATCCACCCTTCTTAAAAAATTTAAACAGAAATAAATTTCTGTTAAACCAGCTGAGGGGTTAAAAACCAGTACTCATAATATTTTATTATGTTTTATTTCTTTAAAGTTTAATCTTTAATGCTACAGAATTATTCTGAATACCTGAAAATTACAAATAAATAAATAAAATGTATAGCTTATCATTTTTTTATTGTTTTTTTTGGGTGGGCGAGTTTCAGCCTGTATATCCCCAGGATTGAGTAAAAAGTGCTTATAAGTTATGTTAAACACATGAACTATACATGGGAACAATAAGTGAGAGTACACAAACAGTATACATAAGAAAAATTATGATAATACACAAAAAATGCCATTATAACACCTTATATACACCCATATATCCACCTTTTATAAGTCTTATGTACTTAATATTAAGTTGGAATATGTTAGGGTAATCTTAAGAGCCTTAAGTATAAGGCTACATAATTTTTAAGTACACTTAAAGCTGTTATATTCATTGTTTTACACAAAAAACAAGAAATGCGCTTTATTTCACTTAAAAGCTGACTATATGCGCTATAAAATTGAGAATATCAAAATTGCGCTTTTACAGATCAATTGGGCTCATTTAGAACCATTGATTTGGTTATTTAAATGCATAAAAATAACACTTTTCAAATTTGGTGTTTTTTATGCCAGAAATGGCTTCTGTGTACTGGCTACATACTGCCTGCTTTTTTCCCGTGTGAATAGCTTCATTTTTAGAAAAGTTAGCTTTTTCACACTATAATTACCCCACATTCTACGCCCACTGTGGGGAAACACACTAAAATAGGCGACAGGCGCTTATTTAGTGTCCTAGCTTAATTAATAATGCATTGACCTTGTTTATATGCACTAATTTCATTAATAACCTCACTCTTGGCACCTTATTTCATTACCACACTTAAATTCGCCTAATTTTAGTCAAGGATTTACCTGTGCAAGCGCCTGCCAAGGACTGCATGTAGTTACCCCACATCTCACGCTCTTTTTTAAGTTTTTGGGTGGTTTCTCAGTCAATTTTGGTTATTTTTGAATGGGAATTTCACATAGTATAATGTCAGGATTAGCCCCTCCATTTCTACTGTAGATCCCCCTTATTATTAAGCTATAATTAAACTTAAAGAGTCTCCTTTAACCTTGTTATAATATTGTTTTCCACGCATATACTCTCTTTTTGTCTTTTCTTTAATTTTGATGGATCTCCCTTATTATTAATAGGATTTTAGTGGTTGTTGTTTGTTTAATTATGTTATTGGTCACTAGGGGCGTTGATGAAGAGGTCTATTACTTGTTTGAAGGCGTCATTAACATTGTATTGGATGGTACATCAAGGTGTTTATTGGGGAACTTAGTGTGTATAAAAGGAGGGGGTTTTTGGTCTTGTTTTCGGCATTCTTTATCATTTACAATTTACCAATATAACCAAATAAATTACAATACATATCAATTAGTACTTTTATAAGACTTTTGAATAGTATCTGAATTATAAAATCTATTTTTCTACCAACTACAAAGATTGTAAGCCATATATAAAAATAGTGAGAGTTATATTACTGAGACCTTTAATTTTGATTATAATTTACTACTTATTGGATTTAGATTACAGTATTCATATAGGACCATTAAAATCTTCTAGACAACTGACAATTCAAGCTAGTTCACATCCTTGTACTTGAACTTAGCCTGAAAATTTCTGACATACTCTGTAAATACATCTTTTTGACGCCTTCTTTTTAGAACAACTTTATTAATTGAAAATACTCCTTCTGGAATATTCTTTTTCTCTCTCTCTCATACCACTGTTTTCAGAATTTGATTGCCGTGTTTGTCCCTCCTTTGCCTATATAACGCCTCTCTTTTGGTTGTTTTTTTATTCATTCCTTTACCAACTTCCTTTATTATTACTATTTACAACACAATACTCTTTTTTATATCTTATCTCATTAGTAGTTACAAGAGCGTGATTCTAATCAATAACTTATAACTGTCAGTATAGTCTAGTATATAAGTATGATATAATAGTGTTATTTTATGGTCCTACTACTTATTAATAAATGATTTAGTGATTAAACCTCAGGGGAAGACTAATAGAATAGTTATACTCAAATTAAACTCACAATACTTGGATTTAAATGCGTGCTAGTGGTGGAAAATAGAAGAATAAAATATAGTTATAGCTATTATAAAGATAATATCAATTTATAAGGGCTTTATAATATATTTCTGAATGTTAATAATTGTAGTGTAATGTTTGTTTGAAGTGTAGTAATTGAATGATGATAATAAACCATCAAAATCCCTCCTTACTTATACCCAAATCCACTGGAGTGCACAGACCTTCAATCCAGATGATGTCACAGCTATCCCCGGCAATTACAGCACTGTGAGGGCCCATCACCTCCCCATGGCGTCCACTTCAAGCAGTTTCAACACCCAGACCTCCAGTAAGGACCCTCCATCACTATTAATAATAACACAGAGTCATACCATAAATAGAAATCCCAGATAAAAGCGGATACCATAAAGAAACAGGTAAAATAAATGATCAAAAAGAGATTTAATGAAACTAAAAGTATATAAAGGAAACAAATAAAATGTCCAAGCCCCCAATAACATCCCCAAGCATCCACATTAACCCAAAAACATCCTTCCAACCCATAAATCCGTGAATAACCATCCAAGGAAGTAATTTTAGTTGTCCAAACTGGGTGTATGCGCCTGATATAGGTGTCTATGCTTCTGTAGGCGTTGTGAGTCCACTGATTTCGTCCATATGACCTAAAACAAGCAGAAAAACAAAGGTTATAGGCTATTAAGGGGCTAAAACCCACTTATATACCTAAATATACATAATATACTGCATATTTCACTGAATATGAGATTTATGTATACATATAAGCTTATGTATGTCAATAATTACTTCATATCACTTAAGATAAGTATATTATGACTCCATTAACACCTTAATAAGTATTATTAGGCCATGGATAAGCTATTTAAACTATTATAAATTATATAATAGAATAATAATTATATATATATATAATAAAATAATATATATTATTATTTTAACCTTATTTTTAAGATATAAGCTTAATCTAATTAAGGTTATCTTATTTTAAGCATAAGAAATACTCAGTCCTAAGGATATTTAGGCTGACACTCCCTCACCCCAAAAAAACAATAAAAAAAATGTTAAAACATTTTAATTAATCTTAAGGAATGAAATAATAAAATAAAAAATAATTTTTATAATACATATACTGAATGAACAGTATTATTTAGATTTAAATTTTTTCAAGAGATTTTTAAGATCAGAGATTTCATTTTCTGGAATCCACTGGTCATATTCACTTGATTTATTTTTAAATCTTAATAGATACTCAACTCCCTTTTCTTTAGTAAGGTGTCTCTTTTTAAGTATCTTTTCAATTTCTGCTTTTTCCACTATTTCTTCAGGTTGCTGTTTATGCCTTCCTGATCTTCTTGGAAAGAGAGCAGTATCATTAGAATGGTATGGTTTTATAAGAGAAATAGGAAATACTGGATGTTTTCTATCATAAGGTGCATATAGAATAACCTCAACAGCATTATTACCAACCATCTTTTTAACTACAAATGGTCCAATGAATGGATCCTTCAATTTAACATTACCATTTAAATTGAAATGTAGCGTTGAAATAAGGACTTCATCACCCTCTTTGAACATTTGTTCTTTATGGGCTTTATCCCATCTTTTCTTTTCATACTCAAAAGCCTTATTTATACATTCTTGAGCATGTTTTCTGCATAATTCCTGCATCTGAAGAAAAGATTTAGTACCTGGATGAATATCCAATCTAGGTAACTTATTAAGAGTTTTAGCAGGGGTATTAGGTACATAACCCAACCATAACTCAAATGGCTTTTTGCCAGTGACAGAATGTACTGTACTATTATATGCAAATTCTAAACCTGGGATAAGGGTTACCCAATCATGTGTGAATTTGTCATTGTCTTTAAAATTAAGACCAAAAGCACAGTATCTTCTTATCATATCTTCTAAGGTTTGTATCATTCTTTCTGCTAGCCCATCAGTTTGTGGATGGTGTGCTGTAGAAAGTTTTAATTGACACCCTGAAACATCCATAAGTGACGTCCAGAACTCAGAAGTAAATTTAGGATCTCTGTCAGAAACTATTGCTTTGCGAAAACCTGCTGTATTTAACATTTGTGTCCACCATAAAAAAGCTAAGTCCTTTGCAGAAACCTCTTTGTGGGTAGGAATAAATTTACACATCTTTATAAATCTATCTACAATTACCCAGCAGGAGTTATAACTCTTATGCGCTGCTATTGGCAAACCTGTTACAAAGTCCATGTTAATGATTTCCCATGGAGCTTTTGGTTGCTCAATTTGTTGTAATAAACCAGCTCTTTTTCCTGTTAATCTTTTAAATTTTTGACAAGAATCACATGTTTCAACATATTTCTGAACATCCTCAGACATGTTAATCCACCAAGCTGTGTTTTTTACTCTGGTTAATGTTTTATGGTAGTCAAAATGACCTGCTAATATATCATCATGACATATACTTAACATTAACTCCTTCATTGAAGGGGGAATTACAATTACATTACTTAATTTTTTCCTGTAATATATAAAACCATCCTGAATGGAAAATTTTCCTTTCTCTAATGCCTCTTTATACTTATTTGGTAATATTTTTATTAAAACATTCATTGAAGCATTAGATGGATCATTTAATATTGTAGTTAATTTACTTAAGTCAGGATCTGAATTATAATTATCAAGAATTGATTGCATAAATTCATCCTCAAGATCTACAATATAAATTCCATAAATGTTAATATTCTCTGACTCAGGAACATAAGCAGGATTATCATCATTATTAGGCAGAGGTACTCTAGATAACAGATCTACATTAGAGTGCAAGGTTCCTGCTCTATGTGTAATAGTCATCCGTCGTCTGTATTCTTGTACAGCTAATTGCCATTTAAACATGTGTCTATTAGGAGTTTTCATGTTTAAGAGTGACTTAACTGCACTACAGTCAGTTATTAACTCAAATTTTTGGTCTTCAAGGTAATAATGTAGCTTTTCAAGAGCCCATACTACTGCCAAACATTCAAGTTGAGTAGCACCATATTTCAATTCACCACTTCTCAGAGTACGTGAAATATAGCAGATTACTACTTCTGACATTTTACCTTCAATAAGTAGTTTTTGATGCAAAGCAGCACCCAGTCCAATAAAACTTGCATCTGTATATAATACAAAAGGTAATTGGAAATCTCGTAATCCCAAGATAGGAGCTGTCATTAAACATTCTTTCAACTTATTAAAAGCTTGTTGTCTTTCATTATTCCAAATGAAAGCTTCTGATTTCTTTATCAGTGTGGTCAGTGGTGCAGCAATTGATTGGTAGTTTTTTATATATTGTCTATAATAACCACACATTCCAAGAAAAGATTGTACATCCTTCACATTTTGAGGAATGCCAATATTCTTTATTGCAGCCACTTTATTTTGGTCTACACATATTTGTAAGCCAGATACAATATGACCAAGCACTTTTAAAGATTCAAACCCAAATTTAAATTTTTTCAATGCAAGGGTCATTTTTATTTCATCCATTTTCTGAAATACTTTCCTTAAATGGATTAAGTGTTCATCAAAAGTTTTAGAGAACACTATGATGTCATCAATGTATACCATTAACCATCCCTCAATCATTTCATTATGGAATGTTATATCCATTAACTTTTGAAATACTGATGGAGCATTCTTTGGTCCAAATGGCATTCTGACATACTTATAAATTCCCATGTGTGTTGTTATCAACAAAAAGTTCTGTGAATTCTTTTCAACAGGAATTTGATGGTACCCTTTATTTCCATCTAGGCAACTTATATATTTAGCACCTTTAAGGGTAGCATGTATAGAGGCAATCCTTGGCAAGGGATAAATATCATCTACTGTAAATGTATTTAATGCTCTATAATCACCACACAGTCTTGCTTTATCTTGTTCATAAGAAATCAGCACTGGTGATATTACACAATATTTTGGTGTAGTTTCAACCTTCTCAAGAATGTTCATTTTTAATAACATCTTAATATTATCCTCTATGTCTTTCCTCTTCATTGGTGAAGCAGGGTATGGTTTCTTTTTAAGACTAGCAGGAATATTATCCATATCACAGGTTAAACTAATTTTCATTTCATGATCTTTTACAAGGCCAAGTTCATTTGTACCATGTGCAAAAGCCATTGGAAAAGCTTTAATTAATTCCAAAATATTATCTTTCTCAGTTTCACTTATCTGAGTGCCAAATGATGCTTTTGAAATTTCTGTTTCCAGAAGTTCCATCTCATTGGATTCTCTTCCTTTAGACGGGGAATTTGTTACTGACTCAATGTGTAAGACTGTGTTAAAAGAATTTATTTTAAATTTCCTTTTACCATTCATGCCAATTGTAAAATTGTTATTAGCAGGGTCTAATTTTACACCAAATTTAGTCAGAATATCATTTCCAATGATAAAACAGTTACTACAATTTGTATTATCCATTACTACAAAGTCACAAGTTACCCTTACATAACCATGTTGGTGTTTAAAGAAAACAGCAGCTTTGTATTTACCAATGGGGTGTAGTACTGATCCAAAACCTCTCCAATTTTTATTCTGAAGTGGTTCAAGCTTAAACTTATATTCACTATCAATTTTCTGTAATGTATTAGTGGAAACAACTGAACCAGCAGCTCCTGTGTCCAATACTATATTAACATTTTCACCAGAAATGATAGCTGGAACCGTGATAGGTGTCATTCTAAAGTTATCAGCTTGTATATCCTTAATGATTTCAGCATCCTCAAAATTCATTAAAGATTCATTTGAGTCCATATTTAATATTATATTTTCAAAGATGGACAAATCATCTTCCAACATACAGACTTCATTTTCATCACTATATGAGATATTGCTGTCATAATCACTTGATTCTTTACTTTTTTCAGTTTCAGTTTCAGATTCACGTTGATTTTCAACAATATTTATGTTTTTCTCACATTTGTGACCTTTTATCCAAGGTTTGTTACACTTATAACAAGTATTTGTTTCATACTTTTTAGGTACTACAGGTGCAGTAGGTTTTTTCTGCTTCTCCTGAAGTGTTTTTGAATTCTGAGTTTTTACAGGTTCAACATTTTGCTTATAAGTGGAATACCTTGATTCATACTTATGGTTTAATAATATTTCATTTCAAATAATAATAAAGTCAGAATATTCAGTAACATTTAATGTTCTAGCTACAACAATGTCTCTGACAGATATAGGTAATTTGTATATTATCTTATCTTTCCATAAGTTAAAATCCATATGAGGCTCATTGGCTTTTAATATTTTGTTTAAATTCATTAAAAATACCATAGGTTTGTCACCATTCAACGGATTATACCTAGTCTTCTCATATAGTCTCTGCTGAGTAAGCCTGAATTTAGAACCTCCAAATTGTTTTTCAATAAGTTGTTTCCATTCAGCCCAAGAGTAGTCTCTACCCTCACTTAAGACAGCTTCAAAACATAATAAGGCAACATCCTTAAATAAAGAAATTAATTTTGATGTTATCTCTTCATCTGGTAACTTATATGAGAATTTCAAGTTGTCAATTCTTTGAATAAAATGTTGCCAATCAGAGCTGGCTTCCCCATCATAAGTTGGGTACTGATCTATTTTAGGCCAGTTCTTCTGATTGGATTTTATCTCACTAATCTTAGGTAAATTCAACAACTCATTTACTTTTGATAAATGGTCTTGTATTTCTTCCTGCACGGATTTGTGACTTACATTTTCAGATTTGACACTACCACCAGATGGTTTCAATTGTGGTGGTATAGGGAAGGAATGAGATTCACTTTTGCCAATGAAAGGATTATTATTATATTGATTATACTTATGATTATCCTGGTTCATTAGTAGATTGGCAGTTTCAATCTCAACTTTAGTTAATCTTTGTAGCAGCTCAGAGACACTTTGATTTGTCTGTGCAAAAGATAACTTTGTTCTTGATTCAGTTTTTAATAAGTGTGTTTCATATAATTTTTCTAACTCACAAAATTTGTTTGAAAGGTCATTATATTTATTACTCAATGAATCATATTTAAGAGTTAGAGACAAATGTTCTTTCTCTAATTCTTTATTACGTGTTGCTAATTGAGAAATGTTCAATGTTAAGGATGAAATTGTATCACTAGTGAGTTTAACTGTCTGTTCCTCACAATCAGTCATTCTATTCCACAATGCTGAAACAATTCTATGGACAGTTGGATTATTGTTAAAATATTCCATGTCCTCCTTTTCAATTCTCTCACTCTCCTGTGAACTTCTCATCTCACTAGTAGGTGGTTGCAACTGAGGATTAACTGTATTATCATTGTATATAGTACTGTTATTATGGACAAAAGACAAGTCAGGTGTATCTACTCTAAAACCTAAATTTCTTAAATCCTCCTCTATTTTTTGTACAGATTTAACATCAATAGAATTACCTATATTGTAATTATCAGTATTATGTCTAATCTGAGAGGGTAAGTTACTTACCAAGGGATGGTTGCCAGTCCTGATTTTTGGCGCTTTTTTCCCTTGTAAGGGTGAGCTGAGGAAGTCAGATGAGGGGGCGGATCCCTGTTGCAACTGTGGCTTGTCCACTGTTGGTGAAACCAGTCCCATTTCCATTTGTCTACCAGGATTTTCTCCTGGGAGTGAGTGGACCCTCCTTGGGTAGGGGGTTGCTGATTTGATTGACTGGGCTGGCCTCCCTTTAATTCTGCCATTGCCTGATTCATCTGCTGAAATCCTACCTTGCAATTGTTTTGCAACTGCTCTACTTCTTTGAACATGAGAGATTTTGATTCCTCTAGCTTCAGAACCTGTTTGGCCAGGTGGGACAGTTGATCCTGAAGAGGAGGAGACGTCTTTTTGATAGTTATCTTTTTTAAGAGGGCGTCCTTTTCCTCTATACTCATGCTTTCTGGCTGGGGGTACTGTTGTCCCTCCATGGTGATGTCCTGGAAAGTTTTTATTAGCTTTAGACCTGGTATTATAAGCAGGCTGTTCACTTACACTATCCTGGGGAGCACTCATATTGTTCAGAATAACAATATTTTACGTCTACAAAAGGAAAAACTCTGTGGAATTAGTAGACAAATAATATTAGCAATTATATTACTAATAAAAAAGCAATGGAGCTTACCCTGAATTTATATCTTTATTTATTTAAATAAAATATAAGAAAAATTCGAAAAAATCTGTTAAAAATATAATAATAAGTTTAACTAGACCTCTATAAGGGTGAATAATTAGCTTACCAAGCTTTAGCCAAATACCAATTTTATTGGGTGTTATATTGGTGTCCAAATACCAAGTGAAATTGGGTTTATATTGGGTACAGTTACTACTGTAAATATCTAATTTTTATGATAAAAAATTAGTACAATTATTATAAGGGTTCTTTTCCGCAATCAAGGAGTTATGATGACCCACTAATATGCATAAGACCCAAATATTTGGTTAATTTTGAGTTGTACTAAGGTAAAAATCACGTCCCAAGGCTTATACTAAATAATAAGTAAAATATAAGGAAAGACCCCCAATTGTCAGTATAGTCTAGTATATAAGTATGATATAATAGTGTTATTTTATGGTCCTACTACTTATTAATAAATGATTTAGTGATTAAACCTCAGGGGAAGACTAATAGAATAGTTATACTCAAATTAAACTCACAATACTTGGATTTAAATGCGTGCTAGTGGTGGAAAATAGAAGAATAAAATATAGTTATAGCTATTATAAAGATAATATCAATTTATAAGGGCTTTATAATATATTTCTGAATGTTAATAATTGTAGTGTAATGTTTGTTTGAAGTGTAGTAATTGAATGATGATAATAAACCGTCAAAATCCCTCCTTACTTATACCCAAATCCACTGGAGTGCACAGACCTTCAATCCAGATGATGTCACTGCTATCCCCGGCAATTACAGCACTGTGAGGGCCCATCACCTTCCCATGGCTTCCACTTCAAGAATTTTCAACACCCAGACCTCCAGTAATGACCCTCCATCACTATTAATAATAACACAGAGTCATACCATAAATAGAAATCCCAGATAAAAGCGGATACCATAAAGAAACAGGTAAAATAAATGATCAAAAAGAGATTTAATGAAACTAAAAGTATATAAAGCAAACAAATAAAATGTCCAAGCCCCCAATAACATCCCCAAGCATCCACATTAACCCAAAAACATCCTTCCAACCCATAAATCCGTGAATAACCATCCAAGGAAGTAATTTTAGTTGTCCAAACTGGGTGTATGCGCCTGATATAGGTGTCTATGCTTCTGTAGGCGTTGTGAGTCCACTGATTTCGTCCATATGACCTAAAATAAGCAGAAAAACAAAGGTTATAGGCTATTAAGGGGCTAAAACCCACTTATATACCTAAATATACATAATATACTGCATATTTCACTGAATATGAGATTTATGTATACATATAAGCTTATGTATGTCAATAATTACTTCATATCACTTAAGATAAGTATATTATGACTCCATTAACACCTTAATAAGTATTATTAGGCCATGGATAAGCTATTTAAACTATTATAAATTATATAATAGAATAATAATTATATATATATATAATAAAATAATATATATTATTATTTTAACCTTATTTTTAAGATATAAGCTTAATCTAATTAAGGTTATCTTATTTTAAGCATAAGAAATACTCAGTCCTAAGGATATTTAGGCTGACAATAACAATATTTAAACCCTACCTCTTATATTTGAGTAACAAATCACTTAGATTAAGAAATACGTACCAAATTTTTGAGAGTTTATTTAAAACCCTTAAAATCCTCATAGAAACTTCATACCAAATCTTCTAGACCAAAAGCGTACCTTGACAATTGAGGGCTTTCCAAATTATCAACGGCCCAACGATATTTGAGGCGTAATCAAGGGGACCATTGGTGTGCGAAGTACCTGTAAAGGACGAGAAAGGGAGAAAACGATGAACGTCATACGTCATGTGACAAAATTTTTTTCTGCGAACGGGAATTGAACCGCGCTCCAAAAATTAAGTTCATATACTGACTAAACATCGTTTATATCATGGTAATTATTGTTATTACTATTTGTGGGTTACTCTTCACTCTTCATTTGCTACGTATTTCCTTTTACTGACCACTCTGTAAGTGGCATTAATTTGCTCATTTTTCAGGGGGAGGTTTCTGGTAATTGGACTTTATTTTTATTATTATATTTTTTTTTATTTTTCCAGGTAGACCATAATAGAGCAATAAGTGCTCTTAGTCCCAGAGGTAATAAATTAATTATAGTTTAATATTATTTATCATAATTTTTCAGTTGACATTTGTCCTGATTAATTTAAGTGTTCCAGTTGACAAATTGTCCTGACAATAATAGTTTTAATTAATATATAATTAATATTTAATTACTTCAGTTGACTTTGAGTCCTGGTAATTCAATAAATATTTTAATTAATAAAACTCACATTTAATTATTTCAGTTGACATTAAGTCCTGATAATTAAGTGATCAAGCTTAAAAAAATTTTAAAATGAAAATTTATATTTAATTACTTCAGTTGACATTAAGTCCTGGTAGTTAAGTTATCAGTTTAATAAAATTTTGTTAAATTAATAAAGCTTCATATTTGATTACTTCAGTTGACAATAAGTCCTGGTAATAAATTAGTTGATTTAAATCCTGAAAAAAAATAATTAAAAATTATTAATAAAAATTCTAATTTATTTCTACAGTTGATTATATTATAATCCTGGTTTTAATTTTTTTTTTCTATTAATAAATTAATTTTATTTAAGTTGATTTTTATCCTGAAAAAGATTTTTTTTATTTTTTTTATTTTTTTTATTTTTTTTAAAAATCAAAAATAAAGACTAATTAATCTTATTGTCTCTTTTCTTCATTTCAGTAGAATCTTAAAATGACTGACCAAAGTGGTTCTGCTGCACGTGAAGAAGAACTAGACTTAATTGAGTATGATGGGCCTACTTCAGTAAGTTCTCATTTAACAAGAAGAATTTCTCAAACTAATAAATCCTTGCCCCAAACAGGATGTAGAGATGGAAGAAGTAGAAATCCTAGTAGACAAATCACTCATGTATCAAATCCTTTTCTTTTAATTGCTACCTCAATGATTAATCCTGATATGGCTGTGATTGATGAAACTCTTGACCCTGAGTTCTATGAGAGTCTGGAAAGTTACTCAGTTTCCTTATTGAGAAACACTCCAGATGTAGCAAGAATTAATGATGAGCTCTTGAGAGATATTATTGCCAAGCAAAATCATATAATGAACAATATGCAATTGACTCAGAGATATAATAGTTTGTTAACTGATCAGGGTTATCAAGCATTAAGAAGTGAATCACAGAGAGTCTCGGATGAATTGTCTCAGTACAAAGCAACCCATGAAAAGAAAGTTGCTTTATGGCAAAATATAAAAAATGATTTGTCTCAACTAAAAGATACTGTATCTGCCTGTTGCAAGGAGGTAGAGATAGATAAGATAAAATTGAAAAGATTGAATGACCATTTGTCATCCTTTCAAAATAAAAATCAATTATCTTTTGCAACTATCAATGAGAGTTTATCTAGTCTTCCAAGAATGAAAACAAGACTAACAACCATTGAAGAAAAATTGAACTCATTTTTAAATGACCAAAAATATTCTGAAATTTCTGTGAAGGAACATATAGTGCAGGATGCTCAAATAGTACCTGTGGCTAGTTCATCTAAAGTAAAAATAACTCCAGAAATACCTGTTGATAACACTGAGTTTCCATCAAAAACTGATGATGCACCAGGATCTGTAACAGAAGGATTAAACAATGAGATTTCAGCACAATGAGAGAAATTACAGCTGCTTCTTACTCAGAAACAAGCTAGTACTAAGGAGACTCCTTCAAATAAAAAGAATTGGCCAAAAAATGACCAGTACCCAACATTTGATGGTGAATCTTCCTCTTATTGCCAACAATTTATTTGCAGAATTGATAACTTAAAAAATTCTTAAAAACTCCCAGATGAGGAAATTGTGTCAAAGTTAATTTCTTTGTTCACTAATGTTGCCCTGATGTGGTATGAATCTGTTCTCCTGGATGGGAATGACTACACATGGGAGGATTGGAAGAAATTAATTAAAGCACAATTTGGTGGCTCAAAGTTCAGAATGGCTCAACAAAGGCAGTATGAGGAAACTAGATATATAGCTCTTCTACTGATAGACCTATTGAGTTTTTAATGAAACTTGTAAAACTCATAAGGGCAATGGACCCAAATATGGAGTTTTATTTATGGAAGGACAGGATCCTCTATAAATTACCAATGTCTCTGAGAGACTTGATAGTGGCTAGGACTGAGTTCTCCAAAGATCCCTCTTCTTTCATTAATACTTGCAATGAGATACTTCTAAACAATAAGTATGATGACAGAAGATTCATTCCTAGGACCCCTTTGGAGAAACCATCCACGTACCAACATAAACCTCTGGAAAAGGTTGGTAAACCTTCTGCCCCTGTTGCACCAAAGAAGTATGCAACAAACACTTTCTTCAAGTGCAACAAGCCTTGGCAGAAAGGCCATGTTTGTGACAAGAAGATAAATCTTGTAGAACAAACAGAGGAACATGCTGAATACACAGTGGTACTGGATGATACATCAAGTGATTGTGCCAGCAATATTTCATATGAATCTCAACAATAAATCTTGATGCTGGAAGAGGATATCCATTATTTAAATATTAATGACATTGATAATAATGATTTATCTACAGTTGAAAATGCTGAGATCATAAAGAACATTGAGGATAGCTCAATTATTATTGCCCCTCTTAAGGCACCAGTCTTGATCAATGGAACCAGCATTGAAGTTGTTCTGGATTCAGGAGCTGGAGGAAGTGTAGTATCTGAAAGAGCACTTGCTTCAGTAGATCAAGACTATAAATCTAAACTGATGCCTATCATTTCTGAAAATTGGAGAGGGTATGACTCTGTTTTGTCTCCCATTGGTAAATACAAAGCCACAGTGTTTTTTAAATATAACCATGGTTTTGTAAGAGCTATTTGTGATTTTTTTGTCATGAAAAATGATAACTTGAGCAATTGGTTTATTGTAGGGAATGATATTTTAACCAAGTATGGCATGAAATTGGATCCTTCAAACCAATGTTTAACAATGGGGATTAATGGGAAGAGAAAATTTAAGATTTCCTCCCCTAAAAAATTATTAAAACCAGAATTGAACACATGTAATACTGTGGTTCAATATAAAGGAAGATCTACAAAAGAAATGCATGCCCTTATTTCTGAAATTGACAATGCTTCCTTTGGAGAACAACTTTCTGGTGAGGATAAAGATTCCATCATTAACTTGATAAAATCTTTTCCTATGGCCTTTGCTCATGGGTCACATGAACTGGGATTGGTTAAAGAGGAAATGAAACTTTCATTGTCTTTCCCATTAACTGATATACCACCTAGTTTAAAGAAGAAGCCTTATCCTGCTTCTCCCACAAAGAGAGAAGATATTGAAGACAATATCTCTACCCTTTTAAAAATGAATATTATTGAAAAGGTAGTTGAAACACCTAAATATTTTGTTATCTCACCTGTCCTAATTTCTTATAAGAAAGATAAAGCCAGGTTATTTGGTGATTATAGAGCACTAAACACTTATACTGTTGATGATATCTACCCTTTACCTAGAATCAGCTCTATACATGCTACTTTACAGGGTGCTAAATATATCAGCTGTTTGGATGGTAATAAAGGATATCACCAGGTACCTGTTGAGAAAAATTCTCAGAACTTTCTGATGATTGCCACTCATTTGGGTATTTATAAGTATATTAGGGTGCCATTTGGCCCTAAAAATGCCCCTTCATTTTTCCAAAAAGTAATAGATAACACATTCCATCAAGAGATAATTGAAGGATGGCTGATGGTTTATATTTATGATATCATTATATTCTCAAAAAAATTTGAGGACCATCTTAAACACCTGTGTAAGGTATTCCAGAAAATGGATGAAATAAATATGACACTTGCTTTGAAGAAATGTAAATTTGGTTTCCATTCTTTAAAAGTTCTTGGTCATGTTGTTTCAGGCTTACAGATATGTGCTGACCAGAACAAAGTGGCAGCCATACAACAGGTGAAGGCTCCTACAACAGTGAGAGAGCTCCAAAGTTTTTTGGGAATGTGTGGATACTATAGACAGTATATTAAAAATTACCAAGTCATAGCTTTACCCCTTGCCCAATTAACTAGAAAGGATGTTGCTTTTGTCTGGAATAGCGAAAGACAAAGAGCCTTTGACACTATGAAACACTGTTTGATGTCAGCACCAATTCTTGCTTTACCTGACTTTAATCAACCATTTGTTTTGTACACTGATGCCAGTTTCATTGGTCTTGGTGCTGCCCTCCATCAAAAACAAGTGATAAATGATAAAGTTTCAGAAGTAGTAATTTGTTTTATTTCAAGAACCTTGAGAAATAGTGAATTGAAATATGGTGCTACTTAATTAGAGTGTTTAGCTGTAGTATGGGCTCTAGAAAAGCTTCATTATTACCTAGATGACAAGAAATTTGAACTTGTCACTGACTGCAGTGCAGTTAAATCCCTTTTAAACTTGAAAACACCTAACAGACATATGTTCAGATGGCAGCTGGCTGTTCAAGAGTACAGAGGGAGAATGACAATTATTCATAGGGCTGGTATTGTTCACTCAAATGTGGATATGTTATCTAGGTTACCTTTGCCAAATAATGACTCTAATCCTGTGTATGATCCTGAGGACAAAATTATTCATATACATGGGATATATGTGGTTGATATGGAGGAAGAGCTATTACAGCTTATTCTGGAATCATATGATAAGGACTCTGACTTGAAAAAGTTATGCACCATATTAAATGATCCTAAGAATGCTTCAATACGAGCATTAATTAAAACCCTTCCACCAAAGTACCAAAAAGCTTTGGAAAAAGGTAAATTTTCAATTGATGAAGGATATCTATATTATAGAAGAAAGTTGAGTAATTTCATTGTTATTCCTCCTTCTATGAAAGAAATCATCTTGAAAATTTGTCATGATGACATATTAGCTGGACATTTTGATCTTGACAAAACAATGATCAGAATTAAGAACACTGCTTGGTGGGCTAATATGTCTGAAGACTCAAAATTATATGTTGAATCTTGTGATTCTTGCCAAAAATCAAAAAGATTAACTGGTAAAAGAGCAGGATTAATGCAACATATTGAACCTCCTGATGCTCCATAGAAAATAATAAACATGAATTTTGTAACAGGATTACCTATTGCTGGTAAAGACAGTTATAACCCTTGTTGGGTTATTGTGGAAAGATTCACAAAAATGTGTAAATTTATCCCTACCCACAATGATGTTTCCACTAAAGAATTAGCTTTCTTATGGTGGTCTCATATGTTTAATACTGCTGGTTTTCCTAAAGCCATAATCTCTGACAGAGACCCTAAATTTACTACTGAATTTTGGATGTCTCTGATGGATGTTTGTGGTTGTGATCTGAAACTTTCTACTGCCCATCACCCTCAGACTGATGGTTTGGCTGAAAGAATGATTCAGACTTTAGAGGACATGATAAGAAGATATTGTGCCTTTGGCCTTGAGTATAAAGATAATGACAGATTCACTCATGATTGGGTTACCTTACTTCCTGGGTTAGAATTTGCTTATATTAGCACTGTTCATTCTGTTACTCAAAGAAAGCCTTTTGAGCTCTGGCTTGGATATGTTCCCAATACTCCTGCCCAAATTCTCAATAACAAAATACCTAAATTGGATATACATCCTGGTGTAAAATCTTTTCTTCAAATGCAACAACTATGTAGAAATCATGCTCAAAAATGTATTGAAAAATCATTTGAATATGAGAAGAAAAGCTGGGACAAATCCCATAAAGAATACACTTTTAAAAAGGGTGATGAAGTGTTGATTTCTACAGTCCACTTCAACTTACAAGGTAATAACAAATTAAAAGATCCATTTGTTGGTCCATTTGTTGTCAGAAGAATGATTGGAGATAATGCAGTTGAGGATATTCTGTATTCTCCATATGACAGAAAACATCCTGTTTTTCCAATATCTCATTTGAAACCTTAAAAATCCAATAGTGATTTATTTCCAAAAAGGAGGGGAAGACCAAAGAAAACCCCAAATGAAATCACTGAAACAGCAGAAATTGAAAAAAATTCTAAATGACAGAATAGTCACTGCTTAAAAAGGTACAGAATACTTATTGAGATTCAAGAATAAATCATCTAAATATGATTCTTGGATACCTGGGAAGGAGATATCTAATCTTCCTACTCTACTTAAAAAGTATAAAAAGAAAAAATCATAGCATTTTTTTTTATTGTTTTTTTTTAGAGTGAGGGAGTGTCAGCCAGGCTACTAGACTTACCCAGTGAAATAATTAATTATTTACTGGATGAAGCCGCACCTTATCATTTTAATTATTTAATTATAAATTAGTTAAATTAAAATTACTTATAATAAATTAACTAATTACAGAATGATAAAAATAAATGAATAATTAAAATTAAATATAAAATTGTCCCTTATATTTTTTCTCTAACACCGTGCTCATTTGACTGGTTGGAAGAAATAAAGAATTATATTAAAAATAGATTTTAAATTAAAAAAAGATTTTAATATTCAAATAATATTATATATATACAAAAACTCAAATTTCTTATTTAGAATTGACTTCTACAGTAAATATTAAATAAATAGATGTATTTCTGAAATACTCTGTAAATACATCTATTTGATGCCTTCTTTTTAAAACAACTTTATTAATTGAAAATACTCCTTCTGGAATATTCTTTTTTTCTCTCTCTCATACTACTGTTTTCAGAATTTGATTGCCGTGCTTTGTCCCTCCTTTGCCTATATAAGGCCTCTCTTTTGGTTGTTTTTTATTCATTCTGTCAGCCAGGCTATTCCAGGAGTCCAGTAAATGATATGTAACTTATAAAACCTGAAAGAGTGGGTAAGAATTGTATTTAATGAATATAACTTAATATTTTATTGCATAATAAAATTATATAAGTATTTTATTATATACAAGTATTACATTAAATTTATTGGTTATATAAATTTTTATATACAGTTAAATTGAACATAATATAATATATTCTACAAATCATGGCGCATTTTTATGTATTTAATAATTATAAATTTATATTTAATTAATTGAAAAACATATATTATAATTATAAGTGTAAAATTGACTTATAATATATTTAAATTAATAATTTAAATTTATATATTAAATAACACCTTTCATATAATACTAAACAATAATTAATGACGCTTCTTTTGACCCTTAATTGTGTTAGAAAAAACCAATTAATTAATTTATACTAAATTGAGATTAATTACATGTTTTGTTGCGTCAAAGTATTTTTTTGTTTCACTTAAAAATATCCTTAAATCAGACTGTACCATCTGTTTGGAATTATTTTTCTCATAGTTCCTATGTTCCAATCTTGTTTAGTTATTCACTATTTTTACTCACTGATTTGGGAATTAATGGCGGGGAAATTGGATTCTTAATTGGGGTTTTAATTATTTGTTTCATGTTTTTCTCTACATTGTTATGTTTCATTTACTCTTTGATATATTTGTTTTATTCTATTCTAATCATTGTATTTAAAAATATATTAGCACTTCAGAGGACCCATTGCCTATAAAAGGGCCTTGGATAATCCCCTGTAGCCTCATCACTTATTATACACTCAACAAATTAAATACTATTTTACTACATTTATATTTTTTTTATTAGTAATACAATTCTAATTAAAAGTCTATATAACAAATTAAAGGTTGCTTTAAGTCTGATAGTAATTAAAAGTGTTTGCCGCGCAGAACCCTTACATTGAATAATATTATTATTAATAAATTCTAAGTTTTTGTCACCTCTCAAAGTTGCTCACCGTTGTTTCCCTCTCAAATAAATTAAATATATATTATTGTAATTTATTTCTTTATTTTCCCTTGTCCTCCTCCTTCTCTCCTCCTTTTCTCCTATTTTTCTTACCTTCTTCTAGACGACTGACCGACAACTGGGGACCTTTCCAAACAACGACGACGATCGAGCCTGGCGACGAACGACAAAACGCACGGACCACCTAGCAAAAACAAAACTTTTTCCGCGACTGTGTTTCGAACTTGGTTCGATATCTTAGGTTTATATTATATTAATTTTTATATTATTTTGAAGTGATTTTTCGATCACTATAGTAAGTTCACCTTTGCACCTCTCACTCATATTACTATATTTTTACTGCAATAACAGTGATTGTGGCTTAATTGCTGATTCACTGAGTGTAAGTGTTCAATTATTAAATTTTTTTTTTCCTAGTTGACCATTATAGAGTGTTAAATCCTCTTAGTCCTAGAAGAATTGACATTTTTATTAATACAAATTGAATTATTAAATTAATTTTTTTTTTATTAATTATTGTTAATTTTGGTTGACTTAAAAGTACTTTGTGCTTAGTCCCAAATATATTGCCATATTTAATATTGGTAATTAATTGGTTGAATTAACTTGATTGTTATTCCCAATTTAACCTTGCAATCCATTATTTTTTTTTAAAAAAAATTAATTTTTTATAATTATTACTTTATATTGAAAATTTTTTTTCTATAATTTAATTAATAAAATTTTTTTTTTTTATTATTTGGAGCAATTATTGACTAAATTTTATTATTTTTTTTTTAATAAATAATAAGTAAATTAAAATCTTCCCACTAGTATTTCCAACAATTTGTCAGAAAAAATGGATAACATGCAAGAGGATGAAATAGAAATTGACTATGATGCTGACACTGTAAGTTCTTCTAAAGTTGGTCATAAAAAATCTTATACTAACACAAAGAATTCACATACTGCAGGATGTGGAAATGACAGGAAATGCAAACAAACCAAACCCCCTTCCCCCAGTACCACAGAAGGAAGTAAAGCCTCTAGTGCCTCAAGAAGGTCTTCCAAAAGGCTTCAAAATAAAAAAGCTTCCTCTGCCACAACAAATAAGCAACCTATCCAGTCATATAAAAGAGTTGAAGACAGAAAATATGACGTAAAAAGCAAAGGTAGACACATTGTGGGATCAGGTCCAAGAACTCAGGAACCAGATTCAGGCTCAGGCCCCTCCTCAGTTGCCTCCCAATCAGCCTCAGTTTCAGGCTCAACCTTCACAGCCACCCAGCTCAACCATCCAAAATCCAAATACTATGGAAGTAGAGCAATGGAAATGGGATTATCTAATGAGTCACTACCAACAGAATGTGCAACACCCTCCTCATCATCAGCCTGGCCCATCCAGAACACCCAATCTCCATCCACCTCCTCATCCCTACCAACAAGGCAGGAGAAAGAAGGCCCAAGCACAATCCCAAACCCAGTCCCAGGGGAAGTTTCCTCCTCTGCCATGGTAAGTAATTTGGTTGATAGTCACTTGGGTATGTTTTCTAATAAATCTTCTTCTGCAGGTAATATTATTGAACATGGTGAAAGAACAGTTAAACCTGTTAAAAGACAGCTTCCTGTAACTAGTAGCCCTATTGATGTAATTAGCAAATTGTCATTTGATGAACCTTTACATTTAACTTCTACATCTTTAATTAATCCTTCTCTTGCAATTAATAATGATTCTGTTCCCCCTGAAATCTATACCTTAATTGAAAAAACTTCTGAGGAAATATTGAAAGATACCCTTGATTTTAATATTGTGAAAGACAAACATGTGAGAAATGTGTTAATCCATGAAAATGATAGATTAAATAATTTACACTTGCAATGTAAAGTGAGTTCTTCTGTACAAGATACAGATTATTTAAAAATCAAAGAAACCTTGAATATTGTTCTTAGTCAACAAAAACAAATAAGAAGTGACAATAGTGCTATCTCAGATAGAAATATCAGTCTACATAAGACCTTGAGTGAATTGAAACCCCTTATTGAGGAAAATTATTCCTTCAAGAATGAAATAAAATCTCTGCAAAATGAGTTTAAGAAGCTAAAAAATGATTTCCATGCACTAAGTACCAAACACTCAGTTTCTGAGGACAGAAATGTTCTATCTCTTGCAAAAGTAAATGACCAGATGTCTGAAATTCCAAGAATAAGAAACTATGTGTCTGACCTACAGGAAAAGTTCTCAACCTTAACCATCAATAATGAATTAAATGAGATTTCTGTAAATAAGCTGCATAAAAATAAAGGGAAAAAACCTGAGCAAAGTTCATCCTTTCTTCCTCATATTTCAACCATTAAACAAACTGACAATGAGTCTGTAAAATCTTTTGCTACTAGCAAAAAATCTTGTGATGGTCATGCACCAGCTGTTTCTGTAAATAATGAAATTTCTGAACACCTAGCTAAACTTCAGGAATTATTAATAATAAATAATTCAAACCAAAAAGTAAACCATCCCAGTAGTCAGAAAAATTGGCCTAAGTTAGACCAATATCCTACCTTTGATGGTGATTCTTCCTCTGATTGGCAACACTTTATCCAAAGAATTGATAATTTAAAGAGATCTTATAAACTACCTGATGAGGAAATTGTTTCTAAGCTAATTTCTTTATTTTCCAATGTAGCCTTGATGTGGTATGAATCTGTCCTTTTAGATAACAATCATTATACATGGAATGATTGGAAATACTTGATTGAGAATCAGTTTGGTGGTTCAAAATTCAGGTTAGCTCAGCAGAGACTGTATGAGAATACTAGATATGTATCCTCCTCTGTTGAAAAGCCCATTGTTTTTCTGATGAAAATAACTAAAATCCTTAGAGCAATTGATCCAAAGATGGATTATGATATTTGGAGAGATAAAATCTTGTATAAATTACCAAATTCTCTTAGGGATTTGATTGTTGCTAGAACTGAGCATGTAAGGGAAAATTCTTCTTTCATTAATATCTGTAATGAAGTACTGCTCAACCATAGATATGAACCAAAGAATTACCTTAGTAAATCTTATAATGATCAGAATAAACCATCTATAAAGCTCCCAGAAAAATCTGGTAAACCCTCTGCCCCAGTTGCACCTAAAAAATATGCAACAAATACTTGTTATAAATGTAACAATCCATGGCAGAAGGGTCATGTTTGTGACAAGAAAATTCATCTTGTTGAACAAAATGAAGACACTGATGAAGTTGAACTTGATGTCAATAATTCTTCCAGTGACTGTGAAAGTAATATCTCCTATGACAATGAATCTGTTAAAGATGTTTTAATGTTGGAACATGATGTCCATTATTTAAATAATATATCTGAAGATTGTGTATTGAATTTATCTTCAGTAGAAAATGCTGAGATAATTAAAGATATTACTAACAATTCTATTCCTATATCCCCTTTAAAGGCACCTGTTATCATTAATGGTAAAAATGTTGATGTAGTTCTTGATTCTGGTGCTGGAGGAAGTGTAGTATCTGAAAAAGCTTTGGCTTCAGTGGATAAGGAATATTTGAGTAACTTATTACCTATAACTTCTGAAAAATGGAGAGGGTATGGTTCTACCTTATTTCCTATTGGCAAATACAAAACCTCTGTATTCTTCAAATATAATGGTGGTTTTGTCAGAGCTATTTGTGAGTTTGTTGTCATGAAAAATGATAATTTGAGCAATTGGTTTATTATGGGAAATGATATTTTAACCATGTTTGGTGTGAAACTGGACCCAGCAAATAATTGCTTTACCTTAGGAAGGAATGGGAAAAGAAAATTCAAAATTTCTTCTCCTAGAACTTCTGGGCATTTGTTAAAATATTGTAACTCACTGATCCAATGTAAAGGTAGAACAACAACTGAAATGGATGATTTATTACATGAAATAAATACCGCTTCTTTTGGTGATCAGTTGACTAGTGAACAAAAGGATTCTGTTGTTGCCTCTATTACCTCTTTCCCTATGGCTTTTGCTAATGGTTCTCATGTATTGGGAATTGTTCAGGAAGAGATGAAAATTACCTTATCCTGTAATTTGAGTGATATTCCTCCTTCCCTTTAGAAAAAACCATATCCTGCTTCTCCATCAAAAAGAAAAGATATTGAAGATAATATTGAAACATTATTGAAAATGAATATCATTGAGAAAGTGGATGTCACCCCCAAATATTGTGTCATCTCCCCAGTCTTGATTTCTTATGAAAAAGATAAAGCTAGATTATGTGGAGATTACAGAGCTTTAAATACTTATACTGTTGATGATATTTATCCTTTACCCAGAATTAATTCAATACATGCTACCTTGCAAGGTGCAAAATTAATTAGTTGTCTGGATGGTAATAAAGGTTATCATCAAGTTCCAGTTGAGAAAAATTCTCAAAATTTTTTGCTTATTGCTACTCATATGGGAATATATAAGTATGTTAGGATGCCATTTGGCCCTAAAAATGCTCCTTCAGTTTTCCAGAAAGTCATGGATAACACTTTCCATCAAGAACTTATTGAAGGTTGGCTCATGGTTTATATTGATGATATTATTGTTTTTTCTAAAACTTTTGATGAACATATGATTCACTTGAATAGAGTTTTCCAAAAAATGGATGAAATCAATATGACCTTATCTTTAAAAAATTGTAAATTTGGTTTTCAATCTTTGAAAGTCCTTGGCCATGTTGTGTCAGGCTTACAAATTTGTGTAGACCATAATAAAGTTGCTGCCATTCAAAATGTGAAAGCACCAACTTCTGTAAGAGAAATCCAAAGTTTTTTGGGTATGTGTGGCTATTATAGACAATATATTAAAAATTATCAGGTCATAGCCTTGCCTCTTACAAAACTGACCAGAAAATATGTTGCTTTTCTCTGGAATAATGACTGTCAGAAAGCTTTTGATACATTAAAAAGTTGCTTAATGACAGCCCCTATATTGGCTCTTCCAGATTTTAACAAGCCATTTGTCCTTTATACAGATGCTAGCTTTATTGGTCTGGGTGCTTCCCTTCACCAAAAGCAAATTATTAATGATAAATCCTCAGAGGTTGTAATTTGTTATATTTCAAGAACCTTAAGAAATAGTGAATTAAAATATGGTGCCACTCAATTGGAGTGCTTAGCAGTTGTTTGGGCTCTTGAGAAACTTCATTACTATTTGGATGACCAAAAATTTGAGTTGGTAACTGACTGTAGTGCTGTGAAGTCTCTCTTAAACCTCAAGACACCTAACAGACATATGTTCAGGTGGCAACTTGCTGTTCAAGAATACAGAGGAAGGATGACTATTATCCATAGAGCTGGAAATGTTCACTCTAATGTTGATATGCTTTCCAGATTACCTCTGCCAAATAATGACTCCAATCCTGCTTATGTACCTGAAGATGATACTGTTCATATCCATGGTATATTTATAGTTGATATGGAAGAGGAGTTATTACAGTTAATACTGGATTCATATGATAAAGATTCTGATTTAAATAAATTGGTTACTATTTTAAATGATCCTCAGAATGCTTCAATTCAAGAATTAATAAAAACCCTTCCTGAAAAGTACCAAAATGCTTTAAATAAAGGAAAGTTATCTATTGAAGATGGTTATATATATTATAGAAGGAAGCTTACCAATGTAATTGTTATTCCTCCTTCTATGAAAGAAACTATCCTCAAACTTTGTCATGATGACATATTAGCTGGTCATTTTGATCTTGAAAAAACATTGATTAGAATCAAAAACACTGCATGGTGGGCTAATATGTCTGAAGACACAAAATTATATGTTGAATCTTGTGATTCCTGCCAAAAATCTAAAAGGTTAACAGGTAAGAGAGCAGGGTTATTACAACATATTGAAGCACCTAGTGCTCCCTGGCAAATCATTAATATGGATTTTGTCACTGGTCTTCCTGTTGCAGGTAAAGACAGCTTTAACTCTTGTTGGGTAATAGTAGATAGATTCACAAAAATGTGCAAATTTATTCCAACCCACAAAGATGTATCCACCAAAGAATTAGCTTTCTTATGGTGGTCTTACATGTTTAATATCATTGGTTTTCCAAAAGCCATTATCTCTGATAGGGATCCAAAATTCACTTCTGAGTTTTGGACCTCTTTGATGGATATTTGTGGCTGTGAGTTAAAATTGTCTACAGCTCACCATCCTCAAACTGATGGTCTAGCTGAAAGAATGATTCAAACTCTGGAATACATGATTAGAAGGTATTGTGCCTTTGGTTTAGAATATAAGGACAATGACAGATTTACTCATGATTGGGTCACACTTTTACCTGGTCTTGAATTTGCATATAATAGCACTGTTCATTCTGTCACTGAGAAAAAGCCTTTTGAGCTTTGGTTGGGTTATGTCCCAAATACTCCTGCTCAGATTCTCAATAATAAATTACCTAAGTTGGAACTACACCCTGGTGTAAAATCTTTTATGCAA
Organism: Hemileia vastatrix; assembly: GCA_030280995.1. Classification (NCBI taxonomy): domain Eukaryota; kingdom Fungi; phylum Basidiomycota; class Pucciniomycetes; order Pucciniales; family Zaghouaniaceae; genus Hemileia; species Hemileia vastatrix. Next base: position 31,538,817 of record JASXTE010000003.1, on the reverse strand, counting down.
ATGCAACAGCTATGCAGGAAACATGCTCAGAGTTGTATTGATAAAGCATTTGAATATGAAAAGAAAATTTGGGATAAATCCCATAAAGAATACACATTTAACAAGGGTGATGAAGTGTTGATCTCTACTGTCCATTTCAATTTACAAGGTAACCATAAATTAAAAGATCCTTTTGTAGGACCATTTGTTGTTAAAAGAATGGTTGGTGATAATGCAGTAGAAGTTGTATTGTATTCTCCATATGATAGGAAACATCCTGTTTTTCCCATTTCTTTGCTTAAGCCTTATACTTTCAACAGTGACTTATTTCCAAAAAGAAGAGGAAGACCTAAGAAGAACCCTCAGGAAGTCACAGAAACAGCAGAAATTGATATAATTCTCAATGATAGAATTATCACTTCTGAAAGAGGTACTGAATATTTATTGAGATATAAGAACAAATCATCTGAAAATGATGCATGGATACCTGGCAAAGAAATTTCAAATCTACCTACTCTGTTGAAAAAATACAAAAAGAAAAAATCTTAGCATTTTTTTTATTGTTTTTTTAGAGTGAGGGAGTGTCAGCCAGGCTATTCCAGGAGTCCAGTAAATGATATGTAACTTATAAAACCTGAAAGAGTGGGTAAGAATTGTATTTAATGAATATAACTTAATATTTTATTGCATAATAAAATTATATAAGTATTTAATTATATACAAGTATTACATTAAATTTATTGGTTATATAAATTTTTATATACAGTTAAATTGAACATAATATAATATATTCTACAAATCATGGCGCATTTTTATGTATTTAATAATTATAAATTTATATTTAATTAATTGAAAAACATATATTATAACTATAAGTGTAAAATTGACTTATAATATATTTAAATTAATTATTTAAATTTATATATTAAATAACACCTTTCATATAATACTAAACAATAATTAATGACGCTTCTTTTGACCCTTAATTGTGTTAGAAAAAACCAATTAATTAATTTATACTAAATTGAGATTAATTACATGTTTTGTTGCGTCAAAGTATTTTTTTGTTTCACTTAAAAATATCCTTAAATCAGACTGTACCATCTGTTTGGAATTATTTTTCTCATAGTTCCTATGTTCCAATCTTTTTTAGTTATTCACTATTTTTACTTACTGATTTGGGAATTAATGGCGGGGAAATTGGATTCTTAATTGGGGTTTTAATTATTTGTTTCATGTTTTTCTCTACATTGTTATGTTTCATTTACTCTTTGATATATTTGTTTTATTCTATTCTAATCATTGTATTTAAAAATATAGTAGCGCTTCAGAGGACCCATTGCCTATAAAAGGGCCTTGGATAATCCCCTGTAGCCTCATCACTTATTATACACTCAACAAATTAAATACTATTTTATTACGTTTATATTTTTTTTATTAGTAATACAATTCTAATTAAAAGTCTATATAACAAATTAAAGGTTGCTTTAAGTCTGATAGTGATTAAAAGTGTTTGCCGCGCAGAACCCTTACATTGAATAATATTATTATTAATAAATTCTAAGTTTTTGTCACCTCTCAAAGTTGCTCACCGTTGTTTCCCTCTCAAATAAATTAAATATATATTATTGTAATTTATTTCTTTATTTTCCCTTGTCCTCCTCCTTCTCTCCTCCTTTTCTCCTATTTTTCTTACCTTCTTCTAGACGACTGACTGACACATTCCTTTACCAACTTACTTTATTATTACTATTTACAACACAATACTTATTTTTATATCTTATCTCATTAGTAGTTACAAGAGCGTAATTCTAATCAATAACTTTAACAATATTTAAACCCTACCTCTTTTATTTGAGTAACAAATCACTTAGATTAAGAAATACGTACCAAATTTTTGAGAGTTTATTTAAAATCCTTAAAATCCTCATAGAAACTTCATACCAAATCTTCTAGACCAAAAGCGTACCTTGACAAAACCTTTTTATATAAAATATTATCCATAATTAGTGGCGCTTTTTTGACCCTTAATTGTGTCAATGATATATTAAATAATTAAAAAAAAACTTATTTAATAAAATAGTATTAAAAATTCTCAATTTAAATTAATTAAATGTTTCACTTAAACTAGTAATTAAATAACATAAGCTAAAACAATAAATTAATATTGGTTTACACTGAATTAAATTGATTAGATACCTTGTTGCCTCAAAAAATTTTTTTTGTTTCACTTAAAAATCTGAAAACATTTTTTAATACTTGTTTTGAATTAATTTTTCCCATAGTTCTTATGTCACAGGGTTGTTTAGTTACTCATTATTTTTAATTAACTGATTTGGGGATTTTGATGGGAAAATTATTTTCTTAATTGGGATTTTTATTATTTTTGTATATTTTTCTCTCAATTACTATGTTACAAGTATTTTCTTTAATGTTCTTGTCAGCCAGGCTACTAGACTTACCCGGTAAAATAATTAATTATTTTACTGAGTTGAAGCCACGCCTTTCTTCTTAATAATAATTATTTATTTATTTACTTAAGTATTACTTACAATTAACTAAAGTTAAGTACAATAAGTAGTATAAATAAATAATATAAATAAAATGTCCCTTACAATTTTACTCCCTAACACCATTCTCAAAAGTATATGTCAAAGGGAGTAAAATAAATAATAAATTTATAATATAAAAACTCTAAAACAATTATATTACCTCAGTGAGAGATCTGTAATCCCGTGAAAGTAATGTAATTAATTATTTATTGTGTAATAATTGTGACAGTCCTAGGAATTCAAACTTTGTTGCTAATAAATTTGATGCCCTTGTTGACGTACTAATTTATTACTTTCTTATGTCATTTATGTACTCCTTTTTCTTGTCATTCTTTTCTCTCACACTCACAGTAGACGGTGTAAATTCCTTAAATTTTATTTTCTCATATTTTGCCTATAAAAGGCCTCTGATTTTGTGCTTTTCAAACCATTCTTTTTATCACCTTACTTTTATTACCACGTATTACAACACAAAACTTATATTTTATATTTTATCACATTAGTATTAACAATAGTGTAATTCTAATCAATAGACTATAACAATATTAAAATTCTACCTCTATTATTTGAGTAACAAATCACAGAGATTAAGGAACACTTACAAATCTTTGAGAATCCATTTAAAATCTTTAAAATCCTTGAAAAAACTCCGTACTAAATCTTCTAGACCAAAAGCGTACCTTGACAATTGGAAGCCTTTCCGAATTATCGACGGCGCAACGATATTTGAGGCATAATCGAGGGGACCATTGGTGTGTGAGTATCCGTAAAGGACGAGAGAGCAAGAAAACAACGAACATCATACGTCACATGACAAAAATTTTTTTCTGCGAACGGGAATCAAACCGCGCTCCAAAACTTAAGTTCATATACTGACTAAACATTGTATATATCGTGGTAATTATTTTTATTACTATCTGTGGGTTACTCTTCATTTGCTACATATTTCCTTTTACTCAGCACTATGTAAGTGGCATTAATTTGCTCATTTTACAGGGGGAGGTGTCTGGTAATTTGGAATATATTTTTTATTATTATATTTTTTTTATTTTTCCTGGTAGACCATAATAGAGCAATAAGTGTTCTTAGTCTCAGAGGTAATAAATTAATTATATTTTAATATTATTTATTATAATTTTTCAGTTGACTTTGTCCTGATTAATTTAAATTTTATTGTTCCAGTTGACAAATTGTCCTGACAATAATATTTTTTTTAATTAAATAAAAATTTATATTTAATTACTTCAGTTGACATTAAGTCCTGGTAGTTAAGTGCAATAAAATTTCTTTTTTTAATTAAATAAAAATTTATATTGGATTACTTCAGTTGAAAATAAGTCCTGGTAATAAACTAGTTGATTTAAATCCTAAAAATAATTATTATTAATAAATTTTAATTTATTTCTTCAGTTGATTATATTATAATCCGGGTTTTAAATTATTTTTGAATTAATAAATTAATTTTATTTAGTTGATTTTTATCCTAAAAAAATTTTTTTTGCTAAATAAAAAATAAAAAATAAAAATAAAAGAACTAATTCATCTATTATCCCTTTTTCTTCATTTGAGTTGACGCTTAAAATGAATGACCAAAGTAGTTCTGCTGCACGTGAAGAAGAACTAGACTTGATTGACTATGATGAGCCTTCTTCTGTAAGTTCTCCTTTAACAAGAAAAACTTCTCAGACTAATAAATCCTTGCCCCAAACAGGATGTAGAGATGGAAGAAGTGGAAATCCTAGTGGACAAAACTCAGGAGCAGAAGCCTATAATAGACCCACCAGAAGAGCTTCCAAAAGGCTTCAAGATAAAAAAGATGCCATTTCCCCAACAAATAAAGAATCTGTCATCCCACATAAAGGAGTTGAAGGCAGAAAGCTTGATATTAAAGGCAAGGGTAGATGCTCTGGAAGAAAAGGTGAGAAGAACAGATACTTTTCTTCAAGAGAAGAAGAAACCTCTTCCTCCCAGGGATCAACAACAATTGGCTCCCCAGTCCCAAGAGAAGGTGGAAGTGTCCAAGTGGCAGTGGGACTGGTTAAACACTCAGTGGGACTACCTGTATCAAAATCAGCATCAGTTACCTCAGGCAGGCCCATCAAGGCCCAACCAGGTCAACCCCACTCCTCCCCACCCTTATCAAGGAGGCAAAATAAGAAGAAAGCCCAATATGGTGATACCCAGCAAACCCTGCTATGTCCCTCTATTGATTCTCAAGTGCCTTTTATTGTGGCTGATTCTGTTCTTTCAGGTAAATCTGAGGGGGAAGAAGACACTTTGAGACCAGTAGAGGCTGGGAGCAGTAGAAATATAACTCATGTATCTAATCCATTACTTTTAATTGCTACCTCAATTATTAACCCTGATATGGCTGTAATTGATGAAACTATTGACCCTGAGTTCTATGAGAGTCTGGAAAGTTACTCAGTTTCCTTATTGAGAAACACTCCAGATGTAGCAAGAATTAATGATGAGTACTTGAGAGATATTATTGCCAAGCAAAATCATATAATGAACAATATTCAATTGACTCAGAGATATAATAGTTTGTTAACTGATCAGGGTTATCAAGCATTAAGAAGTGAATCACAGAGAGTCTCTGATGAACTGTCTCATTACAAGGCAACACATGAAAAGAAAGTTGCTTTATGGCAAAATATAAAAAATGATTTGTCTAAACTAAAAGATACTGTATCTACCTGTTTCTAGGAGGTGGAGATAGATAAGATGAATATGAAGAGTTTGAATGACCATTATTCATCTTTTCAAAATAAAACTCAGTTTTCTTTTGCAACTATCAATGAGAGTTTATCTAGTCTTCCAAGAGTGAAAACAAGACTAACAACCATTGAAGAAAAATTGAACACATTGTTAAATGACATTTCTGTGAAGGAACATATAGTTCAGGATGCTGAAATATTACCTGTGGCTAGTTCATCTAAAGTGAAATTAAATCCAGAAATACCTGTTGATAACACTGAGTTTCCATCAAAGACTGATGATGCACCAGGATCTGAAACAGAGGGATTAAACAATGAGATTTCAGCCCAATTAGAGAAATTACAGCTGCTTCTTACTCAGAAACAAGCTAGTAGTAAGGAGACTCCTTCAAATAAAAAGAATTGGCCAAAACTTGACCAATATCCTACATTTGATGGTGATTCTTCCTCTGATTGGCAACAATTTATTTACAGAATTGATAATTTAAAAATTTCTTACAAACTCCCAGATGAGGAAGTTGTGTCTAAGTTAATTTCTTTATTTACCAATGTAGCCCTTATGTGGTATGAATCTGTCCTATTAGATGGGAATGATTACTCATGGGAGGATTGGAAGAAATTAATTAAAGCACAATTTGGGGGCTCCAAGTTTAGGATGGCTCAACAAAGACAGTATGAGGAAGATAAATATAGTTCTTATACTGATAAACCTATTGAGTTCTTGATGAAACTTGTTAAAATCTTAAGAGCTATGGACCCAAAAATGGAGTTTGACTTATGGAAGGACAGGATCCTCTATAAATTACCAATGTCTCTGAAAGACTTGATAGTGGCTAGGACTGAGTTCTCCAAAGATCCCTCTTCTTTCATTAATACTTGCAATGAGATACTTCTAAACAATAAGTATGATGCCAAAAGATTCATTCCTAGGACCCCTTTGGAGAAACCCTCCACTTACCAACAGAAACCTCTGGAAAAGGTTGGTAAACCTTCTGCCCCTGTTGCACCAAAGAAGTATGCAACAAACACTTGCTTCAAGTGCAACAAGCCTTGGAAGAAAGGCCATGTTTGTGACAAGAAGATAAATATTGTAGAACAAACAGAGGAACATGCTGATGACACAGTGGTACTGGATGATACATCAAGTGATTGTTCCAGCAATGTTTCATATGAATCTCAACAAGAAAACTTGATGCTGGAAGAGGATATCCATTATTTAAATACTATTGACATTGATAATAATGATTTATCTACAGTTGAAGATGCCGAGATCATAAAGAACATTGAGGATAGCTCAATTATTATTGCCCCTCTTAGGGCACCCGTCTTGATCAATGGAACCAGCATTGAAGTTGTTCTGGATTCTGGAGATGGAGGAAGTGTAGTATCTGAAAGAGCACTTGCTTCAGTAGATCAAGACTATAAATCTAAACTGATGCCTATCATTTCTGAAAATTGGAGAGGGTATGGCTCTGTTTTGTCCCCCATTGGGAAATACAAAGCCACAGTGTTTTTTAAATATAAACATGGTTTTGTAAGAGCTATTTGTGATTTTGTTGTCATGAAGAATAACAACTTAAGCAATTGGTTTATCATAGGGAATGATATTTTAACCAAGTATGGCATAAAATTGGATCCCTCAAATCAATGTTTCACAATGGGGATGAATGGGAAGAGAAAATTTAGGATTTCCTCCCCTAAAAAATTATTGAAACCAGAATTAAACACATGTAATTCTGTAGTTCAATGTAAAGGAAAATCTACAAAAGAGATGCATTCCCTTTTGTCTGAAATTGACAATGCCTCTTTTGGAGAACAACTTTCTTTTGAGGATAAAGATTCCATCATTAACTTGATAAAGTCTTTTCCTATGGCCTTTGCTCATGGGTCACATGAACAGGGACTAGTTAAAGAGGAAATGAAACTTTCATTTTCTTGCCCATTAACTGATATACCACCTAGTTTAAAGAAGAAGCCTTATACTGCTTCTCCCACAAAGAGAAAAGATATTGAAGACAATATCTCTACCCTTTTTAAAATGAATATTATTGAAAAGGTAGTTGAAACACCTAAATATTGTGTTATCTCACCTGTCCTAATTTCTTATAAGAAAGATAAAGCCAGGTTATTTGGTGATTATAGAGCACTAAACACTAATACTGTTGATGATATCTACCCTTTACCTAGAATCAGCTCTATACATGCTACTTTACAGGGTGCTAAATATATCAGCTGTTTGGATGGTAATAAAGGATATCACCAGGTACCTGTTGAGAAAAATTCTCAGAACTTTCTGATGATTGCCACTCATATGGGTATTTATAAGTATATTATGATGCCAGTTGGCCCTAAAAATGCCCCTTCATTTTTCCAAAAAGTAATAGATAACACATTCCATCAAGAGATAATTGAAGGATGGCTGATGGTTTATATTTATGATATCATTATATTCTCAAAAAAATTTGAGGACCATCTTAAACACCTGTGTAAAGTATTCCAGAAAATGGATGAAATAAATATGACACTTGCTTTGAAGAAATGTAAATTTGGTTTCCATTCTTTAAAAGTTCTTGGTCATGTTGTTTCAGGCTTACAGATATGTGTTGACCAGAACAATGTGGCAGCCATACAACAGGTGAAGGCTCCTACTACAGTGAGAGAGCTCCAAAGTTTTTTGGTAATGTGTGGATACTATAGACAGTATATTAAAAATTACCAAGTCATAGCTTTACCCCTTACCCAATTAACTAGAAAGGATGTTGCTTTTGTTTGGAATAGTGAAAGACAAAGAGCCTTTGACACTATGAAACACTGTTTGATGTCAGCACCAATTCTTGCTTTACCTGACTTTAATCAACCATTTGTTTTGTACACTGATGCCAGTTTCATTGGTCTTGGTGCTGCCCTCCATCAAAAACAAGTGATAAATGATAAAGTTTCAGAAGTAGTAATTTGTTATATTTCAAGAACCTTGAGAAATAGTGAATTGAAATATGATGCTACTTAATTAGAGTGTTTAGCTGTAGTATGGGCTCTAGATAAGCTTCATTATTACCTAGATGACCAGAAATTTGAACTTGTCACTGACTGCAGTGCAGTTAAATTCCTTTTAAACTTGAAAACACCTAACAGACATATGTTCAGATGGCAGTTGGCTGTTCAAGAGTACAGAGGGAGAATGACAATTATTCATAGGGCTGGTATTGTTCACTCAAATGTGGATATGTTATCTAGGTTACCTTTGCCAAATAATGACTCTAATCCTGCGTATGATCCTGAGGACAAAATTATTCATATACATGGGATATATGTGGTTGATATGGAGGAAGAGCTATCACAGCTTATTCTGGAATCATATGATAAGGACACTGACTTGAAAAAGTTATGCACCATATTAAATGATCCAAAGAATGCTTCAATACGAGCATTAATTAAAACCCTTCCACCAAAGTACCAAAAAGCTTTGGAAAAAGGTAAATTTTCAATTGATGAAGGATATCTATATTATAGAAGAAAGTTGAGTAATTTCATTGTTATTCCTCCTTCTATGAAAGAAATCATCTTGAAAATTTGTCATGATGACATATTAGCTGGACATTTTGATCTTTACAAAACAATGATCAGAATTAGGAACACTGCTTGGTGGGTTAATATGTCTGAAGACACAAAATTATATGTTGAGTCTTGTGATTTTTGCCAAAAATCAAAAAGATTAACTGGTAAAAGAGCAGGATTAATGCAACATATTGAACCTCCTGATGCTCCATGGCAAATAAGAAACATGGATTTTGTAACAGGATTACCTATTGCTGGTAAAGACAGTTATAACTCTTGTTGGGTTATTGTGGACAGATTCACAAAAATGTGTAAATTTATCCCTACCCACAAGGATGTTTCCACTAAAAAATTAGATTTCTTATGGTGGTCTCATATGTTTAATACTGCTGGTTTTCCTAAAGCCATAATCTCTGACAGAGAACGTAAATTTACTTCTGAATTTTGGATGTCTCTGATGGATGTTTGTGGTTGTGATCTGAAACTTTCTACTGCCCATCACCCTCAGACTGATGGTTTATCTGAAAGAATGATTCAGACTTTAGAGGACATGATAATAAGATATTGTGCCTTTGGCCTTGAGTATAAAGATAATGACAGATTCACTCATGATTGGGTTGCCTTACTTCCTGGGTTAGAATTTGCTTATAATAGCACTGTTCATTCTTTTACTCATAGAAAGCCTTTTGAGCTCTGGCTTGGATATGTTCCCAATACTCCTGCCCATCTTCTCAATAACAAAATACCTAAATTGGATATACATCCTGGTGTAAAATCTTTTCTTCAAATGCAAAAACTATGTAGAAATCATGCTCAAAAATGTATTGAAAAATCATTTGAATATGAGAAGAAAAGCTGGGACAAATCCCATAAAGAATACACTTTTAAAAAGGGTGATGAAGTGTTGATTTCTACAGTCCACTTCAACTTACAAGGTAATAACAAATTAAAAGATCCATTTGTTGGTCCATTTGTTGTCAGAAGAATGATTGGAGATAATGCAGTTGAGGATATTCTGTATTCTCCATATGACAGAAAACATCCTGTTTTTCCAATATCTCATTTGAAACCTTAAAAATCCAATAGTGATTTATTTCCAAAAAGGAGGGGAAGACCAAAGAAAACCCCAAATGAAATCACTGAAACAGCAGAAATTGAAAAAAATTCTAAATGACAGAATAGTCACTGCTGAAAAAGGTACAGAATACTTATTGAGATTCAAGAATAAATCATCTGAATATGATTCTTGGATACCTGGGATGGAGATATCTAATCTTCCTACTCTACTAAAAAAGTATAAAAATAAAAAATCATAGCATTTTTTTTATTGTTTTTCTTAGAGTGAGGGAGTGCCAGCCAGGCTACTAGACTTACCTGGTAAAATAATTAATTATTTTACTGAGTTTAAGCCACGCCTTTTTTCTTAATAATAATTATTTATTTATTTACTTAAGTAGTACTTACAATTAACTAAGTTAAGTACAATAAGTAGTATAAATAAATAATATAAATAAAATGTCCCTTACAATTTTACTCCCTAACACTGTGCTCAAAAGTATATGTCAAAGAGAGTAAAATTAATAATAAATTTATAATATAAAAACTTTAATACAATTATATTACCTCAGTGAGAGATCTTTAATCCCGTTAAAGTAATGTAATTGATTATTTATTGTGTAATAAGTGTGACAGTCCAAGGAATTCAAACTTTGTTGCTAATAAATTTGATGCCCTTGTTGACGTACTAATTTATTACTTTATTATGTCATTTATGTACTCCTTTTTCTTGTCATTCTTTTCTCTCACACTCACAGTAGATGGTGTAAATTCCTTAAATTTTATTTTCTCATATTTTGCCTATAAAAGGCCTCTGATTTTGTGCTTTTCAAACCATTCCTTTTACACTATACTTTTATTACCACATATTACAACACAAAACTTATATTTTATATTTTATCACATTAGTATTTACAATAGCGTAATTCTAATCAAAAAAATATAACAATATTAAAAATCTACCTCTTTTATTTGAGTAATAAATCACTTAGATTAAGAAATACGTACAAATCTTTGAGAGTCCATTTAAAACCTTTAAAATCCTTGAAAAACTCTGTACCGAATCTTTTAGACCAAAAGCGTACCTTGAAAATTTGTGTGTTTCAAGAAAAAAGGGAAAAAGAAGTGCAGAAGAAGATTCAGGGTCTGTGTACTCGGATTTTGCAGCAGGATGCGCCGCACAATGGGAAATTGTGTGTTATCAATTTAGGACTGCAAGCACTGAACTATATGGATTTTGATTTTCCAATAATCATGTGTTAGGCATTAAGGAAGGAATTATGGCTTAAGGAAGGACTCAAGTGCATAGTATACTGCACAGTGGCAAGTGTGGTAACTTACTTAAACAGGTAATGTAGGAGGTTAACTAATTAAGTGAGTTGTCAGAACTATGGACTTTGTAATTAAGTAAGGAGATTGGGGACTCAATCACAAAGCTATCCAAGAGTCAAGGCAACTAAGATCAGCGTTAGAAGGAGTGAAAACTTGTAAGTAGCGCTGAAACAAAACAATTGTACAGTTAGGAGCGCACATGTGGAGTATGAGTGAAACAAGTTAAAAATAGTGTTATTAAGCATAGGGTGTGTTTAGGTGCTGTAGTTGTTACAAGCGATGGAGGTAGTTTACTAATAGATTGGTTATTGTTTTACTAATGTGGCGCCAGAGTCAGCCCTGGAGATCCACTAGGGAACTGTGTTTAAAGTGCTGGATAAATATAAAAAGGGGTATTGCATCTAGTAATAAATGGGGAGAACAATTGACAAATAATTAGTTAGCAAGCGAATAGTTAATAATTGTGAAGTCAAGTATAAGATATTAGATTTTCTGTGATCATTTGTTTGAGAATATATTGGTGATTTTTCTGAGTATTTTGACATTAGTGCCTTTATGTGTGTATTTCTTATAGTATAAGTGAAAGATTGCAACATAGAGAGAATATATAGATTCAGTAGGATCGACTAGTATTAGAGTTATTTTATTGCTATAATAAGGCATATTCAAAGAGAGCGCTTCAGGAGGTAGTAGCTGTTAATATTAGTGCTTGTTAAGAATAGAAATATCCAGATAGTAATACTTGTTTTTTTTCTAAAACTCATTTCTCAACTTATAAACTTTCTAATCACATATTAGTGTTACACATTATTTTGCTATTTTTTAAAATAAGAGTGGCAGGCACTTCTTTTTAGAAATTGAAAAGAAGAACCAACCCATCTCGCATTGTGTCTACTGCTTAGTACTTTAGAACTCTGTACAACGGTCTGAGTCACAGTGATTACTATTTAAAAACCTGTTTACATTTGAGCCTGTTGTCCAAGTAACATCTCCAGAAAATGGTTCCATTTCATGATCATTAAAATTTTTTCCAAACCCAGGAATCCCAAGCTTTTGACAGAGTTTTACTGCTTCACAATACTTATCGGCCGGTCATCTAGAAGAAGAGGAGAAAAAAGGAGAATACGGAGAGGAGGGAAAGAGGTAATGTAAATAGAATTAAATAAAGTAATATAAGAGTATAATTATTTTAAAGGAGAGGCAAAAAGTAAATTGTAGGGACTTTGTAAGATGGTGAGGTTTTTAATAAATTGTAATATAATTATTTAAATAGTAGTAATTTTTAATGCACGGCAGACACTATTAATTTTTATTAAACTTATTGCAAACTTAGTTATTTATATAGAATTTTGATTAGAATTTATAGTACTAACAAAAATAATAATAAATTTAATGTATTAAAAATGTTTAAAATGATGAGTGTATAATAAGTGATGCGTTAAAGGGGATTATCCAAGGCCCTTTTATAGACCAAGGGACCTCTGAAGCGCCACAAATCAGTAAATACAAAATAGTAATAAGCTAAAACAAGAATATAAAAGAGTAGAAATGAAACATGGATATTAAGAGAAAAATATGAAACAATTAACTAAAACCCGTGAGTAATTAACCATTTTTCCCACCATGACTTCCCAAAACACTTAATTAAAATAATTAGTAACCAAGTAAGTCTGAAACATGAGAACAATAAGTAAAATAATCCAAAACAGACATTATAGTGACATGTAAAGGTTTTAAGTAAAACAAATGAAATTATTTTTGCACCAAAAATTCATATAATAAATTCAATTCAGTTTAAAGCAATTTTAATTAATTGTTTTAGCTATGTAATTAATTCAATAATTAGTTTAAATGAAACATATAATTAATTTAATGATATTTGTAATTTAAAGTGGGATTTTATTACTATGTTATTAAATAAGTGTTATAATTTATTTAATAATTTTTTCTGACGCAATTAAGGGTCAAAAGAAGCACCCAATATTATTGTTTAATAATATATGAAGTTTTATTTAATATATAAATTTAATTAATTAATTTAATTACATTATAAGTCAATTTTACATATATAATTATAATATATGTTTGTAATTAATTAATAATTAATTTATAATTATTAAATACATAAAAAATGCGCCATTATTTGTAGAATATAAAATATATTATGCTTAATTTAAATGTATAAAAAAATTTATATAACAATAAAATTAATATAACACTTATATTTAATAAGATACTTATATAATTTTATTATGAAATAAAATATTAATTTATATAAATAAAATAAAATTCTTACGCCCTCTTTCAGGTCCAATAAATTAAAATATCATTTACTGGGCTTCTGGTATAGGCTGGCTGACAATACTTAACATTAGATATATTTTGATAAAAACATTTAAAGAATAACTCTATTTGTGTCAGCCTAAATATCCTTAGGACTGAGTATTTCTTATGCTTAAAATAAGATAACCTTAACTAGATTAGGCTTATATCTTAAAAATAAGGTTAAAATAATAATATATATATATATATATATAATTATTATTCTATTATATAATTTATAATAGTTTAAATAGCTTATCCATGGCCTAATAATACTTATTAAGGTGTTAATGGAGTCATAATATACTTATCTTAAGTGATATGAAGTAATTATTGACATACATAAGCTTATATGTATACATAAATCTCATATTCAGTGAAATATGCAGTATATTATGTATATTTAGGTATATAAGTGGGTTTTAGCCCCTTAATAGCCTATAACCTTTGGTTTTCTGCTTATTTTAGGTCATATGGACAAAATCAGTGGACTCACAACGCCTACAGAAGCATAGACACCTATATCAGGCGCATACACCCAGTTTGGACAACTAAAATTACTTCCTTGGATGGTTATTCACGGATTTATGGGTTGGAAAGATGTTTTTGGGTTAATGTGGATGCTTGGGGATGTTTTTGGGGGCTTGGACATTTTATTTGTTTCCTTTATATGCTTTTAGTTTCATTAAATCTCTTTTTGATCATTTATTTTACCTGTTACTTTATGGTATCCGCTTTTATCTGGGTTTTCTATTTATGGTATGACTCTGTGTTATTATTAATAGTGATGGAGGGTCCTTACTGGAGGTCTGGGTGTTGAAACTGCTTGAAGTGGACGCCATGGGGAGGTGATGGGCCCTCACAGTGCTGTAATTGCCGGGGATAGCAGTGACATCATCTGGATTGAAGGTCTGTGCACTCCAGTGGATTTGGGTATAAGTAAGGAGGGATTTTGACGGTTTATTATCATCATTCAATTACTACACTTCAAACAAACACTACAATACAATTATTAGCATTCAGAAATATATTATAAAGCCCTTATAAATTGATATTATCTTTATAAAAGCTATAACTATATTTTATTCTTCTATTTTCCACCACTAGCACGCATTTAAATCCAAGTATTGTGAGTTTTATTTGAGTATAACTATTCTATTAGTCTTCCCCTGAGGTTTAATCACTAAATCATTTATCAATAAGTAGTAGGACCATAAAATAACACTATTATATCATACTTATATACTAGACTATACTGACAATTGGGGGTCTTTCCTTATATTTTACTTATTATTTAGTATAAGCCTTGGGACGTGATTTTTACCTTAGTACAGCTCAAAATTAACCAAATATTTGGGTCTTCTGCATATTAGTGGGTCATCATAACTCATTGATTTCGGAAAAGAACCCTTATAATAATTGTACTAATTTTATATCATAAAAATTAGATATTTACAGTAGTAACTGTACCCAATAAAAACCCAATTTCACTTGGTATTTGGACACTAATATAACACCCAATTAAATTGGTATTTGGCTAAAGCTTGGTAAGCTAATTATTCACCCTTATAGAGGTCTAGTTAAACTTATATTTTTAACAGATTTTTTCGAATTTTTCTTATATTTTATTTAAATAAATAAAGATATAAATTCAGGGTAAGCTCCATTGCTTTTTTATTAGTAATATAATTGCTAATATTATTTGTCTACTAATTCCACAGAGTATTTTCCTTTTTTAGACGTAAAATATTGTTATTCTGAACAATATGAGTGCTCCCCAGGATAGTGTAAGTGAACAGCCTGCTTATAATACCAGGTCTAAAGCTAACAAAAACTTTCCAGGACATCACCATGGAGGGACAACAGTACCCCCAGCCAGAAAGCATGAGTATAGAGGAAAAGGACGCCCTCTTAAAAAAGATAACTATAAAAAAGACGTCTCCTCCTCTTCAGGATCAACTGTCCCACCTGGCCAAACAGGTTCTGAAATTGGAGGAATCAAAATCACTCATGTTCAAAGAGGTAGAGCAATTGCAAAACAATTGCAAGGTAGGGT
Organism: Hemileia vastatrix; assembly: GCA_030280995.1. Taxonomy (NCBI): domain Eukaryota; kingdom Fungi; phylum Basidiomycota; class Pucciniomycetes; order Pucciniales; family Zaghouaniaceae; genus Hemileia; species Hemileia vastatrix. The sequence continues at coordinate 31,523,245 of JASXTE010000003.1, read as the reverse complement.
TTCAGCAGATGAATCAGGCATTGGCAGAGTTAAAGGGAGGCCAGCCGAGTCAGTCAAATCAGCAACCCCCTACCCAAGGCAGGTCAACTCACTCCCAGGAGAAAATCCTGGTAGACAGATGGAAATGGGACTGGTTTCATCAACAGTGGACCAGCCACAGTTGCAACAGGGATCCACCTCCTCATCTGACTTCCTCAGCTCACCCTTACAAAGGAAAAAAGCGCCAAAAATCAGGACTTGCAAACATCCCATGGTAAGTAGATTACCCTCTCAGATTGAACACAATACTGATAATTACAATATAGGTAATCCTATTGATGTTAAATCTGTGCAAAAAATAGAGGAGGATTTAAGAAATTTAGGTTTTAGAGTAGATACACCTGACTTGTCTTTTGTCCACAATAACAGTACTATTTATAATGATAATACAGTTAAACCTCAGTTGCTACCACCTACTAGTGAGATGAGACGTTCACAGGAGAGTGAGAGAATTGAAAAGGAAGACATGGAATATTTTAACAATAATCCAACTGTCCATAGAATTGTTTCAGCATTGTGGAATAGAATGACTGATTGTGAGGAACAGACAGTTAAGCTCACTAGTGATACAATTTCATCCTTGACATTAAACATTTCTCAATTAGCAACATGTAAAAAAGAATTAGAGAAAGAACATTTGTCTCTAACTCTTAAATATGATTCATTGAGTAATAAATATAATGACCTTTCAAACAAATTCTGTGAGTTAGAAAAATTTTATGAAACACATTTATTAAAAACTGAATCAAGAACAAAGTTATCTTTTTCCCAGACAAATCAAAGTGTCTCTGAGTTGCTACAAAGATTAACTAAAGTTGAGATTGAAACTGCTAATCTACTAATGAACCAGGGTAATCATAAGTATAATCAATATAATAATAATCCTTTCATTGGCAAAAGTGAATCTCATTCATTCCCTACACCGGCATAATTAAAACCATCTGGTGGTAGTGTCAAATCTGAAAATGTAAGTCACAAATCCGTACAGGAGGAAATACAAGACCATTTATCAAAAGTGAATGAGTTGTTGAATTTACCTAAGATTAGTGAGATAAAATCCAATCAGAAAAACTGGCCTAAGATGGATCAGTACCCAACTTATGATGGGGAAGCCAGCTCTGATTGGCAACATTTTATTCAAAGAATTGACAACTTGAAATTCTCATATAAGTTACCAGATGAAGAAATAACATCAAAATTAATTTCTTTATTTAAGGATGTTGCTTTATTATGGTTTGAAGCTGTATTGAGTGAGGGTAAAGATTACTCTTGGGCTGAATGGAAACAACTAATTGAAAAACATTTTGGAGGCTCAAAATTCAGGCTTACTCAGCAGAGACTTTATGAGAAAAATAGGTACAATCCATTGAATGGTGACAAACCTATGGTATTTTTAATGAATTTAAATAAAATATAAAAATCCATTGAGTCTAACATGGATTTTAACTTATGGAAAGATAAGATAATATATAAATTACCTATATCTGTCAGAGACATTGTTGAAGCTAGAACAATTAATGTTACTGAATATATCTTATGCTTAAAATAAGATAATTATAAGTAACTTAAGCTTATATCTTAAAAATAAGGTAAAAATAATAATATATATGATTATATTAGGGGGTATCAATGTTGACCGATCCGCAATTAAATTAATTGTGGAAAATAATCTGCATACCCCAATTATCTTCCGCAATTATTTTTGCTAATAATTGGGTTATTAGACACTTTACGTGTCAATGTTCACCTCTTATCCGACATTTATTTACTCAATTTTCCATAACCACATCTTGGACAACTTTCTGGATATCCCAGCCTTCTACCTTGCTGCGCACTTCCATTCTCATCCCATCCTGTTCATTCTATCCGCTCAGAATTTCTCCCCATTTCATCTATTTGATTCTTCTCCTTTTCATCTCGCTATCTCATCTGCTTGTTTCTGCTCCTTTTCATCTTCATTTATAATAACATGCCTCGTCATCCTAGATCTTCTCAAAGGCAGCTATCAGCCAGTTGTTCTTCAATTCCCAATACTTCCTCTTTTCCCCGCTCAGCCAAGAAATCAAAGACTGTTCAATTAAAAAAAGATGATCATCTCATTCTTATCAACTGGCTGAAAACCAAATCTAACTATGATTCTTGTTTTGGTACTGAGTATGCCACTAAAGTAGGACGGCCCCCCACATCAAAAGTTAATGGCTATCTTCTAATGGCAAATGAATTACGCAATAAGACCAAGGGAAGGATTGATCTTTTGCCTAAACAGATGTCTGAACGCTTCAAGCATTATCGAGCAAAATACAAGAAGGCAAAGGCTCTTTCATCTTTAACTGGTTTTGGGGTTACTGACATTGATATAACTAAGGGTATAAAATCCATAGACAATAAACTTGATTCTTTATGTCCTTACTTTAAAGAGATGGATGCAATTTTTGGAGAGCGAGCTGATGTTAATCCTGTAAACATGTTGGATGGAGAAGATCCTATCTCCGAACATGATGTCGAAGCAAATCTTTTCCCATCCTCTTCCTCCACTCAAGCCTCCCCTCTTCTAAATTCTACGAATCTAGATAGCTTTGCTATTGATCCTATTGGCGATTTAACCCAACCCAATCTAACTCAGGTCTGTTTCTTTTATCTTATCAATTCTATTTTTTTATTTACTTATATTTTTCTTATTTCTTAAAAGGCTGATGAACAAACCCAGGATCCTCAATCAACTGAGTCTGAAGCTAGTGACAATGATGAGGAGGAAAATGCTATGTTGAACAAAAAGAGAAGGGCTTCAACTAGTCTAAATTTCCTCTCCCAAAGAAGACGAAAAAGTGATACTTCATCACAAACACCTTTTTCTTCGATGGAACAGTTTTTAGAGAAACGTGATGCTGGTAAGTGATATCATACCTCTTATTACTTTACTCTGCTTTTCTTCTACTTTATGTTAATTTTTATTCTCACTCTAGAACAAGTGGAAATTGCTAAAGAGACACTGAGCTTTGAAAAGAAGAAATACGAGCTCTCTTTAAGGAGGGATGACAGAGTACAAGATTTGGAAGAGAGGAAGTATGAGCTCTCCTTACGGAAGGATGATCGGATCCAAGATTTGGAGGAGAAGAAGTTTGAGCTCTCTTTACAGAAGGATGGTAGGGCCCAAGATTTGGAGGAGAAGAAGTTTGAGTTAACTCTTAGTATTGAAAAATCCAAAAATAAGGAAAAAACACTCGAGCATCAAAACTTAATGGAACAGATGAAGTATAAGCATGATCTCCAAGAAAGTTCTAAAAAGAAAGATTTCTTGATCGAATGCATTAAAGCAAAAAAATCTGTTGAAGAAATAGAACGTTTAATGAAATTTTTTGTTGACTAGTTTCTTTTATTTCTTTCACACTTCATGTGTTCATATTTATTTGTACATAAATTTTACAATTATTTTCTGTATTTCTTGAAATATCGTATTTTAATGATAAATATTCTTTTTTTAAATAAAATTTTCAAGTCTCCTTTGAAAATTTGACAATCCCCCACCCCTGGATTTTTTTGAAGTAAGGGGTGGGTATCACAAAAATTCTTTCATGTCATGAATCTTGAAAGTTTTATATGAAAATTTGGCTTTACTACCCCCTGCATTTTACCGGTATCCTAAAAATTCTTACATGTCAAGAATTTCACAAGTCTTATAAAAAATTTTGGCACAACCCCCCATGGATTTTATTGAAGTAAGGGACAGGTATCACAAAAATATTTACAAGTCAAAAAAATTCTATATCTGTTTAAAAAAATTGGCAATACTCTCCCCTGCATTTTATTGAAGCAAGGGGTGGGTATCACCAAAATTTTTCTAAGTCATCAATTTCACATGTCAGATTTGAAAATTTGGCAATACCCCCCCCCTGCATTTTATTGAAGTAAGGGGTGGAAGTCATCTAAATTTAATATAATTACATAAATTATTAAATAAATATCTAATATATATCAATTTCCCTAGTTTAATTTAATGACAATCCCTCAAGCCAAAATGCAGACCAAGTCGAGAAACATAAGTTTGGGACTTTCTACAGGTATAGGAAAGAGGAACCCCATGAAACAAATAAATGTTATCATGATTACCTGTTATACAACACAAGGTCGATGGCTCATCACATTATTTGAGAAAATTGATATATAAAAAATATTTATTAAAAATTTATGAAAAAATATAAAATTTTCGATGACAACTCTAATCCCCATACTTTTTGGATCTAGATAAAGTTTTTTTAAATCGAATAACTTTACCTTCTTTCTTTACCTTATTGATTCTTTGTATCAACTTATTACTGATTTGAAATGAGCAACCGAAATGAGTGAAATCTTGACAGGATTTCAAACCAGGAGGAGCTTTGGTTGTTTGATGATTATCCTTAGAAGAATTCCAAATAGTTTCGATGATACCATTTCCCAAACCAAAATCAATGATGCACCGGTGGTCTGGAAAATATAAACCATGTCCTTTGATTTTAGCTGGAGATGGTATTGGGTGGCCAGTTATAGGATTGATATATGAGAATATTCCAAAAGTAAGAAAATTGGCATCATTCCTATCGATATGAATCCTATTTTGGAATCCAGAATGAGTGATAATAATATTAGAAAATAAAAGATATTCATGGCTGATATCTTCCCATTCAGAGTCACACCAATTCGGTATTCCAACTTTGGTTGCAAGGTCATGATTTTTTTCAAATGCCTTATTACAGAGCTTTTTGAGTCAAAGAGCAAGAAAAGAATTAAAGTAGGGTAGAGTGTCCCATAAGCGAAAATCTTCATCTTTTTGTGCTTTAGTGATATTATTGAGCAATGAATATATACCTATATAATTGAAATAAGTGAAATGATATTAAGAATGGAACAAAAATTATTAGACATACCAAGAGAATATCCTTTGACAAAACCAGGTCTCCAACCAAAACCAATCATGATACCACCCAACAAATTCTTATTCCTTATAGGTAATCGAACCAAAGCCATTTGATAAAGAGTTATGATAAGATCGGATAGTTGATTAAAAGCTTCATCTTTTACACCATCGAATGAATGAACTTCCAAAATGAATTGAGGCTTAAAAGCATTGCTGATAACTGCAACAACTCGATCATCTCCAAATTCTGTTAGATATTTGATATCTTCTGGTAATTTTTTCGGATATTGATTTTTTTTATCTACTTTAGTTTTATAAAAAAAAATGTTTGGCATATGAGGAAAATAACTTTCGCAGAGAGACTTTTTTTTTAAATATCTTTTCTTCTGATGAGACTGATTATCTTTAATTTTTTTTGATGATTTAGAAGATGATTGTATGGAAGTTGATTTCAAAGAAGATGATAGAGTTGATTTCAAAGAAGATGATAGAGATGATAAAGATGAAGATGATAAAGAAGATAAAGATGAAGATAAGAGAGAAGTAAGGGGTGAATCAGAAGAAGAAGACATTTTTTTGATCTGAAAAAAAAATTAATTGTCAATAAAATTTTAACTCAAATTTTTTTTTAAAAAAATTCCTACCTAATAATAAAAAAAGCTTTTTTTTATTTTAAAAATAAAATTGAAAAAAAAACCAAAAAATCAGTAAAAATTTTTCCAAAAAAAAAAATTATAAAAAAAAAACCTGAGGTTTTATTTTAAAAAACACAATCAAAGCAAAATCCTATTAAAAAAAATTAATAATTAAATTCATTCAAAAAAGAAAATTTCAGTATGAATTAAAAAACAAAAAATAAAAATAAAAATAAAAATAAAAGTGAACCTGAAGATTGGTTATTAAAAACCTTCTCACAAGATCATGAAAAAAAAAAAATCAGTAAAATCAAAATAAAAAATTAAAAAAATTATTTAATTAAAATCAAAATCACAAAAATTAATTATAGAAAAAATAAAAATATAATTATAAACCTTTTTTGTATTGTAAATAAGAGGGACAGTCCTTATCAGCAAAAAAATTTTTTTTTTTCTATATTACTGCAAAAAAAATAAAAAAAATAATCAAAATTACAAACAAAAATTTGTTAGTATCTTTATTTGAAAGTTAGTAACCCATCTTTATCTCCCATTAAAGTCCCCTTTTCCCCCTCAAATGCTCTCCTTGCCTGCCTCAAAATCCCCCTGAAATACCCCCCTTTCCCCCCTCTTTAGGTCCTTCATCACCCTCCTTCCCCCCTCATTAGCTGCCTCAAACCCCCCCCATTCCCCCCTCTTTAGCTCCCTCAAACCCCCCCATTCCCCTCACCTTAGGCGCCTCAAACCCCCCCCATTCCCCTCTCCTTAGGCGCCTCAAACCCCCCCCATTCCCCTCTCCTTAGGCACCTCAAACCCCCCCCATTCCCCTCTCCTTAGGTACCTCAACCCCCCCCCCTTCCAATCTCCTTACCCCCTCCCAAACCCTTTCCCCAACACCCACCCCCCCCCCCCCCCCCTGTTTATTAACGAACGATCTATAACGATCGTTTGTTAATAAACTGGGGGGGGGGGGGGGGGGGGGGGGGTAGAGGAGGATATAATGATTAGGTAGGGGGGTAAAGTGAGTAGAAGGGGGGGAAGGGGGGGTGTTTGAGGCGCCTAAAGAGAGGGAAAGGGGGGGGGTTTGATGTGGGTAAAGAGAGGTGAAGGGGGGGGTTTGAGGCGCCAAAAGAGAGGTGAAGGGGGGGTTTGAGGGACATAAAGAGAGGGGAAGGGGGGAGTATTGAAGCACCTAAAAAGAGGGGAAAGGGGGTGATGAGGGACCTAAAGAGGGGGGAAAGGGGGGATTTGAGGCAGCTAAAAAGGGGGTAAAAAGGGGGTCAGAGACAGGTAAAGAGAGGGAAAAAGGGGGCCTTGAGGATCATAAAGAGAGGTGAAGGAGAGAAAAAAAAACAAAAAAATAAAAAGATAAAAAAGAGAAAAAAGCAAAACAAAAATTAGTTTACCCTAGAACAAAAATAATAGAAGCACTTACAAAAAAAACAAAAAAACCAAAAAAAAGCAAAAAAAAAGCAAAAAAAAAGCAAAAAAAAAGCAAAAAAAAGCAAAAAAAAAGCAAAAAAAAAGCAAAAAAAAAAATCATGATTAGCAAATAAAAAACCATGAAAAAAGAAAAAAAATGACCTACCTGGTGAGCTGAGTTGAGAAAATAAATGCAACCAAAATATTTGAGGGATGTTTGAGGAGAATAGGAAAAGGATATGAGTGATGAATGAAAAAAAAAATCACTGACAAAATATGTGATATAAGAAAATATGCGATTTCATGTTGAGGAAGTGAAAGAAAACCAATGAGCCATCCAAAAAAAAGATATTCACCGTAAATTCAAAAAAAAAATGAATATGCAACAAACCAAAATACAAAACCAAGTGATTAAAGTACACAAAGAGGACAATTGGAAAGTATGAAAACATAAAAATTAAAAATTAAAAGTGTGAAGAGAAATGTTGAAGAGTAATTGGCATTATAATGGGGCGTATGCCGGTTGATTGAATGATTTGTGAATCAAGGGAGGGGAGTGCCAGTGGTGGTTCAGGATCCTCTTCTTCATAAAGATCATTCCACTCATCCTTTAAATCAGCTAGAATATTGTGGAGTATTACGCAAGTCAAGATCCAATGATTTGCAGTTTTGATCTCCAATTTTTTTTGAAATTGGATTCTGAGCTCCCGAAGACTAGAAAATCGTCCCTTTAAAATACCTATAGCATGTTCAATTCGTACTCTTGATTGTGCAAGGTGATAATTAAATTTAGTTTTGGGGTCATTTTCTGAAGTTGCACCACGGAAAGCAGGTATAATGTACTTTCCACTTGCATATGCTGAGTCTGCAAGGAGGTACTGAGATTTGTCAAAGTATGATTCAGGGGATTGAGAAATCCTCATTCTTTGGAAGACGGAAGAGTCATGACATGATCCAGGGCAGCCACTGTGAAAAGCAATAAATTTTTTATTGACATCGCATACAAGTTGAACGGCAATAGAGTATCTAGAAAGAAGATTAAAAGTTAGATTGTGAAAGATGAGAACTTGGAGAAGATTTTGAAGAAACCTTTTTTTGCGATAAAAATAATGGTTGCCATCATGAGCAGGCTTTTGACTCAAAGGGATGGTTGTGCCATCAACAAAACCTATACAGCCAGGGAAACCTTCAGCTTGCATTACTTGAGAGGATTCAAGTCGCTGTTCTGGAGTTGGCCAAGCAAGAGTTTGAGACTTGAGGGAAAGGATAGCAATCATACAGCGCTTGGTGTATAATATCACGGTACCATATCCTATGTTAAAGAGATTATCCAAACGTCTTACGGCAGCACCATTTCCATTTGAGCCAAAGCGACATAGAGCAACAGCAAGTTGGATGGCAGGATTACGCTGTTTGTTATGAGAATTGTTATGGAAGATAGGATGATCGGAGATGAGTTGATAAAGTTTGAAGAAAGAATCGGGAGAAGTTCTAAAAAGTTGTGTGAAGTTTAAATGAGGAATGTTGAGAATGGAGGCCAGATCATATCGGGGATCATGATAAAGATTTGGCCCCCTGGTGATGATGTAACGCTTTTTGGAAAGAAAACACATATAAGCTAAAGCATCTTCCAAATCAGAGTCAGATTTATAGTAAAGAACTAAAAGAAAAGTGATAGCATTCATTGTTGAGTGAATTAGATTCCTAGTAGAGAGGTGTTTCATTGTTGCTGGTGGAAGGGCTATGTGATGAGGGAAGTGGGAATTCACCGCCAAATGTGCAGTTGGGGTGTGTAGATAGCAAAAAAACTTAAGTGTTCGCCACCAAAATTAAGTAGCATAGAGTGAGGAAATACTTAAGGATGGCATCAGCAATTATAAGTCATGTGACTTTCTTATAAATCCATCATGGATGAGATGAATTTGGGATCAGGAATTAGGAATGGAAATTGGGGTATAAGAGGCGGGATAATGCATTATCGTGGATTTCTTATCCACTAGCCCTGGGGCTAGTGGATAAGAATCTTCCGCAATTAATAATGTCTGATCCCGGGAAAAAAAATTCCTGATCCCTAATTGCGGATCCCTGAACATTCACCACGCAATATGGGGGGCGGACTTGCTAGCAAGTCCGCAACCTTGAACCCTAATTCATATCTTTTTGAGCACACATTGAGGAAGTGATGAAACCATCATGAAGAAGTATTGAATTTACTTTGAACACACCTTGAAGCTCATGTGAACACAAATGGGGCTACAAGGGCTGGAAAGGCTGGAGAGAGGGGTGAGGAAGGGTGTATGGGGTAGCGAAAAGGTTGGGAAAGAGTTGGAAGGGAAGATTAAGGGTTCCGAGGAATTTTAAATGAAGAAAAGGGTCTGGGAGAGGTTGAGAGGGGTGAAATGGGGATCAAAAGAGGATGGCATACAATGGGGCTGGGAGGATAGCGAAAGGCATGGGAAGGGAAGACAAGCATGTGTTGATAGAATTGAAAGGGATGGAGATTGGTGCAAACAGAGTGTGAAAATAGGAGGATGAACTCTGTTCTTCGGGCGAAGAACAGAGTTCACTTCCATAAAATATTAGCTGAAACATAGTTTTCAATTCTGTAAAAACAGTTGTAAGTAATAGAAAAAGTCACTGATTTTTTTTATATGTAATCTGAAATTTTTTAATAAAATTATTGTATTTAAGAATTGCAATATTGTCAATCAATTTTTATTGATCAAATTAATTTAATAAAGTATTATTTTAATAAGCTGTTTCAAAAAATACCTTGCATTGAGTAGACTCATGGAATGATTTTTTCTGGCTTCCATTCAGTTATCCTCACACTTTCACTATGTTTTCAATATAGATCCATTGTTATTTGTGTGATACTTCAAGTGAAAGTTCAGTATTACTTCAGTCTGAGTTCCATCTGATTTCCATCTGACTTCAAGTTGCGGACTTGCTAGCAAGTCCTCCCCCTATATTGCGTGGTGATTGATACCCCCTATTATATATATATATAATTATTATTCTATTATATAACTTATAATAGTTTAAATAGCTTATCCATGGCCTAATAATACTTATTAAGGTGTTAATGGAGTCATAATATACTTATCTTAAGTGATATGAAGTAATTATTGACATACATAAGCTTATATGTATACATAAATCTCATATTCAGTGAAATATGCAGTATATTATGAATATTTAGGTATATAAGTGGGTTTTAGCCCCTTAACAGCCTATAACCTTTGTTTTTCTGCTTATTTTAGGTCAAATGGACGAAATTAGTGGACTCACAACGCCTACAGAAGCATAGACACCTATATCAGGCGCATACACCCAGTTTGGACAACTAAAATTACTTCCTTGGATGGTTATTCACGGATTTATGGGTTGGAAAGATGTTTTTGGGTTAATGTGGATGCTTGGGGATGTTATTGGGGGCTTGGAAATTTTATTTGTTTCCTTTATATGCTTTTAGTTTCATTAAATCTCTTTTTGATTGTTTATTTTACCTGTTTCTTTATGGTATCCGCTTTTATCTGGGATTTCTATTTATGGTATGGATCAGTGTTATTATTAATAGTGATGGAGGGTCCTTACCGGAGGTCTGGGTGTTTAAACTGCTTGAAGTGGACGCCATGGGGAGGTGATGGGCCCTCACAGTGCTGTAATTGCCGGGGATAGCAGTGACATCATCTGGATTGAAGGTCTGTGCACTCCAGTGGAATTGGGTATAAGTAAGGAGGGATTTTTACAGTTTATTATCATCATTCAATTACTACACTTCAAACAAACACTACAATACAATTATTAGTATTCAGAAATTTATTATAAAGCCCTTATAAATTGATATTATCTTTATAAAAGCTATAACTATATTTTATTCTTCTATTTTCCACCACTAGCATGCATTTAAATCCAAGTATTGTGAGTTTTTATTTGAGTATAACTATTCTATTAGTCTTCCCCTGAGGTTTAATCACTAAATCATTTATTAATAAGTAGTAGGACCATAAAATAACACTATTATATCATACTTAGATACTAGACTATACTGACAATTGGGGGTCTTTCCTTATATTTTACTTATTATTTAGTATAAGCATTGGGACGTGATTTTTACCTTAGTACAGCTCAAAATTAACCAAATATTTGGGTCTGCTTCATATTAGTAGGTCATCATAACTCATTGATTGCGGAAAAGAACCCTTATAATAATTGTACTAATTTTTTACCATAAAAATTAGATATATACAGTAGTAACTGTACCCAATATAAACCCAATTTCACTTGGTATTTGGACACCAATATAACACCCAATAAAATTGGTATTTGGCTAAAGCTTGGTAAGCTAATTATTCACCCTTATAGAGGTCTAGTTAAACTTATTATTATATTTTTAACAGATTTTTTCGAATTTTTCTTATATTTTATTTAAATAAATAAAGATATAAATTCAGGGTAAGCTCCATTGCTTTTTTATTAGTAATATAATTGCTAATATCTTTTGTCTACTAATTCCATAGAGTTTTTTCCTTTTGTAGACATAAAATATTGTTATTCTGAACAATATGAGTGCTCCCCAGGACAGTGTAAGTGAACAGCCTGCTTATAATACCAGGTCTAAAGCTAACAAAAACTTTCCAGGACATCACCATGGAGGGACAACAGTACCCCCAGCCAGAAAGCATGAGTATAGAGGAAAAGGACGCCCTCTTAAAAAAGATAACTATAAAAAAGACGTCTCCTCCTCTTCAGGATCAACTGTCCCACCTGGCCAAACAGGTTCTGAAGTTGGAGGAATCAAAATCTCTCATGTTCAAAGAAGTAGAGCAGTTGCAAGACAATTGCAAGGTAGGATTTCAGCAGATGAATCAGGCAATGGCAGAATTAAAGGGAGGCCAGCCCAGTCAATAAAATCAGCAACCCCCTACCCAAGGAGGGTCCACTCACTCCCAGGAGAAAATCCTGGTAGACAAATGGAAATGGGACTGGTTTCACCAACAGTGGACAAGCCACAGTTGCAACAGGGATCCACCCCCTCATCTGACTTCCTCAGCTCACCCTTACAAGGGAAAAAAGCGCCAAAAATCAGGACTGGCAACCATCCCTTGGTAAGTAACTTACCCTCTCAGATTGGACATAATACTGATAATTACAATATAGGTAATTCTATTGATGTTAAATCTGTACAAAAAATAGAGGAGGATTTAAGAAATTTAGGTTTTAGAGTAGATACACCTGACTTGTCTTTTGTCCATAATAACAGTACTATATACAATGATAATACAGTTAATCCTCAGTTGCAACCACCTACTAGTGAGATGAGAAGCTCACAGGAGAGTGAGAGAATTGAAAAGGAGGACATGGAATATTTTAACAATAATCCAACTGTCCATAGAATTGTTTCAGCATTGTGGAATAGAATGACTGATTGTGAGGAACAGACAGTTAAGCTCACTAGTGATACAATTTCATCCTTGACATTAAACATTTCTCAATTAGCAACACGTAATAAAGAATTAGAGAAAGAACATTTGTCTCTAACTCTTAAATATGATTCATTAAATAATAAATATAATGACCTTTCAAACAAATTTTGTGAGTTAGAAAAATTATATGAAACACATTTGTTAAAAACTGAATCAAGAACAAAGTTATCTTTTGCCCAGACAAATCAAAGTGTCTCTGAGTTGCTACAAAGATTAACTAAAGTTGAGATTGAAACTGCCAATCTACTGATGAACCAGGATAATCATAAGTATAATCAATATAATAATAATCATTTCATTGGCAAAAGTGAATCTCATTCCTTCCCTGTACCACCACAATTAAAACCATCTTGTGGTAGCGTCAAATCTGAAAATGTAAGTCACAAATCCGTGCAGGAAGAAATACAAGACCATTTATCAAAAGTGAATGAGTTGTTGAATTTACCTAAGATTAGTGAGATAAAATCCAATCAGAAGAACTGGCCTAAGATAGATCAGTACCCAACTTATGATGGGGAAGCCAGCTCTGATTGGCAACATTTTATTCAAAGAATTGACAACTTGAAATTCTCATATAAGTTACCAGATGAAGAGATAACATCAAAATTAATTTCTTTATTTAAGGATGTTGCTTTATTATGGTTTGAAGCTGTCTTAAGTGAGGGTAGAGACTACTCTTGGGCTGAATGGAAACAACTTATTGAAAAACAATTTGGAGGTTCTAAATTTAGGCTTACTCAGCAGAGACTGTATGAGAAGACTAGGTATAATCCGTTGAATGGTGACAAACCTATGGTATTTTTAATGAATTTAAACAAAATATTGAAAGCCAATGAGCCTCATATGGATTTTAACTTATGGAAAGATAAGATAATATACAAATTACCTATATCTGTCAGAGACATTGTTGTAGCTAGAACATAAAATGTTACTGAATATTCTGACTTTATTAATATTTGCAATGAAATATTATTAAAACATAAGTATGAATCAAGGTATTCCACTTATAAGCAAAATGTTGAACCTGTAAAAACTCAGAATTCAAAAACACTTCAGGAGAAGCAGAAAAAACCTACTGCACCTGTAGTACCTAAAAAGTATGAAACAAATACTTGTTATAAGTGTAACAAACCTTGGGTCAAAGGTCACAAATGTGAGAAAAACATAAATATTGTTGAAAATCAACGTGAATCTGAAACTGAAACTGAAAAAAGTAAAGAATCAAGTGATTATGACAGCAATATCTCATATAGTGATGAAAATGAAGTCTGTATGTTGGAAGATAATTTGTCCATCTTTGAAAATCCAATATTAAATATGGACTCAAATGAATCTTTAATGAATTTTGAGGATACTGAAATCATTAAGGATATACAAGCTGATAACTTTAGAATGACACCTATCACGGTTCCAGCCATCATTTCTGGTGAAAATGTTAATATAGTATTGGACACAGGAGCTTCTGGTTCAGTTGTTTCCACTAATACATTACAGAAAATTGATAGTGAATATAAGTTTAAGCTTGAACCACTTCAGAATAAAAATTGGAGAGGTTTTGGATCAGTACTACACCCCATTGGTAAATACAAAGCTGATGTTTTCTTTAAACACCAACATGGTTATGTAAGGGTAACTTGTGACTTTGTAGTAATGGATAATACAAATTGTAGTAACTGTTTTATCATTGTAAATGATATTCTGACTAAATTTGGTGTAAAATTAGACCCTGCTAATAACAATTTTACAATTGGCATGAATGGTAAAAGGAAATTTAAAATAAATTCTTTTAACACAGTCTTACACATTGAGTCAGTAACAAATTCCCTGTCTAAAGGAAGAGAATCCAATGAGTTGGAACTTCTGGAAACAGAAATTTCAAAAGCATCATTTGGCACTCAGATAAGTGAAACTGAGAAAGATAATATTTTGGAATTAATTAAAGCTTTTCCAATGGCTTTTGCACATGGTACAAATGAACTTGGCCTTGTAAAAGAACATGAAATGAAAATTAGTTTAACCTGTGATATGGATAATATTCCTGCTAGTCTTAAAAAGAAACCATACCCTGCTTCACCAATGAAGAGGAAAGACATAGAGGATAATATTAAGATGTTATTAAAAATGAACATTCTTGAGAAGGTTGAAACTACACCAAAATATTGTGTAATATCACCAGTGCTGATTTCTTATGAACAAGATAAAGCAAGACTGTGTGGTGATTATAGAGCATTAAATACATTTACAGTAGATGATATTTATCCCTTGCCAAGGATTGCCTCTATACATGCTACCCTTAAAGGTGCTAAATATATAAGTTGCCTAGATGGAAATAAAGGGTACCATCAAATTCCTGTTGAAAAGAATTCACAGAACTTTTTGTTGATAACAACACACATGGGAATTTATAAGTATGTCAGAATGCCATTTGGACCAAAGAATGCTCCATCAGTATTTCAAAAGTTAATGGATATAACATTCCATAATGAAATGATTGAGGGATGGTTAATGGTATACATTGATGACATCATAGTGTTCTCTAAAACTTTTGATGAACACTTAATCCATTTAAGGAAAGTATTTCAGAAAATGGATGAAATAAAAATGACCCTTGCATTGAAAAAATTTAAATTTGGGTTTGAATCTTTAAAAGTGCTTGGTCATATTGTATCTGGCTTACAAATATGTGTAGACCAAAATAAAGTGGCTGCAATAAAGAATATTGGCATTCCTCAAAATGTGAAGGATGTACAATCTTTTCTTGGAATGTGTGGTTATTATAGACAATATATAAAAAACTACCAATCAATTGCTGCACCACTGACCACACTGATAAAGAAATCAGAAGCTTTCATTTGGAATAATGAAAGACAACAAGCTTTTAATAAGTTGAAAGAATGTTTAATGACAGCTCCTATCTTGGGATTACGAGATTTCCAATTACCTTTTGTATTATATACAGATGCAAGTTTTATTGGACTGGGTGCTGCTTTGCATCAAAAACTACTTATTGAAGGTAAAATGTCAGAAGTAGTAATCTGCTATATTTCACGTACTCTGAGAAGTGGTGAATTGAAATATGGTGCTACTCAACTTGAATGTTTGGCAGTAGTATGGGCTCTTGAAAAGCTACATTATTACCTTGAAGACCAAAAATTTGAGTTAATAACTGACTGTAGTGCAGTTAAGTCACTCTTAAACATGAAAACTCCTAATAGACACATGTTTAAATGGCAATTAGCTGTACAAGAATACAGACGACGGATGACTATTACACATAGAGCAGGAACCTTGCACTCTAATGTAGATCTGTTATCTAGAGTACCTCTGCCTAATAATGATGATAATCCTGCTTATGTTCCTGAGTCAGAGAATATTAACATTTATGGAATTTATATTGTAGATCTTGAGGATGAATTTATGCAATCAATTCTTGATAATTATAATTCAGATCCTGACTTAAGTAAATTAACTACAATATTAAATGATCCATCTAATGCTTCAATGAATGTTTTAATAAAAATATTACCAAATAAGTATAAAGAGGCATTAGAGAAAGGAAAATTTTCCATTCAGGATGGTTTTATATATTACAGGAAAAAATTAAGTAATGTAATTGTAATTCCCCCTTCAATGAAGGAGTTAATGTTAAGTATATGTCATGATGATATATTAGCAGGTCATTTTGACTACCATAAAACATTAACCAGAGTAAAAAACACAGCTTGGTGGATTAACATGTCTGAGGATGTTCAGAAATATGTTGAAACATGTGATTCTTGTCAAAAATTTAAAAGATTAACAGGAAAAAGAGCTGGTTTATTACAACAAATTGAGCAACCAAAAGCTCCATGGGAAATCATTAACATGGACTTTGTAACAGGTTTGCCAATAGCAGGGCATAAGAGTTATAACTCCTGCTGGGTAATTGTAGATAGATTTACAAAGATGTGTAAATTTATTCCTACACACAAAGAGGTTTCTGCAAAGGACTTAGCTTTTTTATGGTGGACACAAATGTTAAATACAGCAGGTTTCCCCAAAGCAATAGTTTCTGACAGAGATCCTAAATTTACTTCTGAGTTCTGGACGTCACTTATGGATGTTTCAGGGTGTCAATTAAAACTTTCTACAGCACACCATCCACAAACTGATGGGCTAGCAGAAAGAATGATACAAACCTTAGAAGATATGATAAGAAGATACTGTGCTTTTGGTCTTAATTTTAAAGACAATGACAAGTTCACGCATGATTGGGTAACCCTTATCCCAGGTTTAGAATTTGCATATAATAGTACAGTACATTCTGTCACTGGCAAAAAGCCATTTGAGTTATGGTTGGGTTATGTACCTAATACCCCTGCTAAAACTCTTAATAAGTTACCTAGATTGGATATCCATCCAGGTACTAAATCTTTTCTTCAGATGCAGGAATTATGCAGAAAACATGCTCAAGAATGTATAAATAAGGCTTTTGAGTATGAAAAGAAAAGATGGGATAAAGCCCATAAAGACAAATGTTCAAAGAGGGTGATGAAGTCCTTATTTCAACGCTACATTTCAATTTAAATGGTAATGTTAAATTGAAGGATCCATTCATTGGACCATTTGTAGTTAAAAAGATGGTTGGTAATAATGCTGTTGAGGTTATTCTATATGCACCTTATGATAGAAAACATCCAGTATTTCCTATTTCTCTTATAAAACCATACCATTCTAATAATACTGCTCTATTTCCAAGAATATCAGGAAGGCATAAACAGCAACCTGAAGAAATAGTGGAAAAGGCAGAAATTGAAAAGATACTTAAAAAGAGACACCTTACTAAAGAAAAGGGAGTTGAGTATCTATTAAGATTTAAAAATAAATCAAGTGAATATGACCAGTGGATTCCAGAAAATGAAATCTCTGATCTTAAAAATCTCTTGAAAAAATTTAAATCTAAATAATACTGTTCATTCAGTATATGTATTATAAAAATTATTTTTTATTTTATTATTTCACTCCTTAGTTTAAATTAAAATGTCTTAACATTTTTTTTATTGTTTTTTTTGGGGTGAGGGAGTGTCAGCCTAAATATCCTTAGGACTGAGTATTTCTTATGCTTAAAATAAGATAACCTTAACTAGATTAAGCTTATATCTTAAAAATAAGGTTAAAATAATAATATATATTATTTTATTATATATATATAATTATTATTCTATTATATAATTTATAATAGTTTAAATAGCTTATCCATGGCCTAATAATACTTATTAAGGTGTTAATGGAGTCATAATATACTTATCTTAAGTGATATGAAGTAATTATTGACATACATAAGCTTATATGTATACATAAATCTCATATTCAGTGAAATATGCAGTATATTATGTATATTTAGGTATATAAGTGGGTTTTTAGCCCCTTAATAGCCTATAAACTTTTTTTTCTGCTTATTTTAGGTCATATGGACTAAATCAGTGGACTCACAACGCCTACAGAAGCATAGACACCTATATCAGGCGCATACACCCAGTTTGGACAACTAAAATTACTTCCTTGGATGGTTATTCACGGATTTATGGGTTGGAAAGATGTTTTTGGGTTAATGTGGATGCTTGGGGATGTTATTGGGGGCTTGGAAATTTTATTTGTTTCTTTTATATGCTTTTAGTTTCATTAAATCTCTTTTTGATCATTTATTTTACCTGTTTCTTTATGATATCCGCTTTTATCTGGGTTTTCTATTTATGGTATGACTCTGTGTTATTATTAATAGTGATGGAGGGTCCTTACTGGAGGTCTGGGTGTTTAAACTGCTTGAAGTGGACGCCATGGGGAGGTGATGGGCCCTCACAGTGCTGTAATTGCCGGGGATAGCAGTGACATCATCTGGATTGAAGGTCTGTGCACTCCAGTGGATTTGGGTATAAGTAAGGAGGGATTTTGACGGTTTATTATCATCATTCAATTACTACACTTCAAACAAACACTACAATACAATTATTAGCATTCAGAAATATATTATAAAGCCCTTATAAATTGATATTATCTTTATAAAAGCTATAACTATATTTTATTCTTCTATTTTCCACCACTAGCACGCATTTAAATCCAAGTATTGTGAGTTTTATTTGAGTATAACTATTCTATTAGTCTTCCCCTGAGGTTTAATCACTAAATCATTTATCAATAAGTAGTAGGACCATAAAATAACACTATTATATCATACTTATATACTAGACTATACTGACAATTTGCTTCATGCAACAATCATACTGTGCCAAATCTAAGGGCTTAGAAGCATATTTAATTAAAAAAGTAATTAAAAGAATAGAAGATTAAAACTATTCATCAATAAAACTATATAATAATTTTGAATCAATAGATACTTTTCCTATCCAAACACTGACCACCAACAAACATAATACTAAATCCCCCACCATTTTTATGTGTTTTATTTTTTAAAACTCGATTTTCACAATACAAAAAGTCTCTGATGCACTGAATTTTTGCTTCAAGAATGTTTAATTGGATGAGATATTCAATAGAAAATGTTTTCACTATCACCCTTGGAATTGAGGAGCAGACTGGATGTAAGATATAACAACTAGAATTCAAAATTAAATACTGGTCGGGATCAACTAATTTTTTTAAAAAACTCCTAGAAAATTTTTTTGCTATCTTTCCATCTGTCTCATGACCATAATTTTCCACCTTAAGTAATGCATTCTTGATGTTTTTTGCATGCTTTTTGTTTGATTTTTTCCCTTGGTGGTTATTTTTCTTTATAAACAAACTTTGTGAAGCCTGAATCTTGTATTTTAGTGGATAAAAATTAATTTTATTCAAATATAAATAAATAAAAAGTGAAAAAAGAATGCAATGGCTAAAAATAAGGCCTCCAAAAATAATCATTATTTTCCTAATATTAAATAAAAAATTATATCCAATGTGCATGTATCAAACATGAGTATTATCTGCATTTACAATATTAATCAAGTATCTGGAATTAAAGCTTCATTTTATTGCTTACAAGTAGAGTATTCTGCCGTATGCATTGGGCACACAAGATCCAACTATACCCTAAACATAAAAAATTAAATGTGAAGTTTAAATCCAATCCCCAATTATTATGATAAATACAGCAATAATACATAACTTTGTGTTGATGCTTTATTTAATTTTTCTCCATATATCAATAATATATCAAACTGCCAGATATCCATAATTTAGAATGCTGAAAGGTATAGTTTCTTTAAAAAAGAATCAATTATACCTCTACCATTAATAGAATTACTGGAGGCCAATATAATAACTTATTGATATGCAGAAAAAATTTGATCCCATACACATGTGGATACTATGATATTTTATTTTATTTTATTATTTAATATATAATGATTGAGAATAATAAAAAGTTTGAAAATGAAATAGTTGAAAAAAGATATACTTACTTGAAATTTAAAAAAAAATTCTTTGGTAGGAGTTGATTGATTGTTAAATGGACAACTAATCTGTTAATTTTAATTTTTAGGAATAGTTTATTGTAGAAAAATAATTATCATTTTTATTGAATGAAAGAAATAAAAATAGAAAGAGAAACCAATATAAATTTTGGATGCTAACCAAAAATTAGCTTTTTGATTATACTATGACAAGTTAGAGATCAAGCTGCCTAGAGTGAAAAACAATCATCAGTTCTATTTTTTTATCTTTTAAAGAGAGTAAAAAGGAGATTAAAATAACAACAATCCATGTTAGTAATCTGAAAAAAGTTACTTTGGTGGCAAACCTAATGATTGAGAAAAACGGATTCCCTAAAAGTTGAACTTATATTTAAAGTAAAATTAATTTTTTTTCTTATGAAACAAGTATAAGGGACAAACCAAGAAAAAAAAATCTTGAGTGAAACAGATAGAAAGCTAATTATAATAGCCTTTCTCTTGTAAGTGGAAGGAGAGAAGTAGAAAATTTGCCACTTGGATGGAAATTAACTTACAGTTATGCATATAGAAACATGCAAGTTACTGAAGCCTGTTGAATGGCATGAAGTAACTTTCATAAGGCGTATATGCAACAGTTTTTTACACAGCAATATATTGTACAAACAATAACTAAAAATTTTCACATGCTTTTAATTAAAACTTACATATTGTTTTTATAGCTTATTTTTATAGGGTTTTCCAAAGTATAATTTGACAAACCAAAGCCTCAGATTGTTGCACATGGTGTATAGTAGACTTC
Source organism: Hemileia vastatrix (assembly GCA_030280995.1). Classification (NCBI taxonomy): domain Eukaryota; kingdom Fungi; phylum Basidiomycota; class Pucciniomycetes; order Pucciniales; family Zaghouaniaceae; genus Hemileia; species Hemileia vastatrix. The sequence continues at coordinate 31,502,537 of JASXTE010000003.1, read as the reverse complement.
TACAGTCACCTTGCTGCAGGAAGAATCCAAGGGAGTTGGAAAAACAAAAAGAAATCCAATTCCCTCTAAGTAAACTTAAGATTCAATTAACTAAGCTTGAAAATTTTCTTGAAGAGTTGGATGAGTTGAAATTCTGAGAGTTAGATTTTAAATTCATCAGAAACCTATAATAAAGACAAATCTAAGTGAAACTAATGGTTAAATTAGCCAACAAAACACCTAGTGCCATATTACACTAATACCAGTCACAGATAATACTTAGAACAAGCTACAACACTTTCCCCAGAGACTGAAAAGTAAAGTAAAGTACTCCAGGAAACTACCCTTGGAATTACCTGTTCAAAGGTGCCTTATTAAAGGACTGCCCCAGGTTTATCCAGTTTTCCACCAAAATTAAAGAGTGTACTTTAATATATTTTTATTTTATGAATTTTATAAGAAAGGAAATAAATCTGAGTCCCCCAGAATGAGAGCTATCCAATATTTCCCTATATGTTGATATATGCTATTATAATTTTTGTTTTATGTTAAATATTGTTAATTATAAGAAAGACCCTTATTATCAAAACTAAAAAGTTAAAAACATGTAGAAGACTAAGATTCTTCCCCCTCCCCTCCTGATTTTCCTGCTCCATACCTTTCAAAAAATACACTACTTGCATATGACCTACAATAAACTATCAATCTATCAAGAATAATAACTTCCTAGCCAAATTTTAACCCAATTACCAGACTTTCCCATTGTGAAAAAATTTTGCCACAATGAGCTCTTTTTTCCACAATGAGCTAATTTTGCCATATTGAGCTAAATTTTCCAGATTGAGCTAAATTTGACACAGTGAGATAATTTTGCTACCATGACAAAAATTTGGCACAGTGACCAAACCTGGGTTCAGTGACCAATCTTGGGTACAGTGACCAAACTTGGGTACAGTGACCAAACTTTGCCACAGTGACCAAACTTTTTCACAGTGATCAAACTTTGCCACAATGACCATATTTTGCCACAGTGACAAATTTTTCCACCACACTTCGCTTTTGCACCAGAAAATCACCAGAGCACACCGGAGTGCACCAGAGAAAAGTGGCCATTCCTTCATCACACTTCATCCATACAAAAAAGACTGAAAAACAACAAATAAACTAAAACGCTGAGAAAACAGAAAAATAAGATAAATAAAAAAAACATCAAGACATAAAATATAGGAAATTATCAGATCTCTTTATTAATAATAATAACCTTCAAAAATTCCAAATATCCAGCTTGAAAATCCAGGAAATATCTAATAATTTTCCTAAAATAAACCTAAGAAAGCCCTAGAAAATACCTAAAAATTGGAGAATCCTTACCAAAATACAGTGAAACTATTACCAAATTCCTTAAACAATCAAATCACAATAAAAATAAAACCCTATAACCATTCCAAAATGCCACAAATCAGCCCAAAAATCCATAATCAAATTAACACCTGGTAACATCATAAATTTCTTTCAACCAATACTCAATCTAATTTTCAACTAAGTGGCCTACCCAGATGTGGAATGCCACAACGGATGTAATTAATAGAGGGTTTCAAAGTTGACCAATCCGCAATTAGGGATCAGGAATCTTTTTCCTGGGATCAGACATTATTAATTGTGGAAGATTCTTATCCACTAGCCCCAGGGCTAGTGGATAAGGAATCAAAAATAATGCATTATCCCACCTTTTATACCCCAATTTCCATTCCAGATTCCTGATCCCTAACTCATCACATCAATGATGGATTTTTAAGAAACTCACATGACTTATAATTGCTGATTCCATCCTTAAGTATTTACTTACTAAATTCTGCTTTATTTTGGTGGAAAACACTTAAACTTTTTTTATCTACACACCCCAACTGCACATTTGGCGGTGAATTCCCACTTCCTCCATCACATAAGCCTTTCATCAACAACTATGAAACACCTCTCTACTAGGAAGCTACTTCAATCAACTATGAATGCTATTGCTTTAATTTTAGTTCTTTACTATAAAAAAGACTCTAATTTGGAAGATGCTTTAGCCTATACATCTTTTCTTTCCAAAAAGCGTTAAATAAACCCAAGGGTGCCAAATCATCATCATGATCCCAGATATGATCTCCACTCCATTCTCAACATTCCTCAACTAAAATTAACTCAAATATTTCAAACTTCTCCCCATTCTTTCTTCAAACTTTATCAACTCAACTCCAAACATCCTATCTTTCATAAAAATTATCAAAATAAACAGCATGATCATGCTATTCAACTTGCTGTTGTACTATGTCACTTTGGCTCAAATGGAAATGGTTCTTCTGTAAGACATTTAGAAAATCACTTTTCCATAGGATATGGAATGGTTATATTATACACCAAGAACTGTATGATTTTCATCCTTTCCCTCAAGTCTCAAACACTTGCTTGGCCAACTTCACAACAGCAACCTGAATCCACTCAAGTAATCCAAGCTGAAGGTTTCCCTGAATGTGTAGGATTTGTTGGTGGCACAACTATAACTTTGAATCAAAAGCCTTCTCATGATGGCAACCATTATTTTGATTTCAAAAAAAGGTTTCTGAAAAATGTTCTTCAATTCCACATCTTTCATAAACTGAATTTTTGTTTTCTTTCTAGATACTCTATTACCATTCAAATTGTATGAAATTTCAATAAAAAATTTATTGCTTTTCACAGTGGCTGCCCTGGATCATGTCATGACTCTTCTGTTTTCCAAAGAATGAGGATTTCTCAAACTCCTGACTTATACTTTTATGAATTTCAGTACCTCCTTGCAGACTAAGAATATGCAAGTGTAAAGTACATCATACCTGCTTTTAATGGTGCAACTTTAGAAAATGACCCCGAAACCACCTTTAATTATCACCTGGCACAATCAATAGTACAGATAAAACATGCTATTGGTTTTTTAATGGAAATTCTCAAGTCTCCAGCATCTCAGAATCCAATTTCAAAAAAAAATATCAAAAGAGCAAATAATTGGATCATGACTTGTGTTATACTCCATAATATCCTAGCTGATTTGAACAATGAGTGGAACGATCTTCATGAAGATGATGATCCTGAACATGCACCAGCTCTCCCTGCCCTTGATTCCCAAAACATTCTTTCCACCAGCATATTCTCTGTCTTATTTCTATTACTCTCCAACATTTCTCTTCACCACCCTATTATAATTTTTTTTGTACTCTCCAAATTTTAAAGTTCCTTATTTTTTTCACTTGTGTTATTTTCATGTTCCATGTTTCATTCACTTGTGTTGGCTATTTTTTTTGCATAACTAAAATTTTGAATTTGCTGTCAGTTCTCTTTTTTTGATGTCTCTTTTGTTTTATTTTTTCAGCTCAACATGAAATTGCATATTTTCTGCAATCACATAATTTTTCACTGTCGCATTTTTTCAATAATCCATCATATCCATTTCCTCCTCTCCTCAAACATCCCTCAAATATTTTCAATTCTTATATTTTTTCATCTCATCCCTCCAGGTAAGTTATTTTTATTCTTCATTTTTATTTTTTTACTTGCTAATAATTTGTTTTTTCTTCTTTTTTCTCCTTTTCTCTCCTTTTTTTATTGTCCTTTCTTTTCTTTTTCTTTTTTTTGCCATTTAAGTGCTTTTTTTTTTGCTTTTCAAGGTCAGACTAATTTTGTTTTTTTATTTTTATTTTTTATCTTTTTTTCATCTTTCATCATCCCCCTTTCCCTCCTCCTTTTCTGCCTCCATACCCCCTTTCTCCCCTTCATGGTACGCTCAATCCCCCCCCTTTACCCCCTCCTTGACAGCCTCAATCCCCCCCTTTACCCCCCTTTAACCCCTCCTTGCCCACCTCAAACCCCCCCTTCACTCCCCCCTTTACCCAATCCTTGGCCCCCTCAAGTCCCCCCCTTTTACCCTTTTACCCTTTTACCCTTCAAACCCACCTCAAACCCCTCCACAAACGCCTTACACCAACTTATTGAATTGGTATCGATTCAAAAAGCTAATGATCAATCAATCTTGATCATTCATTAACTTATTGAATTGTTAGTGAATCAATAAGTTAGTGAACAATTAAGAACAATTGTTCATTAACTTATCAAATTGATACTGATTTGATAAGTTGGTGTAGGGGGTTTTTGGAGGGGTTTTAGGGGGGCTTTTGAGGCAGGTTTGAGGGGGTAAAGGGGGGGACTTGAGGGGGGCAAGAAGGGGGTGAAGGGGGGTTTGAGGTGGGCAAGGAGGGATTAAATGGGGGGTAAAGGGAGGAGTAAAGGAGGACTAAAGGGGGGGTAAAGAGGGGGACTTGAGGCAGACAAGGAGGGGGTAAAGGGGGGGACTTTTTGGTTGACATTTTGAACTAAGAAAAAAAAAATAATCTGTGATTTTTAATTTTTTTTACAGAATTTATTTTTACTTCCCTTAGTTTCTGGAAATTCCCCCTGCTTCCAAAATAAATCAGATAATTTAATTTTTTTATTTGTCTTTTTTTTTTTGCAAATAATTATTCTGAAACTTACTGAATTCAATTTTTTTTTGTTCTAATAAATTGGATTGAAGGACATTAAGTAATATTTCCAATAGCAGGTAAGTAATTTTTTTTTTTTTTTTTTTTTTTGCAATTAAATTTACTGAATTTATTTTATTTTAATTTTTTTTTGATTTACTTTTTTTTTTTGGTGATTTTCTTTGTTTTTTCAAGAACTTTATCTGGTATTTCCAAAACAATTCAAAATTTTGTTTTGATTTTTATGTTTTTGCAATTTATTTAAATTTTTTTTTTTTTTTTTTTTGATTTTTTTTAGAAATTTTTTTCTAGGATATTACCTGGTATTTCAAACATAATTCAGGTTTTTATTTTGAATTTTTTTTTTCAAAATTTTTTACTGATTTTTTTGCATTTTTTGTTTTTTTAACAAAAAAAAGGTTTTCTTTTCAATTATTTTACTGATAATTTTTTATTTTTGTTTTTTTACTTAAATATATTTATTTTTATATTTATTTTTGTTTTATAATTTTTTTTTCAGGAGATTGATATGGAAATTTAACTTGCTCATCTTCATTTTCATCAATTTCTTCTGAATCATCTTTATCCTCTCTACCATCTGTTTCTTCCTTGTCCTCAAAACTTGAAATCTCCAAGAATAAACATCAAATATATTCAACTTCTTTTTCTTTATCTTTACTTTCTTCTATCTCTTCAATGTCCTTTAAATCTATTCCTTCTCCCAATCAATCTGAGCTTTCCTTTTCAAAAAATAAAAAGCAGAAAATCATGGAACCAGCTAAAGAATAAATCAATTCAAATATAAATCTTTATCAAAATAGAAAGTTCATTAGGATGAAGATATTTTACAAAACATTCTTTGTAAATTTGGATGATCTCAAATTTTATAAGACTTCAATATCAAATCTTAAGAAAATTTTTTTTTACAAAAACATCAAAAACCTTACAGAAGGAGGTATAGATGTCATTCTTGCAGTTGTCAATATGGGATACAAACCTCAATTCATCTTAGAAGTTCATTCATTTAATGGGAAAAAGGATTAAGTTTTTGCCATATTTCTGATTTAATTTCTACTCTCAATCAAATGGCTTTGTTTCAACAACCCTTATCAAATAAAAATCTGATTTATGGTGTCATGAAAGGCTTTAATTAGCGACCAGGATATGATCAAGGATTTTCTTTTGGTGTGTAAATATAATTTTATTATAAGTAATTTTTAATTTTGTCATATACTTCAGGAATTTATTCTTTATTGAAAAATTTGAGACTGGAGAAAATGGAAGAAGATCTGAAAGAATGGAATTCTTTAGGATCATTTAATATTTTCTTGGAAAATTGATTTAAAAAATTATGTATTCAAGCTTTTCAAAAAAACCATCAACTTACTTTAAAATATGGTTTGCAAAATTGTTCTGATCCTGAATGGGAAGAAGTAATAAATTATTATATTTTTTATTCCAATGTTATCATCACTTATAAAGGATTCTAAAATAATGTTCATCTAGATAAAAAAGATAAAAATTTTCTAACTTTTGTAATTCTCTCTTATATTAATCCACAGACTGGTCTTCCTATTCCATCACCCTTATTGGGCAGTTGTCTAGAAGAGGGAGAGAAAGAGAGAGAAAAAACAGAGAAGAGGAGGAGGAAAGATAGGGAAAAGGTTATAGAATATAAAGAAATAAAATAATTATAAAAAATAAATATTCTTAGAGAGATAGACGACGAGATTCCTTTGGATTTGATACAATAGTGATGTTTATTAAATTATAATATATTTATGTAAGTATTATTTCAATGCGCGGTAAAAACTGTTATTATTATTAGACTTATTGCAACCTTTAGTTATGTATATAAAATTTAAATTAGATTTATAATACTAATAAAAATAATAATAAATGTATTATATTAAAAATGTATTCAAGATTGCGTGTATAATAAATGATGCAGCTACAGGGGATTATCCAAAGCCTTTTATAGGCAAAGGACCCTCTGAAGCGTCACAAATGAGTACTTACAAAAGAGTAATAAAATGAAACAAAAATTTAAAAGAATAGAACTAAACATAGAGATTGAGAGAAAAACATGACACAATAAACTAAACCCGTGAGTAATTAACCAATTTTCCCACCATAACTGTCAGGCAGGCTGTACCAGGAGCCCAGTAAAACTTATGTTAAGTCATTGGACCTGAAAGAGGGCGAAAATTTATGCTTTTTATGTATATAAATTAATATTTTATTGCATAATAAAATTAAGTACAAATTACCTTATTAAATAAAATTAAAATAAGGGTTATATTTATTTTATTATGTTATTAATTATATACTATTAAAATAAACATAAATTATATTATATTCTATAAAAATTGGGCGCATTTTTAGGTATTTAAATAATTATAAAATAATAATTAATTAATTATAATATTATATTATACTTATAAGGCAAAATGTTGACTTATAATAATATTAATTAACTATTAGCCCCTTATAATAATTTATACATTATTATTCCTGATTTTTGGGCACTTCTGTCGCTCAAAATTATGTAATTAAATTTATTAAAACATTTAAACTAATTACATTCTCATATTTTAATCTAAAATAATTACTTATATTAATTGTATGAATTAAACTAGTAATATATTACATTCCACTTTAAAATAGTACTGCATAATACTTATTTTAAATTACATTAGTTATTTTTTATATGTCTTGTACTTATTTATGTGTAATATCCAGGGGGAATTAATACTGGTGAAATATTGACTACTGCATTTTAACAAATTAGTACATTTTTTTTCTCACCCCTTACATTTACTCATAAATCTTTGTATTTACTTTTGTGGCGCTTCAGAGGGCCCCTTGGCTATATAAGGGCCTTGGGAACCCCCTTCAGCTGCATCACTTACATATTTACAATTTACTTACACTTATATATTTTTATACACGTATTGAATCTTTTTCTTTTAACTAGTAATACATTTTAGTTGAAATAAAATAAATAAATATTATATACAAATCTTAAGGTTGTGGTAAGAACATTAAACTGTAATACTTGACTGCTGCGCATTGAAATCAAAATACTTACATTAAAATAATATTATGAATACTCACCTTATATATTAGATCCTTTTTTTCCCCCTTATTTGCGTCCTTCCCTCTTTTCCTCTTTCCATTCTTTGTCTTCTTGTGTCCCTTTCTCCTTTTTTCTTCTTTTTTCTTCTACCTTCTAGACGACCGCACCGATACTTGGGGGCCTTTCCAAACGACAAATCAAAGCTTGATGACCATTTTGGACAAACGTCAAAACGCACGGACCACTTGTGCGAAAAGGTGAACTTTTTCCGCGACTGTGAATTCAACCGGGGAACTAAATATAAGGTTTATATTTTTTTTTAAAGTCCTATATATTGTAGGTGATTTAACAATCACTACTGTAAGTCAATCTTTGCCACTTTCAACTATTATACTAGATTTTTTATTGCAATAACAGTGTTTTTAGCTTAATTTCTGAAACACTGAGTGTAAGTGATCATATTTTTTTTATTCCTAGTTGACCATAATAGAGTATATCTCTTAGTCCTAGAAGCCATTTATTTTATTAAAATTATTTAATTAATTATCTTAAATATTTGGTATTATTGGTTGACCAAAATAGTATTTTATACTTAGTCCCAATAAATATTATTAATTATTTTTGGTTGACAATAATAATACTCAGTGTGAGTGTTGAGTAAAAAGAAATATGTAAACTATGAAAAGTGCAAAGTGCAAAGTGACCGACAAATAGTAATTAATATAATTATCACAAATATATATGACTATTGTCAATATATAAGCTTAATTTTTGGAGCGCTGTTTGATTCCCGTTTGCAGCAAAAAAAAAGTCACGTTGTAGACAATCCTATAGTACTAGCTATAGGCCTTGACCAAGGGAGTTGGAGAAAAACCAGAGAGAAAATCCCCTGTCCCTTAAGAAAAATAGAGTGAGATTTACTTGCTAAAGTAAGTTGGTTCCTGTTTTGCTAAAGCCCCTTTTCAACACACTTGACTGCTTGATGAGCCAAGAAAGTAGTCACCAGACAGACTGCCAGACCAAAGAACTAAAATGTAGAACAATGTCCACACCAGAGAGGGCAAAGATACTTGATGTAGGCTGCAAATCCACACCAGAGACAGCAATAATACTTGCTATAGCTTGCAAGACTATAACAGAGTAAACATATGCCAAAGTTAAGTTAAATGAAGAACTCACTTGCAACAAACACAGCCAAATTGTGGCCAGAAAACAGTGAAAACTGAGTGAGGAACAAGGATATCACCTCCGGATGGTTGTATGATAATTAAAGTTGCCCCAAACTGTCTTTTTCACTATGTACACACAGACCACTATCTAAGAGCCCATGCACACCCACCAAATTGAATAAAAAACCCTCCTGAAGCGCTCCCCAAACTTCTAAAACAGAGGCGGGCGGGCCGCCCGACGTCGGAGGTGCCCCCTGAAGCGGCCCGGCCTCCCTGAAGCCAGTAAACCAATAAAAACAACTAATCTACTTAGACAAATTAACTACAACTACTAAAACCTTAAAAACACAGAATTTCACTATAACAACATTGAGACATGAAATATAGAGAAAAATTAGCTCAATCCAATGGTACTAAGCACTTAACCCTAAGACTTAAGGTTAGCCCATAAAACACGAAAAACAAATTTAAACAGCTATCTTTTATAAATGAAAAATTAGGAAATGACCCCTTAAAACTTAGAATATGAAAAATGTCTACAAGACATAAAATATAGAGAAAAACTGGGGCTATCCAATGATAGTACCCACATACCTGCAGACCCAATATCCACGGAATAAAACCAGAAAAATACCCAATTCCTTAATAGATGTCAATTAAGACATGCACAAACAGCGCCAAATCACACAACAAAGGCCCCTTCCAATGTTAGAAGACCACATCCTCCCTCCAATTAAGAATGTCCACATTCTTTCTTCATCAAACCACCATGTTCAACCTTCTTCCCAAATCTGCCTCTGAAATGGGTCCTTGCCAATATTGCATTGACAATAATCTAATCTGCACCATCACACCTCCTGTCCATCCATACAGAACGTCCTGTGATGTCTTTCAATCCAGAAAGAAGACCTGCTACAGACCTGGTCCATTATCTTCTGCAACAGATTCACCTCCATCCCAACCTGGTCCATCTTCTGCCAGCACCAAAAGATCTAGGCCATCCATCCTTATACCCAGATTAATCAAAAAGCTTCACCCTTCCCAGAAGAGTGCCACAGCCCATAAAACAACAAGTTACACCATCCCTGGTCCATCTGATGGTAAAGAACTTTCATTTTTTCCTTCAACTTAAAAACTGATGACTTCTCAGTTCCTCCATCTTCTGATAGTGATGATAACAATGTAGGATCCATTGCACCACCAACACCAAACCACTTTCCCACTATCAAGGCCAAGTTCCAAAAACACACATCTCAACAGAAACAACTTCTGCTTCACTATTTCCAATCCACTCCTGCTAGAGATCCACAGGACATTGAGAACAGAAGACGCCTCATTCACCAGTTCAAGGCTAATTCTGAACACTTCATTTCATCTCTTTATTCCCTCTGTAATTCCACTAGTACTTGAGTTTGATTCAGAAAAGGAAAATTGACCACACCCTCTATAGGATGTAAGCACAAACAACCCTCAGTTTTAAGTCTTGGGGGACCAACCTCATTTTATAGTCTTGTGGGACTCAAAATAACCCTCAGTTTAAAGTCTTGGGGGACTCAAAAACCTAAATCATAAACCCAGAACCAGAGATCAACCACATTAAGACACAGAGAAAAAACTAACATTCTAGGGTAATTGTAAATAGAGCTGCCAGCCAATCAATTACCCCCAAACTTGCCTTTGCTGAATTCGGATGCTCCCCCTGTGGATACCCTCCACCAATCTTTCAAACCAACTCCAACAACAAACCCATTCCTCAGTTTATAGAATTGGGGGACTGAACCAACAACAATCCTCAGTTTAAAGTCTTGGGGGACTAACACAGTGTTCAGTTTAAAGTCTTGACGGACTAGTCTTGATAAAATCTTGAAACCAGCCAGTTTAAAGTCTTGGAGGACTAACAGAAACCAGATTTCAGTTTAAAGTCTTGATGGACTGACAAAATTTTGCATTTAATAGATGCAGCCAATTTCATACAGAACACCTCTACAGCCAACCTGCTGAACTTCCATCTTCACTTCATCATCTACCCATCACTGACAAAAAATCTCCTCCTATCCCTTTCCATCATCTTTTCTTACCACAGATCATGGCTGGATCTCGTGATGTTAATCCTTCTACTCTTCCTTGATTCACTGCTCCCAAAGACTATGCCTGTAAACAGTGCATCCACATGTGCAGACCTTGCACCTTCACTCTTCCAACTTCTGAAGCCAAATTCTACAACAGGGCTTGTGATTCTTGCTATTCTAAAAAGAAAAAATGTGAAAGAGATGCCAACTACCCTATTCCTCCTCCTTCACCTTCTCATAAATACATCTCCAGATCCCCTACCAGATCCCCAGAGCTTGTTCCTTCCTCTTCCTCTTTATCTTTAGCACCTTCCAGATGATCCAGAAGCTCAGCTTCCCGCACTCTTCCCAAAAGACCAGCCTTAGCTTCCCAAGAAACTGCTTTCATCTCTGCCAGATTAGCTCCAAAAGCTCAAAGATCAGCTCCCAGGCTTCTAGACCACGTCCAGGATGCCTGTCCAGCGTCAGAAGGCCCACCCACCACACTAGAAAGTGAAAATCAGGCTCAAAACCTCCAAAAACAACCGGAAAACAGCCAAATTTAACCAATCAACAAAAACAACTCTACCCAATCACCTCCCACTGCTCCCAGAGCAATGCAGCCAACCCTTCCAAGGTCCAAAAACTCCAAATTTTCCCAAACTTCTAGGAGACCTGCCAGAGAACCCCAAGAAGAAACCAGAGCACTTAACACTGCACCCAAGCAACAACTTTGTCCCCAGCTAAGACAACAAAACTACACCTCTCCTTTGTCAGCCAACTATTCTTCTGACAGTTCCATCCCTTCAAAAGCTCCATCCAGAAGAGATCAATCTGCTTCCAAATCACCCTCTCCTGCTCCATCTTTTAACAACCCTGGTACTCCATCACCAGCACCTCCTCCAGCTGAGTCCAACAGAAATAACAACAACAACAACAACAACAATCCCGCTGCTCCAACTAAGCCCCAGGAGCATCAGCCTCCTAGTTCACCTTCTCAAAATCTTTCAGAGGAAGACCAAGAGAATCCATATCTTTCCCTTGTTGATCCACCCACTATGACCATTCCAGAATCTTCAGAGATCCAAATTCCGGCTGCTTACAAATTTGATGAGCTTCCAATCTGTAAGTACCAAATTAATTCATCCCATTTCTTCAACAAAAATAATTACTGATCCAATTCTTCTTGTCTAGTTGGCACCCCTCCTCCTGAATCTACTATTGGAGTTGGCCATCCTCTTGAAACTTCTTTGACCCTGGATTATGGAGACATGAAAAAACACCTAAGCACCATGTGTTCCAACATGCTAAAAGCCTTTGCCCTCCATGGACCTTTGAATGACTTTGAAAAATCCCTGAGAAAGCGCCTGTTGGACGACCACTGGAAAATATCTAGGATCATTAAGCACACCCTCCAGCACTACATTCCTGCCTCTTCTTCTTCCTCCTCTGAACTTCCCTCTAATCAAATTCCTGCCCATTACAATCCATATAATCTCCCCAGCAGGATGCACTTCAAAGAACACAGTGCTTCCCACAATCCCAACAAAAAACAAAAACAACATCACAATCTGGAACAGCCTCCAGAAGCATCATCATCCAGACAATGAGCTGCTGAAAAAGATTAGAAACATAATAATAATATAAAACAATTAATAAAAATAATTTTGGAATTTTTTTTTTTGATCTACTAATATACTAAAATTAAAAATTTATAAATAAAATGAAATAAAATAAATGAAATAAAATATTATATAAAAAATAATACAAATGGTATCTCCCAGCCCATTGATGAGCTGATCCCCTGATACCTTACCCACATCCAAGTGCACCTTGATGTGGATAAACAATTAATTATTTTAAATGATTAACAGAAAACAAATAAAAACAAAAAAATTTAGCAATTCAGAAGATAATAAAATTAATGAAACACAGAAACAAATTAAATAAATAATAAATAAAAAAAAGAAAATAGAATTTTCCGGCCAATTGATGAGCCTTTCCCAACCAATGCTTGCCCACATCCAGGTGACCATGATGTGGTAACACCCTATATTTTTGATATTATAATTTTAAACAACCCCCATAAAAAAATTAAAAGAAAAAAAAAGAAAAAAAGAAAAAAATCTAAAACTACTATCTATCAAAAACATAACTACAAATTAAATAAATCCCAGCTCCATAGATGGTCCAATAAGAGATAGCCCAGTCCTTAGAAATGATCACTGGTTGGGCTCCCTCCAAAAGTAAAAATTATGGGAGACCACCAGTGATCCACCACCAATCTGAAAGAACCAAAGATAAAGAAGCCAGTCCAAAGCCAGTTTAAAGTCATAGTGGACTTGAAACCTGAATAATAAACAACAGAACTAGAATTCAACTAGGAAAAACAAAAGACTTGAGACAGACATTCTGGGGTAACTGTTCTACAGAGCAGCCAGCTAATTAGTTACCCCAACACTTGCCAAAATAAAAATCTAGAAGCCCCCCCTGGGTACCTTCTAACAAAAACACAACATAAAACACAATAAACCCAAACCAATAAGAGTGAAGAGTCCAGCACTTGAAAACCAAAGGAAATTCCAGTTTAAAGTCATAGAGGACTAAAACCTGTGAAAAGAAACCAATACTAGGGTTCAACCAAATTATGAGAAAGGGTTGGAAACAGACAATCTGGGGTAACTGTTGATAGAGCAGCCAGCCCATCAGTTACCCCTACACTTGCCAAGATTAAATCTAGAAGCCCCACCCATGGGTACCTTCTAACAAAACGTTTCCAACACAAAAGTTGCTCTGCAACACCAAAAAAAAATTCTAAAACATAAAGAACGTTCCATAGTATATCCTCATTGCGGAGTCAATCTTCTACATGCTTAGTTCCTCTGGGATAGAACCTCTTGACCTGGTCTGCAGCCACTCTCTTCTTTAAGACTGCACTGTCCAACTCTTCCAAAACATAAGAACCTCCAGACACCTGAGATCTGAATCTGTAAGGTCCATTCCATCTGTCAGCAAAAATTTTTCCCCACTGACTCTCCAAACTTCTATTATACACCAAAACCAAACAAACAGGTTTCAAGGGATTCCTGAGTCTATGAGCCAACTTCTTGTCCCAGTACCTGACTGATTGATTCCTAATCTTCATCATTCTAGAGTATTCCTTCTCTTGACATTCCTCTCTACATTCCAACTGTTGCATCCTGGCACAGAGCAAATCTTCTGTTGAGTGCACCTCATCCCAATCAATTCCAAGATAAGAGACAGCTTCCAAGTCCACAGGTAGAACAGCTTTCTGACCAAACATTAACTCATAAGGAGAATAGCCAGTTGTCCTCTTCACAGTGACCCTATCAGAAAATAACGCCAAGGGTAAATAATGCCTCCACTTTTCAGCACTATCTCCACACATCTTCACCAAAGCATTCTTGATAACTTGATGGCCTCTTTCTACCATGCCTTCAGCTTCAGGATAATAAGGTGTAGCCACTCTTACTTTAGAGCCAACACTAGCCACAGCTTCTTTAAATTTGGCACCAAACTCTGTCCCTCCATCAACAGTCACCAACTTCATTAACCCATACCTATAAATCCACTCCTTCTTTAAAAACTCTGCCACGTTCTTGGCAGTCAAATTAACCAGAGGCACTGCCTCAACCCAACCAGACAAATCATCCCTAGCAACAATCAAGTATTTATACCTGCCCTCTTTAATATGGACAGCATCCAGACTGACCCTTCCAAAAACAGTTGATTCACCAGTAGCACAGCCCACCTCTTTAGGTTTCAAGTGAATTCTTCTTTGACATTCTTCACAAGATTGAACCCAACCCTGCACAGCCAACTTCATACCTGGCCACCAAAATCTGTCTGCTACTCTTCTATAAGTCTCCCCAAAGCCTCTATGACCAAGGTCTTCATGCAAAGACTTCAACACAAGTTCTTGACCCTTTTTCTGAGTCACCACCACTTGAGGATTAGTATGCCTTCTCCTCATCAACCTTCTTCCTGAAACATAAAATCCAGGACTCTTCTTCTTGATTGCCAACCAAGTATCATCATCACAACTATCTGGCCTCTCCAAGGTCAACAGATATTACACCAAAATAAAATAAAACCCAGACTGACCCCAGGTCTCATCTTCAAAATACAACAAAACAACATCCAAGGGTAAATTTCTATCGTCAAAATCACCAGTGTGAACATGAGCCAATTGAGCATCCCAGCCGGACACCAATTCTTAAATTTTGGCACGTCCTTCTCTTTCCACTGAACCTTGTGAGAATCCAGTTCACTAACAAAAACACCCTTTTCCAAATTTGAGCTGTCCCAAACAACAACTCCATCTCCATCAACAAAAACATCCTGATCACCAGAATCAAATTAGATCCAGCCAGTTTAGCATCTTGGGGGAGGTCACTAAAATCTTCAGCACCTTTTGTGCTGGCCCTAAACACTGGAACATCTTCATCAAACTCTTCAGCCGCAGAATCTTCATCTGTAGGTGGCCTCCTTGATACTCCATCAGGCATAGTAAAAGTTTTACCTGGTTTGTGTACCAGGTCAAAAGAAAAATGTTGAATAAATTCCACCCACCTAGTCATTGGAGCATTTGGAAGACTATGTGTATTGATCATCTGAACCAAAGATTTTGCATCCACCTGCAGCTCAAAATGCTGCCCCCACAAAACCGTCTGTAGCTTCTTTAAAATTTTTGCTACACCACAAAATTCCAAATTAGGTTGAGAGTACCTAGATTCCACCTCGTTAAACACCACAGACTCATATCTTACTGGCCTTACCCTCCCAGTTTTATCTTCCTGAGACAAAACAGCACCAGCAGCAATATAACTTGAGTCCACTTCCAGATAATTTTTTCCAGCACCAACACCATAATTTAACTTCTGAAGAACCATATCTTCACCAACAACCTTTTTCAACTTTTGAAAAGCCTCTTCACACTCTTCAGTCCATTCCCAATCTGCATCTTTTCTGGTCAACCTCCTTAAAGGTGAAGCCCACAAAGAAAAATCCTTAATAAAAATCCTGACATATACACATACACCCAAAAATCCCCTGACTTTAGTAGTATTTTTAGGCCTTGGCCATGACTGAATTTTATTAATCTTCTTCTTTGCCATAATCCTTCCCTCTTTACATACCACATTACCCAGAATTTCCAAAGCAGGAACACAACAACAGAATTTTGACCCTGAAATGGTCAAACCAGCCTCTTCAATCCTAAACAACACTCTCTCTAGAGTTATTGCATATTTCCACACAAACCTCCTTATCCCAGGGTTCTCTTCTAACACCTCATTACCATAATCAGTGGATGGTCCTTTAATTCCACCATCATCAATAAATATACCAGCATGAGTAGGAACCTCATCCTGTAAAATCCAAGCCATCTGTGCTTGATATACTGCCACTGAATTAGTTGCTCCCTGATGCAACCTAGTGAACTGAAATATTCCCAAGGGAGTCTCAACAGTTGTGAGAGGCCTTGATTCCGTATGGAGTTCCCTCTCATCATAACCACCCATAATATCACCTAAACCATAACACAACCTTCCAGAAAAAGCTTCAACAAAATCCTCTGCACTTGCTGGCATACCAGTGTCCTTAATAGTGACTTTATCCAAGGCTCTAAGATCATGAACCACCCTCAACTTCCCATTCAGATTCTTTACACAGAAAACCGGACTTGAGTAGCTGGATGTCAATTGTTCGTATAACCCAGTCCTGACTCTTTCCCTAACAATCTCCACAAAATCCTCTCTAATAGCGGCTGGAATTTGAATAGGTTTGATTTGCCAAGGTTCATGACAAACCACCGGAATCAAGTAAGGCTCCCCATAAGAGTGCTTCAATACACCCTTTTCCTCCTCAACAAACGCCACAGCCTTTTCCCTTAGCACAATAACGTGAAACAAGAACTTCTTTTCTTCTTCAGACAACCACCCATCAGGACCAGTATTAACAACTCTCAACCTTTCCACGGTCACCCTAGCCTCTCTACAAATTCTGGAGGATTCTTCACCAAAGGAGTACAGTACGGATCTCTTGACAAAGGATGTCTCTTCAAGGGCGAATTCAAACCCACCGGCATAGGCTCATTGACAGGCCTAATCTTCTGCACTACCTTCTTATACTTTGCCGCTCCACCTTCAACTTGAGGGATCTTCAGGAAATCTTCACCACAAGACCTTGAACAAAAACCAAGGGATTCCCCATTGCTCACATGTGTGGCCAAGATAATGTTTTTGATAGGTGTAGAAGAAACCCTAGTGGTGCACAATTGGGAGGACTTACTTTTAGACCCCAATCTCACCACTCCAAAACTTTTCTGCAATTCCAAATCTTCTTCTTCACTTCTGTCTTCCAAATCTTCAAATATTGATTCATCTTCAGAATCAACTCTTTTAAAATTTTGCAGTTTAACCTCATGCTAGGGGCCCAAAAATTGATCTTGATGATCTTCTTTCTTCATAATTTTCTGCACTTTAACCTCATGCTGGAGGCCCAAAAATTGATCTTGACGATCTTCACAAAAATATTTTGAATCTTCTTTCTTCATTATCTTCAGATTTTTTTCTTGATTTTCTTGAATTATCTTGAAATTTTTATCTTATTTACTTGAGTTTTCTTCTGACATACAAAAATAACCAGCAGTTTCCCCAATGCTCACAGGTGTGGCCCAGGTAATATTTTTGAAAGGTGTAGAAGAAACCCTAGCGGTGCACAATTGGGAGGACTTACTTTTAGACCCTAATCTCACCGCCCCAAAACTTTTCTGCATATCTTTTAATAAATATATATAACCAATCTTCTTCCTTGAGCTTGAATTTAAAATAATTAAGAATCTTGAGAGAGAACAGAGACTTGATAAAAAACTTGATGAATACTTGCAGATAAGAGAAACATTAAAAAGAGAAAGTTGAAAATCCACTTGGTATATCTCCAAGGGAGCTGACCTACTACAACCTGGGATTTCCTCATCTTGGGGAGAGGTTGTAGCACTAGGGTGATCAGCCCTCATTACTCTAAAAAAGACAGACTCTCAATAGAGCCTGAGCCGCACTCCAAAAAACCAGAGGCAGCACCCACTTCCTTCCTTCTCCTGCAGCAGTCCATGCACTGGCACATTGAAGATAAACCAGGCCTAGTCTCCCAACCATCCTCTCCAGGGGATGACAACTTCATGTGAAGCCTCCCTTCGTCTTCACTGGTCAACTCCAAACTGATTCCCAAATCAAATTGATAATAAATTCTTGCCTGAAAATCCATCAAGAATGGCCCTCCCAAAACTGCTTTTACATTACCTTTAGCATTGTAAAAATGAACCTTCCCTGAGGCTCCTCCAACATCTAACTTCACAAACTCTGAAGTTCCAACCAATTCAGTGACATGGCCACCGATCCCTCTCAAATTCCCACCAATACCAGTTTTGATGGGGAGGCCCATATGAGTTGGCTCAAACAAAGAAATCAGGTTTATCTGAGAAAATGAATCCACCAATGCCCTTGCCTCCCTGCCATTCAGAGTGACATTGACATATCCCAGAGAAGCAGAAAAATGATTTTCCAACCCTTCACCAAACTTTTCAGAAGAATCACAAATGTATTCCACCTCCCCAGAAGAAACTCTTCTCCTGGTCAACAACTTTTTCTGTCTATCAGCCAACCCTGGACTAGTAGCATACAATTCCCCATAAGATAGGGAAACCTGACCCTGATTCATTCTTTCCAGGACAGAGTCCATAACATTAACTTGACCAGAAACTACTGGCCTCTCAAAGTGAGCCCTTGGCTTCACCACCTTGGTCCTAGAAGATTCTTGAGGAACTGCACCACCAACAGATTTACCATCAACAGGAACCAAAACAGATCCCTCACCTGAATCTCTAACTCCAGCAGGCTTTGGCAATGAAGCCAAAGGGACATCCTCCTCAGAGTCAGAATCCACCTCCATTGGCATTGGCTCACCATTCATGTCCAATGCGCCTAAACTAGGGGGGCCCATGTCAGCCATACCCTTCTGCATCTTGTACAGCTCCTCTTTGCTAAAACTCTTCCTAGCTGCACTCAGCTTAGGATCCACCTTTGAAGCATTTGGCTTTAGTTGGGCCTGAGAACTGCTCTTAGGCCTTCCCACCTTTCCTGCTTTCACATCATAAACACCAGCCAAGAATTCACCACTTGACTGTCCACCGCAAGAATACAACTCCAAACCACCAAAGGAAGTAGAAAAAGAGACCTTATTGACCTCCTTCCCCTTCCCCTTGCATCCTCATCCTCCTTACCAGAAGACCTCCCTTGATCAGGAATCTACTCAAACCTTGGCCTCCTTTGATTGAGACCTCCCCATCTCCTGACCAAATCAACGGGAGCCTGCCCCTCACTGGGCTTAAAAAAAGAACCATCAGGGAACTTGAAAACCCTGCCATCAAATTCCACCTTTCCTTCAGACACATCCCTGTTCAATGCTCAACAATCATTGGACCTGTTCCCCCTCCAGCTGCAATAAGAGCAGACCCAAGGATCACTCCTACCAGCCCTCCTATCAAAATCTCTAGGCTGAGAAGGTGCCTTATTGACCTTCTTAGCCTCCTGAAAAAAAATATGCAGCTGCTTTGTAAGATCAGCCAACTGCTCCACCATTGGGTCCCTCTCCTGTTTGGGAACCTGCACCAAATTCTTCTCCTCCTTCTTCTCCCTAACTTCCTCTTCAGCCAAAGCCTCACTGACTTTTCTGACATACTTGGCACACCCCTCCTGATAGGTGTCCACAGCCAATAACTTCAAATGGGCCTCAACAGCCTCCTTCACCTGATCCAAGGCAGGAAACTTCTGGGCCCCATTAGAAAGAGTCTTCATCAATTCCTTTCTTGACAACTCCTTCAACACATCCATCCTGACATCTCTAGCCAGGGAAGACCAAAAAACATCCTTGGCAGCATTTTCATGTGCCAGCTCCTCCACTTCCTCCAAATATTCCACCACAGGATCAAACTGTAGCAGAAACTTCCTGTAACTATGCAATTTACCAACACCACCATAAGATTTCCATTCACTGACAACCTTGTTCAGATCCACCATAGTGAACCTGACACCCCATCTATCCACCATCTCCCTACACAACAACTTCCAATCCCTCTTCTTGTAGCCAGACATGGCCACAATCTCCTTCTCCACTGCCCTATCACCAATGAAGAAGATTACCTGCTTCACCATGTCCAGGTAGGAAGCACCATCCACTCCAGAAGCATTTTCATATTTCTCCAGAAACCACTTGACATCCTCCCCATTAAACTTGGTACCATCCCAAGTTTTAATCCTTATACACTCCCTAACCATCACAGAAGGAGGACCATCTCCCCCACTGACAGTCACCACAGGAATAGCAGAACCAGAAGCCATTCCTACAGACCAAAACACCAAAAAGAGAAAACCAAAGAAAACAGAGATTCCAAAGAACTAGCAAGTTCTACCCCACGTTGGGCGCCAGAAATGTAGACAATCCTATAGTACTATCTATAGGCCTTGACCAAGGGAGTTGGAGAAAAACCAGAGAGAAAATCCCCTGTCCCTTTAGAAAAATAGAGTGAGATTTACTTGCTAAAGTAAGTTGGTTCCTGTTTTGCTAAAGCCCCTTTTCAACACACTTGACTGCTTGATGAGCCAAGAAAGTAGCCACCAGACAGACTACCAGACCAAAGAACTGAAATGTAGAACAATGTCCACACCAGAGAGGGAAAAGATACTTGATGTAGGCTGCAAATCCACACCAGAGACAGAAATAATACTTGCTATAGCTTGAAAGACTATAACAGAGAAAACAGTTGCCAAAGTTAAGTTAAATGAAGAACTCACTTGCAACAAATACAGCCAAATTGTGGCCAGAAAACAGTGAAAACTGAGTGAGGAACAAGGATATCACCTCTGGATGGTTGTATGATAATTAAAGTTGCCCCAAACTGTCTTTTTCACTATGTACACACAGACCACTATCTAAGAGCCCATGCACACCCACCAATCTGGTGCCTGTACCCACCAAATTGAATAAAAAACCCTCCTGAAGTGCTCCCCAACCTTCTAAAACAGAGGCGGGCGGGCTGCCTAACGTCGGGGATGCCGCCTGAAGCGGCCCGGCCTCCCTGAAGCCAGAAAACCAATAAAAACAACTAATCTACTTAGAAAAACTAACTACAACTACTAAAACCTTAAAAACACAGAATTTCACTATAACAACATTGAGACATGAAATATAGAGAAAAATTAGCTCTATCCAATGGTACTAAGCACTTAACCCTAAGACTTAAGGTTAGCCCATAAAACATGAAAAACAAAATTAAACAGCTATCTTTTTTAAATGAAAAATGAGGAAATGACCCCTTAAAACTTAGAATATGAAAAATGTCTTCAAAACATAAAATATAGAGAAAAACTGGGGCTATCCAATGATAGTACCCACATACCCTCAGACCCAATATCCACGGAATAAAACCAGAAAAATACCAAATTCCTGAACAGATGTCAATTAAGACATGCACAAGCAGCGCCAAATCACACAACAAAGGCCCCTGCCAATGTTGGAAGACCACAACGTGACTGATTAATTTTGTGCTTTTCATCATCCACTTGTCCCTATGGGTACCTCAATATCGATGGTCCCTCGGTCTCCGGCCTCAAGTTCTTGATGCTCCATTGACAATTCAGAAAGAGTCCCAACTTTTGATGGGTCTTTTGCTCTAGAAGGTTCAACTGGAGGTCCAAAGGGGCGTTTAAGTTGAATATTAGACTTTTAAAGTCAAGGTATGGAGTTTTATTTCTTTTGATTAATTTACTCAATATATAAGAGGTAGGGGTTTAAAATATTATTATGATTTATATTTTAGAGTTATGGTAATGTAAATACTAAACTTATAAAAATAGTATTAAGTATTGTATCTAATAGATATGTTATTAAAATGGTAATTAAAAAGAATGAGTTTAAAAAGTACAAAAGGAGAGGGCCATTTATAGGCAAAAGGTGAGAGATTACACAAGGAGTTAACAACATCCAATAAGAGAGTGTGAGAGAAAAAACTTAGTGATAAGAGAGTATGTGAATATAAAAAAGATATACTAAAATGATGCGTCAATAAAATGTGTCATATTTACTTGATATAAATCTTGAGTTCCCTTAGATTATTGCACCTAGTATAGAACATTTGATTTAAAATGTTATTTTAACTGAATTTTTAATTTTTTTAATAAACAAGTTTGAATTTTTGAGATTTTTAATATTTTAATAATATTCATATTCCCTTTTCAACTTTTTTATTGAGAACGGTGTTAGGGAGTAAAATATACAGCAAATTTATTAATTTTTATTAATTACTAAATTTACTTATTGTACTTAGCTAGTTAATTGTAAGTAATACATAAGTAAATTATAGATAGCTATTTATTAATAAGAATTAAAAAATGGTGTGGCTTAATCTCAGTAAGATAATAAATTATTTTACTGGATAAGTCTAGTAGCCTGGCTGACAATAACAGATTGAAAGGTTGAAATTTCATCCTTGTGTTGAATTTTTCATTATATGCATCAACTTTGCAAAAATATGTCATATAATTGTTAAATGCAAATACAAATAAAAGATGGGACAAACCCGTGTATATTACCATTTAATAAGATTTTTAAATACTGTTATGTACAGTTATCTTCAAATAAAAAGGAATAAATAGATGTTAAGATCCTTTTATAGGACTGTTTTTTGTTAAAATAATAATTATTGTTAATGCAATTATATTCTACATATAAAAATTATTATCTTGTTTTTTACATTTATTTTCTTAAGCCTTATACTTCCAACAGTGATTTATTTTTCAAAGAGAAATAATAGACCTAAGAGTCCCAAAGAAATCACAAAAATATCAGATTTTGAAATTCTAAATAATATTATTTTCATCTCTGTAAATAGTTATTGAGTATTTATTGTGATATAAGTATTGACCACATGAGGATAATTTATGGATTCCTGGGAACAAATTTATAGCTCTCAAAAAAATAAGAAAATTATAATAAATAAGAAAAAATATTATAATTTTTTTTATTGTTTTTTTAGAGTGAGGGAGTGTCAACCAAACTGTACCAGGAGCCCAGTAATTTTTATGTTAATTTAATTGACCTGAAAGAGGGTTTAAAATTATGCATTTTATGTATATAAATTAATATTATATTGCATAATAAATTTATATAAACATCTTATTAAATATAAGTAAAATAAGTGTTATATTAATTTTATTATCATATAAATTATTTATACATTTAAATTTAGCATAATATATGTTATATTCTATAAATTATGGTGAATTTTTATGCATTCAATATTGGGTATCAAAGTTAGAAATTTGTAATTATTTAAAATTTATTTCAAAATACAAAAAGAAAGCCACAAAATTGACTAAAATTCTCAATAAAAAAGTGTTTTTTGGGGCACAATATGTCTTATTTTTAAAAATAATGATGGTTAATTTGATTGAAAAAAGGGGCATTTTGAAATGGAAGATTCTTAACTTTAATACCCCCTAGTAATTATAAATTAATATTTAATTAATTAGAAACATCTATTATAATTATAAATGTAGAATTGTCTTACAATTTAATTAAATTAATTAATTAAATTTATATATTAAATAAAACTTTTCATATCTTATTAAACACAAATATTAGCCACTTTTTTTTGACTTATAATTGTGTCACCAGAGTATTAAACAAGTTGGAACACTTTATTAAATAAATTATTAATACTTTACTTGAAAATTTAGTAATTTTATTAAAATAATTACTTGTTTGACTTAAAATAATTGTTACACTCATTAAAATAGGTTTATTTATTTTATTATTAATCTTTTACACTAAATTAATTTATATTACTATTTTTATGTCTTAAAATAGTTTAATTTTATGTTTCACTTTATTTGCTTATTAATTAATATAGGTATAAAATTTGTTTTAAATTAAATTAGTTGTTTTTATTTGTCTCAAACTTATTTAATTACTCACTAACTTTCTTTTAAATTTTTGGGATTCAATTTGTGGATTTTGGGACTTTACTAATGTATCTTGGTTAATTGTATCATGAGTTTTCCCTTACACTTACTATAAATTAGTTACATTTTTTTTATTTTTTATTTCTTTGTATATACATTAATATGGAGCCTCAGAGGGCCCCTTGCTTATATAAAGGCCTTGGGTAGCCACCTGTAAGCTCACAAGTTATTAATCACTTTATTTTTATTATTAATATTATTATTAATTTAGAAAGTTATATTTACAATAGATTTTTATGGTGCTTTCTTGCCTTCAAAATCTAGAATAAAACATAAATACAAAAGGTTTCTTTAAGAGTATTTAATATTAGTAATTGTTACTTGAGAAGAAAGAATTAAAGACTTACCACATATCATCCCCTAAATAGCTCATTATAAGTTTTGTAGCTCTCTCAGTCCAAGTTCCGTCACATCATTGTTGCAATAGATTTTCTTTCCCTCTTTTTCTTCTTCTTTTCCCTCTTCTCCTTTTTCTTCTTCCTCTCTTTCTTCTTCTTCTAGAGGACCAGCTGACATATATTGTATTTTCACTTATGTATACAACTTGTGTAACTCTACTTATTAGGGGGTATCAAAGTTTGGAATTGGTACTTATTTAAAAGGTATTTCCAAACACAAAAAGATAGCCACAAAAATGACATTAATTCTCAGTAAAAAGGTGTTTGGGGGGAAAAATATGTCATATAATAAGAAATAATTTTGGTTGATTTGGTGAAAAAATAAGGTATGTTAAAAAGCAGGATAAACAACTTTGATACCCCCTATTGTTCCCATGTATAGTCCATGTGTTTAACATAATTTATAAGCATTTTTACTCAGTCTTGGAAATATCCAGGCTGAAAAAAATTACCTCACAGTGTAGTCTTTATACGTGTAACCATTCTAAAATGGAAAGAGGTTCTTATTTAGTGTCTTAATTTTATTATTAGTGCATTTACTTCATTATATGCACTAATTTTATTAATAACCTCATGATTGTTGTTGTCAGCCTGGATATCCCCAGGATTGAGTAATAATTACTTCTCAGTTATGTTAAACACATGGACTATAAATGGGAGCAATAAATTAGAGTACACAAATAGTATACATAAGTAATTTTATGATAATATACAAAATATGCCATTATAACACCTTATATACATGCATATATCCACTTTTTATAAGTCTTATGTACTTAATATTAAGTTGGAATATGTTAGAGTAATCTTAAGAGCCTTAAATATAAGGCCACATAATTTTAAGTAGACTTAAAGCTGTTGTTTTCCTTGTTTTATGTAAAAAACAAGAAATGTGCTTTAAATCACTTAAAAGTTGATTATATGCACTATAAATTTAATAATATTAAAAATGCGCATTAACAGATCAATTTGTCTTAATAAGGACTATTGATTTGGCTATTCAAATGAATAAAAATAACACTTTTCAAATTCTGTGTTTTTTATGCTAGAAATGGCTTCTGTGTACTGGCCACATACTGCCTGCATTTTTCCCATGTGAATAGCTTCATTTTTAGCAAAGTTAGCTTTTTCACACTATGATGACCCCCACATTCTATTCCCACTGTTGGGAAATACACTAAAAGAGGTGACAGGCGCTTATTTAGTGTCCTAGCTTAATTAATAATGCATTGACCCTTTTTATATGCACTAATTTCATTAATAACCTCATTCTTGGCGCTTTAATTTACAACAACGCTTAAATTTGCCTAAATTATTCAAAGATTTACCCGTGCAAGCGCCTGCCAAGGACTGCATGTAGTTACCCCACATCTCAAGCCATTTTTTGGGTTTTTAGGTGGTTTCTCAGTCAATTTTGGTTATTTTTGAATGGGGATTTCACATAGTATAATGTCATTATTAGTTCCTACAATTCTAATGTTAATACCCCTTATTATTAAGTAATAATTAGTCTTAATTTTATCTTTATAGTATTTTATTTTAATTTATAATATGCATATACTCACTTTTTTGCTTATTCTTTATTTTTGATGGATTATCCCTATTACTACAAGATTTTGGCGGGTGATATCATTCTAATTATGTTACTGGTCACTCTTTTTGTTTCTGGAAATGTCTATTAGATGGAATGAGGCGTCATCAACTGGATATAGAGCTGGTAAATCAAGGGGGTTATTGGGGAAGTAATTGTGTATAAAAGGAGGGGGTTTTTGGTCTTATTTTTGACATTCTTTATCATTAAAATTAAACATATAACCAATACAATTACAATACATATCAATAGTACTTATAAAGTCTCTAAATAGTTTCTGAATTTATTAAATCTATTTTTCTACCAAGTATAAGATTGTAAGCCATATATAATTAGTGAGATTAAAATTACTGAGACCCTTATATTGAATTATATTTTAATACTTATTGGATTTTCACTACAGTATTTATATAGGACCATTAAAATCTTCTAGAAAACTGACCATTCAAGCTAGTTCACATCTCTGTACTTGACCTCAGCCTGACAATTGGGGGCCTTTCCTCAGAATTCTGTTGGCTATCTTCCAGTAAGTAAAAATTCAAAAAAAAGAGGCTAAAAGTAAATAAAATCCCTATAGAAATACTTGGATAATTACAACAGTTTGGGGTCACTTATATAGTGATTTCAGAAAAAGAAGCCCTGTTATATAATAAAATTGTGATATTGAATCAGCAATTTTACCACTAATTTAACATAAAATTTTTATTAGTGGGAATCTGTCAATAGACCAATTAATTTTGTGATCTTTGAAGATAAATATTTTTACCACTAATTTAGCATAAAATAGTTATTAGTGGGAGTCTGTCAATAGAAAAATTAAATTTGTGATCTTTGCAGATAATAAACAAGTTAAACTGATTGATTGTTTTATTTTAAAAGGAATCTTAATCCCTTTTTATTGGTTTGTAAAATTCATTTAATATTTAGAAAGAATCTTACTGACAGATTTTCTTTTTTAAATTTAAAAACATGGCCACATATTGTAGACCAGTTAAATCAAGTGACCACATAAAAGCATATTTGACTTTTGGCACTTATAAATTCACTTCATACCTACATGTAAGCAATAAAATTGTCTTCAGTTGTATTCATAAATACTCATAAAACTCCTTTTTAAAGTTTTAAGATCTCAAATTTCAATTCTTTGATTAAAATTCACATAAAAATTGGTGACAACAATGATATTGTGAGTAATACGGCAAAACCTTATAGCTTAAGACCTAGAGGTGAAAGACCTGTTACAGGACATTCAAATGGAGGGCCAGGATTCCCCAACAAACAGCAACATTCCAAAAATGTCTCTGGAGGAAAGGGAAAAACTGTTAAAACAGGTATCAATAAAGAAAAAAAGAAAAACCTTACAAGAGCAAATTAACTCCCTATCCAATCTACTGAACACCTTAACAATAAGAGTAAACAAAATAGTAGACCAGAAAAACAATCTGGAGAAAAGAGAAGTTCAGGTTTTCATAGAAGTCAATCAAGCTCTAGTGTAAATAAAGGCTCAACTAACAACAGTTGCATCCAACAGTTCCATAGCCACTCCTCCATCGCAAGAGGAGGACCAAAAAATTACTGTAAGAAAATGGAAGTGGGACTGGTATGCCCAAAACTAATACAACCCACAACAGCACGGCTTTAGAAGTCACCCTTATAGGGGAAAGCTAAGGAGAGGCAGGGGAAATGGAATAAGACCTTGGTAAGTCATCCATCTTCTCAGGATCAATTATATAATCCTAAAAATGAATTACTTATAGGTAATGAAATTGATAGAGAGTTATTGGATATAATTGATAAGGATTTAAAAAATTATTCCTTTGAAAATAACATGTTAAACTTGTCTTTAAATGAGGACAATGTACATAGTTTTATTGACCACCAGGATAATTCTATAAATATAAAAAAGGAACCAAATGAATTAAATCTTGAACCTGATGATGAGTCTTCTGAATTGGAGACAGAAAAAATTGAATATTTTCTAAAAGGAAATCAAATTGAATCAAAAATAATTAGCAAATTATTATTAAGAATTAAAAAATTGGAAGAATTCTCTAGAGAGTCAAAAAATAATACAGAAAGTATATTATTAAACCTCACACAATCATTGAATACAACAGCCAATAGCTTAAAAATTATTGAGAATTCGAATAATGAATTAATCAATGAAAACACAAGATTAAACTCTGAGATTAATAATTTAGAAAATAAATTGGAACATTCTCAGAATATTATGGCTACCATAGAGGGATATGTAAAATTGTCTTTTTCAAATGTGAATGAAACCTTAGCTCATGTACCTGTAATAAAATATAGGTTACAAAGAGTAGAAATTGAAATAGCTAACATTTTGAAAAATACTGATAAAGTAAAAGATAATACCTCTTATGTGGAAAGAGTACCAGTTTTTATGAAATACTCTGATAATAAACCAATGATTGAACATGAACATAGTGTCATGGGTTCTGAGAATATAAAATCAGTAAAGGATGAAATAAATTATTATCTTTCTAAAGTAAGTGAATTACTCAATATCTCTCAGGTTAGGGAATCAAAAACTAGCCAAAAGAACTGGCCTTAGTTAGATCAGTACCCTTCTTTTGAGGGGAATTCAAAATCTGATTGGCAACAATTCATTCAAAGAATTTATAACTTTAAATTTTCATACAAGTCACCTGATAAAGAAATTAAATTAAAATTAATATCTTTATTTACACATGTGGCCTTATTATGGTTTGAATCAGTATTGAGTGAGGAAATTAACTACTCCTGGAATAAATGGAAGGCACTAATTGAAAGGCAATTTGGTGGCCCAAAATTTATAATCACTCAACAAAGATTGTTTGAGAAAGCCAGATATAATCCAAATTCTGGAGATAAACCCTTGGTATTTTTAATAAATTTAATAAAAAAAATGAAAGCCATGGATCCAAAAATTGATTATGATGAGTGGAAAGAAAAAATATTATATAAATTGCCTATATCAGTCAGAGTCATTCTTGTAGCTAGAACTGAAACCATCAGAGATACTTCTGGGTTTATTAATATATGCAATGAAATATTATTGAACCACAAATATGAAAACAGGTATAATAATTACAAGCAAAGTGTTGAGATAGTAAAACCTACTACAAATGGGTTACTAGTGGAGAAGAAAAAACCTTCAGCTCCTCTTTTCCCTAAAAGACAAGAAAATAACACTTACTACAAATGTAATGAACCTTGGGCTAAAGGCGATACTTGTAAGAAAAGAATAAATTTTATTTTAAAATCGCAAGATTCTGAACAAAGTAATAATGAAGATGAAAAGGAGGAATCTAGTGAGGATTGTAAAAGTAACATTTCCTACAGTGATGATGAAAATGAGATAGATGTATTAGAACAGGATAATATGTTCATTAATGATGCAATACCTCATTAAAATACATCTTTAACTTCCATTGAAGAATATGAAATTTTCAAAGATGTATCTCATGATACTTGCAAAAAAACACCTATTAGAGCGCCTGTTATTATATGTGGAAAAGAAATGAATGCCATTCTTGACACTGGGGCTGCAGGTAGTGTAGTTTCTATTAACACTTTAATGAAACTAGATAGTAAGTATAAGGAAAAACTAGAACCTGTACAGAAAAAGAACTGGAGGGGTTTTGGTTCAGTATTAAATCCAATTGGAAAATACAAAACTGCTGTTTTATTTAAATATCATAATGGATATGTAAGAGTAGTGTGTGAATTTGTGGTAATGGATAATAATAATTTTAGTGATTGGTTTATTATTGGAGATGACTTATTGACCAAATTTGGCATCAAACTAGATCCTGCAAATAGTTGCTTCACTATAGGCGTAAATGGGAAAAGAAAATTCAAGATTTGCTCTGAAAATTCAGTTTATTCCATTGCTCCTAAAGAAGAAAAACTGCAAGGTGGAAGAACCACCTCTGAAGTGGGAGAATTAGAAAATGAAATTCAAAAAGCCTCATCCAGTCCTCAACTCTCAAAAATTGAAGAAAAGAATATTTTGAGATTGATAATATCTTATCCTATGGCATTTTCTCATGGTTCAAATGAACTAGGATTGGTCAAAGACAATGAGATGAAAATTCCTTTAAGTTGTGATCTGGATAATATTCCTGGAAGCTTGAAAAAGAAACCTTACCCAGCTTCTCCTGAAAAAAGGAAAGACATTGTAGACAACATTAAAATATTTTTAGAAATGGGTATTGTTGAAAAAGTGTACACAACACCTAAGTATTGTGTTATTTCACCATTTTTAATCTCTTATGAAAAAGATAAGGTAAGATTATGTGGTGATTACAGAGCTCTGAATACATTCACTGTGGATGATATTTACCCTCCACCAAGGGTAGCTTCTATCCATTCTACCTTACAAGGAGAAAAATATATTTCCTGTCTGGATGGAAACAAAGGTTACCACCTAACTCCTGTGGAAAAGAATTCTTAGAATTTCTTACTCATAACCACACACATGGGGATATATGAATATGTGAGAATGCCTTTTGGCCCGAAAAATGCCCCTTCAGTCTTCCAAAAATTGATGGATAGTATTTTTCATCAGGAAATGATTGAAGGATGGATTTTACTTAATATTAATGAAATCATAGTGTTCTCAAAAAAATTTCATGAAAATTTAAATCACCTGAAAAGAGTATTTCAAAAGATGGATGAAATTAACATGAAAATTGCATTAAAGAAATATAAAATTGGGTTTCAATCCTTGAAAGTACTTTGACATGTTGTATCTGGGTTACAAATTTGTGTTTACCAGAATAAAGTAGCAGCAATAAGAAACATTAGTATACCTAAGAATGTGAAAGATGTTCAAAGTTTTTTAGGTATTTGTGGATATTATAGGCAGTATACAAAAAACTACCAATCAATTGCAGACCCTTTAACAACATTAATGAGGAAAAATGAAGCTTTCATTTGAAATAATGAAAGAAATCACGCCTTTTTTAAATTAAAAGAGTGTTTAATGTCAGCTCCAATTTTGGGATTCCCAGATTTTAACCTACCTTTTATCTTGTACACTGATGCAAGCTTCATAGGGTTAGGTGCTGCCTTAAAGAAAAAACACATAATAAATGGAAAATTATCTGAAATAGTTATCTGTTATATATCCAGAACCTTAAGGAAGACAGAATTAAGGGATGGTGCCACCCAACTGGAATTTTTAGCCGTTGTATGGGCCTTGGAGAAACTTCATTACTATCTGGAAGACCAGAATTTTGAATTAATAACAGATTTCAGTGCAGTAAAATCATTACTAAACATGAAAACAACTAATTGATACATGTTTAGATGGCAACTAGCTGTACAAGAGTACAGAGGAAGAATTAAAATCCCTCATAGAGCAATGATATTGCATTATAATGTGGATTTATTATCCAGAAGCCCTTTTCTAAATGATGCTGACAACCCAGCTTATGTACCTGAAAATGAGGTTATACATATATTTGGGATTTATATAGTGGATTTAGAGGAAGAGTTTTTCAAAATATATTGGAAAATTATTCATCTGATAAAGATTTGGCTAAATTATCTACCAATTTAAATGATCCAACTAATGCCTCTATGAGTGGATTAATTAAAACCTTGCCTACAAAGTATAAAAATGTGTTGGAAAAAGGTAAACTGTCAATTGAAGATGGGTATATATATTACAGAAAAAAGCTAAGTAATGTAATAGCTATACCACCTTCTATGAAAGAGTTAATGTTGAGTACTTGTCATTATGACATCTTAGCTGGTCATTTTGATTTTACCTAAACATTAACCAGAGTTAAAAATACAGCCTGGTGGATAAATATGAAATAAGATGTCCAAAAATACATTGAAACATGTGACTCTTGTCAGAAATAGAAAAGATTAACTGGGAAGAGAGATGCGTTATTAAAACAAATAGAGCAGCCAAAAGCTCCATGGGAAATTATAAACATGGATTTTTTCACTGGCTTACCATTAGCAGGAAAAGAAAGTTTCAATTCTTTCTGGGTAATTGTAGATAGATTAACAAAAATGTGTAAATTTATCCCTACCCATAAAGAGGTATCTGCAAAAGACTTGGAATTACTATGGTGAACTCAAATGATGAATACTGCTGGGTTCCCCAAAGCCATAATCTATGACAGAGACCCTAAATTTACTTCAGAGTTCTGGACATCTTTGATGGAAGTATCAGATTGTCAATTAAAATTTTCTACAGCACACCATCCACAAACTGATGGGCTGGCTGAGAGAGTGATACAGACTCTAGAAGATATGATCAGAAGATATTGTGCCTTTGGATTTGAATACAAAGATAATGAGAAATTCACACATGACTGGGTAACATTAATTCCTGGCCTTGAATTTGCTTATAATAGCACAACTCATTCTGTAACAGAGAAAAAACCATTTGAACTCTGGCTGGGATATGTACCAAATACCCCAGTAAATTATTTAAATAAATTACCAAGTTTAGATATACACCCTGGTACTAAATCCTTTATTCATATGCAACAAATGTGTATAAATAATGCAGAAGAATGCATCCAAAAAGCATTTGAATATGAAAAAAAGGTGGGGTAAATCTCATAAAGAATTTGATTTCAAAAAAGGAGATGAAGTCCTAATTTCAACACTACATCTTAACTTACAAGGTAATGTTAAATTGAAGGATCCCTTTGTAAAACCTTTTGTAGTAAGCAAAATGGTTGGTAATGATGCTGTGGAAGTCATATTATATGCCCCATATGATAGGAAACATCCAGTTTTCCCTACCTCATTATTAAAACCTTACCATGTAAATGATCCTGACTTATTTTCAAAAAGAAGAGGAAGGGCTAATAAGCAACCTGAAGAAATTGTGGAAAAGGCAGATATTTAAAGAATACTCAAGAAAATAATTCTTACTAAAGAGAAAGGAACTGAGTATTTATTAAGATTTAAGGGGAAATCATATGAATTTGATAAATGGATACCTGAAAAAGAAATTTCAAATTTATCCTCCCTTATTAAAAAATTTAAAAAGAAATAAATTACTGTTAAACCAGCTGAGGGGTTAAAAAACCAGTACTCATAATATTTTCTTATGTTTTGTTTCTTTAAAGAATTAATTTTTAATGCTACAGAATTTTCTGAATACCTGAAAAATAATATAAAATAAAAAAAAGTGTGTAACTTATCATTTTTTTATTATTTTTTTGGGCGGGCAAGTGTCACCCTGGATATCCCCATGACTGAGTAAAAAGTACTTATAAGTTATGTTAAACACATGGACTATACATGGGAGAAATAAATTAGAGTACAAAAATAGTGTCAACGTAGCTATCCCCGGGACTGAGTAATTCTTATGTTTAAAATAAGATAACCTTAATCACATTAATCTTATTATGTAAAAATAAGGTTAAAATACTTATATATATGGTCATTATACATTTATATATAATTATTACACTATTATATGACTTATAGTAGTTTAAATAGCTTATCCATAGCCTAATAATACTTATTAAGGTGTTAATGGAGTAATAATGTACTTATCTTAAGTGATATTAAGTAATTTTAGACATACATAAGCTTATATGTATACATAAACCTCATATTCATTGAAATATGTAGTTATATTATGTATATTTAGGTCTATAAGTGGGTTTTAACCTCTTAATAGCTGTCACGCGCCATGTGACACTCGATGCAAAAGCAGCTCATTAAATCAATAATATCGAGTTCTAAATCAATACTTGAAGCGCCGAAAGCAATTCTCCATAGCAACTGCGATTCCCCTTTGTGTACTTACTATTCAACTGCACTAGCCTAAAGTCTTAATCTAAATTAGTAAATCTCTCAATAGTGTGTCTTATTCTTAATTTCAATAAGCGACGCACAGCGCTATGATCAACGTAATAGTACACTAGTAGTTTTCATTAAAAAGTTTGTTAATTAATTAAAAGGGGTAAATTGAACATGGACGGATATTAGCAAAGAGGGTCTAAGTGTATGTTATTAATGGTCTGTGGTATGGGAACGGTGCGATGAGAGGGAGGTCAATGCGAGGAGGAATAAAGGATATAAAAGGGTTGGGTTTTTGGTTCGACATTCCTTAGAATTAAATTATAAAACATATTTACATTTAATAGTGGTAAAATTACAAAATTGAATCATTGTTATTGTATTTTTCTTTAAACTTTCTCAGTAATCATTTCTAAAATCCTAAATCCTTGATTGTTGAGTTTCCAACACTTCGTGAGATCTTAAGAATTCCTATTATCTTTGAAACTATATTA
This sequence comes from Hemileia vastatrix, assembly GCA_030280995.1. Taxonomy (NCBI): domain Eukaryota; kingdom Fungi; phylum Basidiomycota; class Pucciniomycetes; order Pucciniales; family Zaghouaniaceae; genus Hemileia; species Hemileia vastatrix. The sequence continues at coordinate 31,468,356 of JASXTE010000003.1, read as the reverse complement.
TAATTCTTCTTGAACATACCTCGAACCCGTAGCTCTTACTTCGAGTGATATTCGAATCACTTCCTCGAATCATTCCTCTGTGCTTTGAAGAAGTTTCTAAATCCCTCATCTCACTTTCAGGAACATCCTCGACCTTGTGCGTAGGTCGTCCGGTGACAGTATAATTTAATTCTCCGTAGTTCTCATTCATTGCACTACTACGTCCTTTTAGGTGTTTTTAAAATTTTAAAATGGCACCTGTTCAATGCACTCCTCCTATGGGCGCTACTACTAGAGCTCGCGCTAGAGGCAGGCCAACAGCCACAAGGCCTGTTTCCCGCACTCACTCTTTGGAACCACTCGACCTTAGGGAATGGCAACATTCAGTTCAATCTGTAGAAGACATCCCACAAGATTTTGAGGATTCTAGTGATGAAGAAGAAGGAGAGGATACAATGCACAAGGCACCATCCGCCCCTGCCAATCACCCTTCTGGTCAATCCTCAGAACCTGGACCATCTAACTCTCTGGAAGATTTCATGAGACTTTTCATGAAAACCCTTTCAAATCCAACGTCTTCAGAGGGATCTAAGTTCAAAACTCCTTCTATGAAATCTCCTGAAAAATTCGACGGAGATCACCCTTACAGATTGCGACCCTTCTTGCAAACCTGCAAGCTACTGTTCCATAATGACCCTCGAACCTTTAATAGCGACCGATCAAAGGTTGTTTACGCTTCTTCATTCCTAGCCGGGAAAGCAGCAAGATGGTTCGAACCTTATCTGCTCATGCTTTCTTTGACAGAAACCCACTTACTTATCAATAATTGGGAAAAGTTCGAAGACCAACTCTTTACGTTGTTTGGGGACCCTAATGAAACTGACAACGCAGAAATTGAACTTGATTTTCTTCGCATGAGTGATAATGGTAAAGCCTCTGAATATATCTCGAACTTCAGAGCACTTCAAACTCGAGTAGGTTGAAATGATGCGGCCCTTAAGTATCATTCCAAGAATGGACTTCCTTCAAGGATTCTGGATCAATTAAATCTTCACGGTCAGAAGATGACTACTTTGATGGATTTAATGGATTGAACCCTTGAACTTGACGGCGTTTATCAAGGACGACTTCAACATTGTCGATACGCCAACAAATCTCAAGGCCTAAATTTTAAATCGGGATCTTCTTCACACCCACGACCAAATCAATCCTCCTCGACTCAATCCAAACCCAATAAGGGGAAGGATAAACCTCGACCAAAAGGCTCCACTCCAGGCGATATCAGCAAAGTACTGGATCCTAAAGGGGAAATTAAAGAAGCTGAGAGGAAGAGACGAGCAGATAATGGGTTATGTATGTATTGTGGGGGTAAGCACAAGTTGGAAGACTGTGTAAAGTTGAAGGAAAGAGAAGGTACTAGTTCGAAGTCAAAAAACTAGTAGATAGTTTACTTGTGTGCAAAGCAAACTATCTTATCTCTACCAGTGCACAAAATCTCCATGTCTTAAGGACTGGAATTGCCCTAAATCGTTTGAGATTCATTCTTTTTAAGGAGGATATCCCCTTCAGTTGTCTTATAGACTCTGGAGCTTCAATTTCTTTTGTTAGTTTATCTTTTGCCGAGAAGCTTCAACTAACATTTACAGATGTCGATTGAACTCCAATCTATTTGGTCGAATCAGAGGAACCCAAATATTGGGTAAGTAAGAAAGTTTTATGGGTTTTCAACTTTCCGAACTTTTCCCCCTTTGAGTGGGAATTATCAGTCTTGGACGCCCCAAGGATGGATGATAACATTCTTGGCCATGACTTTTTAACGCATTGGAATCCTGAAATTGATTGGACTAGGAAATTGATCACCCCACGCTCTAAGTATATTTCTGATTCTTCAATGCAGGTCAATAGGGAGTTAAACAACCCGCCTGACAACATCCTGCTAGAGGACGAATCTCTACCAGATGACTTGCAAGCATCTGATCTTTTTCTAAATGAGCAATAGGCTAACCCTTCTAGCTTGATGACTTCACTCGAAGAGGATTTAAATTTCCTCGAAGTAATCAAATTCTGCTCTCTCAGTTCAGGTATCCCCTCGACAGATTCTCTCGAAGATGAAGAGGACGACCAAATCAACGTTGAAGCCATTAAATCAACTCTACCAGAAATCTACCACGATTTCCTCGATTTTTTCTCAATCTGCAAGGCCGATAAGTTACCACCTCATCGACCCTACAACCATCAAATAGAATTAATAGGCCCAGTAACTCCGGCAGGTCCTGTCTATTCTTTGTTGAATGACGAATCTCAAGTTCTTCAAGACTACATTGCAGAGAATGTAGCCAAAGGTTTCATCAGAGCCAGTAAATCTCCAACCGGTGTGGTCTTCCAACATTGGCAGGGGCCTTTGTTGTGTGATTTGGCGCTGTTTGTGCATGTCTTAATTGACATCTGTTAAGGAATTTGGTATTTTTCTGGTTTTATTCCGTGGAAATTGGGTCTGCGGGTATGTGGGTACTATCATTGGATAGCCCTGGTTTTTCTCTATATTTTATGTCTTGAAGACATTTTTCATATTCTGAGTTTTAAGGGGTCACTTCCTCATTTTTCATTTATAAAAGATTGCTGTTTAATTTTGTTTTTTGTGTTTTATGGGCTAACCTTAAGTCTTAGGGTTAAGTGCTTAGTACCATTGGATAGAGCTAATTTTTCTGTATATTTCATGTCTCAATGTTGTTATAGTGAAATTCCGTGTTTTAAAGGTTTTAGTAGTTGTAGCTAGTTTTTTTAAGTAGATTAGTGGTTTTTATTGGCTTTCTGGCTTCAGGGAGGTCGGGCCGCTTCAGGCGGCATCCCCGACGTCGGGCGGCCCGCCCGCCTCTGTTTTAGAAGGTTGGGGAGCGCTCCAGGAGGGTTTTTTATGCAATTTGGCAGGTACAGGCGCCAGATTGGTTGGTGCGCATGGGCTCTTAGTTAGTGGTCTGTGTGTACATAGTGAATAAGTCAGTTTGGGGCAACCTTAATCATCATACAACCATCCGGAGGTGATCTCATTGTTCCTCACTCAGTTTTCACTTTTTTCTGGCCACAATTGGCTGTGTTTGTTGCAAGTGAGTTCTTCATTTAACTTAACTTTGGCAACTGTTTTCTCTGTTATATTCTTGCAAGCTATAGCAAGTATTATTGCTGTCTCTGGTGTGGATTTGTAGCCTACATCAAGTATCTTTGCTGTCTCTGGTGTGGACTTTGTTCTACATTTCAGTTCTTTGGTCTGGTAGTCTATCTGGTGACTACTTTCTTGGCTCATCAAGCAGTCAAGTGTGTTTAAAAGGGGTCTTTAGAAAAACAGGAACCAACTTACTTTAGCAAGTAAATCTCACTTATTTTTCTAAAGGGACAGGGGATTTTCTCTCTGGTTTTTCTCCAACTCCCTTGGTCAAGGCCTATAGCTAGTACTATAGGATTGTCTACATTTCTGGTGCCCAAGGAGGGGTGGAACTTGCTAGTTCTTTGGAATCTCTGTTTTCTTTGGTTGGCTCTTTTTGGTGTTTTTGTCAAGAGGAATGGCTTCTGGTTCTGCTATTCCTGTGGTGACTGTCAGTGGGGGGGATGGTCCTCCTTCTGTGATGGTTAGGGAGTGTGTGAGGATTAAAACTTGGGATGGTACCAAGTTTAATGGGGAGGATGTCAAGTGGTTTCTAGAGAAGTATGAAACTGCTGCTGGAGTGGATGGTGCTTCCTACCTGGACATGGTGAAGCAGATAATCTTCTTCATTGGTGATAGGTCAGTGGAGAAGGAGATTGTGGCCATTTCTGGCTACAAGAAGAGGGATTGGAAATTTTTGTGTAGGGAAATGGTGGATAGATGGGGTGTCAGGTTCACTATGGTGGATCTGAACAAGGTTGTCAGTGAATGGAAATCTTATGGTGGTGTTGGTAACTTACATAGTTACAGGAAGTTTCTTCTACAGTTTGATCCTGTGGTGGAATATTTGGTGGAAGTGGAAGAGCTGGCACATGAAAATGCTGCCAAGGATGTTTTTTGGTCTGCCCTGGCTAATGATGTCAGGATGGATGTGTTGAAGGAGTTGTCAAGAAAGGAATTGATGAAAACTCTTTCTAATGGGGATCAGAAGTTACCTGCCTTGGATAAGGTGAAGGAGGCTGTTGAGGCCCATTTGAAGTTATTGGCTGTGGACACCTATCAGGAGGGGTGTGCCAAGTATGTAAGCAAATTCAGTGAGGCTTTGGCTGAAGAGGAAGTTAGGGAGAAGAAGGAGGAGAAGAATTTGGTGCAGGTTCCCAAACAGGAGAGGGACCCAATGGTGGAGCAGCTGGCTGATCTGACAAAACAGCTGCACATTTTTCTCCAGGAGGCCAATAAGGTTAATAAGGCACCTTCTCAGCCAAGAGATTTTGAAAGGAGGGCTGGTAGGAGTGATTCTTGGGTTTGCTCTTATTGCAGTAGGAGGGGGCACAGGTCCAATGATTGTTGGGCACTGAACAGAGATGTGTCTGAAGGAAAAGTGGATTTTGATGGCAGGGTTTTTAAGTTCCCTGACGGTTCTTTTGTGAAGCCCAGTGAGGGGCATGCTCCTGTTGATTTGGTCAGGAGAAGAGGTGGTCTCAATCAAAGGAGGCCAAGGTTTGAGGAGATTCCTGATCAGGGGAAGTCTTCTGTTAAGGTAGATGAGGACATCAAGGCAAAGGGGAAGGAGGTCAATAAGGTCTATTTTTCTACTTCTTTTGGTGGTTTGGAGTTGTATTCTTGTGGTGGACAGTCAAGTGGTGAATGCTTGGCTGGTGTTTATGATGTGGAAGCAGGGAAGGTGGGTAGGCCTAAGAGCAGTTCTCAGGCCCAACCAAAGCCAAATGCTTCAAAGGGTGATCCTAAGCTGAGTGCAGCTAGGAAGAGGTACAGCAAAGAGGAGCTGTACAAGATGTAGAAGGGTATAGCTGACATGGGCCCCCCTAGTTTTGGTGCATTGGACCTGAATGGTGAGCCAATGCCAATGGAGGTGGATTCTGACTCCGAGGAGGATGTCCCTTTGGCTTCATTGCCAAAGCCTGTTGGAGTCAGAGGTTCTGGTGAGGGATCTGGTTTGGTTCCTGTTAATGGTAAATCTGTTGGTGGTGCTGTTCCTCAAGAATCTTCTAGGACCAAGGGGGTGAAGCAAAGAGCTCACTTTGAGAGGCCAGTAGTGTCTGGTCAAGATAATTTTATGGACTCTGTCCTGGAAAGGATGAACCAGGGTCAGGTTTCCCTATCTTATGGGGAATTGTATGCTATCAGTCCAGGGTTGGCTGATAGGCAGAAGAAGTTGTTGACCAGGAGAAGGGTTTCTTCTGGTGAGGTAGAATACATTTGTGATTCTTCTGAAAAGTTTGGTGAGGGGTTGGAAACTCATTTTTCTGCTCCTCTGGGATATGTCAATGTCACTCTGAATGGCAGGGAGGCAAGGGCATTGGTGGATTCAGGTTCTCAGATAAACCTGATTTCTTTGTTTGAGCCAACTCATATGGGCCTCCCCATCAAAACTGGTATTGGTGGGAATTTGAGAGGGATTGGTGGCCATGTCACTGAATTGGTTGGAACTTCAGAGTTTGTGAAGTTAGATGTTGGAGGAGCCTCAGGGAAGGTTCATTTTTACATTGCTAAAGGTAATGTAAAAGCAGTTTTGGGCCGGCCATTCTTGATGGATTTTCAGGCAAGAATTGGTTATCAATTTGATTTGGGAATCAGTTTGGAGTTGACCGGTGAAGACGAAGGGAGGCTTCACATGAGGTTGTCATCCCCTGGAGAGGATGGTTGGGAGACTAGGCCTGGTTTATCTTCAATGTGGCAGTGCATGGACTGCTGCAGGAGAAGGAAGGAAGTGGGTGCTGCCTCTGGTTTTTTGGAGTGCGGCTCAGGCTCTATTGAGAGTCTGTCTTTTTTAGAGTAATGAGGGCTGATCACCCTAATGCTACAACCTCTCCCCAAGATGAGGAAATCCCAGGTTGTAGAAGGTCAGCTCCCTTGGAGATATACAAAGTGGATTTTCAACTTTCTCTTTTTAATGTTTCTCTTATCTGCAAGTATTCATCAAGTTTTTTATCAAGTCTCTGTTCTCTCTCAAGATTCTTAATTATTTTAAATTCAAGTTTAAAGAAGAAGATTGGTTATATATCTTTATTGAAAGATATGCGGAAAAGTTTTGGGGCGGTGAGATTGGGGTCTAAAAGTAAGTCCTCCCAATTGTGCACCGCTAGGGTTTCTTCTACACCTTTCAAAAACATTACCTGGGCCACACCTGTGAGCATTGGGGAAACCCCTGGTTATTTTTGTAGGACAGAAGAAAACTCAAGAAAAGAAGATAAAAATTTCAAGATAATTCATGAAAATCAAGAAAAAAATCTGAAGATAATGAAGAAAGATGATGCAAAATATTTTTGTGAAGATCGTCGAGATCTATTTTTGGGCCTCCAGCATGAGGTTAAACTGCAGAAATTTTTGAAGAAAGAAGATCATCAAGATCAATTTTTGGACCTCCAGCATGAGGATAAACTGCACAATGTTATAAGATGTGATTCAGAAGATGAATCAAGAATTGAAGATTTGGAAGTTGGAAGTGAGGATGAAGATGTGGAATTGCGGAAAAGTTTTGGAGTGGTGAGATTGGGGTGTAAAAGTAAGTCCTCCCAATAGTGCACCGCTAGGGTTTCTTCTACACCTTTTAAAAACATTTCCTTGGCCACACATGGAAACCCTTGGTTTTTTTTCCAGGTCTGGTTGTGAAGAATTCCTGAAGATCCCTAAAGTTGAAGGTGGAGCGGCAAAGTATAAGAAGGTAGCGCAGAAGATTAGGCCTGTCAATGAGCCTATGCCTGTTGTCTTGAATCCGCCTTTGAAGAGACCTCCTTTGTCAAGAGATCCGTACTTTACTCCTTTGGTGAAGAATCCTCCAGAATTTGTAGAGACGGCGAGGGTGACCGTGGAAAGATTGAAAGTTGTTAATTTTGGTCCTGATGGGTGGTTGTCTGAGGAAGAAAAGAATTGTTGTTGCACGTTATTGTGCTAAGGGAAAAAGCGGTGGCATTTGTTGAGGAGGAAAGGGGTGTATTGAAGCACTCTTATGGGGAACCTTACTTGATTCCTGTTGTTTGTCATGAACCTTGGCAAATCAAACCTATTCCAATTCCAGACGCTATTCGAGAGGATTTTGTAGAGATTGTTAGGGAAAGAGTCAGGACTGGGTTATATGAACAATCAACATCCAGTTACTCAAGTCCGGTGTTCTGTGTAAAGAAGCAGAATGGAAATTTGAGGGTGGTTCATGATCTTAGAGCCTTGAATAGAGTCACTATCAAGGACGCTGGTATGCCGCCAAGTGCAGAGGATTTTGTTGAAGCTTTTGCTGGAAGGGTGTGTTATGGTTTGGGTGATATTATGGGTGGTTATGATGAGAGGGAGCTACATACGGATTCAAGGCCTCTCACAACTTTTGAGACTCCTTTGGGAAGATTTCAGCTCACTAGGTTGCCTCAAGGAGCAACTAATTCAGTGGCAGTTTATCAAGCACAGATGGCTTGGATTTTTCAGGATGAGGTTCCTACTCATGCTGGTATTTTTATTGATGATGGTGGAATTAAAGGACCATCCACTGATTATGGTAATGAGGTATTATCGGAGAACCCTGGAATAAGGAGGTTTGTGTGGGAATATGCAATAACTCTAGAGAGAGTGTTGTTCAGGATTGAAGAGGCTGGTTTGACCATTTCAGGGTGAAAATTCTGTTGTTGTGTTCCTGCTTTGGAAATTCTGGGTCATGTGGTATGTAAAGAGGGAAGGATTATGGCAAAGAAGCAGATTAATAAAATTCAGGCATTTCCAAGGCCTAAAAATACTACTGAAGTCAGAGGATTTTTGGGTGTATGTGTATATGTCACGATTTTCATTAAGGATTTTTCTTTGTTGGCTTCACCTTTAAGGAGGTTGACCAGAAAAGATGCAGATTGGGAATGGATGGAAGAGTGTGTAGAGGCTTTTCAGAAGCTGAAAAAGGTTGTTGGTGAAGATATAATTCTTCACAAGTTTGATTATGGTGTTGGTGCTGGAAAGATTTATCTGGCAGTGGACTCAAGCTATATTGCTTCTGGTGCTGTATTGTCTCAGGAGGATAAGACTGGGAGGGTCAGGCCAGTAAGGTATGAGTCTGTGGTGTTTAATGAGGTGGAATCTAGGTATTCTCAACCTAAGTTGTAATTGTGTGGCGTAGCTAAAATTTTAAAGAAGCTACAGACAGTTTTGTGGGGGCAGCATTTTGAGCTGCAGGTGGATGCAAAATCTTTGGTTCAGATGATCAATACACCTAGTCTTCCAAATGCTCCAATGACTAGGTGGGTGGCATTTATTCAACATTTTTCTCTTGACCTGGTACACAAACCAGGTAAAACTTTTACTATGCCTGATGGGTTATCAAGGAGGCCACCTACAGATGAGGATTCTGATTCTGAAGAGTTTTACAAAGATGTTCCAGTGATTAGGGCCAGAACAAAGGGTGCTGGGGATTTTTCTTTCCTCCCCCATGAGGCTAAAATGGATGATTGTTCTGACCTCCCCCAAGAGGCTAAACTGGCTGGATCTGATCTTGATTCTGGTGATCAGGATGTTTTTGTTGATGAAGATGGAGTTTTTGTTTGGGAAATCTCAAAATTGGAAAAGGGTGTTTTTGTTAGTGAACTGGATTCTCACAAGGTTCAGTGGAAAGAGAAGGATGTGCCAAAAGTTAAGGATTGGTGTCCTGGTTGAGCTGCTCAATTGGCTCATTTTCACACTGGTGATTTTGATGACAGAGTTGTACCCTTGGATGTTGTTTTGTTGGATTTTGAAGATGAGACCTGGGGTCAATCTGGGTTTTATTTTATTTTGATGGAATATCTGTTGACCTAGAAGAGGCCAGATAGTTGTGATGATGATACTTGGTTGGAAATCAAGAAGAGGAGTTCTGGATTATATGTGTCAGGAAGGCGGTTGATGAGAAGGAGACATCCTAATCCTCAAGTGGTGGTGACTCAGAAGAAGGGTCAAGAATTGGTTTTGAAGTCTTTGCATGAAGACCTTGGTCATAGAGGCTTTGGGGAGACTTATAGAAGAGTAGCAGACAGATTTTGGTGGCCAGGTATGAAGTTGGCTGTGCAGGGTTGGGTTCAATCTTGTGAAGAATGTCAAAGAAGAATTCACTTGAAACCTAAAGAGGTGGGCTGTGCTACTGGTGAATCAACTGTTTTTGGAAGGGTCAGTCTGGATGCTGTCCATATTAAAGAGGGCAGGTATAAATACTTGATTGTTGCTAGGGATGATTTGTCTGGTTGGGTTGAGGCAGTGCCTCTGGTTAATTTGACTGCCAAGAACGTGGCAGAGTTTTTAAAGAAGGAGTGGATTTATAGGTATGGGTTAATGAAGTTGGTGACTGTTGATGGAGGGACAGAGTTTGGTGCCAAATTTAAAGAAGCTGTGGCTAGTGTTGGCTCTAAAGTAAGAGTGGCTACACCTTATTATCCTGAAGCTGAAGGCATGGTAGAAAGAGGCCATCAAGTTATCAAGAATGCTTTGGTGAAGATGTGTGGAGATAGTGCTGAAAAGTGGAGGCATTATTTACCCTTGGCGTTATTTTCTGATAGGGTCACTGTGAAGAGGACAACTGGCTATTCTCCTTATGAGTTAATGTTTGTTCAGAAAGCTGTTCTACCTGTGGACTTGGAAGCTGTCTCTTATCTTGGAATTGATTGGGATGAGGTGCACTCAACAGAAGATTTGCTCTGTGCCAGGATGCAACAGTTGGAATGTAGAGAGGAATGTCAAGAGAAGGAATACTCTAGAATGATGAAGATTAGGAATCAATCAGTCAGGTACTGGGACAAGAAGTTGGCTCATAGACTCAGGAATCCCTTGAAACCTGTTTGTTTGGTTTTGGTGTATAATAGAAGTTTGGAGAGTCAGTGGGGAAAAATTTTTGCTGACAGATGGAATGGACCTTACAGATTCAGATCTCAGGTGTCTGGAGGTTCTTATGTTTTGGAAGAGTTGGACGGTGCAGTCTTAAAGAAGAGAGTGGCTGCAGACCAGGTCAAGAGGTTCTATCCCAGAGGAACTAAGCATGTAGAAGATTGACTCCGCAATGAGGATATACTATGGAACGTTCTTTATGTTTTAGAATTTTTTTTTCGTGTTGCAGAGCAACTTTTGTGTTGGAAACGTTTTGTTAGAAGGTACCCATGGGTGGGGCTTCTAGATTTAATCTTGGCAAGTGTAGGGGTGACTGATGGGCTGGCTGCTCTATCAACAGCTACCCCAGATTGTCTGTTTCCAACCCTTTCTCTTAATTTGGTTGAACCCTAGTATTGGTTTCTTTTCACAGGTGATAGTCCTCTATGACTTTAAACTGGAAATTCCTTTGGTTTTCATGTGCTGGTCTCTTCACTCTTATTGGTTTTGGTTTTTTTTGTGTTGGACGTTGTGTTTTTGTTAGAAGGTACCCAGGGGGGCTTCTAGATTTTATTTTGGCAAGTGTGGGGGTAACTGATGAGCTGGCTGCTCTGTAGAACAGTTACCCCAGAATTTCTGTCTCAAGTCTTTTGTTTTTCCTAGTTGAATTCTAGTTCTGTTGTTTATTATTCAGGTTTTAAGTACGCTATGAATTTAAACTGGTTTGGGTCTGGCTTCTTTATCTTTGGTTCTTTCAGATTGGTGTGGATCACTGGTGGTCTCCCATCATTTTTACTTATTGGAGGGAGCCCACCCAGTGATCATTTCTATGGACCGCACTTTCTCTTATTGGACCATCTATGGAGCTGGACTTTCTTTGATTTTGCAGTTATGTTATTGCTAGATAGCAGTTTTAGATTACTTTCTTTTTTCTCTTTTTTTCTTTTAATTTTTTATTGGGGTTGTTTAGAATTATAAAGTCAAAAATATAGGGTGTTACCACATCAGGGTCACCTGGATGTGGGCAAGCATTGGTGGGGAAAGGCTCATCAATTGGCTGGGCGATGCTATTTTATTTTTTTTATTATTTATTTCATGTCTTTCTGTGTTTCATTATTTTTATTATCTTCTGAATTTCTAAATTTTTTTGAATTTTGTTTTCTGTTAATCATTTAAAAGATTTAATTGTGTATCCACATCAAGGTGCACTTGGATGTGGGTAAGGTATCAGGGGATCAGCTCATCAATTGGCTGGGGGATACCATTTGTATTATTTTTTATATTTTATTTTATTTCATTTATGTTATTTCATTTCATTTTAATTATTAATTTTTTATTTTATTATATCAGTAGATTGTAAAAAATATATATATATATATATATATATATATATATATATATATATTCTGAAAATATTTTTTATTATTTGTTTTATATTATTTTTATGTTTCTAATCTTTTGCAGGAGCTCATTGTCTGGATGAGGAAGCTTCTGGAGGCTGGTCCGGATTGTGATGACGTTTTTGTTTTTTGTTGGGATTGTGGGAAGCACTGTGTTCTTTGAAGTGCATCCTGCTGGAGAGATTATAGGGATCGGATTAGAGGGAAGTTCAGAGGAGGAAGAAGAAGAGGCAGGAATGGAATGCTGGAGGGTGTGTTTAATGATCCTAGACATTTTCCAGTGGTTGTCCAGTAGGCGCTTTCTCAGGGATTTTTCAAAGTCATTCAAGGGTCCATGGAGGGCAAAGGCTTTTAGCATATTGGAACACATGGTGCTTAGGTGTTTCTTCATGTCTCCATAATCCAGGGTCAAAGAAGTTTCAAGAGTTTGGCCAACTCCAATAATAGATTCAGGAGGAGGGGTGTCAACTAGACAAGAAGAATTGGATCAGTAATTATTTTTGTTGAAGAAATGGAATAATTAATTTGGTACTTACAGATTGGAAGCTCATCAAATCTGTAAGCAGCTTGGATTTGGATCTCTGACGATTTTGTTATGGTCATAGTGGGTGGATCAACTAGGGAAAGATATGGATTCTCATGGTCTTCCTCTGAAGGATCCTGAGAAGGTGAACTGGGATGCTGATGTTCCTGGGGCCTAGTTGGAGCAGTGAGATTGTTGTTGTTGTTGTGGTTGTTATTTGTGTTGGATTCAGCTGGAGGAGGTGCTGGTGATGGAGTACAAGGGTTGTTAAAAGATGGAGCAGGAGAGGGGGATTTGGAAGCAGACTGCTCTCTTCTGGATGGAGAATTTGAAGAGATGGAACTGTCAGAAGAGTAGTTGGCTGACAGAGGAGAGGTGTAGTTTCTTTGTCTTAGTTGGGGACAAAGTTGTTGTTGTGGAGCAGTGTGTGGTGTTCTGGTTTCCTCTTGGGGTTCTCTGGCAGTTCTCTTAGAAATCTGGGAAATTTTGGTGTTTTTGGATTTTGGAAGGGTGGATTGCATTGCTCTGGGAGCAGTAGGAGGTAGTTGGGTTGAGTTGGTATTGTTGTCTGGATGAATTTAGCTATTTTCAGGCCGTTTTTGGAGGTTTTGGCCCTGATTTTCACTGTTTGGTTAGGCGGGCGGCCGCCCGAAGTCGGCCGGGCCGCCTGGACGCGGTCTAGAAGCCTGGGGGTTGATTTTGAAGCTTTTGGAGCTAATTTAGCAGTGATAAAAGCAGTTTCTTTAGAAGCTAAGGCTGGTCTTTTGGGAAGAGTGCGGGAAGCTGAGCTTCTGGATCTTCTGGAAGGAGCTGAAGATAGAGAGGAAGAGGATGGACCAAGTTCTGGAGACCTGGTAGGGGATATGGAGATGTACTTGTGAGAAGGAGAAGGCGGAGGAATAGGATAGTGGGCATCTCTGTCACATTTCTTTTTTTTGGAATAGCAAGAGTCACAAGCCCTGTTGTAGAATTTGGCTTCTGGATTTGGAAGAGTGAATGTGCAAGGTCTGCACATGTGGATGCACTGTTTGCAGGCATAGTCCCTTGGAGCAGTGAAGCAAGGAAGAGTAAAGGAGTCAACAGCAGGGGATCCAGACATGATTTGTGGTGTGAAAGGTGAGGAAAATGATAAGAGAAGATTTTGTCAGTGATGAGTAGAAGATGAAGTGAAGGCGGACTCTCCGTGGGTCTAGCTGTGTGTGTATTGCATGAAATTGGCTGGGTCAGATTCATGCAAGATTCTGACAGTCCTCTATGACTCTAAACTGAAAAATTTATCAGTCCATCAAGACTTTAAACTGAAATCTGGTTTCTGTTAGTCCTCCAAGACTTTAAACTGGCTGGTTTCAAGATTTTGTCAAGAAGTAGTCCGTCAAGACTTTAAACTGAACTCTGTGTTAGTCCCCCAAGACTTTAAACTGAGGGTTGTAAGTCCCCCAAGACTATAAACTGAGGGAAAAGTTTTGTTTTTGGAGTTGGTTTGAAAGATTGGTGGAGGTTATCCACAGGGGGAGCATCCGAATTCAGCAAAGGCAAGTTTGGGGGTAATTGATTGGCTGGCAGCTCTATTTACAATTACCCTAGAATGTTAGTTTTTTCTCTGTGTCTTAATGTGGTTGATCTCTGGTTCTGGGTTTATGATTTAGGTTTTTGAGTCCCTCAAGACTTTAAACTGAGGGTTTTTGAGTCCCCCAAGACTATAAAATGAGGATGGTCCCCCAAGACTTAAAACTGAGGGTTGTTTGTGGTTACATCCTATAGAGGGTGTGGTCAATTATTCTTTTCTGAATCAAACTCAAGTACTAGTGGAATTACAGAGGGAATCAAGAGATGAAATGAAGTGTTCAGAATTAGCCTTGAACTGGTGAATGAGGTGTCTTCTGTTCTCAATGTCCTGTGGATCTCTAGCAGGAGTGGATTGGAAATAGTGAAGCAGAAGTTGTTTCTGTTGAGATGTGTGTTGTTGGAACTTGGCCTTGATGGTGGGCAAGTGCGTTGGTGCTGGTGGTGCAATGGATCCTACATTGTTATCATCACTATCAGAAGAGGAAGGAACTGAGAAGTTATCAGTTTTAAAGTTGAAGGAAGGAATGAATGTTCTTTACCATCAGATGGACCAGGGATGGGGGAACTAGTTGTTTTATGGGTTGTGGCACTCTTCTCGGAAGGGTGGAGCTTTTTGATTAATCTGGGTATCAGGATGGATGGCCTAGATCTTTTGGTGCTGGCAGATGAAGGACCAGGTTGAGGTGGAGGTGAATCTGTTGTGAAAGAAAGTGGACCAGGTCTGTGACAGGTCTTCTTTCTGGAGTGGCAGACATCGCAGGACGTTCTGTATGGATGAACAGGTGGTGTTATGGTGCAGATTAAATTATTGTTGATGCAGTATTGGCAGGGGCCCATTTCAGAGGCAGAATTGGGAAGGAGGTTAAAAATGGTGGTTGGATGAAGAAAGAATGCGGACATTCTCAATTGGAGGGAGGATGTGGTCTTCCAACATTGGCAGGGGCCTTTGTTGTGTGATTTGGCGCTGTTTGTGCATGTCTTAATTGACATCTGTTATGGAATTTGGTATTTTTCTGGTTTTATTCCGTGGATATTGGGTCTGCGGGTATGTGGGTAGTATCATTGGATAGCCCTGGCTTTTCTCTATATGTTATGTCTTGAAGACATTTTTCATATTCTGAGTTTTAAGGGGTCATTTCCTCATATTTCATTTATAAAAGATTGCTGTTTAATTTTGTTTTTCGTGTTTTATGGGCTAACCTTAAGTCTTAGGGTTAAGTGCTTAGTACCATTGGATAGAGCTAATTTTTCTCTATATTTCATGTCACAATGTTGTTATAGTGAAATTCCGTGTTTTAAAGGTTTTAGTAGTTGTAGCTAGTTTTTTTAAGTAGATTAGTGGTTTTTATTGGTTTTCTGGCTTCAGGGAGGCTGGGCCGCTTCAGGCGGCATCCCCGACGTCGGGCGGCCCGCCCGCCTCTGTTTTAGGAGGTTGGGGAGCGCTCCAGGAGGGTTTTTTATGCAATTTGGCAGGTACAGGCGCCAGATTGGTGGGTGCGCATGGGCTCTTAGTTAGTGGTCTGTGTGTACATAGTGAATAAACAGTTTGGGGCAACCTTAATCATCATACAACCATCCGGAGGTGATCTCATTGTTCCTCACTCAGTTTTCACTGTTTTCTGGCCACAATTGGCTGTATTTGTTGCAAGTGAGTTCTTCATTTAACTTAACTTTGGCAACTGTTTTCTCTGTTATAGTCTTGCAAGCTATAGCAAGTATTATTGCTGTCTCTGGTGTGGATTTGCAGCCTACATCAAGTATCTTTGCTGTCTCTGGTGTGGACTTTGTTCTACATTTCAGTTCTTTGGTCTGGTAGTCTATCTGGTGACTACTTTCTTGGCTCATCAAGCAGTCAAGTGTGTTTAAAAGGGGTCTTTAGCAAAACAGGAACCAACTTACTTTAGCAAGTAAATCTCACTTATTTTTCTAAAGGGACAGGGGATTTTCTCTTTGGGTTTTCTCCAACTCCCTTGGTCAAGGCCTATAGCTAGTACTATACGATTGTCTACACCGGCTCCCCTTTCCTCTTTGTAAAAAAGAAGGACAGTAGTCTTAGGTTGTGTGTTGACTATAGAAAGCTCAACACAGTCACTAAGAAGAATGCATATCCTGTTCCTCCTATGTCATTACTTCTTTCCCTTTTCAATGGTGCTAATTTCTTTTCTAAAATTGATCTTAGAGGCGCTTACAATCTGATTTGCATGGCAGAAGGTCATGAACCACTGACTGCAATGCGCACTAGATTTTGTAGTTTTGAATATTTAGTTATGCCTTTTGGATTGTGTAACGCACCTTCAACTTTTCAAACTTTTGTTAATGATATCTTTCAAGATGTTGTTGAACAATTTGTAGTCGTCTATTTAGATGATATTTTAATATTCTCGAAAACACTAGATGAACATATTCATCATGTTTGACAGGTCCTAAATCAACTTTGAGATCATGGTCTCTACGCCAAGCATAATAAATGCGAATTCCACCTCAAATCAATAGATTTTTTGGGTTTTACGTTGTCCACTAACGGTTTAGTCATGGATGACAAAAAAGTCCAGAAAATCCTGGAATGGCCTGAGCCCAAAACCATTAAATCACTCCAAGGATTTTTGGGTTTTGCAAACTTCTATAGAAGATTTATTAAAGATTATTCTAAAACTATTTCCAATCTTACTTCTCTTCTTAGAAAAGACATTCCTTTTTTTTACTTCTACAGCACGAAAGGAATTCGAAGCACTAAAAACGGCGTTCACCACAGCCCCAATTCTTCGACATTTTGATCCTTCTGCTTCGACAATAGTTGAGACAGATGCGAGCGATTATGCTATTGCAGGGGTCATCTCTCAATTAAATCCTGAAACAAATTTGTTTCATCCTGTTGCTTTTGAGTCACGCAAACTCATAGCCGCAGAATTAAATTATGAAATTCATGACAAAGAGCTTTTAGCTATTATCCATTTTCTTAAAAAATGGCATTCTTTTCTTCTCAGCCTAGATAGTCCTTTTCAAATTTTTACAGATCATAATGCTTTAAAATACTTCATGTCTTCCAAAGTGTTAACCAGGCGTCAAACCAGGTGGGCTGAATTTTTGTCTGAATTTCCCTTCTCTATTTCCTATCGCCCAGGTAAGAACTGCATTGTCCCAGATATCTTGTCACGTCGGGATGACGTTTACCCACAGCGGGGGGATGCATTTGCTGACAAGAACCCAGCAAATGTGCAATCAATTTTCAATGAATCAATGTTAAAGACTCATCAACTTAATTTGATGACAATTCAATCTTTTCAAAATCCACTATCCAACATCCTCGAAGCTCAGTCGAAGGACAATTATTGTTTAGGGTTAAAAGACAAAATACTCTTGAAGCAAGGGGCCAAGAGAGTTAGTATTGAATCAGGTCTATTAGTCTTCGAAGGTAGAGTAGTCATACCCAACAACGATGAAATAAAATTATGGATTTTCAATAGTCGACATGATTCTACATTAGCTGGTCATTTTGGGGTTGATAAAACCTACCAGTTAATAGCGAGGGATTTTTTCTGGCCAGGTATGACCAGAGAAATCAAGGCCTATATAAAAGCTTGTTACGAATGTAATAGGAATAAGGCTCCCCGTCACCGGAAGCATGGGTTGCTTCAACCACTTCCTATTCCCTCTAAACCTTGGGAATCTTTATCGATGGATTTCATTTCTCAACTTCCTTTTTCTAATGATTTTGATGCTATATTAGTAATAGTAGATAGATTTTCAAAAATGTCTATTTTCATTAAAACCACTACTACTGCTACAGCAGAAGCTTTGTCAAAATTGTTTCTAGAATATGTATTTTCCAAACACAGCTTACCAAATAATATTATTTCAGATAGAGGCTCATTGTTTGTATCCACATTCTGGACCCAACTGTGTCGACAACTCAATATCACGAGGAACCTCTCCATGGCCTATCACCCTGAAACCGATGGTCAAACAGAAAGAGTTAACCAAATCCTCGAACAATATCTTTGAATGTATGTCAGTTACCAACAAGACGATTGGACCACATGGTTACCACTGGCCGAATTTGCTTATAATAACTCGACTCATTCTTCGACACGACAATCTCCCTTTGAAACCATTTATGGACGACATCCTCGATTCAACTCAATCCATGTAGGAACTAATCATCCTGCGGAACATTATCTTCGAACTATATCACGACTCCAAGAAGAACTTAAAACAAATTTGGAATTAGCGATTCGAAGATACAAGGAACAGGCCGACAAACATTGACAATCTGCTCCTTCCTTTAAACCAGGCGACAAAGTATGGCTCAATGCACAAAACATTCGAACAACACAACCATCAAAGAAACTGGCTGAAAAACACTTGGGACCATTTGAAATCGACTCTGAAGTCTCTGAAACTGCATTTCGACTCAAGTTACCTCCTAAATGGCAGGCGATTCACCCTGTTTTCCATGTATCTCTCCTGGAACTGGCTCGAGAAATATACCCGGGCAAGAACCAACCCCCTCCGGAAGCAGTCGAAGTAGAAGATCATCTAGAGTGGGAAGTAAGTCGTATCCTTGATTCAAGAATGCGTAAGGGGAAACTTCAATACCTCGTGGAATGGGAAGGCTTCCTCGATGACTCAGACAAAACATCCTAGGAACCAGACATCAATGTTTCTAACGCCCCTGAACTTCTAAAATCTTTTCATTTGAAATATCCTTTAAAACCAAAACCTTAAAAGTTCTTTTATTTTAAAATTTCTTTTCTTTTTGTTCTTTTCTTTCTTTTTTCTCTTTCTCTTAAAATCTAAAACACCTCTTAAATTTCTTATCCTTGTTTTCTTTTTTTTTCTCCTTCTATAAAATTTTCTCCAAAACCAACTAAAATTAAAATCAAAATTAAAATTAAAATTAAAATTAAAAATTAAAAATTAAAAATAAAATTAATTTAAAAAAAAAAAAATAAACAAATAAATAGAATAAACATAAATAATAAAATAAAATAAAAAACTTTTAAATTTCTCTAAATGTTTTTTTTCTCTTCTCTTTTTCAATTCTCTAAATACATTCTTTTCTTAAATTTAAAATTCTCTTTAAAATTTTCTTTTCTAAAATTTATTCTCTCTTTAAACTTTCTTTTCTTCAAACCATCAAAATTTTGTTCAAATAACGACACGACCATTTCCTCGAACTTAACTTCAACCTCTAAATCTCTTTATAAAATTCTTTGAACAAATGATTCTTCTTTTTCAAATTCTCTTTAAATTCTAATTCTGTTTTTTCTCTCTTTTCAACCATCTAAAATTCCTAAAACATCAATAAACAACTTTTTTCAAATAACAAATTCTTCTTTCATTAAATTTTCATTTCAACAAACTCATCTCAATCACCAACCATTTTTTTCTTCTTTCTCTCTTCTCTTACATAAATTTTTCTTTTAAACTTAAACTCCCTTCAATTAATAACTTCTTTCTTTTTCTTTCTTTATTTAAATTTCTTCTTTCAAATTCTAAAGCAAAATTTTATTTAAAAATTTTTTTTCTCTCTCTCCCAAATCTTATAAAAAATAATATTCACCTTAAATACAATAAAATAATACAAAAATAAAACTAAAGACAATTCTACTTTTATCCTTCTTTACATCTCTCCCTTTCATTTCAAATTTTCTCTTTTAATTTTTCTTGAACCAATCCTTTCATCTTCTCCAAAATTACCCTTATCTCCTTCCTGCATTTCTCAAATACCTCCTCCTCTCCTACTGGAACCACCTCTCCAATCTCCAAAAGTTCCTCTGCCACGTCGAAGGAAGCAGCGTCGATAATTGTATCGACCTCCCCACACAACTCTTCTGAGAACCTAACTCGTCGACCCTGACGAGGCTTCTTTGACCACACCTGGTCCAGAGTTTCTTCAGGTTCTTCGATTCCACCTGTGACCGGAGGGTTCGCCTCAGTTGGCAAAAGCGACGCAGGTTCCCCAATCGGGTCTTCAACAATGGCATTTGATGTCTAAACAAGAACTCATCAGTAACCTCATCCCTAAAAAAGCAACAGATAAAACTTACTTTGAAGATTGGATCAGGTTCTAAGAACAACCTTGGAGCCACCTCTACCTCTGCTTCTTTCTCCTCCTTGTCATCTTCAATGACCACCCGTCGTTTTTTGGGTGTCCGCCCTGGAACAGGGACTTCATCCTCATCTTCCTCCACCAATTTGTTGATCTCTTCTTCGACACCCCGTTTTGAACCAGTGGCCTGGGTTACCCAGGTTGTGATCTCATTATCTAGTTCCTTATCGTTCTCCCCCACCAATTGATTGTCTCCAACCGAGACATCCCAAATGTCTTCAACCACCTCTTTTGTTTTAGGGATCACCCAAAACTTAGTCTTGGTGAATCGTCATCCAATCTCTGCGTTCTTTGTCAACGCATTGCACGCCACTCGTCACCAACGGCAAAACTCGCACTTCTGGCAAGGGCCTCGAGTTGCCGTACTTTCGACACAAAAGTACTCCATCGCTTCACAAGCCGTGCAAGCCTGGGAAAACTGTCGTGTAACCATTCCCCCATCCGCTTTAGGGTGAGGAGGCGTAGGCGTTGGGGTAGGACAGTTCATTATATAATGAGGAAAGTAATAATCAAGAAAAGATATATATAGAGGAAAGAGAAACTAGTGTGAGAAGATGGCTCAAGCTCAACAGAGCTTGCGATTCTTATACCTGGGCATCTGTCACGCGTCACGTGACACTCGAGGCAAAAGCAGCTCATTAAATCAATAATATCGAGTTCTAAATCTATATTCGAAGCGCAGAAAGAAATTCTCCATAGCAACTGCGATTCCCCTTTGTGTACTTACTATTCAACTGCGCTAGCCTAAACTCTAAATCTAAATTAGTCAATCTCTCAATAGTGTGTCTTAGACTTAATTTCAATAAGCGACGCACAGCGCTATGATCAACGTAATAGTACACTAGTAGTTTTCATTTAAAAGTTTGTTAATTAATTAAAAGGGGTAAATTGAACATGGACGGATATTAGCGAAGAGGGTCTAAGTGTATGTTATTAATGGTCTGTGGTATGGGAATGGTGCAATGAGAGGGAGGTTAATGCGAGGAGGAATAAAGGTTATAAAAGGGTTAAGTTTTTAGTTTGAAATTCCTTAGAAATAAATTATAAAACATATTTACATTCAATAGTGGTAAAATTACAAAATTGAATCATTGTTATTGTATTTTTCTTTAAAATTTCTCAGTAATCATTTCTTAAATCCTAAATCCTTGATTGTTGAGTTTCCAACCCTTTGTGAGATCTTAATAATTCCTATTACCTTTGAAACTATATTGAAATTCTTCTCGAACATACCTCAAGCCCGTAGCTCCTTTTTCGAGTGACCTTTGAATCACTTCCTCAAATCATTCCTCTGTGCTTCGAAGAACTTTCTAAATCCCTCATCTCACTTTCAGGAACATCCTCCACCTTGTGCGTAGGTCGTCCGGTGACAATAGCCTATAACCTTTTTTTTCTGCTTATTTTAGGTCATATGGACGTATTCACTGAGCTCACAAAGTCTACACAAGCATATACACCTATTTCAGGTGCATATATCCAGTTTGGACAACTTAATCTGCTTCCTTGGATGGATCTTCACCAATTTATGGGTTGGGATATAATTACTGGGTTAATATGGATGCTTGGGGATGTTATTGGGGGCTTGGACAGTTAATTTGTTTTCTTTATATGCTTTGGGTTTCATTTTATCCTCTTTGGATGAGTTATTTTACCTGTTTCTTTATGATATCCGCTTTAATTAGTTTATTCTATTTATGGTATGGGTCTGAGGTATCATTAATTGTGATGGAGGGTCCTTACTGGAGGTCTGGGTGTTGAAACTTCTTCAATTAGACGGAATGGGGAGCTGATGGGCCCTCACAGTTCTGTAATTTCAGGGGATAGCATTGACATCATCTGGACTGAAGGTCTGTGCACTCCATTGGATTTCGGCATAAGTGAGGGAGAATTTTGACGGGTTTTTAGATATCACTTAATTACTACACATTAAAAAAACACTAAAACACAATTATTATCATATAGAAATAAATTATAAAGCATTTATAAACTGATTTTATCTATAGATAAGCTATAACTATATTTTATTGATCTATTTTCCACCAATAGCACACATAAAATCCAAGTATTGTGAGTTTAAATTGAGAGTAACTATTTTATTAGTCTTCCCCTGAGGTTTATTCACTAAATACTTTATTAATAAGAAGTTGGGCCATTAATATTTACTATTAAATCATACTTATATACTAGCATAAACTGACAATATGGGGTCTTTCCTTAGTTATTACTTATTATTTAGTATAAGCCTTAGGATGTGATTTTACTCTATTATATCTCAAACAAATCAAATATTTGGGTCTGAAGCACATAAGTGGGTCATAATAGCTCAGTGATTGCGTAAAAGAGCCCTTATAACAATTTCACTAATTCTTTATAATTAAAATTAGTTATTTACAGTAGTAACTGTATCCAATATAAACCCAATTTCACTTGGTATTTGGTCACCAATATAACATTCAATTAAATTGGTATTTTGTTAAAGCTTGGTAAGCTAATTTTCACCCTTATAAAGGTCTATTTAAACTTATAATTTTATTTTTAACAGATTTTTTCAAATTTTTCTTATATTTTATTGAAATAAATAAAGATATAAATTCAGGGTAAGCTCCAGAGCTTTTATTAGTAATTGTATTGCTAATATTTTTTGTATACTAATTACCATATAGGTTTTCCCTTTTGTAGATGTGTAAAAATTTTCTTTAAAGACACAATGAGTTCTCTACAGGACAATTTAAATGAAAAACCTGCTTATAACACCAGGTCTAAAGCTAAA
Source organism: Hemileia vastatrix (assembly GCA_030280995.1). Classification (NCBI taxonomy): domain Eukaryota; kingdom Fungi; phylum Basidiomycota; class Pucciniomycetes; order Pucciniales; family Zaghouaniaceae; genus Hemileia; species Hemileia vastatrix. The sequence continues at coordinate 31,446,045 of JASXTE010000003.1, read as the reverse complement.
AACATTGCTCCAGGAAATCCCCATGGAGAGTCAATCCTACCCACAACCACAGTCAATGAGCATAGAGGAAAAGGACGCCCTCTTAAAAAAGATAAAAATAAAAGAGACTTCAACTCCTCTGCAGGATCAACTGTCCCATCTGGCAAAGCAGGGTCTTAAACTGGAGGAATCAAAGTCTTTCATACTAAAGGAGGTAGAGCAGTTGCAAAACAACTGCAAAGTGGGTTTCCAACAGATGAATCCAACCTTGGCAGAGTTAAAGGTAGGGCAGCAAAGCCAATAAACCCCTACCCAAGGAATCTCACATCATTCCCAGAAAAAAATACTGGTAGAGAAATGGAAGTGGGATTGGTTCCACCGGAAATGGTCCAGTCACAATTGCAACAGGGATCCTCCCCCTCATCAGACTTCCTCAGCTCACCCCTACAAAGGAATGCAAAAGCGCCAAAAAATAGGGCTTGCACAAATCCTGTGGTAAGTAGATTACCCTCTCAGATTGATTTCAATACTGATGATTACAATATAGGTTATATTATTGATGTAAAATCTGTACAGAGTATTGAGGAGGACTTGAGAAAATTTGGTTTTGATGTAGATACACCTGACTTATCTTTTGTCAATGACAAAAGTACTATTTATTATAATAATACAGTTAATCCTCAGTTGCCACCACTTACTAGTGAGATGAAAAGTTTAAAAACAGTGAAAAAATTGAGAAGGAAGACATGGAGTATTTTAATAATAACCCTACTTTCCATAAAATTGTTTCAGCATTATGGAATAGAATGACTTATTGTGAGGAACAGACAGTTAAGCTCACAAGTGATACAATTTTGTCCTTTACATTGAACTTTTTTCAACTGGTAACAAGAAAAAAAGCATTATAGAATTAAAACTTGGCTCTACCTCTTAAGTATTATTCTTTGAGTAATAAATATAGTGAACTTTCAAACAAATTCTGTGAGTTAGAAAAGTTTTATGAAGAACATTTATTGAAAACTGAATCAAGAACAAAGTTATCTTTTTCCCATACAAATCAGAGTTTCTCTGATCTGTTAAAAAGATTAACTAAAGTTGAGATTGAAACTGCTAATCTACTTATGAATCAGAATAATCATAAGTATACTCAGTATAATAATAATCCTTTCATTGGCAGAAATGAATCCCAATCCTTCCCCACACCACCACAAGTAAAACCATCTGGTGGTAGTGTCAAGTCTGAAAATACAAATGTAAGTCACAAATCCATGCAAGAGGAAATACAAGACCATTTATCCAGATTAAATGAGTTATTGAGTTTACCTAGGATTAGTGAAACAAAATCCAATCAGAAGACCTGGCCTAAGATAGATCAGTACCCAACTCATGATGTGGAAGCCAGCTCTGATTGACAACATTTTATCCAAAGAATTGAAAACTTGAAATTCTCATATAAGTTACCAGATGAAGAAATAACATCAAAATTAATTTCTTTATTTAAGGATGTTTCTTTATTACGGTTTGAAGCTGTTTTGAGTGAGGGTAAAGATTACTCTTGGGCTGAATGAAAACAACTTATTAAAAAGCAATTATGAGGTTCTAAATTCAGGCTCACTCAGCAAACATTATATGAGAAAACTAGGTATAATCTGTTGAATGGTGACAAACCTATAGTGTTTTTAATGAATTTATATAAAATATTAAAAGCCATTGAGCCAAACATGGATTTTAACTTATGTAAAGATAAGATAATGTATAAATTACCTATATCTGTCAGAGACATTGTTGTAGCTAGAGCAATAATGGTTAATGAATATTCTGAACTTATTAATATTTTTAATGAAATATTATTAAATCATAAGTATGAAACAAGGTTAACCACTTATAAAGAAAATAATGAACCTGTGAAAAATCAGAATTCAAAAACACTTCAGGAGAAGCAGAAAAAACCTACTACAACTGTAGTACATAAAAAGTATGAAACTAATACTTTTTATAAGTGTAATAAACCTTGGGTTAAAGGTCAAAAATGTAAGAAGAATATAAATATTGTTGAAAATCAGCATGAATCTGAAAATGAAACAGAAAAAAGTAAAGATTAAATTGATTATGACAGTAATATCTCTTATAGTGATGAGAATGAAGTCTGTATGTCAGAAGATGATTTGTCCATCTTTGAAACTCTAATATTATATATGGACTCAAATGAATCTTATATGAATTTTGAGGATGCTGAAATAATTAAGAATATACAAGCTGATAACTTGAAAATGACAACTATCACGGTTCAAGCTATTATTTCTGGAGAAAATGTAAATATAGTATTGGACACAGGAGCTGCTGGTTCTGTTGTTTCAACAAATACATTGCAGAAAATTGATAGCGAGTATAAGTCAAAGCTTGAACTCCTTCAAAGTAAAAATTGGAGAGGTTTTGGATCAGTACTACACCTGATTGGTAGATAAAAAGCTTCTGGTTTCTTTAAACTTCAACATGGTTATGTTATAGTAACTTGTGACTTTGTAGTAATGTATAATACTAATTGTAGTAACTGTTTTATCATTGGAAATACCATTCTGACTGAGTTTGGTGTTAAATTAGACCCTGCTAATACTAATTTTACAATTGGCATGAATGGTAAAAGGAAATTTAAAAAAATTCTTTTAACATGGTCTTAAACATTGAGTCAGTAATAAATACTCCTTGCAAAGGAAGAGAATCCAATGAGATGGAACTTCTGGAAACAGAAATTTCAAAAGCATCATTTGGTACTCAGATAAGTGAAGCTGAGAAAAAAAATATTTTGCACTTAATTAAAGCATTTCTAATGGCTTTTGCACATGGAACAAATGAAATTGGCTTTGTAAAAGATCATGAGATGAAAATTAGTTTAACTTGTGATATAGAAAATATTCCTGCTAGTCTTAAAAAAAACCATATCCTGCTTCACCAATGAAGAGGAAACACATAGAGGATAATATTAAGATGTTATTAAAAATGAAAATTCTTGAAAATTTTGAAACCAAACCAAAATATTTTGTCATATCACCAGTGCTAATTTCTTATGAACAAGATAAAGCAAGACTGTGCGGTAATTATAGAGCATTAAATAAATTCACAGTGGATGATATTTATTCCTTTCCAAGAATTGCCTCTATACATGCTACCCTTAAAGGTGAAAAACATATAAGTTGCCTAGATGGAAATAAAGGGTACCATCTGATTCCTGTAGAAAAGAATTCACAGATCTTTTTGTTGATAACCACACATATGGGAATATATAAATATGTCAGGATGCCATTTGGACCAAAAAATGCTCTTTCAGTATTTCAGAAATTTATTGATATAACTTTACATAATGAAATGATTGAGGGATGGTTAATGATATACATTGATGACATTATAGTGTTCTCTAAGACATATGATGAACACTTAGTCCATTCAAAGAAGGTATTTCAGAAAATGGATGAAATAAAAATGACCCTTGCATTAAAAAAGTGTAAATTTGGGTTTGAGTCTTTAAAAGTCCTTGCTCATATTGTATCTGGCTTACAAATATGTGTAGACCAAAATAAGGTGGCTTAAATCAAGAATATTTGAATTCTTCAAAATGTAAAGGATGTACAATCTTTTCTTGGTATGTGTAATTATTATAGACAATATATAAAGAACTACCAATTAATTTCTGCACCATTGACCACACTGATAAAGAAATCAGAAGCTTTCATTTGGAATAATGAAAGAAAACAGGCTTATAATAAGTTGAAAGAATGTTTGATGACAGCTCCTATCTTGGGATTACCAGATTTTTAATTGCCTTTTATTTTGTATACAGATGCAAGTTTTATTGGTCTGGGTGCTTCTTTGCATCAAAAACAACTTATTGAAGGAAAAATGTCAGAAGTAGTAATTTGCTATATTTTACATACTCTAAGAAGTAGTGAATTGAAATATGGTTCTACTCAACTTTAATTTTTTGCAGTAGTATGGGCTCTTGAGAAGCTACATTATTACTTGGAAGACAAAAAATTTGAGTTAATTACTGACTGTAGTGCAGTTAAGTCACTCTTAAACATGAAAACTCCTAATAGACATATGTTTATATGGAAATTATCTGTACAAGAATACAGAGGATGGATGACTATTACACATAGAGTAGGAACCCTACACTCTAATGTATATCTGTTATCTAGAGTACCTCTACCAAATAATGATGATAATCATGCTTATGTTCCTGAAACAGAGATTATCAACATTTATGGTATTTATATTGTAGATCTTGAGGATGAATTTATGCAATCAATTCTTGATAATTATGCTTCAGAACCTGACTTGAGTAAGCTTACTACAATATTTAATGATTTATCTAATTCTTCAATGAGTGTTTTAATAAAAACATTACAACAAAATTATGAAGAAGCATTAGAAAAACAAAAATTTTCCATTGAGGATGGTTTTATATATTACAGGAAGAAATTAAGAAATGTAATTGTAATTCCACCTTCAATGAAGGAGTTAATGTTAAGCATATGTCATGATGATATACTAGCAGGTCATTTTGACTTCCATAAAACATCAACCAGAGTAAAAAATACAGCTTAGTGGATTAACATGTCTGATGATGTTCAAAAATATGTTGAGACATGTGATTCTTGTCAAAAATCTAAAAGATTAAAAGTAAAAATATCTGGTTTATTACAACAACTTGAGCAACCAAAAGCTCCATGTGAAATAGTTAACATGGACTTTGTAACAGGTTTGCCAATAGCAGGGCATAAGAGTTATAACTCCTGCTGTGTAATTGTAGATAGATTTACATAAATGCGTAAGTTTATTCCTACACACAAATAGGTTTCAGCAAAGCACTTGGCTTTTTTACGGTGGACACAAATGTTAAATATAGCAGGTTTCCCCAAAGCAATAGTCTCAGACAGAGATCCTAAATTTACTTCTGAGTTATGGACATCACTTATGGATGTTTCAGGGTGTCAATTAAAACTTTCTACAGCACACCATCCACAAACTGATGGGCCAGCAGAAAGAATGATACAAAATTTAGAAGATATGATAAGAAGATATTGTGATTTTGGTCTTGACTTTGAAGACAATGACAAATTCACGCATTATTGGGTAAACCTTATCTCAGGTTTTGAATTCACATACAATAGTACAGTACATTCTGTCACTGGCAAAAAGCCATTTGAGTTATGGTTGGGTTATGTACCTAATACCCCTGCTAAAACTCTTAATAAATTACCTAGATTGGATATCCATCCAGGTGCAAAATTTTTTCTTCAGATGCAAGAATTATGCAGAAAGCAAGCCCAAGAATGTATAAATAAGGCATTTGAGTATGAGAAGAAAAGATAGGATAAAGCCCATAAAGAACAAATGTTCAAAGAGAGTGATGAAGTCCTTATTTCTACACTACATTTCAATTTAAATGGTAATGTTAAATTGAAGGATCCATTCATTGGAACATTCATAGTAGAAAAGATGGTTGGTAAAAATGCTGCTGAAGTTATTCTATATGCACCATATGATAGAAAACATCCAGTATTTCCTATTTATCTTATAAAACCATACCATTCTAATGATACTGCTCAATTTCCAAGAAGATCAAAAGTTATAAACAGAAACCTGGAGAAATAGTTTAAAAGGCAGAAATTGAAAAGATACTTAAAAAGAGACACCTTACTAAAGAAAAGGGAGTTGAGTATCTATTAAGATTTAAATAAAAAAAAGTGAATATGACCAGTGGATTCGAGAAAATGAAATATCTAATCTTAAAAATCTCTTGAAAATATTTAAATCCAAATAATACTGTTTAATTGAGTATATGTATCATAGAAATTTTAAAATTATTCTTCTATTCACTCCTTACTTATTAATTAAAATGGCTTAACATTTTTTTATTGTTTATTTTTTGGGGTGAGAGACTGTTAGCCTAGGTATCCACAGGAGTGAGTAATTCTTATGTTTAAAATAATATAATCTTAATTACATTAATCTTATTACTTAAAAGTAAGGTTATAATACTTATATATATGGTTATAATACATTTATATATAATAGTTACACTATTATATGACTTATAGTAGTTTAAATAGCTTATTCATAGCCTAATAATACTTATTAAGGTATTAATGGAGCTATAATATACTTATCTTAAGTGATATTAAGTAATTATAGACATACATAAGCTTATATGTATATATAAACCTCATATTCATTGAAATACGTAGTTATATTATGTATATTTAGGTCTATAAGTGGGTTTTAACCTCTTAATAGCCTATAACATTTTTTCTGCTTATCTTAGGTCATATGGATGTATTCAGTGGACTCAAAAAACCTACACAAGCATATACACCTATTTCAGATGCATATATCCAGTTTGGACAACTTAATCTTCTTCCTTGGATGGATTTTTACAGATTTATGGGTTGGGATATGATTACTGGGTTAATATGGATGCTTGGGGATGTTTTTGGGGGCTTTTATAGCTAATTTGGTTCCTTGATATGCTTTGGGTTTCATTTTATCCTCTTTGGATGAATTATTTTACCTGTTTCTTTATGGTATCCGCTTTGATCAGTTTATTCTATTTATGGTATGGGTCTGAGGTATTATTAATTGTGATGGAGGGTCCTCAATGGAGGTATGGGTGTTGAAACTGCTTAAAGTTGAAGCCATGGGGAGGTTATGGGCTGTCACAGTGCTGTAACTGCCGTGGATAGCAGTGACATCATCTGGATTGAAGGTCTGTGCACTCCAGTGGATTTTGGTATAAGGGAGGATTTTGATGGGTTATTAGACATCACTTACTTACTACACATTAAACAAAAACTATAACACAATTATTATCATATAGAAATATATTATAAACCATTTAAAAATTGATGTTATCTTTATATAAGCTATAACTATATTTTATTGATTATTTTTCCACCACTAACATGCATAAAATCCAAGTATTGTGAGTTTAAATTGAGAATAACTATTTTCTTAGTCTTCCCCTGAGGTTTAATCACTAAATAATTTATTAATAATTAGTTGGACCATTAATATTTACTATTAAATCATACTTATATAGTAGCATAAACTGACAAATAGAATACATAAGTAAATTTATGATAATATAAAAAATATGCCATTATAACACCTTATATACATGCATATATCCACTTATTATAAGTCTTATGTACTTAATATTTAGCTGGAATATGTTAGGTTAATCTTAAGAACCTTAAATATAAGGCTACATAATTTTAAGTAGACTTAAAGCTGTTTTTTTCATTGTTTTATGTAAAAAACAAGAAATGTGCTTTAAATCACTTAATAGTTGATTATATGAGCCATAAATTTAATAATATTAAAAATGCACTTTGATTGATCAATTTTTCTCAATTATGACTATTGATTTGGCTACTCAAATGCATAAAATTAACACTTTTCAAATTTGGTGTTTTTTATTCCAGAAATGGCTTCTGTGTACTGGCAACATAATGCCTGCATTTTTCCTCTGTGAATAGCTTCATTTTTAGCAAAGTTAGCTTTTTCACACTATAATTAACCCACATTCTACGCCCACTATGGGGAAACACACTAAAATAGGCGACAAGCGCTTATTTAGTGTCCTAGCTTAATTATAAATGCATTTACCCTCTTTATATGCACTAATTTTATTAATAACCTTATTCTTGGCACTTTAATTTACTATCATGCTTAAATTTGCCTAAATTATTCAAGGATTTACATGTGCAAGCGCTGTAGACAATCCTATAGTACTAGATATAGGCCTTGACCATGGGAGTTGGAGAAAAACCAGAAAGAATAACCCCTGTCCCTTTAGAAAAATAAGTGAGATTGACCTGTTGCAGCAAATTGGAGATCTGTTTGCTAGAACCTCTAATTAAACACACTTGACACCTTTAAAAGTGAAGATAATAGTCCCAGACAGACTACTAGAAAGAGTTGAAATGAACAGTAATATATTCCAACAAAACACAAGCCAATGAGACAGTGAGGAGCAGAGAGGCGATGAGATAAAGAGATAAGATTATTCCCTAAAAATCTTCCCACACACGCATCATACAGCCAGTGCACAGACCACCCTGACCAATTTGCCAGCCAAAATCCAGCTTTCCCAGCCTTTTTCATGCATAAAAGTGCATTTTAGCGCCTCCCCAGTGCCCAGGTGGCCAGGCCGCTTGGGGGCGGGCGGGCCGCTTCTAGGCCCTAAAACACCCATACAACCCATAAAAACCCTAAAAAACCCTAAAAACCCATAACTTCACTAATAAACAAGATAAACACACATAAGACATACAAAAATGAAAAGAAAATTAAGGAAAATAAGCTGAGACATAATAAGTGACCCTAGCATAAGCCTAAATAAGCACCACTAAGCAATAAACATCCGATAAATACCAATAACAACACCATAACTACCCTATAAAGCAAGGTAACCACCCATAAGGGATACCAAAATGAAGAGAAAAGAAAGGACATTAAGCTGAGACATAATAATTGACCCTATCTTAAGCCTCCATAAACACTACTAAATATCACCTAAAGATGAAAAAAACCACTAATAACACCATAACCCCAATAACACCCTACATACCAAATACTTCCAAATATGCACTCCAAAGGCCTACCCAGGTTTGGATCACCACAGCGCCTGCCAAGGACTGCATGTAGTTACCCCACATCTCATGCCCTTTTTTGGGTTTTTACGTGGTTTTTCAGTCAATTTTGGTTATTTTTGAATGGGGATTTCACGTAGTATAATTTCATGATTAGCCCTCAAATTTCTACTGATAATCCCCCTTATTATAAAGTAATAATTATCCTTAATTTTCTCTTTATAGTCTTTTATTTCAATGTATAATACCATATACTCTCTTTTTTGCTTATTCTTTATTTTTGATGGATTATCCCTATTACTACAGGATTTTGGCAGGTGATATCATCCTAATTATGTTACTGGTCACTCTTTTTGTTTCTGGAAATTTCTATTAGCTATAATGAGGCCTCATCAACTGGTTATAGAGCTGATAAATCAAGGGGGTCATTGGGGAAGTAATTGTGTATAAAAGGAGGGGGTTTTTTGGTCTTATTTTGGACATTCTTTATAATTACAATTGAACATATAACCAATACAATTACAATATATATCAATATTATTTATAAATTCTTTGAATATTATCTGAATTTATTAAATCTATTTTTCTACCAACTATAAGATTGTAAGCCATATATAATTAGTGAGATTAAAATTACTGAGACCCTTATATTGAGTTATATTTTAATACTTAATAGATTTGTACTACAGTATTCATATAGGACCATTAAAATCTTCTAGAAAACTGACAATTTAAGCTAGTTCACATCTCTGTACTTGATCTTAGCCTGACAGTTTCCCAGAATTCACCACCATGCTTAAAGTTGCCTATTTAGTCAAGGATTTACCCATGAAAGCGCTTTCCAATAGTCTTCATTCAATCAGCCCACATTTAATGTCTCATTATTGGTTTCTCAATGTTTTCTCAGGCTACATTGGTCATTTTTAAATGGGGGTTTCTCATATAAATTTCTAATACTTGATGTCTTAATTTCCACTTTTGATCTTTCTTGATTGGAAATTATTTTTAGCTCCTTTCTTTCCTTATTTAGTCATTTATTTTAACAATTTCATGCATATACTTTCTTTTTGGATTATTACCTCATTTTGATGGATTAAAAAATGTTGTTCTTGTATTTTGGCATGTGATATGATTCTTCTTTTGTTATTGGATGATACTTGGTTTGGTGGAAATGTGTAATTTCTAGATTGGGGAATAATTGGACAGGTAAAGGATTTGTAATACAAGAGGGAACATCGGAAAATTTATGGGTATAAAAGGAGGAGGTTTTTGGGCTTTTATTCTACATTCTTTTACATCACCTTACAAATATATAACTAAAACATTACAATAAATATTCATTATTACTGTTAAAGTCTTTTAAATATTGTTTTAAATCATTAATTCTATTTTTATACTAACTGTTAGTAGGCTGCTAGACTTACCCAGTAAAATAATTAATTATTTACTGGGATGAAGCCACACCGTTTTATTTCTTATATATTATTAATTATAATATATTTACTCTAAATTTACTTGTAATAAATTAACTAGTTAAAAAACAGTAAAGTTAGTAAATAATTAAAATTAATATTAAATGTCCCTTATATTTTTATTTCCTAATACCATGCTCAATGACAGGTTAAGAGAAATAAATATTAATATTAAAAGAAAATTTAAGATTAAAATAAAAAGAAATATATACAAGAAATTCAAATTACTTATTTAAAAATGACACTTACAGTAATTTTTAAATAAACCAATTTATTTCTGACATATACAGTAAATACACATTTTAAACACATTCTTTCTAGAACAGTCTTATTATTTGAAAATCTTTTTCTGGAAGATTCTTTTTCTTCTCTCATTTTCTTGTATATAGGATTTTAACTCCGTGCTTTGTCTCTCTTTTGCCTATATAAGGCCTTCCCTTTCTGGTTGTTTTGGACATTCATCACTCAGTTATTATTTTATTAATCATTATACCAATTAAATATTTATTACCATTATTTATTGTTTTAGTATTTACATCATGTCCTTCAAAACTTTTAACAATTATTATTATTATATAAAACTTTTACCTCTTTAAATTGAGTAATTAAAATAAAAGATTAGTTCATATGTACTTTGACCTTGAAACCTGAAAATCTACCTACCAACGTTTTTATACCTCCATCAAAATCTTCTAGACCAAAAGGACTCCCCGATACTAACTGTAAGCTTTATACCATTTATAATCAGTGAGATTTAATTACTGAGACCATTACCTTGAACTATATTTTAATACTTTATTTGATTTAGACGACACTTTTCATACTGGTCCATTAAAATCTTCTAGAAAACTGACTAATTAAGCTATTCAAATCTCTGTACTTGAACTAAGCCTGAAACTTCTGCTCTGTCACACACACTGCACGATTCAATTCCCCCTCCCCCTATGGTAGTAGTGTCAGCGCTTTGTCCGGAATGAACTGGAGTTAGACGCGTCATCTGCACCACAGATTATATACACTTTATGTACTTAACAATCACTAAGCTATCATGCTACACATAACACCCTCCCTCTTAGTGATTTGCCTACAACTGTCCCTTGCCAAATATAAGTAGAGAAATTTGAAAGTAAATAAAAATAAAATAAAATAAAGAAAAACATAGAAACTAGAAAACCCCTAATAAATATCTCTTTTCTTTCCAAACATTTGGTCCCAAATTCTTTGTCAACAAATCTTCCACCTGATCTTTAGTTGATACCCACTTAATGTCAATTTCACATCAATGAACTTGTTTATTCACAAAATAGAAATCTCTGTAAACATGTCTACAACATTTGTCAGAGGGGTTATCAGTAGCTGCTACAATTGCACCTTTGTTATCGCAATACAGAGTTGTTGGACCATGGCACAAATCCACTTCACGTAGAAGGTTACGTATCCAAAAATCTTGACGTGTTGCATTAGACATTGCCATTAATTCTGAGTGAAGTGAAGCTGTGGCCACCCTTGATTGACGCTTTAATTGCCATAAGATAAGACAGTTGTTGACCTAAAGAACATGACCTCCTGTAGACCTGGCAAACTCACCACCCCAAGTAGTATCACAATAAACTTCAGTAGATGGATTGGGATTGATTGTTGGGAAAAGATGAAATTTCATGTCTTTCGTACATTGTAGATATCTTAACAAATAATTAAGAAAATCCCATTCAGCTTTACCTGGTCTTGATGCATAACGTGCCAGGAGGTTGACAGGATACGCCAAATCAGGTCTTGATCCAGCTACAAGATATGATAAAGAACCAATAATAGACAGAAATTTGAGAGGTTCCAGCAGAGGATGAGATTTTTCCTTTAAAGAGACCAAAGAAAGACCCATTGGTAAAGGTGAGTGAGAGTTAAAACCAGCTGGATTGTGTTCATTCAGAGTTTTGTTGATAAGAGCTGGTTGGTGGATAGTGAAACCTTTGGGACAATGTGAAACTGCTAGACCAACAATAGAAAAAATACCATCAGACCATTTTACCTTCAAACTACTCCCCATATCCATTTCCAACTCCTTCAACACTGTATCACTACTCCCTACCACTACACCATCATCTACATGAATCCACAACATTCCCTTTGAACCCTCTATTTCTAGCACATATACACTTGCATCCTGATTGCTTGATCTGTAACCTAAATTTGCCAGAATTTTGCTGAGAAGTTTCCACCAACATCTGGCTGCTTGCTTAGTACCATATAGAGCTTTTCTAAGTTTGCAGACATGAGTTGGATTAACCGACTCAAAACCTTCAGGTTGCTTGACATAAATTTCTTCTTCAAGATTGCTGTGGAGATAAGCTGCAGTGAAATCAAAAGTTTTGATTGGCCAGTTGTACATAGCAGCTAGGGTGAGGATCATACACAGAGAAGCAAAAGTGGCTAAAAGTGTCATTAAAATCAATTCCTTCAATCTGTTTGAAACCCTGAGCTACATAATGTGCCTTGTGTTTGATGATCTTCACAAACTCATCCCTTTTAAGAGCAAAAACCCATTGGGCACCTGTGACAGTTTTTCCAGGAGGAAGAGAAACAATATCCCAAACTTTCATGTTAGACATGTTGTCTAATTCCTTAAGACAAGCTGACTTCCATTCAACTGCGTCTGGACGCTTTATTGCTTGTTTGAAATTTCAAGGTATGCAGTCAGAAAGTCCATAAGCATTATTGTTAATGAAATCAACCATGAAATCTTGGGTAGAAATAGTTTCTTCTGCTGTAAAATCACCAAATTTCAGTTGATTCAAAATAAATGCTAGGTCACCTTTAGAATGAGATGTGGCCAGATGTGAAACTGTAAGCCTTTTGGTATTGTCCTCATCTCCTTCAGGGATGAAATTTGCCATTTCCGATTGAACAAAAGAATTAGAATCTGGATGCCAAAAAATCCAACCTTTACCACCATCAATAAAACCAATAACCCTGCAACGCATAGCCCGGACCTCCATTCTAGTTCTTTTTTCAGTTGGAATGTGCACATAAGCCCACTGACCAAAAATTTTGACAGGAGATAAGTCCCCTTTTTTGTTGAAAATGATTTGATATGGGGTACTATCAGTAACTCTCACATTTGGTAATTTATTGTGAATGAAAGAGGCCCAACAATAAGAAAAAGTCCAGAAAGTGGGAGGCAGATTTGATGCAAGAAGGATTGTTCTGGAAATTTCACCAATGGTTTCATTGAATCTTTTAGCCATTCCATTCTGTTCATGGTGATAAGGAATAGAGTGTTCATGAAGGATACCGTGTTGGGAAAGGTATTCAGAGAATTTCTTGTTCATGTATTCTTTGCCATTATCAGTTCTGAGTATTTTGAGACGTTGATTAGTGATGTTTTCTAAGTAAGATTTGAAAATTATAAAAGCATCAAAAACATCCAACTTCTTTTTTAGTATAAAAACTTCCCCATAAGTCGAGAATGATTCTCTGAAGGTAGCTACATAAACTTCATCTCTATCAGTGACATCAACCATGGGCCCTACTAAATCAGAACCCACCAAATCCATGAGCTCATGGGTGCGCTTGGATGTCTTGCACGTATTTTTTCTTTTGCTTTTTGACATAGCACAAACATCACAGTGTAATCTGCATGAAGGGACATAAGATGGTGCATTTTTGCAAAGACCTTTTTTGGCAAGTCTTCTCAAAACCCTGGTACTTGTGTGTCCAAGACAGCAATGCCAATCCATGATTGAGTCAGGAACCGCAGTTGGATAAGGTATTTTTGAGGGGGGTGGAGGAACAAAAGGGGCAGGAAGGGTAGCAGAGGATAAAGAGTTAAAATAATTCATTTCAAAAACATTGGTCTCTAGTGCACAAGGATATACTAGATCAACCGTCCATTTTTGACCAGAAGAAGATTTAAGAGCTAGAAATAATATTTTTTTGTTTTTTGAAATAACATAATTATGATTTTTATTAAAAGAAAGATAAATTCCATTATCTAGAAGATCAAAAGGAGAAATAAAAAGTGGATTTTGCCCTACCACAATAGAAAACACCTTTGATAGTAACTAATTCTCCATCACATCCTTTAATGAACATGTTTCCGTGACCAGTAATGAAAGCAGCACCAGAGTCAGTTGCAGTTTTGACTGGAATAGGAGTATCCAAAGTTCTGAAGGCAGAAAGAAGACATACATCACCAGTGACATGATGTGTGGCACCAGAATCAAAAATGCCTTGATAATCTTTACCGTCTTGCTCTTCAGTCCAGTTATCAGTACCAAAATCCATTTTTTTCAAAGCAGTAGTGAGAACATCTAGCACTTTGCAGCTGATTTCATTTAAGCGGGGTTTTGATGAAGTTTGAGCTGGTTGTTTTCCTTTCCTATTGTTCAGTGACTTTCAGACAAGGTTCATAGAGTCTTTTTTGTCATGAGCAAAAGCTTCAAATTATCCCCAAACTGCTACATTAAAGCTTTTACTGTTGGGATCATATGGACAAGTGTTCTGGAAGTGTTCAGAAGATTTTCAGTAAAAACAGGAATAATCTGGTTTTCTATTTCCAGGGTGGTAGCTGTCCATGCGGCCTTTCTTGAAAGCCATAGATGAAACAGATTCAGGTTCAGTTGCCAGTTCAAAAGCAGTGAAAAGGGTAGGCACATTTGAGGAAGATTGAGATGAATTGATAAAAGAATTTTGAAGAACATTCATCATATCATCAAAAGAAGGTTGAGAGATGTCTTTTTGAAATTCAAAATGACGATTTGCTTCAGTGGCAAGATGATTAACTGATGATGGTAATAAGAGTTGGTTGAAAACTGCTGCCATTTCATTGAAACCAAAAATAAAACCTGATTGTTGAACTGCCTCTAAGAGTGACTTGAATTTTACTCCATGTTCCATTACATTTGTGAAAGTGGAGGTTTAAATATTCAGAAGATCATTAAATAGAGCCATGCGAGCAGTGTGAGAAGCCTTATCAAACTTGGAGCTGAGAATTGAAAATGCTTTGTAGCTCGTAATTCCAATGTCAATGAAACCCTGAAGTTTTTTGTCAATGGTGTTGTAAATAGTATGCCAACTCATTTCGTCTTCAAATTTTGTTGTACTGTCTTTTATTGCATTAGCATCTGATATATATTTTGTGGAACGTACACGGCCTGCTAAAAAAATGTTAACATTTTTTACCCAAGTCTGCCAGTTAGAGCCATCATTTTTCAATTTAGACATTTTATTAGTTCTTTGAATAACTTCATCTATCACCTCTGCACATTCTTTGCCTTTGTAAGTTTCAAGTGGGGCATTATCATTATCAGAAAGAAACGAATTGTTGCTAAACGACGATTCCGAATGGGAGCGCTGTGCAGCGTCGGTTCCCGCATGACGCAACGTCAAGGCACGCTTACAACGGTGTCTCAATTGTCGCTTATGCAAACCATTGTTGCGGCGCGAGGGCATAGAGTGAGGAGGTAGAGGTATGTTGGTAGAGGAGGATAGGGGAGGTGGGGGTAAACGCGGGGCACTATTAGCGGAGGGATTTGTTGGAGGGGTTAATGTTGATTGGTGAGCAGTGCTTGCACTCTCGCTAGAAGAAGTTGGTGACAATGGGGTACCCAAGAATGAACGCAAGCGGCGTCTCACACGGATATTTAAATTAGATGGAAGATTAAAAAATTTTAATTCTCGGCTAAGAGTGGGTGGGCGTCCGCGAGCTAAGCGAGGGCACGATTGGAAAGGATTAATTTCAGGCGAAATTGGCATGGATTAAATGTCCGAAGTAAAAGGTGGAGGAACCTCAACACCAGTCGTAAGACACGTTTAACATGAGGCAAGCATGGGGCACACAAAAGGATTCCGGGAAGAAATACAGAATTCGATTACTGCTAGAATCAAATTAGGGACAGCCCATAACCTATGGTAGCAGTGTCAGCGCTTCGTCCGGAGTGAACCGGAGTTAGACGCGTCATCTGCACCACAGATTATATACACTTTATGTACTTAACAATCACTAAGCTATCATGCTACACATAACACCCCCCCCCCCCCCCCCCTACAAGCAACATGTGTGACATGATGCATGACTTCTGCATGAAATGTGTGAGGTCAAATGTCCTGTTTTATGATGAGACATTATGTCTCGTTTTGAGATCGGGATATTGCCACTTAAAACGCAAACGTGACACAGTGCTGCCGCAGTGAATGTTGGATCCGGTCAAAAAAAGGGCGGGTCCCTAATGGTGGAAGCGAGTACTTTGCTACCCCCTATTAAGGGGTATCAAACTTTGAAGTCCGCTTTGAATTCTCTCGTGTTTCTTGCTGCAGAAATGCATCTAAAAAATCAATTATAATTATCATAATAAAGGGGGATTCAATGCAAGATATGGCATATATGAAAGCAAAATTATTTGAGTTTAGAGCAAAAAGGCATTTTTAATTGCATATGACTAACTTTGATACCCCTTATTGCAAGCATTTCACCATAAAAGCATGACAACTAACAAAAAATGTGTGTAAAATTAGAAGGGACAAAAATTATTGAAAAATTGCATGGTAGTTTGATTCAAAGCAGCCTCAATTTTTAACAACTGCGGTAATTCAATGATTCAATCTGCTAGAGCTCACGATCTTTTTTTCTGACAAAAATATACTGAATAATTTGAAGTTGTAGGGGAGGGGGTTGCACTAATGTTCATTCGCGTTTTAAATTGTAGAAAAAAATGCTAAGAGTGTATTGGAGTTTTTGATTTGTTAATAGCTATCATATTTTTAGAAATGATTGTGAGTAGAAACACAAAAAGGTGATGACGCAATAATCACTTATATGAAAATGTTTGCTATACAAAATTTTAATACATATTCTAAAAAAATCAATTTATTCTAACTACATTCCATAAAAGTGGAGAAAATTGGGAGAAACGCGCCAATATATTGAAAGATATTTTTAAAAGTTTGGGCCATCATCGGCACCAAAAGTTCTTTAAGAATTCCAACCACTCTAATTAATAGCATTATTATGAGGGCCCTTGGGCAAAATGAATTATGAAATGAGGTCCAGGCACAAAATTGGCTTGTCGAGAAGGTTCATGGGTTTGGCTGTTCGCACTACAGGAATAATTTTCGTAGGTTATTCTGTTGTATAGAGCTTCTTCTATTTCTTTTGCTTCTTGCAAACTAGTCGGAGAATTTTTTCCGGTGCGAAAACTTATCACTGTCGTATTTTGAATACTTGAAATTTATTTTTAGTAAATACATCTGTTAATTTCTACGACTATCAATTCAAAGTATGCCCAAGAAAACTGCACTTAATTTGGAACATCTCCAATTTGACCCGGGTCATCTTCTTTGTGATTTTCAGTTGCGTTTTTCAGAAATATTTTTCGTTATTGATGTACTGATCATTCTTACTTTTGTTTGATACAGAAATGATTTGATTGCTGCCTTCGGCGAGTTTGTAGGAACCTTTACGTTCTTGATAATAGGCTTGGGAGGTATTCAGGTTTGTTGAGTTTATTATTATTACCAAAATCGTTATTTAATGTTTCACTACCCAGGCTGCTGCAACATCTAACCAAGCTAGTCTTTTAAGTGCTGAAAGTCAAAGATCGATGATGGGTAATAGAGGTGGAGCTGCCGCTATTAACACGGTCGCTAGTATTGATGTATGTGTTATTTTATCTCCTTCTAAAATGTGAAACTGATATTTTCTTGCTTATATATCAGCAACTCACCTACATATCAGTTTCAATGGGACTAGGGCTCCTCTTTAGTGCGTGGATTTTTTATCGGGCGACGGGTGCAGCATTTAATCCGTAAGGGCTTCACCTCATTGAGGTTTAACCACCTCAACTGGGTTTAACCACCTCAACTGGGTTTAATTTTAATCATGCTTCATACCAGAAACGTCTCCTTCGCTTTGATGTTGATTGGAGTTATTTCACCGATGCGTTTTGCATTGTATTGTATTGCGCAATTTATTGGAGCCATTGGTAAGACAATCCATTTTCAAATATTAACTTTCAGTATATTAGGGCGTATCAAAGTTAGAAATGTGTAACTATTTAAAAGGTATTTCACAACACAGAAGGAAAGCCACATACTTGACATTAATTCTTAGTAAAAAGGTGTTTTGGGGGCACAATATGGCATATTTTAAAAAATAATCATGGTTGACTAGGTTGAAAAAGAGGTATTTTAAAATGGAAGATTTCTAACATTGATACCTCCTATTTTTTGTTTATTGTTTGGACGATATTTCAGCTGCTTCTGGTATTTTAGAAGCCTTGTTGCCTGGTCCTTTGGTAGTGACACCATCGCTCGGTGCTGGAACCAATCTGGGTCAAGGTCTTTTTATTGAATGTTTTGCTACTTGCGCTCTTGTCCTTTCAGTACTATTCTTAGCGGTAGAGAAACACCGTGCAACCTATTTAGCACCTGTTGGAATCGGAATCACTCTTTTTTCAGGTCATATGTTTGCCGTTGTCTACACTGGTGCGGCAATGAACACAGCACGAGCTTTTGGACCAGCAGTTATAACTGGATTTGGATCACATCATTGGATTTATTGGTACGTTTCTTGAAGTTTCTAGGAGCGTCATCGTTTATTTATAATTTGACGGTTTTCAGGATTGGTCCAACGTTGGGCTCATTATTGGCTGTAGCTATATATGCCTCAATGAAGCGATTTAAGTATTGGAAGTTAAGTCAGGGTCAAGATAGTGACGAATCCAGTAAATCTCCAGCTCTATTCATTCCCATTGAGAAAGATCCAGTCCCAGCCGGAAACTTGGGAGAAAAAAGCCATTCAGCAACTGGATCAACAGAAACTGTTTCAAATAGTCTTCCTAACAAAATTTTGCCATCGATAGAGCACACACTTATGGAAGCTGATGAGAAAGGTCATTTAACAGGCAATAGTAAAAAAATTAATCAACCCCAGGGTGATACTTTAGTTTAATGCAGTTTACCCGAATGTTGGAGCATAAGAGCAAATTATATACTGAAACTATCCGTACTAACCTATTTCCGGTAACATCATATGTCTGTAATATTTTTCTACCAAAAATTTGACCCGTTGAAGAAAAGTTTACACGTATTTTTCTTCTTGTATCATTGGATGATTTGGCGAAAAAAAGTAATTGGCATGATATTCTTCTTAAATAGCTAAGATTATTTAGTATCCCATTTTTCCTTGTTGCGTTACCATTACCATTATTATTATTATTATTCATGTTATTATTAGTAAAAAAACTGCTGAGAAAGACACTTGTTTGCATCAATATTTACACTACTTTCTTTACAGTGACTTGCAAAAATACCCACCAAAATTTTCAGCTGAAGCAAATATCAGGCGATGTTACCTTAACTACTAAAATTTACAGATGCAGATGATTAATTTAATAAATCTTGTTCACGTATTATCAATAAGAGGCATAATCAGTACTAGGAAAAATGTTGAAGAAAATAATAGAAAATAAGAATAGATGGCAAAAGCTAATTACGACATGGCAACAACAAATGATTTTTTCTGTCCTCAATTTTTTTAATTATTTTTTTCACTGTTAAATTTGGTTTATATTCAACTTAAGTTGACTTTTTCTTCCATAACACACTTATTTTAAAAATATATTTGATTTCTATTGTTATTTTGGGAAAAAACAACAAGTGAAAGAAAGATTGATAGTACTTTTCAAAATAAATTAATCTATCTTGATTCTAAACTTGCTCGACATTCGTGCAAAAAACGCTAATCTATTTGAGGCAAAGGCTGTGCGACAGCGGCTCCATCCACATCTCCATCTACTCATTTCATTTCACAAAAAATATTTTTGGGAAATTTTTTTTTGTCAATACTACCTCCCCCCTCCCCCCCAAAAAAAAAATTAAAAAAAATAAATAAATCAAATCCGCTTAAGAAATTTTCAAAAAAAAAAAAATCCTTACAAAATTTTCAAAGGAAAATATTTAGGAAATATAAAATCGAATTAAAATATGTTTCACAGGAAAAAAAAAATAGGGGGTATCAAAGTTAGAAATCTTCCATTTCAAAATACCTCTTTTTTCCACCAAATCAACCATGATTATTTTTTAAAATATGCCGTATTGTGCCCCCAAAACATCTTTTAAATAAGAATTAATTGCAAGTTTTTGGCTTTCTTTTTGTGTTGTGAAATACACCGCGACATATGGGGGGCGGACTTGCTAGCAAGTCTGCAACCCTGAACTCAAATTAACCACAGATTGAACACACATTGAGTTATTGAAAAAGGAACCATAAAATCGGGGATGAACACCACCCAGCAGAACAGTTCTAGGCGGGTGTTCAAGTAGAGTTTTGCATGAGTTCAGTCTGAGTTCAGTCTGAGTTCCATCTAAGTTCAGTCTGAGTTCAGTTTGGGGACTTGCTAGCAAGTCCACCCCCTATATTTCATAGTGATACCTTCTAATTAATAACAAATTTCTAACTTTGATAACCCCTCTTAAGTATTTATTTTGTGTGAAACATAAAAATCTACTCTAAGCTTTTTCCCCCCCTCTCCTATTATATACCTCACCCACTTTCAAAAATACTGATAGAGTATTAAGGTAGAATTATAAGTCGCATAAAAATAAATACTAAAATGTTCTTTTTCCTGTGAAGCATGTTTCTTAATTTTTGATTTAATTTTTTCAAAAAAAATATCTTTTAAACCTTTTATAGGGTTTTTTCAGAAAAGTTCTATTATTTTTGTCTTTTTTTAGCAGTGGAAAAAATACAAAAAGAAGGGTTTTCATGGTAACAAGATTTATTTTTCAAAAAAAGAATAAATACTTTTCAAAAAGATTATATGTTTCACACAAATATTTTAAGCTAAAATCTTTCTTCCCTCAATTTTTTGATTTTGATTTGATTTGATTTGATTTTTTTGATTTTTTGATTTTTTGATTTTTTTTTTTTTGCAAAAAACTGCCCCCTCCTAAAAAAAGGGTTTTTTTAGAAAATAAAACATAAAGAAATTTTAAAAAAAGTAAAAATTAAAAAAATAGAAAAGAGAATTTTTTTTCAATTTTTCCCCTAAATAATTTTTTTGATAATTTTTTTTGCTAAAAATATTTTTGGAAAAAAAAATTCTTGGAAAAACATATTTTTGCAAAAAAAATGTATTTTTTGACAAAAATAAAATATAATGATTTCTTACTTTTTTTTCTATCTTTTCTTATTAAATTTAACAAGCACCATGGAAAAGTGGTAGGGAAGGGGGACTTACTACAAGGGCTGCTAAAGGTATGTAGTGTAAATTCAACCCTGAATAAAATATTGATTAATTGAAGATACTAATTTTTTCAGTTTATAATAACTATATTGGTCACTAGTTGTACTTATTTGGTATGTAAATATAATATAAATAGAATTTTGTAATGTTGATTAATAATAATTGGTTATTTATAAAAAGATATAAAAAAAACACCCTTTTCCCCAAAAGCCCCTATTTGTCAGCCAGGCTATTCCAGGAGTCCAGTAAATGATATGTAACTTATAAGACCTGAATTAGGGGGTAAGAATTGTATTTAATGTATATAAATTAATATTTTATTGCATAATAAAATTATATAAGTATTTTATTACATATAAGTGTTATATTAATTTTATTGGTTATATAAATTTTTTATACATTTAAATTTAACATAATATATTATATTCTACAAATAATGGCGCATTTTTTATGTATTTAATAATTATAAATTTATATTCAATTAATTAAAAACATATATTATAATTATAAGTGTAAAATTTACTTATAATATAATTAAATTAATTATTTATATTTATATATTAAATATCATTTTTTATAATATTAAACAATAAATAATGACGCTTCTTTTGACCTATAATTGTGTCAGGAAAAACTAATTAATACTGAATTGAAATAAATTACATATTTGTTGTGTCAGAATATTTTTTGTTTCACTTAAAAATCCTTAAATCAGACTGTACCATCTGTTTTGAATGATTTTTCTCATAGTTACTATGTTCCAGGCTTGTTTAGTTATTTACTATTTTTACTTACTGATTTGGGAATTAATGGCGGGAAAATTGGATTCTTAATTGGGGTTTTTAATTATTTGTTTCATATTTTTCTCTACATTGTTATGTTTCACTTACTGTTTGATATACTTGTTTTATCCTATTATAATTATTGTATTTACAAATATAGTGGCGCTTCAGAGGACCCATTGCCTATAAAAGGGCCTTGGATAATCCCCTGTAGCCTCATCACTTATTACACACTCAACAATTTAAAGATAAATTTATTACGCTTATTATTATTTTTATTAGTATTAAATTCTAATTAAAAATTCTAAATAACAATTTAAAGGTTGCCTTAAGTCTGATAGTAATCATAGTGTTTGCCCCGCAGAACTCTTACTTAAATAATATTAATATTAATAAAACCAATTTGTTGTCACCTCTCAAATTACTCGTCGTTGCTTTCTCTCAAATAAATTAAATAATTTCATTTGTTTTTATTTCTTTTATTTCTAAATTACTATTTCCTTCTTGTCCTCCTCTCTTTTCTTCCCTCTTCTCTTATCTCTTCTAGATGACTGACCGACACTATTTCTTTTATAGAAAAAAGGACACTAGATACATAGAATTTTTAATAAATAAAGAAATAACAAATAAATGAATAGAAAATTAATAAATCTTCAAATAATGGTTAATAAATTAGGAATGTAAAGCTTCCAGAAGTCAAATTTTTTTTGGTACTACTCTCACAAAACTGATTTGATTTCATTCATATTTTGTTGCATTTTTAGGCTAGGGTCAGGTAAAAAGACCTGAATAGCTTGATTAGTCAGTTGTCAAGAATTGTTTTTTTCGAGTGTGAATTGGAGTTGTCCAGGTGCAATAAATTATTAAACGAAATTCAATATATAAGTCTCAGTAGTTTAATCTAACTTATTTAAATAGTTTACTGCTTACAGCTGGTACAAAAATAGAACTAATGATTTAAAAAAAATTTAAAAGACTTGTTAAGTACTAATGAATATGATTAATTTTTTTATGTTTATATGTTTAAAAGGTGAATTGAAGAATGTAGAATAGAATCCAAAAAGCACCTCCTTATATACCCATAAATCCCTGGTATCCACCCCTTGTTTCCCAGACCCACTACACTGCTATCCCCAGCCATGACAGAGATATGAGGGCACTCATCTCTTCATGGTGTCAATTTTAAGCAGCTTCACATTCCTAGTAATAAAATAAATTTACCGTCACAAAATAAGAACCATGTCATATTCTAAAATACAAGAATAAAATGGGATAATCCATAAAAATATAGTAATGACCCAAAAACAGAATAGGGGGTATCAAAGTTAGAAATTTGTAATTATTTAAAAGGTATTTGATGACACAAAAATAAAGCTAAAGAGTTGAAATTAATTCTCAGTAAAAAGGTGTTTTTGGGGCAAAATATGGCATATTTTAAAAAATAATCATGGTTGATTTGGTGAAAAAAAGAGGTATTTTGAAATGGAAGATTTCTAACTTTTATACCCCCTAATATATGTGTGCTATTCTTTAATTAACCAAATTTAAAAGGAAAGAAAAATGGCTTAAATAATATACCCAATTAAAGAGGATAAAAAGTAGAAATTAAGCACTAAATATAAAATTTTTTCCCACACAAATTCATATAGTGCATATACTCTAGTGAGTAATTTAAAATGAAATTACAAACTTTTTAATTAATGAAGATATGCATGTGGGATAAATACAAGCAGCATAAAGCCACTACACATTAGCAAATTCTAGAAAAGAAATTTAACTTTTAAAGGTCTTATTTTAAGACTATAAAGTAACCAAATAAAGTGTGATAAATAAGGCAAACTGATCTTTCAAAGCACCTTTGCAATATAACTAAATTTATTGGCCAAATATCTATCTTTTAAGTGATTTAAAGAGCATGTATAAATTATTACACTATAATAATAATAAAAACAGGTTAAGACCACTTTATAAATTATTTAAACTCAATTCCAAGTTTCTTAAGATTATATTACATTATTCCCACTCAAAATTAGGGGGGATCAACTTCAAGGGATTCACAATTATGGATCATGATTTTTTCCATAGATGAGACATTAGTATTTATAGAATATTCTCATGTACAAGCCCTTGGTCTAGTGGATAAGGAATGCATGATAATGCATTGTCTCACCTCTTATATCCCAATTTTCATTCCTAATTCCTGATCCCAAACTTTTCACATCTGTGATTGATTTGTGAGCAAGTCACATGACATATGATTGTCAATTTCATCCTAATAGGGGGTATCAAAGTTAGAAATCTTCCATTTGAAAATAGCTCTATTTTCCATAAATTCAGCCATGATTATTTTTTAAAATATGCCATATTGTTCCCCAAAAACACCTTTTTACTGAGAATTAATGTCATTTTTGAGGCTTTCTTTTTGTGTTGTGAAATAACTTTTAAATAAGTACAAATTTATAACTTTGATACCCCCTAATATCTCTCTTCACTCTAGGATACTTAAATTTGGTGGCAAAAACTTAAGATTATTTTTTATCTACACCCCCCTTCTTATTTTGTGGAAATTTTATGCTTCCCTCGCCTAAACCCTCCACCAACAACAATGAAGCACCTTTCTTCTAGGCAGAAAAATGTGTCAACTATGAATTTTATTGCTTCAGCTTTCATTTCTGCCTCTGATTTGAAAAACCCTTTAGCTTATATTTGTACTCTTTCCAGAAAGAAATACATCAACAAAAGTGGGTCAAATCTAGCTCATGATTACAGATACAGTCTCCTCGCATTTCTCAAAATTCACCCTTTAAACTTCACACAACTATTTTGAACTTCTCTCAATTCCTTCTTCAAGCTTTATCAACTCATCTCTGATCACACCATCTTTCATATTAATTCTTGTAATAAAAAGTGTGATGCCTAAATTAAACATGCTGTTGCACTATGTCACTTTGGATTAAGTTGAAATGGTGCTACTATAAGACATTTGGAAAATCTCTTTACCATAGGATATGGTACTTTGGTATTAAAAAAAATTTCTTTATTATCTCCATCCTTTCCATAAAGTCTCAAACACTTTCTTAGCAAAATCCACAAAAGTGACTTGAAATATCTCAAGTAATTCAAGCAAAAAGTATCCCTGGCTGTGTTAGTTTTTTTTGATGGTACAATTATAACATTGAGTCAAAAGCCTGCTCATGATGGCAACCATTACTTTATTGGAAAAAAATGTTTTATCAAGCTTTTCACTAGTTTCTCATGAATAATAAACTAAAATTTTATCTTGTATCTAGATACTCTATCACAGGGGGAAAAATCCCTGAAATAGATGTCTAGTTCTGTTTTTGGTTTCAGGGTATGACTCTGTGTCAGCCAGGCTATCTCAGGAGTACAGTAATTTATACAATAAATTACTGTAATCATATAAAGGAATAACTTTATGTAATTACAAAAAATTATTTAAATAAAATTATAAATATTTTGTGAATAAATAAAATAAATATTATACTTAATTTTATTATTAAATAAATTGTATTACATAAAGAAATATAATATTCTATAATATCATGGCATAATTTGTATGTATAAATAAATTATTCAAAATTATATTTTACACTGTAATTACAATTTTGATATTAACCTTTATATAAACTAAATACAACTAATCATATAATAATATCCATCAAAATTTGGCGCTTCCTTGACCCTTAATTGTGTCACTAATATCACTAAATTAATTTAAAATGATTAAAATTAATTTCTCATGTTAAAAAAAATCCCTGTATTAATTCAATTAGTTGTTCAATTAATTTAATAGTTGATTTACTTGAAATAGTTAAATTACCCTTGCTTATACTGGGTGAAGATTATTTAAAAGTGTAAAAAATAATTCCTTTTATTTTAATTATACTTTCTTTGTCAGCCAGGCTATTCCAGGAGTCCAGTAAATGATATGTAACTTATAAAACCTGAAAGAGTGGGTAAGAATTGTATTTAATGAATATAAATTAATATTTTATTGCATAATAAAATTATATAAGTATTTTATTATATACAAGTGTTATATTAATTTTATTGGTTATATAAATTTTATTGGTTATATAAATTTTTATATACATTTAAATTGAAAATTATATAATATATTCTACAAATAATGGCGCATTTTTATGTATTTAATAATTATAAATTTATATTTAATTAATTGAAAAACATATATTATAATTATAAGTGTAAAATTGACTTATAATATATGTAAATTAATTATTTAAATTTATATATTAAATAGCACCTTTCATATAATACTAAACAATAATTAAGGACGCTTCTTTTGACCCTTAATTGTGTCAGGAAAAACCAATTAATTAATTTATACTAAATTGAGATTAATTACATGTTTTGTTGCGTCAAAGTATTTTTTGTTTCACTTAAAATATCCTTAAATCAGACTGTACCATCTGTTTGGAATTATTTTTCTCATAGTTCCTATGTTCCAATCTTGTTTAGCTATTCACTATTTTTACTTACTGATTTGGGAATTAATGGCGGGAAAATTAAATTCTTAATTGGGGTTTTAATTATTTGTTTCATATTTTTCTCTACATTGTTATGTTTCATTTACTCTTTGATATCTTTGTTTTATTCTATTCTAATTATTGTATTTACAAATATAGTGGCGCTTCAGAGGACCCATTGCCTATAAAAGGGCCTTGGATAATCCCCTGTAGCATCATCACTTATTATACACTCAACAAATTAAATACAATTTTATTACGTTTATATTCTTTTTATTAGTAATACAATTCTAATTAAAATTCTATATAACAATTTAAAGGTTGCTTTAAGTCTGATAGTAATTAAAAGTGTTTGCCGCGCAGAACCCTTACCTTAAATAATATTATTATTAATAAAGCCTAAATTTTTGTCATCTCTCAAGTTACTCGCTGTTGTTTTTCTTCTAAATAAATTAAATACTCTATTACAGTTTATTTCTTTTATTTTTTCCCTTGTCCTCCTCCTTTTCTCCTCTTTTCCTTACCTTCTTCTAGACGACTGACCGACAACTAGGGGCCTTTCCAAACGACGAAGACGATCGAGCCTGGCGACGAACGACAAACGCATGGACCACCTAGCAAAAAACAAAACTTTTGCCGCGAATGTGTTTCGAACTTGGGTTTGATTTCTTAGGTTTATATTATATTAATTCTTATATTATTTTGAAGTGATTTTTCGATCACTATAGTAAGTTCACCTTTGCACCTCTCACTCATATTACTATATTTTTACTGCAATAACAGTGATTGTGGCTTAATTGCTGATTCACTGAGTGTAAGTGTTCAATTATTAAATTTTTTTTTTCCTAGTTGACCATTATAGAGTGTTAAATCCTCTTAGTCCTAGAAGAATTGACATTTTTATTAATACAAATTGAATTATTAATTTAATTTTTTTTATATTAAAATTATTGTTAATTTTGGTTGACTTAAAAGTACTTTGTTCTTAGTCCCAAATATATTGCCATATTTAATATTGGTAATTAATTGGTTGAATTAACTTGATTGTTTATCCCCAATTTAACCTTGCAATCCATTTTTTTAAAAAAATTAATTTTTTTATAATTATTACTTTATATTGAAAATTTTTTTTCTATAATTTAATTAATAAATTTTTTTATTATTATTATTTGGAGCAATTATTAACTAACTTTTATTTTTATTTTTTAAAAATAAGAAGTAAATTAAAATCTTCCCACTAGTATGTCCAACAATTTGGCTGACAAAATGGATAACATGCAAGTGGATGAAATAGAAATTGACTATGATGCTGACACTGTAAGTTCTTCTAAAGTTGGACATAAAAAATCTTATGCTAACACAAAGAATTCACATGCTGCAGGATGTGAAAATGACAGGAAATGTAAACAAACCAAACCCCCTTCCCCCAGCACCACAGAAGGAAGTAAAGCCTCTAGTACCTCAAGAAGGTCTTCCAAAAGGCTTCAAAATAAAAAAGCTTCCTCTGCCACAACAAATCAGCAACCTGTCCAGTCATATAAAAGAGTTGAAGACAGAAAATATGACGTACAAAGCAAAAGTAGACACTTTGTGGGATCAGGTTCAAGAACTCAGGAACCAGATTCAGGCCCAGGCCCCTCCTCAGTTGCCTCCCAATCAGCCTCAGTTTCAGGCTCAACCTTCACAGCCACCCAGCTCAACCATCCAAAATCCAAATACTATGGAAGTAGAGCAATGGAAATGGGATTATCTAATGAGTCACTACCAACAGAATGTGCAACACCCTCCTCCTCATCAGCCTGGCACATCCAGAACACCCAATTTCCATCCACCTCCTCATCCCTACCAACAAGGCAGGAGAAAGAAGGCCCAAGCACAATCCCAAACCCAGTCCCAGGGGAAGTTTCCTCCTCTGCCATGGTAAGTAATTTGGTTGATAGTCACTTGGGTATGTTTTCTAATAAATCTTCTTCTGCAGGTAATATTATTAAACATGGTGAAAGAACAGTTAAACCTGTTAAAAGACAGCTTCCTGTAACTAGTAGCCCTATTGATGTAATTAGAAAATTGTCATTTGATGAACCTTTACATTTAACTTCTACTTCTTTAATTAATCCTTCTCTTGCAATTAAAAATGATTCTGTTCCCCCTGAAATCTATACCTTAATTGAAAAAACTTCTGAGGAAATATTGAAAGATACCCTTGATTTTAATGTTGTGAAAGACAAACATGTGAGAGATGTGTTAATCCATGAAAATGATAGATTAAATAATTTACACTTGCAATGTAAAGTGAGTTCTTCTGTACAAGATACAGCTTATTTAAAAATCAAAGAAACCTTGAATATTATTCTTATTCAACAAAAACAAATAAGAAGTGACCATAGAGCTATCTCAGATAGAAATATCAGTCTACATAAGACCTTGAGTGAATTGAAACCCCTTATTGAAGAAAATTATTCATTCAAAAATGAAATAAAATCTCTGCAAAATGAGTTTAAGAAGCTAAGAAATGATTTCCATGCACTAAGTGCCAAACACTCAGTTTCTGAGGACAGAAATGTTCTATCTCTTGCAAAAGTAAATGACCAGATGTCTGAAATTCCAAGAATAAGAAACTATGTGTCTGACCTGCAGGAAAAATTCTCAACCTTAACCATCAATAATGAATTAAATGAGATTTCTGTCAATAAGCTGCATAAAAATAAAGGGAAAAAACCTGAGCAAAGTTCATCCTTTCTTCCTCATATTTCAACCAGTAAACAAACTGACAATGAGTCTGTAAAATCTTTTGCTACTAGCAAAAAATCTTGTGATGATCATGCACCAGCTGTTTCTGTAAATAATGAAATTTCTGAACACCTAGCTAAACTTCAGGAATTATTAATAATGAATAATTCAAACCAAAAAGTGGACCATCCCAGTAGTCAGAAAAATTGGCCTAAGTTAGACCAATATCCTACCTTTGATGGTGATTCTTCCTCTGATTGGCAACACTTTATCCAAAGAATTGATAATTTAAAGAGATCTTATAAACTACCTGATGAGGAAATTGTTTCTAAGCTAATTTCTTTATTTTCCAATGTAGGCTTGATGTGGTATGAATCTGTTCTTTTAGATAACAATCATTATACATGGAATGATTGGAAATCCTTGATTGAGAATCAGTTTGGTGGTTCAAAATTCAGGTTAGCTCAACAGAGACTGTATGAGAATACTAGATATGTATCCTCCTCTGTTGAAAAGCCCATTGTTTTTCTGATGAAAATAACAAAAATCCTTAGAGCAATTGATCCAAAGATGGATTATGATATTTGGAGAGATAAAATCTTGTATAAATTACCAAATTCTCTTAGGGATTTAATTATAGCTAGAACTGAACATGTAAGGGAAAATTCTTCTTTCATTAATATCTGTAATGAGGTACTGCTCAACCATAGATATGAACCAAAAAATTACCTTGGTAAATCTTATAATGATCAAAATAAACCTTCTACAAAGCTCCCAGAAAAATCTGGTAAACCCTCTGCCCCAATCGCACCTAAAAAATATGCAACAAATACTTGTTATAAGTGTAACAAACCGTTTCAGAAGGGTCATGTTTGTGACAAGAAAATTCATCATGTTGAACAAAATGAAGACATTGATGAAGTTGAACTTGATGTCAATAATTCTTCCAGTGACTGTGAAAGTAATATCTCCTATGACAATGAATCTGTTAAAGATGTTTTAATGTTGGAACATGATGTCCATTATTTAAATAATATATCTGAATATTGTGTATTGAATTTATCTTCAGTAGAAAATGCTGAGATAATAAAAGATATTACTAACAAGTCTATACCTATATCCCCTTTAAAGGCACCTGTTATCATTAATGGTAAAAATGTTGATGTAGTTCTTGATTCTGGTGCTGGAGGAAGTGTAGTATCTGAAAAAGCTTTGGCTTCAGTGGATAAGGAATATTGGAGTAAATTATTACCTATAACTTCTGAAAAATGGAGAGGGTATGGCTCTACCTTATTTCCTATTGGCAAATACAAAACCTCTGTATTCTTCAAATATAATGGTGGTTTTGTCAGATCTGTTTGTGAGTTTGTTGTCATGAAAAATGATAAATTAAGCAATTAGTTCATTATGGGAAATGATATTTTAACCATGTTTGGTGTGAAACTGGACCCATCAAATAATTGCTTTACCTTAGGAATGAATGGGAAAAGGAAATTCAAAATTTCCTCTCCTAGAACTTCTGGGCATTTGTTGAAATCTTGTAACTCACTGATCCAGTGTAAAGGTAGAACAACAACTGAAATGGATGATTTATTACATGAAATAAATACCGCTTCTTTTGGTGATCAGTTGACTAGTGAACAAAAGGATTCTATTGTTGCCTCTATTAGCTCTTTCCCTATGGCTTTTGCTCATGGTTCTCATGTCTTGGGAATCGTTCAGGAAGAGATGAAAATTACCTTATCCTGTAATTTGAGTGATATTCCTCCTACCCTTAAGAAAAAACCATATCCTGCTTATCCATCAAAATGAAAAGATATTGAAGATAATATTGAAACATTATTGAAAATGAATATCATTGAGAAAGTGGATGTCACCCCCAAATATTGTGTCATCTCCCCAGTCTTGATTTCTTATGAAAAAGATAAAGCTAGATTATGTGGAGATTACAGAGCTTTAAATACTTATATTGTTGATGTTATTTATCCTTTACCCAGAGTTAATTCAATACATGCTACCTTGCAAGGTGCAAAATTCATTAGTTGTCTGGATGGTAATAAAGGTTATCATCAAGTTCCAGTTGAGAAAAATTCTCAAAATTTTTTGCTTATTGCTACTCATATGGGAATATATAAGTATGTTAGGATGCCATTTGGCCCTAAAAATGCTCCTTCAGTTTTCCAGAAAGTCATGGATAACACTTTCCATCAAGAAATTATTGAAGGTTGGCTCATGGTTTATATTGATGATATTATTGTTTTTTCTAAAACTTTTGATGAACATATGATTCACTTGAATAGAGTTTTCCAAAAAATGGATGAAATCAATATGACCTTATCTTTAAAAAAGTGTAAATTTGGTTTTCAATCTTTGAAAGTCCTTGGCCATGTTGTGTCAGGCTTACAAATTTGTGTAGACCATAATAAAATTGCTGCCATTCAAAATGTAAAAGCACCAACTTCTGTAAGAGAAATCCAAAGTTTTTTGGGTATGTGTGGCTATTATAGACATTATATTAAAAATTATCAGGTCATAGCCTTGCCTCTTACAAAACTGACCAGAAAAGATGTTGCTTTTCTCTGGAATAATGACTGTCAAAAAGCTTTTGATACATTAAAAAGTTGCTTAATGACAGCCCCTATATTGGCTCTTCCAGATTTTAAAAAGCCATTTGTCCTTTATACAGATGCTAGCTTTATTGGTCTGGGTGCTGCCCTTCACCAAAAGCAAATTATTAATGATAAATCCTCAGAGGTTGTAATTTGTTATATTTCAAGAACCTTAAGAAATAGTGAATTGAAATATGGTGCCACTCAATTGGAGTGCTTAGCAGTTGTTTGGGCTCTTGAGAAACTTCATTACTATTTGGATGACCAAAAATTTGAGTTGGTAACTGACTGTAGTGCTGTAAAATCTCTCTTAAACCTAAAGACACCTAACAGACATATGTTCAGGTGGCAACTTGCCATTCAAGAATACAGAGGAATGATGACAATTATCCATAGAGCTGGAAATGTTCACTCTAATGTTGAAATGCTCTCCAGATTGCCTCTGCCAAATAATGACTCAAATCCTGCTTATGCACCTGAAGATGATACTGTTCATATCCATGGTATATTTATAGTTGATATGGAAGAGGAGTTATTACAGTTAATACTGGATTCATATGATAAAGATTCCGATTTAAATAAATTGGCTACTATCTTAAATGATCCTAAAAATGCTTCAATTCAAGCATTAATAAAAACTCTTCCTCCAAAGTACCAAAATTCTTTAAATAAAGGAAAGTTCTCTATTGAAGATGTTTATATATATTATAGAAGGAAGCTTACAAATGTAATTGTTATTCCTCCTTCTATGAAAGAAACTATCCTCAAACTTTGTCATGATGACATATTAGCTGGTCATTTTGATCTTGAAAAAACATTGATTAGAATCAAAAACACTGCATGGTGGGCTAATATGTCTGAAGACACAAAATTATATGTTGAATCTTGTGATTCCTGCCAAAAATCTAAAAGGTTAACAGGTAAGAGAGCAGGGTTATTACAACATATTGAAGCACCTAGTGCTCCCTGGCAAATCATTAATATGGATTTTGTCACTGGTCTTCCTGTTGCAGGTAAAGACAGCTTTAACTCTTGTTGGGTAATAGTAGATAGATTCACAAAAATGTGCAAATTTATTCCAACCCACAAAGATGTATCCACCAAAGAATTAGCTTTCTTATGGTGGTCTTACATGTTTAATATTATTGGTTTTCCAAAAGCCATTATCTCTGATAGGGATCCAAAATTCACTTCTGAGTTTTGGACCTCTTTGATGGATATTTGTGGCTGTGAGTTAAAATTGTCTACAGCTCACCATCCTCAGACTGATGGTCTAGCTGAAAGAATGATTCAAACTCTGGAAGATATGATTAGAAGGTATTGTGCCTTTGGTTTAGAATATAAAGACAATGACAGATTTACTCATGATTGGGTCACTCTTTTGCCTGGTCTTGAATTTGCATAAAATAGCACTGTTCATTCTGTCACTGAGAAAAAGCCTTTTGAGCTTTGGTTAGGTTATGTCCCAAACACTCCTGCTCAGATTCTCAATAATAAATTACCTAAGTTGGAACTACACCCTGGTGTAAAATCTTTTATGCAAATGCAACAGCTATGCAGAAAACATGCTCAGAGTTGTATTGATAAAGCATTTGAATATGAAAAGAAAAGTTGGGATAAATCCCATAAAGAATACACATTTAACAAGGGTGATGAAGTGTTGATCTCTACTGTCCATTTCAATTTACAAGGTAACCACAAATTAAAAGATCCTTTTGTAGGACCATTTGTTGTTAAAAGAATGGTTGGTGATAATGCAGTAGAAGTTGTATTGTATTCTCCATATGATAGGAAACATCCTGTCTTTCCCATTTCTTTGCTTAAGCCTTATACTTCCAACAGTGACTTATTTCCAAAAAGAAGAGGAAGACCTAAGAATAACCCTCAGGAAGTCACAGAAACAGCAGAAATTGATAAAATTCTCAATGATAGAATTATCACTTCTGAAAGAGGTACTGAATATTTATTGAGATATAAGAACAAATCATCTGAACATGATGCATGTATACCTGGCAAGGAAACTTCAAATCTTCATACTCTGTTGAAAAAATACAAAAAGAAAAAATCTTAGCTTTTTTTTTATTGTTATTTTAGAGTGAGGGGGTGTCAGCCAGGCTATTCCAGGAGTCCAGTAAATGATATGTAAGTTATAAAACCTGAAAGAGTGGATAAGAATTGTATTTAATGAATATAAATTAATATTTTATTGCATAATTAAATTATATAAGTATTTTATTATATACAAGTGTTATATTAATTTTATTGGTTATATAAATTTTTATATACATTTAAATTGAACATTATATAATATATTCTACTAATAATGGCGCATTTTTATGTATTTAATAATTATAAATTTATATTTAATTAATTGAAAAACATATATTATAATTATAAGTGTAAAATTGACTTATAATATATGTAAATTAATTATTTAAATTTATATATTAAATAGCACCTTTCATATAATACTAAACAATAATAAAGGACGCTTCTTTTGACCCTTAATTGTGTCAGGAAAAACCAATTAATTAATTTATACTAAATTGAGATTAATTACATGTTTTGTTGCGTCAAAGTATTTTTGGTTTCACTTAAAATATCCTTAAATCAGACTGTACCATCTGTTTGGAATTATTTTTCTCATAGTTCCTATGTTCCAATCTTGTTTAGCTATTCACTATTTTTACTTACTGATTTGGGAATTAATGGCGGGAAAAATGGATTCTTAATTGGGGTTTTAAATATTTGTTTCATATTTTTCTCTACATTGTTATGTTTCATTTACTCTTTGATATATTTGTTTTATTCTATTCTAATTATTGTATTTACAAATATAGTGGCGCTTCAGAGGACCCATTGCCTATAAAAGGGCCTTGGATAATCCCCTGTAGCATCATCACTTATTATACACTCAACAAATTAAATACAATTTTATTACGTTTATATTCTTTTTATTAGTAATACAATTCTAATTAAAATTCTATATAACAATTTAAAGGTTGCTTTAAGTCTGATAGTAATTGAAAGTGTTTGGCGCAAAACCCTTACCTTAAATAATATTATTATTAATAAAGCCTAAATTTTTGTCATCTCTCAAGTTACTCGCCGTTGTTTTTCTTCTAAATAAATTAAATACTCTATTACAGTTTATTTCTTTTATTTTTTCCCTTGTCCTCCTCCTTTTCTCCTCTTTTCCATACCTTCTTCTAGACAACTGACCGACATTTTTAGCTATTTGTATTCCCTCTTTAGAATTCTTTCTCAAAGTTCTTATTTTCCATACTCACGTAGTTATTTCCTATATTAATTTTATTCTTTTTTAGAAATATCTGATGGAAACAAATATTTGCTTAATCACGGATTTATTTTAATTGTTTTTAATTAAATTTTTTAATTATTTCTTTCACTTTATTTTACTTTTTTGTAATTAAATTTGAAACGCTCTAGAGGGTCCTCTCGCCTATAAAAGGGCTTTAGAAACCTCTCTGGTAGATCATCACTTATTATACACTCACTAAAATATATTCTAAATATACTACATTTATTTACTATTTTTATTAGTATTACATTTCAAATTAAAATACTATATAAATATTTAAAGGTTGCTTTAAGTTTAATAATATTATCATTTACTTTCACCATTTGAACATTAACTATTAATTTTAATATATTATAATTTAAATAAATTTTTACACTTTTGTCAATTCTCAAAAAGATCTCGTCGTCTTATTTTCCTAAAACTACAAATATTTTATTTTTATTACACATTATTATATTTTATTATAGTTCCCCTTCCTCCTATCCATTTTCCCTCTTATTTTTTACATCCTTCTAGACATCCGGTGTGGTCTTCCAACATTGGCAGGGGCCTTTGTTGCGTGATTTGGCGCTGTTTGTGCATGTCTTAATTGACATCTGTTAAGGAATTGGGTATTTTTCTGGTTTTATTCCGTGGAAATTGGGTCTGCGGGTATGTGAGTACTATCATTGGATAGCCCCAGTTTTTCTCTATATTTTATGTCTTGTAGACCTTTTTCATATTCTAAGTTTTAAGGGGTCATTTCCTCATTTTTCATTTATAAAAGATAGCTGTTTAATTTTGTTATTCGTGTTTTACGGGCTAACCTTAAGTCTTAGGGTTAAGTGCTTAGTACCATTGGATAGAGCTAATTTTTCTCTATATTTCATGTCACAATGTTGTTATAGTGAAATTCTGTGTTTTTAAGGTTTTAGTAGTTGTAGTTAATTTTTCTAAGTAGATTAGTTGTTTTTATTGGTTTTCTGGCTTCAGGGAGGCTGGGCCGCTTCAGGCGGCACCTCCAACGTCGGGCAGCCTGCCCACCTCTGTTTTAGGAGGTTGGGGAGCGCTTCAGGAGGGTTTTTTTATTCAATTTGGTGGGTACAGGCGCCAGATTGGTGGGTGCGCATGGGCTCTTAGATAGTGGTCTGTGTTTAAATAGTGAATAAGACAGTTTGGGGAAATCTTAATTATCATACAACCATCCGGAGGTGATATCATTGTTCCTCACTCAGTTTTCACTGTTTTCTGGCCACAATTGGCTGTGTTTGTTGCAAGTGAGTTTTCATTTAACTTAACTTTGGCAACTGTTTCTCTGTTATAGTCTTGCAAGCTATAGTAAGTATTATTGCTGTCTCTGGTGTGGATTTGCAGCCTACATCAAGTATCTTTTCTGTCTCTGGTGTGGACATTGTTCTACATTTCAGTTCTTTGGTCTGGTAGTCTATCTGGGGGCTACTTTCTTGGCTCATCAAGCAGTCAAGTGTGTTGAAAAGGGGCTTTAGCAAAACAGGAACCAACTTACTTTAGCAAGTAAATCTCACTCTATTTTTCTAAAGGGACAGGGAATTTTCTCTCTGGTTTTTCTCCAACTCTCTTGGTCAAGGCCTATAGCTAGTACTATAGGATTGTCTACATTTCTGGCGCCCAACGTGGGGGGAAATTTCTAGTTCTTTGGAATCTCTGTTTTCTTTGGTTTGCTCTTTTTGGTGTTTTGGTCTGGAGGAATGGCTTCTGGTTCTGCTATTTCTGTGGTGACTGTCAGTGGGGGGGATGGTCCTCCTTCTGTGATGGTTAGGGAGTGTGTAAGGATTAAAACTTGGAATGGTACCCAGTTTAATGTGGAGGATGTCAAGTGGTTTCTAGAGAAGTATGAAACTGCTTCTGGAGAGGATGGTGCTTCCTACCTGGACATGGTAAAGCAGATTATCTTCTTCATTGGTGATAGGTCAGTGGAGAAGGAGATTGTGGCCATGTCTGGCTACAAGAAGAGGGATTGGAAATTGTTGTGTAGGGAGATGATAGATAGATGGGGTGTCAGGTTCACTATGGTGGATCTGAACAAGGTTGTTAGTGAATGGAAATCTTATGGTAGTGTTTGTAACTTGCATAGTTACAGAAAGTTTTTGCTACAGTTTGATCCTGTGGTGGAATATTTGGTGGAAGTGGAGGAGCTGGCACATGAAAATGCTGCCAAGGATGTTTTTTGGTCTGCCGTGGCTAGAGATGTCAGGATGGATGTGTTGAAGGAGTTGTCAAGAAAGGAATTGATGAAGACTCTTTCTAATGGGGACCAGAAGTTTCCTGACTTGGATAAGGTGAAGGAGGCTGTTGAGGCCCATTTGATGTTATTGGCTGTGGACACCTATCAGGAGGGGTGTGCCATGTATGTCAGAAAAGTCAGTGAGGCTTTGGCTGAAGAGGAAGTTAGGGAGAAGAAGGAGGAGAAGAATTTGGTGCAGGTTCCCAAACAGGAGAGGGACCCAATGGTGGAGCA
This sequence comes from Hemileia vastatrix, assembly GCA_030280995.1. Taxonomy (NCBI): domain Eukaryota; kingdom Fungi; phylum Basidiomycota; class Pucciniomycetes; order Pucciniales; family Zaghouaniaceae; genus Hemileia; species Hemileia vastatrix. Next base: position 31,408,276 of record JASXTE010000003.1, on the reverse strand, counting down.
GTTGGCTGATCTTACAAAGCAGCTGCATATTTTTGTTCAGGAGGCTAAGAAGGTCAATAAGGCACCTTCTCAGCCTAGAGATTTTGATAGGAGGGCTGGTAGGAGTGATCCTTGGGTCTGCTCTTATTGCAGCAGGAGGGGGCACAGGTCCAATGATTGTTGGGCATTGAACAGGGATGTGTCTGAAGGAAAGGTGGAATTTGATGGCAGGGTTTTCAAGTTCCCTGATGGTTCTTTTGTTAAGCCCAGTGAGGGGCAGGCTCCTGTTGATTTTGTCAGGAGAAGGGGAGGTCTCAATCAAAGGAGGCCAAGGTTTGAGGAGATTCCTGATCAAGGGAGGTCTTCTGGTAAGGAGGATGAGGATACTAAGGTAAAGGGGAAGGAGGTCAATAAGGTCTCTTTTTCTACTTCCTTTGGTGGTTTGGAGTTGTATTCTTGTGGTGAGCAGTCAATTGGTGAATGCTTGGATGGTGTTTATGATGTGGAATCAGGGAAGGTGGGAAAGCCTAAGAGCAGTTCTCAGGCCCAACCAAAGCCAAATGCTTCAAAGGTGGATCCTAATCTGAGTGCAGCTAGGAAGAGGTACAGCAAAGAGGAGCTGTACAAGATGCAGAAGGGTATGGCTGACATGGGGCCCCCTAGTTTTGGTGCATTGGATATGAATGGTGAGCCAATGCCAATGGAGGTGGATTCTGACTCTGAGGAGGATGTCCCTTTAGCTTCATTTCCAAAGCCAACTGGAGTTAGAGGTTCTGGTGAGGGATCTGGTTTGGTTCCTGTTAATGGTAAACCTGTTGGTGGTGCTGGTCCTCAAGAAGCTTCTAGGACAAAGGTGGTGAAGCCAAGGGCTCACTTAGAGAGGCCATTAGTTGCTGTTCAAGTTAATGTTATGGACTCTGTCCTGGAAAGGATGAATCAGGGTCAGTTTTCCCTATATTATGGGGAGTTGTATGCTATCAGTCCAGGGTTGGCTGATAGACAGAAAAAGTTGTTGACCAGGAGAAGAGTTTCTTCTGGGGAGGTAGAATACATTTGTGATTCTGCTGAAAAGTTTGGTGAGGGGTTGGAAACTCATTTTTCTGCTCCTCTGGGATATGTCCATGTCACTCTGAATGGCAGGAAGGCAAGGGCATTGGTGGATTCAGGTTCTCAGATAAACCTGATTTCTTTGTTTGAGGCAACTCATTTGGGCCTCCCCATCAAAACTGGTATTGGTGGGAATTTGAGAGGGATCGGTGGCCATGTCACTGAATTGGTTGGAACTTCAGAGTTTGTGAAGTTAGATGTTGGCAAAGCCTCAGGGAAGGTTCATTTTTACATTGCTAAAGGTAATGTAAAGCAGTTTTGGGTGGGCCATTATTGATGGATTATCAGGCAAGAATTGTTTATCAACTTGATTTGGGAATCAGTTTGGAGTTAACTGGTGAAGATGAAAGGAGGCTTCACATGAGGTTATCATCCCCTGGAGAGGATGGTTGGGAGACCAGGCCTGGTTTATCTTCAATGTGCCAGTGCATGGACTGCTTCAGGAGAAGGAAGGAAGTGGGTGCTGCCTCTGGTTTTTTGGAGTGTGGCTCAGGCTCTATTGAGAGTCTGTCTTTTTTAGAGTAATGAGGGCTGATCACCCTAGTGCCACAACCTCTCCCCAAGATGAGGAAATCTAAGGTTGTAGTAGGTCAGCTCCCTTGGAGATATACCAAAAACTGTAAAGATTTATTTATATTGCAGTATATTATAATTAATAGTTATTATTCAATGTGCAACTTTCTATGATAGTAATAATAGACTTTAAACAACCTATAGTTATTTAGATAGTATTTTAATTAGATATATAGAACTAATAAAAATAATAAATAAAAATAATATATTTAAAATATGATAATTGAGTGTATAGTAAGTGATGAGCTACCAGAGAGACTTCTAAAGCCTTTTTATAGGCAAAAGGACCCTCTAGAGCTCTAAAAATATAATTACAAAAGTAAAATGAAGTGAAAGAAATAATTAACAAATTTAATTAAAAAACAATTAAAATAAATCCGTGATTAAGCAAATATTTGTTTCCATCAGATATTTCTAAAAAAGAATAAAATTAATATAGGAAATAACTACGTAAGTATGGAAAATAAGAACTATGAGAAAGAATTCTAAAGAGGGAATACAAATAGCTAAAAAAAGTATATTCAAAATAAAAGGAATTTTTTTTATGTGTTTAAATAATCTTCACTTAGTATAAGCAATGGTAAGTTAACTATTTCAATTAAATTAACTATTAAATTAATTGGACAACTAATTAAATCAATACAGGAACTTATTTAACATGAGAAATTAAATTTAATCATATTAAATTAATTTAGTAATATTAGTGACACAATTAAGGGTCAAGGAAGCGCCAAATATTGATGAATATAATTATATGATAAGTTGTATTTAGTTTATTTAAATGTTATTATTAAAATTTTAATTACAGTGTAAGTTAAATTTACACTTACAATATAATTTTAAATAATTTATTTATACATATAAATTATGCCATGATATTATAGAATATTATATTTCTTTATGTAATACAATTTATTTAATAATAAAATTAAGTATAATATTTATTTTATTCATTCACAAAATATTTATAATTTTATTTAAATAATTTGTTGTAATTACATAAAGTTATTCTTCTATATGATTAAAGTAATTTATTGTATAAATTACTGGACTCCTGAGATAGCCTGGCTGACACAAAGTGTCAGCCAGGCTGTCCCAGGAGCCCAGTAAATAAATATACAATTTATTGGAATTCAATAAAGACATAATAATTGCAGAGTATGCATTTAACATTAATATTATATTACATAATAAATTTATATTAATATTTTATTTATATATATAAAGTAAATATAATTATAATTTTATTATAAGATAATTTAAAAGCATTTAATTATATTCCAAAACAAAGGGCGCATTGTTTATTTAATAATTATCAGTTAATTAATTAAAAACCTATAAGATAATTATATTTAACTGTTTATCTTATATTGTAATTACTTTAATTAATTAAATTTAATTATTAAAATATATTTTTCATATACTATTATCCATAGTTATTGCCGCTGTTTTTTGGACCTTTAATTGTGTCAATAAAAAATTAAATAAATTATAATACTTATTTTATAAAATAGTATTAAAATTCTCAACTTAATTTAGAAATAAATAAATTACTTGTTCCATTTAAATTAATTATTTAATTACATTGTTGGAACAAATAATTAATTTCTTTATATAAATTAAAATTGATTACATATTTTGTTGCGTCAAAATATTTTTACTTGTTTCACTTAAAAACCCTTAAAGCATACTGTACCATCTGTTTTGAATTATTTTTTCTCATATTTCCTATATCTCAGGCTTGTTTAGTTAATCACTATTTTTACTTACTGATTTGGGAATTTGTTGTGGGAAAATTTGGTTCTTATTTGGGGTTTTAATTTTTTTTTTTCATATTTTTCTCTAAATTGTTATGTTTCACTTATTCTTTTATTTTCTTGTTTCATCTTATTATGACTCTTGTATTTACAAATGTAGTGGCGCTTCAGAGGACCCATCGCCTATAAAAAGGCCTTGGATAATCCCCTGTAGCCTCATCACTTACTACTCAAACATACTTTTTTAAATTACACTATGAAATTCATTTTATTTACACCTTTTTAAACTGCGCTTCTGCCTATTTAAGTAATAAATTAAAATATTAAAGGTTGTGATAAGAATATTTTAGTATTAATGGTTGATAATTGAACAGAGAGAATAAAAATTTCAGCCAGGCTACTAGAATTAACCAGTGAAATAATTAATTATTTACTGGATGAAGCCGCACCTTATCATTTTAATTATTATTTAATTATAATTTAGTTAAATTAAAATTATTTATAATAAATTAACTAATTACAGAATGATAAAAATTAAATAAATAATTAAAATTAAAATATAAAATTGACCCTTATATTTTTCTCTAACACCGTGCTCATTTGACAGGTTGTAAAAAATAAAAATTTATATTAAAAAAAGATATTAAGATAAAATAAGATTTTAATATTCAAATAATACTAAGTATATACAAAAAATTTAAATTTCTTATTTAGGATTGACTTCTACAGTAAATATTAAATAAATTGATGTATTTCTGACATACTCTGTAAATACATCTTTTTTACGCCTTCTTTTTAGAATAACTTTATTATTTGAAAATACTCCTTCTGGAATATTCTTTTCTCTTTCTCATACTACTGTTTTTAGAATTTGATTGCCGTGCTTTGTCTCTCCTTTGCCTATGTAAGGCCTCTCTTTTTGTTGTCTTTTCATCATTCCATTACTACATTATTTTATTACAATTACAAACAATCAAAACTTATTCTTATATTCTATAACATTAGTATTTACAATAATGTAACTCTAATCTATAAATTATATCAATATTTTAATCCTACCTCTTTTATTTGAGTAATTAGATCACTTAGATTAAGAAATATGTACCATATTGTTGAGAATCCATTTTAACCCTTAAAATCCTCGTAAAACTTCATACCAAAATCTTTTAGACCAAAAGCGTACCTTGACAATTGGGATCCTTTCTGAAATATCCAGGGCTCAACGTTACTTGAGGCGTAATCGAGGGGACCATCTGCATACAAGTACCTGTAAAGGACGAGAGAAGGCAAGAAAACGACAAACGTCATACGTCACGTGATAAAAGTTTTTGCTGCGAACAGGAATCAAACCCCGCTCCAAAACTTAAGTTCATATACTGACTAAACATCATATATATTGTGGTAATTATTGTTATTACTATTTGTGGGTTACTCTTCACTCTTCATTTGCTACATATTTCCTTTTACTCAGCACTCTGTAAGTGGCATTAATTTGCTCATTTTGCAGGGGGAATTGTCTGGTAATTTGGATTTTATTTTTTATTATTATATTTTTTATTTATTTTTCCTGCTTGACCATAATAGAGCAATAACTGTTCTTAGTCCCAGAAGTAATAAAATAATTATATTTTAATATTAATTATTATCATTTTTCAGTTGACAAATTGTCCTGATTAATTTGAATTTTAATTGTTCCAGTTGACAAATTGTCCTGACAATAATATTTTTTTTGAATTAATAAATAATATTTAATTACTTCAGTTGACCTTGAGTCCTGGTAGTTCAAGAATTTTTTTTAATTAATAAAACTCATATTTAACTACTTCAGTTGACATTAAGTCCTGGTAGTTAAGTAATCAATTTAATAAAATTATAAAATAAAAAATTTATATTTAATTACTTCAGTTGACATTAAGTCCTGGTAGTTAAGTTAATCAGTTTAATAAAATTTTGTTAAATTAATAAATTTTCATATTTGATTACTTCAGTTGACAATAAGTTCTGGTAATAAATTAATTGATTTAAATCCTGAAAATAAATAATTATTAATAAAAATTTTAATTTATTTCTACAGTTGATTATATTATAATCCTGGTTTTAAATTTTTTTTTTTACTAATAAATTAATTTATTTAAGTTGATTTTTATCCTAAAAAAATTTTATTATTATTTTTATTTTATTTCTGTTAAATAAAAATTAAAAATAAAAGACTAATTAAATTGTCTCTTTTTTCATTTCAGTTAAATCTTAAAATGACTGACCAAAGTGATTTTGCTGCATGTGAAGAAGAACTAGACCTAATTGATTATGATGAGCCTACCTCTGTAAGTTCTCCTTTAACAAGAAGAATTTCTCAAACTAATAAATCCTTGCCCCAAACAGGATGTAGAAATAGAAGAAGTAGAAATCCTAGTGGACACAACTCAGGATCAGAAGTCCATGATAAACCCACCAGAAGAGCTTCCAAAAGGCTTCAGGATAAAAAAGATGCCGTTGTCTCAACAGGTAAAGAATCTGTCTACCCACATAAAGGAGTTAAGGACAGACAGCTTGAGACTAAAAGTAAGGGTAGATGCCTTGGAAGAACAGGTGAGAAGAACAGATACTTTTCTCCAAGAGAAGAAGAAACCTCTTCCTCCCAGGGATCAACAACAATTGGCTCCCCAGTCCCAAGAGATGGTGGAAGTGTCCAAGTGGCAGTGGGACTGGCTCAACACTCAGTGGGACTACTTGGCTCAAAGCCAGCATCAGTTACCTCAGGTAGGTCCATCAAGGCCCACCCAGGTCAACCCCACTCCTCCCCACCCTTATCAAGGAGGCAAAAGAAGAAGGAAGCCCAATATGGTGATACCCAGCAAACCCTGGTACGTCCCTCTATTGATTCTCAAGTGCCCTTTCTTGTGGATGACTCTGTTCCTTCAGGTAAATCTGGAAGGGAGGATGAAACTTTGAGACCTATAGAGGCTGGGAATAGTAGACAGACATCTCATGTATCTAATCCATTACTTTTAATTGCTACCTCAATGATTAATCCTGATTTGGCTGTGATTGATGAAACTCTTGACCCTGAGTTCTATGAGAGCCTGGAAATTTACTCAGTGTCCTTATTGAGAAACACTCCAGATGTTGCAAGAATTAATGATGAGCACTTGAGAGATATTATTGCCAAGCAAAATCATATAATGAACAATATGCGATTGACTCAGAGATATAATAGTTTGTTAACTGATCAGGGTTATCAAGCATTAAGAAGTGAAGCACAGAAAGTCTCTGATGAATTGTCTCATTACAAAGCAACCCATGAAAAGAAAGTTGCTTTATGGCAAAATATAAAAAATGATTTGTTCAAACTAAAAGATACTGTATCTACCTGTTGCCAGGAGGTAGAGATAGATAAGATAAATCTGAAAAGATTGAATGACCATTTGTCATCTTTTCAAAATAAAAATCAATTATCTTTTGCAACTATCAATGAGAGTTTATCTAGTCTTCCAAGAATGAAAACAAGACTAACAACCATAGAAGAAAAATTGAACTCATTGTTAAATGACCAAAAATATTCTGACATTTCTGTAAAGAACATATAGTGCAGGATGCTCAAATAATCCCTGTGGCTAGTTCATCTAAAGTAAAAATAGCTCCAGAAATACCTGTTGATAACACTGAGTTTCCATCAAAAACTGATGATGCACCAGGATCTCCAACAGAAGGATTAAACAATGAGATTTCAGCACAATTAGAGAAATTACAGCTGCTTCTTACTCAGAAACAGGCTAGTACTAAGGAGACTCCTTCAAATCAAAAGAATTGGCCAAAGCTTGACCAGTACCCAACATTTGATGGTGATTCTTTCTCTGATTGGCAACAATTTATTTGCAGAATTGATAACTTAAAAAATTCTTACAAACTCCCAGATGAGGAAATTGTGTCTAAGTTAATTTCTTTGTTCACTAATGTTGCCCTGATGTGGTATGAATCTGCTCTCCTGGATGGGAATGACTACTCATGGGAGGATTGGAAGAAATTAATTAAAGCACAATTTGGTGGCTCCAAGCTCAGAATGGCTCAACAAAGGCAGTATGAGGAAACTAGATATAGCTCTTCTACTGATAAACCTATTGAGTTTCTAATGAAACTTGTAAAAATCATAAGGGAAATGGACCCAAATGTGGAGTTTGATTTATGGAAGGACAGGATCCTTTATAAATTACCAATGTCTCTGAGAGACTTGATAGTGGCTAGGACTGAGTTCTCCAGAGAACCCTCTTCTTTCATTAATACTTGTAATGAGATCATTCTAAATAACAAGTATGATTCCAGAAGATTCATTCCTAGGACCCCTTTGGAGAAACCCTCCACTTACCAACAGAAGCCTCTGGAAAAGGTTGGTAAACCTTCTGCCCCTGTTGCACCAAAGAAGTATGCAACAAACATTTTCTTCAAGTGCAACAAGCCTTGGAAGAAAGGCCATGTTTGTGACAAGAAGATAAATCTTGTAGAGCAAACAGAGGAGCATGCTGATGACACAGTGGAACTGGATGATACATCAAGTGATTGTGCCAGCAATATTTCATATGAATCTCAACAAGAAATCTTGATGCTGGAAGAAGATATTCATTATTTAAATACTATTAACATTGATAATAATGATTTATCTACAGTTGAAGATGCTGAGATCATATAGAACATTGAGGTTAGCTCAATTATTATTGCCCCTCTTAAGGCACCAGTCTTGATCAATGGAACCAGCATTGAAGTTGTTCTGGATTCTGGAGCTGGAGGAAGTGTAGTATCTGAAAGAGCACTTCCTTCAGTAGATCAAGACTATAAATCTAAACTGAAGCCTATCATTTCTGAAAATTTGAGAGGGTATGGCTCTGTTTTGTCCCCCATTGGTAAATACAAAGCCACAGTGTTTTTTAAATATAACTATGGTTTTGTAAGAGCTATTTGTGATTTTTTTGTCATGAAAAATGATAACTTGAGCAATTGGTTTATTGTAGGAAATGATATTTTAACCAAGTATGCCATAAAATTGGATCCTTCAAACCATTGTTTCACAATGGGGATGAATTGGAAGAGAAAATTTAAGATTTCCTCCCCTAAAAAATTATTAAAACCAGAATTGAACACAAGTAATTCTGTGGTTCAATATAAAGGAAGATCTACAAAGGAAATGCATGCCCTTAGGTCTGAAATTGACAATGCTTCTTTTGGAGAAAAACTTTCTGGTGAGGATAAAGATTCCATCATTAACTTGATAAAATCTTTTCCTATGGCCTTTTCTCATGGGTCACATGAACTGGGATTAGTTAAAGAGGAAATGAAACTTTCATTGTCTTGCCCATTAACTGATATACCACCTAGTTTAAAGAAGAAGCCTTATCCTGCTTCTCCCACAAAGAGAAAAGATATTGAAGATAATATCTATAACCTTTTAAAAATGAATATTATTGAAAAGGTAGTTGAAACACCTAAATATTGTGTTATCTCACCTGTCCTAATTTCTTATGAGAAAGATAAAGCCAGGTTATGTGGTGATTATAGAGCACTAAACACTTATACTGTTGATGATATCTACCCTTTACCTAGAATCACCTCTATACATGCTACTTTACAGGGTGCTAAATATATCAGCTGTTTGGATGGTAATAAAGGATATCACCAGGTACCTGTTGAGAAAAATTTTCAGAACTTTCTGATGATTGCCACTCATATGGGTATTTATAAGTATATTAGGATGCCATTTGGCCCTAAAATTGCCCCTTCAGTTTTCCAAAAAGTTATGGATAACACATTCCATCAAGAGATAATTGAAGGATGGCTGATGGTTTATATTGATGATATCATTATATTCTCAAAACCATTTGAGGACCATCTTAAACACCTGTGTAAAGTATTCCAGAAAATGGATGAAATAAATATGACACTTGCTTTGAAGAAATGTAAATTTGGTTTCCATTCTTTAAAAGCTCTTGGTCATGTTGTTTCAGGCTTACAGATATGTGTTGACCAGAACAAAGTGGCAGCCATACAACAGGTGAAGGCTCCTACTACAGTGAGAGAGCTCCAAAGTTTTTTGGGAATGTGTGGATACTATAGACAGTATATTAAAAATTAACAAGTCATAGCTTTACCCCTTACCCAATTAACTAGAAAGGATGTTGCTTTTGTCTGGAATAGTGAAATACAAAGAGCCTTTGACACTATGAAACACTGTTTGATGTCAGCACCAATTCTTGCTTTACCTGACTTTAATCAACCATTTGTTTTGTACACTGATGCCAGTTTCATTGGTCTTGATGCTGCCCTCCATCAAAAACAAGTGATAAATGATAAAGTTTCAGAAGTAGTAATTTGTTATATTTCAAGAACCTTGGGAAATAGTGAATTGAAATATGATGCTACTTAATTGGAGTGTTTAGCTATAGTATGGGCTCTAGAAAAGCTTCATTATTACCTAGATGACCAGAAATTTGAACTTGTCACTGACTGCAGTGCAGTTAAATCCCTTTTAAACTTGAAAACACCTAACAGACATATGTTCAGATGGCAGCTGGCTGTTCAAGAGTACAGAGGGAGAATGACAATTATTCATAGGGCTGGTATTGTTCACTCAAATGTGGATATGTTATGAAGGTTACCTTTACCAAATGATGACTCTAATCCTGCTTATGATCCTGAGGATGAAATTATTCATATTCATGGGATATATGTGGTTGATATGGAGGAAGAGCTATTACAGCTTATTCTGGAATCATATGATAAAGACAATGACTTGAAAAATTTATGCACCATATTAAATGATCCAAAGAATGCTTCAATACAAGCATTAATTAAAACCCTTCCACCAAAGTACCAAAAAGCTTTAGAAAAAGGTAAATTTTCAATTGATGAAGGATATCTATATTATAGAAGAAAGTTGAGTAATGTTATCGTTATTCCTCCTTCTATGAAAGAAATCATCTTGAAAATTTGTCATGATGACATATTAGCTGGACATTTTGATCTTGACAAAACAATGATTAGAATTAAGAACACCGCTTGGTGGGATAATAAGTCTGAAGACACAAAATTATATGTAACTGGTAAAAGAGCAGGATTAATGCAACATATTGAACCTCCTGATGCTCCATGGCAAATAATAAACATGGATTTTGTAACAGGATTACCTATTGCTTGAAAAGACAGTTATAACTCTTGTTGGGTTATTGTGGACAGATTCACAAAAATGTGTAAATTTATCCCTACCCACAAGGATGTTTCCACTAAAGAATTAGCTTTCTTATGGTGGTCTCATGTTTAATACTGCTGGTTTTCCTAAAGCCATAATCTCTGACAGAGACCCTAAATTTACTTCTGAGTTTTGGATGTCTCTGATGGATGTTTGTGGTTGTGATCTGAAACTTTCTACTGCCCATCACCCTCAGACTGATGGTTTAGCTTAAAGAATGATTCAGACTTTAGAGGACATGATAAGAAGATATTGTGCCTTTGGCCTTGAGTATAAAGATAATGACAGATTCACTCATGATTGGGTTACCTTACTTCCTGGGTTAGAATTTGCTTATAATAGTACTGTTCATTCTGTTACTCAAAGAAAGCCTTTTGAGCTCTGGCTTGGATATGTTCCTAATACTCCTGCCCAAATTCTCAATAACAAAATACCTAAATTGGATATACATCCTGGTGTAAAATCTTTTCTTCAAATTCAACAACTATGTAGAAATCATGCTCAAAAATGTATTGAAAAATCATTTGAATATGAGAAGAAAAGATGGGACAAATCCCATAAAGAATACACTTATAAAAAGGGTGATGAAGTGTTGATTTCTACAGTCCACTTCAACATACAAGGTAATAAAAAATTGAAAGATCCATTTGTTGGTCCATTTGTTGGTCCATTTGTTGTCAGAAGAATGATTGAAGATAATGCAGTTGAAGTTATTCTGTATTCTCCATATGACAGAAAACATCCTGTTTTTCCAATATCTCTTTTGAAACCTTACACATCCAATAGTGATTTATTTCTAAAAAGGAGGGGTAGACCAAAGAAAACCCCAAATGAAATCACTGAAACAGCAGAAATTGAAAAAATTTTAAATGACAGAATAGTCACTGCTGAAAAGGGTACAGAATAATTATTGAGATTCAAGAATAAATCATCTGAATATGATTCTTGGATACCTGGCAAGGAGATATCTAATCTTCCTACTCTACTAAAAAAGTATAAAAAGAAAAAATCATAGCATTTTTTTTATTGTTTTTTTTTAGAGTGAGGTAGTGTCAGCCAGGCTACTAGACTTAACCAGTGAAATAATTAATTATTTACTGGATGAAGCCGCACCTTATAATTTTAATTATTATTTAATTATAATTTAGTTACACTAAAGTTAGTTATAATAAATTAAGTAATTACAGAATGATAAAAATTAAATAAATAATTAAAATTAAAATATAAAATTGTCCCTTATATTTTTCTCTAACACCGTGCTCATTTGACAGGTTGTAAAAAATAAAAATTTATATTAAAAAATAGATATTAAGATAAAATAAGATTTTAATATTCAAATAATACTAAGTATATACAAAAAATTCAAATTTCTTATTTAGGATTGACTTCTACAGTAAATATTAAATAAATTGATGTATTTCTGACATACTCTGTAAATACATCTTTTTGACCCCTTCTTTTTAGAATAACTTTATTATTTGAAAATACTCCTTCTGGAATATTCTTTTCTCTCTCTCATACTACTGTTTTTAGAATTTGATTGCCATGATTTGTCTCTCCTTTGCCTATATAAGGCCTCTCTTTTTGTTGTCTTTTCATTATTCCATTACTACATTATTCTATTACAATTACAAACAATCAAAACTTATTCTTATATTCTATAACATTAGTATTTACAATAACGTAACTCTAATCTATAAATTATATCAATATTTTAATATTACCTCTTTTATTTGAGTAATTAGATCACTTAGATTAAGAAATACGTAACATATTGTTGAGAATCCATTTTAACCCTTAAAATACTCGTAAAACTTCATACCAAAATCTTCTAGACCAAAAGCGTACCTTGACAAAAACAGTAATTACTTTATTGACCACATTGATCCCTGTCCATTTTTGTTAAAAGTCTTTAAATTTTTATTATTAAAATTATATATTTCTTATCTTTTATTTCATTTCCTTTTTATTTCCCCTTTTACCTTTTTTTCCAATTACCTTTTCCACATTTATTCTAGACGACGGGCCGACACTTTGCCTCCATTCAATTCTCACCTTTTGTAGATTTATACACAATTTTTGTCGTTCACTTTTGGATATGTAACCAGAATCAAATGGATGGAAACAAAACCTTACTGAATAGCAATTAGACAGATTTCCATCATTCAACATGAATTCTTGCAACATCGCCTTCAAACTACCTCATCCAGAATCAAATTCAGCTATTCTGAAAAAGTTTCTACCAATTTTCTGTGAATCTTTTATTGAGCACCTTTGCAAGTTCTGTTTCCCAGGGGCAACTTTTTCTTGGAACCTTGACTGGTTTAAAAAATAGAACCAGGTCTTTGAATATTTTCTCATTAAACACTGGGACAATGCCTTAAAAATCAATAATTTGATTGCATATCTGACTGACTCAACTCAAATTAGCTTCTCAAATCAAATGGGAGTTCTTCACTGTTGGTTTTTAGCTCATACAGATAAATTAAGACTTGTGGAGGATTCTGATAGCTCTCAAGAAACAATCAAAGTGAGAAAGAATAAATATAGATTAAAAAAAAGTATGAATATCCCCTTTTTTTAACCATTTTTATTCATGACCTTTATTTCAAATAACAATGTTTCTTAGAATTCAGTTAACCGAACTAAACTTCTCAAATAACTTCCACATTTTGAAGCATATCACAACCTCTTCACAAAAATCAAGTGTTTTTCAGAAACATAAATTGTTAATGATGGATTATTGAGATGTATCTTAATGCAATGGAGATCTGATGATTTTTCTAAAGCTGCACAATATCTTGACCAACAACACTTTGATATTTGAGATACTTTTACCTACTCTGGATGTGTGCTAAAGAACTTGGCTTTTTACAACAGAATTAGTTTGGTTTCAACATTATCACCTAAGATTAATCCTTCTCAGTCCCCTGAGGTTTTCCAAATGACTGTTTGTCAGCCAGGCTACTAGACTTAACCGGTAAAATAATTAATTATTTTACTGAGTTGAAGCCACGCCCCTTCTTCTTACTAATAATTAATTATCTACTTAAATATTACTTACAATTAACTAGTTAAGTACAATAAGTAGTATATTTAATTAGTGTAAATAAAATGTCCCTTACAATTTTACTCCCTAACACCGTGCTCAATGGTATAAGTCAATTGGAATAGAATTTAATAATAAGATTATAATAAAAAAAACTTTAAAACAATTATATTACCTCAGTGAGAGATCTGGAATACTGTGAGAGTAATATAATTAATTAATTATTGTGTAATTAATTGTGACAGTCCAAGGAACTCAAACTTTATTGCTAATAAATTTGATGTCCTTGTTGACGTACCAGTTTATATAATTCTTGTGTCATATATGTACTCCTTTCAGTCATTCTTTTCTCACTTGCTTACAATATATGGTGTAAATTCCGTATATTTTATTCCATCATGTTTTGCTATAAAAGGCCTCTTACTTTGTGCTTTTCAAACTATTCTTTTATCACTTACATTATTATTATACTTACAACACTACATTTATTTCTATATTTTATAACGTTAGTATTTACAACATCGTAATTCTAATCTATAATTTATGTTGATATCTTAAATTTACCTCTTATATTTGAGTAAATTAATCAAATTAATTTTAGAAATATGTACCTTTTTGTTGAGAGACTTTTAAAACCTTTAAATATCCCGTGAAAACCTGGAATAAACTTCTAGACCCAAAAGACCCCTTGACAATTGACGGCCTTCCCAAATTATCGACGGCGCATCGTGATTTGAGGGCGTAATTGAAGGGACCATTGGCGTTTGAGTACCTGTAAGGACGAGAAAGCAACGAAAACAACGAAGGTCATGCGTCACATGACAAATTTTTTTTGCTGCAAACAAGAATTGAACCGCGCTCCAAAAATTAGGTTCATATATTGACTAAACGTCGTATATATCGTGGTACTTATTGAAATTACTATTTGTGGGTTATTCTTCACTCTTCATTTGCTACGTATTTCCTTTTACTCAGCACTCTGTAAGTGGCATTAATTTTCTCATTTTACAGGGGGAATCGTCTGGTAATTTGGATTTAATTTTTTATTATTATATTTTTTATTTATTTTTCCTGCTTGACCATAATAGAGCAATAAGTTTTCTTAGTCCCAGAAGTATTAAAATAATTATATTTTAATATAAATTATTATAATTTTTCAGTTGAAATTTGTCCTGATTAATTTAAATTTTAATTGTTCCAGTTGACAAATTGTCCTGACAATAATATTTTTAATTAATATATAATTCATATTTAATTACTTCAGTTGACCTTGAGTCCTGGTAGTTCAATAAATTTTTTTAATTAATAAAACTCATATTTAATTATTTCAGTTGACATTAAGGCCTCGTAGTTAAGTGATAAGCTTAATAAAATTTTAAAATAAAAATTCATATTTAATTACTTCACTTGACATTAAGTCCTGGTAGTTAAGTGATCAGTTTAATAAAATTTTGTTAAATTAATAAAGATTCATATTTGATTACTTCAGTTGACAATAAGTCCTGGTAATAAATTAATTAATTTAAATCCTGAAAATAATTATTTAAAATTATTAATAAAAATTTAAATTTATTTCTACAGTTGATTATATTATAATCCTGGTTTAAAATTATTTTTTTTTTGAATTAATAAATTAATTTTATTTAGTTGATTTTGATCATATAAAAAGATTTTTTTTTATTATTTTTATATTTATTTTTTTTTAAATAAAAATCAAAAATAAAGACTAATTAATCTTATTGTCTCTTTTCTTCATTTCAGTAAAATCTTAAAATGACTGACCAAAGTGGTTCTGCTGCACTTGAAGAGGAACTACACTTGATTGATTATGATGAGCCTACTTCTGTAAGTTCTCCTTTAACAAGAAGAATTTCTCAGACTAATAAATCCTTGCCCCAAACAGGATGTAGAGATGGATGAAGTAGAAATCCTAGTGGACACAACTCAGTATCAGAAGCCTATGATAAACCCAACATAAGAGTTTCCAAAAGGCTTCAGGATAAAAAAGATGCCATTGTCTCAACAGGTAAAGAATCTGTCAACTCACATAAAGGAGCTAAGGACAGAAAACTTGAGACTAAAGGCAAGGGTAGATGCTCTGGAAGAAAAGGTGAGAAGGATAGATACCTTTCTTCAAGAGAAGAAGAAACCTCTTCCTCCCAGGTATCAACAACAATTGGCTCCCCAGTCCCAAGAAAAGGTGGAAGTCTCCAAGTGGCAGTGGGACTGGTTAAACACTCAGTGGGACTACCTGTCTCAAAATCAGCATCAGTTACCTCAGGCAGGTCTGTCAAGGCCCAACCAGGTCAAACCCACACCTCCCCACCCTTATCAAGGAGGCAAAAGAAGAAGAAAGCCCAATATGGTGATACCCAGAAAACCCTGGTACGTCCCTCTATTGATTCTCAAGTTCCTTTTCTTGTGGCTGATTCTGTTCTTTCAGGTAAATCTGAGAGGGAAGAAGAAACCTTGAGACCAGTAGAGTCTGGGAGCAGTAGACTGATATCTCATGTCTCTAATCCATTACTTTTAATTTCTACCTCAATGATTAACCCTGAGATGGCTGTGATTGATGAAACTCTTGACCCTGAGTTCTATGAGAGTCTGGAAATTTACTCAGTTTCCTTATTGATAAACACTCCAGATGTAGCAAGAATTAATGATGAGTACTTGAGAGATATTATTGCCAAACAAAATCATATAATGAACAATATGCAATTGACTCAGAGATATAATAGTTTGTTAACTGATCAGGGTTATCAAGCATTAAGAACTGAATCACAGAGAGTCTCTGATGAATTGTCTCATTACAAAACAACCCATGAAAAGAAAGTTGCTTTATGGAAAAATATAAAAATTGATTTGTCTAAACTAAAAGATACTGTATCTGCCTGTTGCCAGGAGGTGGAAATAGATAAGATAAATCTGAAAAGATTGAATGACCATTATTTATCTTTCAAAAATAAAAATCAGTTATCTTTTGCAACTATCAATGAGAGTTTATCTAGTCTTCCAAGAATGATAACAAGACTAACAACCATTGAAGTAAAATTGAACTCATTGTTGAATGACCAGAAATATTCTGACATTTCTGTGAAGGAAAATATAGTGCAGGATGCTTAAATAGTACCTGTGACTAGTTCATCTAAAGTAAAAATAGCTCCAGAAATACCTGTTGATAACACTGAGCATCCATCAAAAATTGATGATGCACCAGGATTTTCAACAGAAGGATTAAACAATGAGATTACAGCCCAATTAGAGAAATTACAGCTGCTTCTAACTCAGAAACAAGCTAGTACTAAGGAGACCCCTTCAAATCAAAAGAATTGGCCAAAACTTGACCAATATCCTACATTTGATGGTGATTCTTCCTCTGATTGGCAACAATTTATTTTCAGAATCAATAACTTAAAAAATTCTTACAAACTCCCAGATGAGAAAATTATGTCCAAGTTAATTTATTTGTTCACTAATGTTGCCCTAATGTGGTATGAATCTGTTCTCCAGGATGGGAATGACTACTCATTGGAGGATTGGAAGAAATTGATTAAAGCACAATTTGGTGGCTCCAAGTTCAGAATGGCTCAACAAAGGCAGTATGAGGAAACTAGATATAGCTCTTCTAATGATAAACCTATTGAGTTTTTAATGAAACTTGTAAAAATCTTAAGGGAAATGGACCCAAATATGGAGTTTGAGTTATGGAAGGACAGGATCCTTTATAAATTACCAATGTCTCTGAGAGACTTGATAGTGGCTAGGACTGAGTTCTCCAGAGAACCCTCTTCTTTCATTAATACTTGTAATGAGATCATTCTAAATAACAAGTATGATTCCAGAAGATTCATTCCTAGGACCCCTTTGGAGAAACCCTCCACTTACCAACAGAAACCTCTGGAAAAGGTTGGTAAACCTTCTGCCCCTGTTGCACCAAAGAAGTATGCAACAAACACTTTCTTCAAGTGCAACAAGCCTTGGCAGAAAGGCCATGTTTGTGACAAGAAGATAAATCTTGTAGAACAAACAGAGGAGCATGACACAGTAGCACTGGATGATACATCAAGTGATTGTGCCAGCAATATTTCATATGAATCTCAACAAGAAATCTTAATGCTGGAAGAAGATATTCATTATTTAAATACTATTGATATTGATAATAATGCTTTATCTACAGTTGAGGATGGTGAGATCATAAAGAACATTGAGGATAACTCAATTGTTATTTCCCCTCTCAAGGCACCAGTCTTGATTAATGGAACCAGCATTGAAGTTGTTCTGGATTCTGGAGCTGGAGGAAGTGTAGTTTCTGAAAGAGCACTTGCTTCAGTGGATCAAGACTATAAATAAAAACTGATGCCTATAATTTCCAAAAATTGGAGAGGTTATGGCTCTGTTTTGTCCCCCATTGGTAAATACAAAGCCACAGTGTTTTTTAAATATAACCATGGTTTTGTAAGAGCTATTTGTGATTTTGTTTTCATGAGGAATAATAACTTAAGCAATTGCTTTATTGTAGGGAATGATATTTTAACCAAGTATGGCATAAAATTGGATCCCTCAAATCAATGTTTCACAATGGGGATGAATGGGAAGAGAGAATTTAAGATTTCCTCCCCTAAAAAATTATTGAAACCAGAATTAAACACATGTAATTCTGTAGTTCAATGTAAAGGAAGATCTACAAAAGAGATGCATGCCCTTTTTTCTGAAATTGACAATGCCTCTTTTGGAAAATAACTTTCTGGTGAGGATAAAGATTCCATCATTAACTTGATAAAGTCTTTTCCTATGGCCTTTGCTCATGGATCACATGAACTGGGATTAGTTAAAGAGGAAATGAAACTTTCATTGTCTTGCCCATTAACTGATATACCACCTAGTTTAAAGAAGAAGCCTTATTATGCTTCCCCCACAAAGAGAAAAGATATTGAAGACAATATCTCTACCCTTTTAAAAATGAATATTATTGAAAAGGTAGTTGAAAAAACTAAACATTGTGTTATCTCACGTATCCTAATTTCTTATGAGAAAGATAAAGCCAGGTTATGTGGTGATTATAGAGCACTAAATACTTATACTGTTGATGATATCTGCCCTTTACCTAGAATTAGCTCTATACATGCTACTTTACAGGGTGCTAAATATATCAGCTGTTTGGATGGTAACAAAGGATATCACCAGGTACCTGTTGAGAAAAATTCTCAGAACTTTCTGATGATTGCCACTCATATGGGCATTTATAAGTATATTAGGATGCCATTTGGCCCTAAAAATTCCCCTTCAGTTTTCCAAAAAGTCATGGATAACACATTCCATCAAGAGATAATTGAAGGATGGCTGATGGTTTATATTGATGATATCATTATATTCTCAAAAACATTTGAGGACCATCTTAACCACCTGTGTAAAGTATTGCAGAAAATGGATAAAATAAATATGACACTTGCTTTAAAGAAATGTAAATTTGGTTTCCATTCTTTAAAAGCTCTTGGTCATGTTGTTTCAGGCTTACATATATGTGTTGACCAGAACAAAGTGGCAGCCATACAACAGGTGAAGGCTCCTACTACAGTGAGAGAGCTCCAAAGTTTTTTGGGAATGTGTGGATACTATAGACAGTATATTAAAAATTACCAAGTCATAGCTTTACCCCTTACCCAATTAACTAGAAAGGATGTTGCTTTTGTCTGGAATAGTGAAAGACAAAGAGCCTTTGACACTATGAAACACTGTTTGATGTCAGCACCAATTCTTGCTTTACCTGACTTTAATCAACCATTTGTTTTGTACACTGATGCCAGTTTCATTGGTCTTGGTGCTTCCCTCCATCAAAAACAATTGATAAAGGATAAGGTTTCAGAAGTAGTAATTTGTTATATTTCAAGAACCTTGAGAATTAGTGAGTTGAAATATGGTGCTACTCAATTAGAGTGTTTAGCTGTAGTTTGGGCTCTAGAAAAGCTTCATTATTACCTATATGACCAGAAATTTGAACTTGTCACTGACTGCAGTGCAGTTAAATCGCTTTTAAACTTGAAAACACCTAACAGACATATGTTCAGATGGCAGTTGGATGTTCAAGAATACAGAGGGAGAATGACAATTATTCATAGGGCTGGTATTGTTCACTCAAATGTGGATATGTTATCTAGGTTACCTTTGCCAAATAATGACTCAAATCCTGCGTATGATCCTGAGGATGAAATTATTCATATACATGGGATATATGTGGTTGATATGGAGGAAGAGCTATTACAGCTTGTTCTGGATTCATATGATAAGGACACTGACTTGAAAAAGTAATGCACCATATTAAATGATCCAAAGAATGCTTCAATACAAGCATTAATTAAAACCCTTCCACCAAAGTACCAAAAAGCTTTGGAAAAAGGTAAATTTTCAATTGATGAAGTATATCTATATTATAGAAGAAAGTTGAGTAATGTCATTGTTATTCCTCCTTCTATGAAAGAAATCATCTTGAAAATTTGTCATGATGACATATTATTTGGTCATTTTGATCTTGAAAAAACAATGATCAGAATTAAGAACACTTCTTGGTGGGTTAATATGTCTGAAGACACAAAATTATATGTTGAGTCTTGTGATTCTTGCCAAAAATCAAAAAGATTAACTGGTAAAAGAGCAGGATTAATGCAACATATTGAACCTCCTGATGCACCATGGCAAATAATAAACATGGATTTTGTAACAGGATTACCTATTGCTGGTAAAGACAGTTAAACTCTTGTTGGGTTATTGTGGACAGATTCACAAAAATGTGTAAATTTATCCCTACTCACAAGGGTTTTTCCACCAAAGAATTAGCTTTCTTATGGTGTACTCATATGTTTAATACTGCTGGTTTTCCTAAAGCCATAATCTCTGACAGAGACCCTAAATTTACTTCTGAATTTTGGATGTCTCTGATGTATGTTTGTGGTTGTGATCTGAAACTTTCTACTGCCCACCATCCACAGACTGATGGTTTAGCTGAAAGAATGATTCAGACTTTAGAGGACATGATTAGAAGGTATTGTGCCTTTGGCCTTTAGTAAAAAGATAATGACAGATTCACTCATTATTGGGTTACCTTATCTCCTGGGTTGTAATTTGCTTATAATAGCACTGTTCATTCTGTTACTCAAGGAAAGCTTTTAGAGCTCTGGCTTGGATATGTTCCAAATACTCCTGCCCATCTTCTCAATAACAAAATACCTAAGTTGGATATACATCCTGGTGTAAAATCTTTTCTTCAAATGCAACAACTATGCAGAAATCATGCTCAACAATGTATTGAAAAATCATTTGAATATGAGAAGAAGAGATGTGTCGGTCAGTCGTCTAGAAGAGGTAAGAAAAATAGGAGAAAAAGGAGGAGAGAAGGAGGAGGACAAGGGAAAATAAAGAAATAAACCAAAAATATATATTTAATTTATTTGAGAGGGAAACAACGGTGAGCAACTTTGAGAGGTGACAAAAACTTAGATTTTATTAACAATAATATTATTAAATGTAAGGGTTCTGCGCGGCAAACACTTTTAATTACTATCAGACTTAAAGCAACCTTTGATTTGTTGTATAGAATTTTAATTAGATTTGTATTACTAATAAAAATATATAAACGTAATAAAATGGTTATTTAATTTGTTGAGTGTGTAATAAGTGATGAGGCTACAGGGGATTATCCTAGGCCCTTTTATAGGCAATGGGTCCTCTGAAGCGCTACTATCTTTGTAAATACAATGATTAGAATGGAATAAAACAAATATATCAAAAGAGTAAATGAAACATAACAATATAGAGAAAAACATGAAACAATTAATTAAAACCCCAATTAAGAATCCAATTTTCCCGTCATTAATTCCCAAATCAGTAAGTGAAAATAGTGAATAACTAAACAAGATTGGAACATAGGAACTATGAGAAAAATAATTCCAAACAGATGGTACAGTCTGATTAAAGGACATTTTAAGTGAAACAAAAAATAATTTGATGCAACAAAACATGCAATTAATCTCAATTTAGTCCAAATTAATTTATTTGTTTTTTCTAACACAATTAAGGGTCAGAAGAAGCGTCATTAATTATTTTTTAGTATCATATGAGAGGTATTATTTAATATATAAATTTAAGTAATTAATTTAAATATATTATAAATCAATTTTACACTTATAATTATAATATATGTTTTTCAATTAATTAAATATAAATTAATAATTATTAAATACATAAAAATGCGCCATTATTTGTAGAATATATTATATTATGTTCAATTTAACTGTATATAAAAATATATATAACCAATAAATTTAATGTAACACTTGTATATAATAAAATACTTATATAATTTCATTATGCAATAAAATATTAAGTTATATTCATTAAATACAATTCTTACCCACTCTTTAAGATTTTATAATTTATATATCATTTACTGGACTCCTGGAATAGCCTGGCTGACAAGATGGGACAAATCCCATAAAGAATACTCTTATAAAAAGGGTGATGAAGTGTTGATTTCTACAGTCCACTTCAACTTACAAGGTAATAACAAATTGAAAGATCCATTTGTTGGGCCATTTGTTGTCAGAAGAATGATTGGAGATAATGCAGTTGAGGTTATTTTGTATTCTCCATATGACAGAAAACATCGTGTTTTTCAAATATCTCTTTTGAAAACCTACACATCCAATAGTGATTTATTTCCAAAAAGGAGGGGAAGACCAAAGAAAACCCCAAATGAAATCACTGAAACAGCAGAAATTGAAAAAATTCTAAATGACAGAATAGTCACTGCTGAAAAAGGTACAGAATACTTATTGAGATTCAAGAATAAATCATCTGAATATGCCTGGGAAGGAGATATCTAATCTTCCTACTCTACTAAAAAAGTATAAAAAGAAAAAATCATAGCATTTTTTTATTGTTTTTTTAGAGTGAGAGAGTGTCAGCCAGGCTACTAGAGTTAACCCGTAAAATAATTAATTATTTTACTGAGTTGAAGCCACGCCCCTTCTTCTTACTAATAATTAATTATCTACTTTAATATTACTTACAATTAACTAGTTAAGTACAATAAGTATTATAATTAATTAGTGAAAATAAAATGTCCCTTACAATTTTACTCCCTAAAACCGTGCTCAATGGTATAAGTCAATGGGAATAGAATTTAATAATAAGATTATAATAAAAAAACTTTAAAACAATTATATTACCTCAGTGAGAGATCTTGAATCCCGTGAGAGTAATATAATTAATTAATTATTGTGTAATTAATTGTGACAGTCCAAGGAACTCAAACTTTATTGCTAATAAATTTGATATCATTGTTGACGTTGTAGACAACCCTATAGTACTAGCTATAGGCCTTGACCAAGGGAGTTGGAGAAAAACCAGAGAGAAAATCCCCTGTCCCTTTAGAAAAATAGAGTGAGATTTACTTGCTAAAGTAAGTTGGTTCCTGTTTTGCTAAAGCTCCTGTTTAACACACTTGACTGCTTGATGAGCCAAGAAAGTAGTCCCCAGATAGACTACCAGACAATAGAACTGAAATGTAGAACAAAGTCCACACCAGAGACAGCAAAGATACTTGATGTAGGCTGTAAATCCACACCAGAGACAGAAATAATACTTGCTATAGCTTGCAAGACTATAACAGAGAAAACAGTTGCCAAAGTTAAGTTAAATGAAGAACTCACTTGCAACAAACACAGCCAATTGGGGCCAGAAAACAGTGAAAACTGAGTGAGGAACAATGATATCACCTCCGGATGGTTGTATGATGATTAAGGTTGCCCCAAACTTTCTTATTCACTATGTACACACAGACCACTATCTAAGAGCCCATGCGCACCCACCAATCTGGTGCCTGTACCTGCCAAATTGCATAAAAAACCCTCCTAGAGCGCTTCCCAACCTCCTAAAACAGAGGCGGGCGGGCCGCCTGACGTCGGAGATGCAGCCTGAAGCGGCCCGGCCTCCCTGAAGCCAGAAAACCAATAAAAACCACTAATCTACTTAGAAAAATTAGCTACAACTACTAAAACCTTTAAAACACGGAATTTCACTATAACAACATTGGGACATGAAATATAAAGAAAAAATAGCTCTATCCAATGGTACTAAGCACTTAACCGTAAGACTTAAGGTTATCCCGTAAAACAAGAAAAACAAACCAATTTAAACAGCAATCTTTTATAAATGATAAATGAGGAAATGACCCCTTAAAACTCAGAATATGAAAAATGTCTACAAGACATAAAATATAGAGAAAAACCAGGGCTATCCAATGATAGTACCCACATACCTGCAGACCCAATATCCACAGAATAAAACCCGAAAAATACCCAATTCCTTAACAGATGTCAATTATGACATGCACAAACAGTGCCAAATCACACAACAAAGGCCCCTGCCAATGTTGGAAGACCACATCCTCCCTCCAATTGAGAATTTCCGCATTCTTTCTTCATCCAACCACCATGTTTAACCTTCTTCCCAAATCTGCCTCTGAAATGGGTCCTTGCCAATACTGCATCAACAATAATTTAATCTGCACCATGACACCACCTGTCCATCCATACAGAACGTCCTGCAATGTCTGCTAATCCAGGAAAAAGACCTACCACAGACCTGGTCCACTTTCTTCTGCAACAGATTCACCTCCACCTCAACCTGGTCCTTCTTCTGCCAGCACCAAAAGATCTAGGCCATCCATCCTTATACCCAGATTAATCAAAAAGCTTCACCCTTCCCAGAAGAGCGCACAACCCATAAAACAACAAGTTACACCATCCCTGGTCCATCTGATTGTAAAGAACATTCATTTCTTCCTTCAACTTTAAAACTGTTGACTTCTCAATTCCTCCATCTTCTGATAGTGATTATAACAATTTAGGATCCATTGCACCACCAACATCAACGCACTTGCCCACTATCAAGGCCAAGTTCCAACAACACACATCTCAACAGAAACAACTTCTGCTTCACTACTTCCAATCCACTCTTGCTAGAGATCCACAGGACATTGAGAACAGAAGACACCTCATTCACCAGTTCAAGACTAATTCTGAACACTTCATTTCATCTCTTTATTCCCTCTGTAATTCCACTAGTACTTGAGTTTGATTCAGAAAGAAAAATTGACCACACCCTCTATAGGATGTAACCACAAAACAACCCTCAGTATTAAGTCTTGGGGGACCATCCTTATTTTATAGTCTTGGGGGACTCAAAAACCCTCAGTTTAAAGTCTTGGGGGACTCAAAAACCTAAATCATAAACCCAGAACCAGATATCAACCACATTAAGACACAGAGAAAAAACTAACATTCTGGGGTAATTGTAAATATAGCAGCCAGCCCATCAATTTACCCCAAACTTGCCTTTGCTAAATTCGGAGGCTCCCCCTGTTGATACCCTCTACCAATCTTTCAAACCAAACTCCAACAAAAAAAAAATTTCCCTCAGTTTATAGTCTTGGGGGACTTACAACCCTCAGTTTAAAATCTTGGGGGACTAACACAGTGTTCAGTTTAAAGTCTTGATGGACTATCTTGATAAAATCTTGAAACCAGACAGTTTAAAGTCTTGGAGGACTAACAGAAACCAGATTTCAGTTTAAAGTCTTTATGGACTGCCTTGATACCATAGATTTTTCAGTTTAGAGTCTTGATGGACTTTCTTGATACCATAGATTTTTCAGTTTAGAGTCTTGATGGACTGACGGAATTTTGCATAAAATAGACACAGCCGATTTCATGCAGCACACCTCTACAGCCAACCTGCTGAACTTCCACCTTCACTTCATCATCTACCCATCACTGACAAAAATCTCCTCCTATCCCTTTTCATCATCTTTTCTCACCACAGATCATGGCTGGATCTCCTGGTGTTAACCCTTCTACTCTCCCTTGCTTCACTGCTCCCAAGGACTATGCCTGCAAACAGTGCATCCACATGTGCAGAACTTGCACATTCACTCTTCCAAATCCTGAATCCAAATTCTACAACAGGGCTTGTTATTCTTGCTATTCCAAAAAGAAAAGATGTGACAGAGATGCCAACTACCCTATTCCTCCCCCTTCACCTTTCCACAAATACATCTCTAGATCCCCTACTAGATCCCCAGAGCTTGGTCCTTCCTCTTCCTCTTTATCTTCTGCTCCTTCCAGAAGATCCAGAAGCTCAGCTTCCCGCACTCTTCCCAAAAGACCAGCCTTAGCTTCCCAAGAAACTGCTTTTATCTCCGCCAAATAAGCTCCAAAGGCTTCAAAATCAACTTCCAGGCTTCTAGACCGCGTCCAGGCGGCCCGGCTGACATCAGGCAGCCCGCCCGCCTCACCAAACAGTGAAAATCAGGGCCAAAACCTCCAAAAATGGCCAGAAAACAGCCAAATTCATTCAGACAACAACAACAACTCAACCCAACTACCTCCTACTGCTCCCAGAGCAATGCAATCCACCCTTCCAAAGTCCAAAAGCACCAAAATTTCCCAGATTTCTAAGAGACCTGTCAGAGAATCCCAAGAAGAAACCAGAACACCACACACTTCTCCACAACAACAACTTTATCCCCAAATAAGACAAAGAAACTACACCTCTCCTCTGTCAGCCAACTACTCTTCTGAAAGTTCCATCTCATCAAAATCTCCATCCAGAAGAGATCAATCTGCTTCCAAATCCCCCTCTCATGCTCCATCCTTTAACAACCCTGATACCCCATTACCAGCACCTCCTCCAGCTGAATCCGACAGAAATAACAACCGCAACAACAACAACAATCTCACTGCTCCAACTAGGCCCTGGGAAAATCAGCATCCCAGTTCACCTTCTCAGGATCCTTCAGAGGAAGACCATGAAAATCAATATCTTTCCCTAGTTGATCCACCCACTATGACCATTACAAAATTGTCAGAGATCCAAATCCCAGCTGCTTACAGATTTGATGAGCTTCCAATCTGTAAGTACCAATTAATTATTCCATTTCTTCAACAAAAATAATTAATGATCCAATTCTTCTTGTCTAGTTGGCACCCCTACTCCTGAATCTATTATTGGAGTTGGCCAAACTCTTGAAACTTCATTGACCCTGGATTATGGAGACATGAAGAAACACCTAAGAACCATGTGTTCCAATATGCTAAAAGCCTTTGCCCTCCATGGACCTTTGAATGACTTTGAAAAATCCCTGAGAAAGCGCCTGTTGAACAACCACTGGAAAATATCTAGGATCATTAAGCACACCCTCCAGCACTCCATTCCTGCCTCTTCTTCTTCCTCCTCTGAACTTCCCTCTAATCCAATTCCTGCCCATTACAATCCATATAATCTCCCCAGCAGGATGCACTTCAAAGAACACAGTGCTTCCCACAATCCCAACAAAAAAGAAAAACAACATCACAATCTGGAACAGCCTCCAGAAGCTTTATCATCCAGACAATGAGCTCCCGAAAAAAGATTAGAAACATAATAATATTATAAAACAATTAATAAAAATAATTTCAGAATTTTTTTTTTTTTTTCAGAGTGAGATACTAATATATTAAAATTAAAAAATTATAAAAAAAATGAAATAAAATAAAATAAATGAAATAAAAAAAATAAAAAAAAAATACAAATGGTATTCCCCAGCCAATTGATGAGCTGATCCCCTGATACCTTACCCACATCAAAGTGCACCTTGATGTGGATACACAATTAATTCTTTTAAATGTTTAACAGAAAAAAAAATTCAAAAAATTTAGAAATTCAGAAGATAATAAAAATAATGAAACACAGAAACACATGAAATAAATAATAAATAAAAAAGAAAATAGCATTGACCGGCCAATTGATGAGCCTTTCCCCACCAATTCTTGCCCACATCCAGGTGACCCAGATGTGGTAACACCCTATATTTTTGATTTTATAATTTTAAACAACCCCCATAAAAAAATCAAAAGAAAAAAAGAGAAAAAAGAAAATAATCAAAAACTGCTATCTAGCAAAAACATAACTGCAAAATCAAAGACAGTCCAGCTCCATAGATGGTCCAATAAGGGAAAGTCCTATCCATAGAAATGATCACTGGGTGGGCTCCCTCCAATAAGTAAAAATGATGGGAGACCACCAGTGATCCACCACCAATCTGAAAGAACCAAAGATAAAGAAGCCAGTCCCAAACAGTTTAAAGTCATAGCGGACTTGAAACCTGAATAATAAACAACAGAACTAGAATTCAACTAGGAAAAACAAAAGACTTGAGACAGACATTCTGGGGTAACTGTTCTACAGAGCAGCCAGCTCATCAGTTACCCCCACACTTGCCACAATAAAATCTAGAAGCCCCCCCTGGGTACCTTCTAAACAACAAATCACAACATCCAACACAATAAAGCAAAACCAATAAAAGTGAAGAGTCCGGAACTGGAAAACCAAAGGAATTACCAGTTTAAAGTCATAGAGGACTAAAACTTGTGAAAAGAAACCAATACTAGGGTTCAACCAAATTAAGAAAAAGGGTTGGAAACAGACAATCTGTGGTAACTGTTGATAGAGCAGCCAGCCCATAAGTCACCCCCACACTTTCCAAGACAAAATCTAGAGGCCCCACCCATGGGTACCCTCTAACAAA
The DNA here is from genome assembly GCA_030280995.1 of Hemileia vastatrix. Lineage (NCBI taxonomy): Eukaryota > Fungi > Basidiomycota > Pucciniomycetes > Pucciniales > Zaghouaniaceae > Hemileia > Hemileia vastatrix. Next base: position 31,379,957 of record JASXTE010000003.1, on the reverse strand, counting down.
AGTTTCCAACAAACAGATGCATAGCATCACCACAAAAAAAACCAAGATTAAAGAATGGTCCATAGTTTATCTTCATTGTGGAGTCAATCTTCTTCATGCCTAGTGCCTCTGGGATAAAACCTCTTCACTTGGTCTGCAGCCACCCTCTTTTTCAAGACTGCACCATCCAACTCTTCCAAAACATAAGAACCTCCAGACGCCTGAGATCTGACTCTGTAAGGTCCATTCCATCTGTCAGCAAACATTTTTCCCCACTGACTCTCAAAACTTCTATTATACACCAAAACCAAACAACCAGGTTTCAAGGGATTCCTGAGTCTATGAGCCAACTTCTTGTCCCAGTACGTGACTGATTGATTCCTAATCTTCATCATTCTAGAGTATGCCTTCTCCTGACATTCCTCTCTACATTCCAACTGTTGCATCCTGGCACAGAGCAAATCTTCTGTTGAGTGCACGTCATCCCAATCAATTCCAAGATAAGAGACAGCTTCCAAGTCCACTGGTAGAACCGCTTTCTGACCAAAAATTAACTCATAAGGAGAATAGCCAGTTGTCCTCTTCACAGTGACCCTATCAGAAAATAACACCAAGGGTAAATAATGCCTCCACTTTTCAGCACTATCTCCACACATCTTCACCAAAGCATTCTTGATAACTTGATGGCCTCTTTCAACCATGCCTTCAGCTTCAGGATAATAAGGTGTAGCCACTCTAGCTTTAGAACCAACACTAGCCACAGCTTCTTTAAATTCGGCACCAAACTCTGGATTGCCATCAACAGTCACCAACTTCATTAACCCATACCTATAAATCCACTCCTTCTTCAAAAACTCTGCCACATTCTTGGCAGTCAAATTTACCAGAGGCTCTGCCTCAACCCAACCAGACAAATCATCCCTAGCAACAATCAAGTATTTATACCTGCCCTCTTTTATATGGACAGCATCCAGACTGACTCTTCCAAAAACAGTTGATTCTCCAGTAGCACGGCCTACCTCTTTAGGTTTCAAGTGACTTCTTCTTTGACATTCTTCACAAGATTGAACCCAACCATGCACAGCCAACTTCATACCTGGCCACCAAAATATGTCTGCTACTCTTCTATAAGTCTCCCCAAAGCCTCTATGACCAAGGTCTTCATGCAAAGACTTCAAAACCAATTCTTGACCCTTCTTCTGAGTCACCACCACTTGAGGATTTGGATGTCTCCTCCTCATCAGCCGCCTTCCTGACACATAAAATCCAGGACTCTTCTTCTTGATTGCCGACCAAGTATCATGATCACAACTATCTGGCCTCTCCAAGTTCAACAGATATTCCACCAAAATAAAATAAAACACAGACTGACCCCAGGTCTCATCTTCAAAATCCAGCAAAACAACATCCAAGGGTACAGTTCTGTCACCAAAATCACCAGTATGAACATGAGCTAATTGAGCAGCCCAACCAGGACACCAATCCTTAAATTTCGGCACGTCCTTCTCTTTCCACTGAACCCTGTGAGAATCCAGTTCACTAAAAAAAACACTATTTTCCAATTTTGAGCTGTCCCAAACAACAACTCCATCTTCATCAACAAAAACATCCTGATCACCAGAATCAAGATCAGATCCAGCCAGTTTAGCCTCTTGGGGGAGGTCAGAAAAATCTTCAGCACCCTTTGTGCTGGCCCTAACCACTGGAACATCCTCATAAAACTCTTCTGCCTCAGAATCTTCATCAGTAGGTGGCCTCCTTGATAATCCATCAGGCATAGTAAAATTTTTACCTGGTTTGTGTACCAGGTCAAAAGAAAAATGTTGAATAAATGCCCCCACCTAGTCATTGGAGCATTTGGAAGACTAGGTGTATTGATCATCTGAACCAAAGATTTTGCATCCATCTGCAGCTTAAAATGCTGCCCCCACAAAACCGTATGTAGCTTCTTTAAAATTTTAGTTACGCCACACAATTCCAACTTAGGTTGACAATACCTAGATTCCACCTCATTAAACACCAAAGACTCATATCTTACTGGCCTGACCCTCCCAGTATTATCCTCCTGAGACAAAACAGCACCAGCAGCAATATAACTTGAGTCCACTGCCAGATAAATTTTTCCAGCACCAACGCCATAATACAACTTGTGAAGAACAATATCTTCACCAACAACCTTTTTCAACTTCTGAAAAGCCTCTTCACACTCTTCAGTCCATTCCCAATCTGCATCTTTTCTGGTCAACCTCCTTAAAGGTGAAGCCAACAAAGAAAAATCCTTAATAAAAATCCTGACATATACACATACACCCAAAAATCCCCTGACTTCAGTAGTATTTTTAGGCCTTGGCCATGACTGGATTTTATTAATCTTCTTCTTCGCCATAATCCTTCCCTCTTTACATACCACAATACCCAGAATTTCCAAAGCAGGAACACAAAAACAGAATTTTGACCCTGGAATGGTCAAACCAGCCTCTTCAATCCTGAACAACACTCTCTCTAGAGTTATTGCATATTCCCACACAAACCTCCTTATGCCAGGGTTCTCCGCTAACACCTCATTACCATAATCAATGGATGGTCCTTTAATTCCACCATCATCAATAAAAATACCAGCATGAGTAGGAACCTCATCCTGCAAAATCAAAGCCATCTTTGCTTGATAAACTGCCACTGAATTAGTTGCTCCTTGAGGCAACCTAGTGAGCTGAAATCTTCCCAAAGGATTCTCAAAATCTGTGAGAGGCCTTGATTCCGTATGGAGTTCTCTCTCATCATAACCACCCATAATATCACCCAAACCATAACACACCCTTCCAGCAAAAGCTTCAACGAAATCCTCTGCACTTGGTGGCATACCAGCATCCTTGATAGTGACTATATTCAAGGCTCTAAGATCATGAACCACCCTCAACTTTCCATTCTGCTTCTTTACACAGAACACCAGACTTGAGTAACTGGATGTTGATTTTTCATATAACCCAGTCCTGACTCTTTTCCTAACAATCTCCACAAATTCCTCTCTAATAGCGGCTGGAATTGGAATAGGTTTGATTTGCCAAGGTTCATGACAAACTACAGGGATCAAGTAAGGTTCCACATAAGAGTGCTTCAATACACCCCTTTCCTCCTCAACAAACGCCACAGCTTTTTCCCTTAGAACAATAACGTGCAACAACAACTTCTTTTCTTCTTCAGACAACCACCCATCAGTACCAAAATTAACAACTTTCAATCTTTCCACAGTCACCCTAGCCGTCTCTACAAATTCTGGAGGATTCTTCTCCAAAGGAGTACAGTACGGATCTCTCAACAAAGGAGGTCTCTTCAAGGGCGGATTCAAACCCACAGGCATAGGCTCATTGACAGGCCTAATCTTCTGTGCTACCTTCTTATACTCTTCCGCTCCACCTTCAACTTGAGGGATCTTCAGAAATTCTTCATCACCAGACCTGGAACAAAAACCAAGGGTTTCCCCATTTCTCACATGTGTGGCCAAGGTAATGTTTTTGAAAGGTGTAGAAGAAACCCTAGTGGTGCACAATTGGGAGGACTTACATTTACACCCCAATCTCACCACTCCAAAACTTTTCGCAATTCCACATCTTCATCCTCGCTTCCAACTTCCAAATCTTCAAATCTTGATTCATCTTCTGAATCACATCCTCTAAAATTGTGCAGTTTATCCTCATGCTGGAGGCCCAAAAATCGATCTTGATGATCTTCTCTCTTCAAAATTTTCTGCAGTTTAACCTCATGCTGGAGGCCCAAAAATAGATCTTGACGATCTTCACAAAAATATTTTGCATCTTCTTTCTTCATTATCTTCAGATTTTTTTCTTGATTTTCTTGAATTATCTTGAATATTTTATCTTCTTTTCTTGAGTTTTCTACTTTTCAGCATATCTTTCAATGAAGATATATAACCAATCTTCTTCTTTGAACTTGAATTAAAAATAATTAAGAATCTTGAGAGAGAACAGAGACTTGATAAAAAACTTGATGAATACTTGCAAAGAAGAGAAACATTAAAAAGAGAAAGTTGAAAATCCACTTGGTATATCTCCAAGGGAGCTGACCTACTACAACCTGGGATTTCCTCATCTCAGGGAGAGGTTTTAGCACTAGGGTGATCAGCCCTCATTACTCTAAAAAAGACAGACTCTCAAAAGAGCCTGAGCCGCATTCCAAAAAACCAGAGGCAGCACCAACTTCCTTCCTTCGCTTGCAGCAGTCCATGCACTGGCACATTGAAGATAAACCAGGCCTGATCTCTTAAACATCCTCTCCAGGGGATGACAACCTCATGTGAAGTCTCCTTTCATCTTCACCAGTCAACTCCAAACTGATTCCCAAATCAAATTGATAACCAATTCTTGCCTGAAAATCCATCAAGAATAGCCCACCCAAAACTGCTTTTACATTACCTTTAGCAATGTAAAAATGAACCTTCCCTGAGGCTCCTCCAACATCTAACTTCACAAACTCTGAAGTTCCAACCAATTCAGTGACATGGCCACCGATCCCTCTCAAATTCCCACCAATACCAGTTTTGATGGGGAGGCCCATATGAGTTGGCTCAAACAAAGAAATCAGGTTTATCTGAGAACCTGAATAAACCAATGCCCTTGCCTCCCTGCCATTCAGAGTGACATTGACATATCCCAGAGGAGCAGAAAAAAGAGTTTCCAACCCCTCACCAAACTTTTCAGCAGAATCACAAATGTATTCTACCTCACCAGAAGAAACTCTTCTCCTGGTCAACAAATTTTTCTTCCTATCAGACAACCCTGGACTGATAGCATACAATTCCCCATAAGATAGGGAAACCTGACCCTGATTCATCCTTTCCAGGACATAGTCCATAACATTAACTTGACCAGACACTACTGGACTCTCAAAGTGAGCTCTTTGCTTCACCACCTTGGTCCTAGAAGCTTCTTGAGGACGAGAACCACCAACAGATTTACCATTTACAGGAACCAAACCAGATCCCTCACCAGAACCTCTGACTCCAACAGGCTTTGGCAATGAAGCCAAAGGGACATCCTCCTCAGAGTCAGAATCCACCTCCATTGGCATTGGCTCACCATTCATATCCAATGCACCAAAACTAGGGGGGCCCATATCAGCCATTCCCTTCTGCATCTTGTACAGCTCCTTTTTGCTGTACCTCTTCCTAGCTGCACTCAGCTTAGGATCCCCCTTTGAAGCATTTGGCTTTGGTTGGGCCTGAGAACTGCTCTTAGGCCTTCCCACCTTTCCTGCTTCCACATCATAAACACCAGCCAAGCATTCACCACTTGACTGTCCATTACAAGAATACAACTCCAAACCACCAAAGGAAGTAGAAAAAGAGACCTTATTGACCTCCTTTCCCTTTCCCTTGATGTCCTCATCTACCTTAACAGAAGACTTCCCCTGATCAGGAATCTCCTCAAACCTTTGCCTCCTTTGATTGAGACCACCCCGTCTCCTGACAAAATCCACAGGAGCCTGCCCCTCAATGGGCTTCACAAAAGAACCATCAGGGAACTTAAAAACCCTGCCATCAAACTCCACTTTTCCTTCAGACACATCTCTGTTCAGTGCCCAACAATCATTGGACCTGTGCCCCCTCCTACTGCAATTAGAGCAAACCCAAGGATCACTCCTACCAGCCATCCTTTCAAAATCTCTATGCTGAGAAGGTGCCTTATTAACCTTCTTGGCCTCCTGAACAAAAATGTGCAGCTGTTTTGTCAGATCAGCCAGCTGCTCCACCATTGGGTCCCTCTCCTGTTTGGGAACCTGCACAAATTTTTCTCCTCCTTCTTCTCCCTAACTTCCTCTTTAGCCAAATCCTCACTGACTTTGCTGACATACTTGGCACACCCCTCTAGATAGGTGTCCACAGCCAATAACTTCAAATGGGCCTCAACAGCCTCCTTGACCTTATCCAAGGCAGGCAACTTCTGATCCCCATTAGAAAGAGTTTTCATCAATTCCTTTCTTGACAACTCCTTCAACACATCCATACTGACATCTCTAGCCAGGGCAGATTAAAAAACATCTTTGGCAGCATTTTCATGTGCCAGCTCCTCCACTTCCACCAAATATTCCACCACAGGATCAAACTGTAGCAGAAACTTCCTGTAATTATGTAAGTTACCAACACCACCATAAGATTGCCATTCACTGACCACCTTGTTCAGATCCACCATAATGAACCTGACACCCCATCTATCCAAAATTTCCCTACACAACAATTTCCAATCCCTCTTCTTGTAGCCAGACACGGCCACAATCTCCTTCTCCACTGACCTATCACCAATGAAGAAGATAATCTGCTTCACCATGTCTAGGTAGGAAGCACCATCCACTCCAGCAGCAGTTTCATACTTCTCTATAAACTACTTGACATCCTTTCCATTAAACTTGGTACCATCCCAAGTTTTGATACTCACACACTCCCTAACCATCACAGAAGGAGGACCATCCCCCCCACTGACAGTCACCACAGGAATAGAGGAACTAGAAGCCATTCCTCCAGTCCAAAACACTAAAAAGAGCCAACTAAAGAAAACAGAGATTCCAAAGAACTAGCAAGTTCTACCCCACGTTGGGTGCCAGAAATGTAGAAAATCCTATAGTACTAGCTATAGGCCTTGACCAAGGGAGTTGGAGAAAAACCAGAGAGAAAATCCCCTTTCCCTTTAGAAAAATAGAGTGAGATTTACTTGCTAAAGTAAGTTGGTTCCTGTTTTCATAAAGCTCCTGTTTAACCCACTTGACTGCTTGATGAGCCAAGAAAGTAGTCACCAGATAGACTACCAGACCAAAGAACTGAAATGTAGAACAAAGTCCACACCAGAGACAGCAAAGATACTTGATGTAGGCTGTAAATCCACACCAGAGACAGCAATAATACTTGCTATAGCTTGTAAGACTATAACAGAGAAAACAGTTGCCAAAGTTAAGTTAAATGAAGACCTCACTTGCAACAAACACAGCCAATTGTGGCCAGAAAACAGTGAAAACTGAGTGAGGAACAATGATATCACCTCCGGATGGTTGTATGATGATTAAGGTTGCCCCAAACTGTCTTATTCACTATGTACACACAGACCACTAACTAAGAGCCCATGCGAACCACCAATCTGGCACCTGTACCTGCCAAATTGCATAAAAAACCCTCCTAGAGCGCTTCCCAACCTCCTAAAACAGAGGCGGGTGGGCTGCCTGACGTCGGAGATGCCTCCTGAAGCAGCCCGGCCTCCCTGAAGCCAGAAAACCAACAAAAACCACTAATCTACTTAGAAAAATTAGCTACAACTACTAAAACCTTTAAAACACGGAATTTCACTATAACAACATTGAGACATGAAATATACAGAAAAATTAGCTCTATCCAATGGTACTAAGCACTTAACCCTAAGACTTAAGGTTAGCCCCTAAAACACGAAAAACAAAATTAAACAGCAATCTTTTATAAATGAAAAATGAGGAAATGACCCCTTAAAACTCAGAATATGAAAAATGTCTACAAGACATAAAATATAGAGAAAAACCAGGGCTATCCAATGATAGTACCCAAATACCCACTCCCAATATCCACAGAATAAAACCCAAAAAATACTCAATTCCTTAACAGATGTCAATTAAGACATGCACAAACAGCACCAAATCACACAACAAAGGCCCCTGCCAATGTTGGAAGACCACAACGTACCAGTTTATTTAATTCTTGTGTCATATATGTACTCCTTTCAGTCATTCTTTTTCTCACATGCTTACAATATATGGTGTAAATTCCGTATATTTTATTCCCTCATGTTTTGCCTATAAAAGGCCTCTTACTTTGTGCTTTTCAAAACATTCTTTTATCAATTACATTATTATTATGCTTACAACACTACATTTATTTCTATATTTTATAACCTTAGTATTTACAACATCGTAATTCTAATCTATAACTTATATTGATATCTTAAAGCTACCTCTTATATTTGAGTAAATTAATCAAATTGATTTTAGAAATACGTACCTTTTTGTTGAGAGACTTTTAAAACCTTTAAATATCCCGTGAAAACCTCAAATAAACCTCTAGACCCAAAAGACCCCTTGACACTGTTATTCTCCCTTATATCTTGCATCTCCAAATTCTCAACAACTCAGACTTTTAAATCCTCAAAATTCCATAAAGTTACCTCCTCTTCTTAAAATTCTTTCTTCCTCTTATTTGAGTGATTGACAAACTCCCTTAATAATAGGTTTTCACACTCATATTCCTCATTTCCACTGTTTGGGACACTTAGCCTTGAAAAAAAAAACATAATTTTAACAATTATTAATATCATTAAACTTTTTAGAATAGAAATTTGGCTTACATTTTTATCTCAATTTTTTTCCTTTTAATCTTATACATGCTGAATTCTATACTTCCATGTACAATATAATTCAAAACATTTACTTCATTTTGCTTCCCAATTATATACAGCTGATCAACAGCCTGCTTCTCAACTGCTGGATAACAATTTGGCTCCTATTTCAACATTGAAAATATAAAAAATTAAATAGTTTTGTTCTTAATATGAAATATAAGACATTGAGCTCACCATTATATATACATTTTGAGCACACCTGAGATCTTTACCCACTCCTTCAACCTAAATTGTTTCAACCAAAAATTGACAATTTTTATTAAAATGGAATTCATGCATATTTTTGTCTCGCTTTGTCCTGCTTAGTTCACCCATAAGCTGGGTATACCTAATATTGTGGTCATATAGAGCTATTTTTATTCTATTTTGAAATATTAGGAAATTGTTTTTAATAAGCCAACACATTTTCATAAAAAAAATCATTATAGAATCACTTACATCTGCAAAATGTCTGCAAAGTTTGAGAATATAACAGCTTTTGGTAAATTTACACCCCTTTCACCTGACAAAAAGTTCTCAAGTGTCTATAATATGACAAATCTTTGTGGAATTTTTGCCGGGTGAAATCAAAAGTTAAAGTTTCATCCAGATTTTTGTAGATTGGATGGTTTCAGAATTTTTTAAAATCATCAGCTCTCTAAGAGACTTGGATGAGTCCCAAGTGAGGTCAGTGCTTCTGGAGAGCCCATCTCACTCATTGAATCCTTCTTGAAGCAAATCAAGTTTAGAACTCCATGGATCTGCTTATAAAACCAATATCCCCCTTTGAATCTTTTTTGCAGGAGACAAAATTTCACCCTTTGTTCTACGTAGGTTTATGACTTTCATTAAGTTATTGATTGATTTAATAGAATTAGCCTTACATTTTTGCAAACCTGGAAAAAATAAATTCTTCAATAACCAGTCTTCTTTCAACTTTTTGTTTCTAAGAAAAAATATGAGACTTTGAAGGTCAGTGGGCTTGTTCTAAAGTGAAGTTCCAGTCAAGAATAGTGGGTGTTGAGATTCCAAGTAAAATACTGTTTGAGCCCTCTGTAAGTAAGGATTTTTAATGTAAATAAAAGAATATTTATAAAAATTTATTATAAAAATTAAGTTTTAAGTTTTAGATATAGAAATGGGCACTAACTGAGCTTCATCTAAAACAACTCTATAACAAAAGAGCTTTTGAATCACCGGTATCTTTTTTTGGATTTGATTTTTTGACATCGTTGGGCTAGCTGTTTCATAGGTCATGAAAACAATAGCAGTGTCCTGTATCTTGTTGACATTAATATTTTGACAACCCTTCCCATAAAGAACCTTGAAAGGAAGTGCATTATCTCTAAAGTGCACACCTATTTCATTGATCCAGTTCTATAGTGTTTCCAGTGGGCATATAATCAGTGTGGCTAAACTCCAATTAATACCTTCTTTATCTTCCAAGACCTGGAATTGTCTTTCTTCACTTTGATTTGCACTAATAAGAGAAAGAGTTGAAATTCTCTTTCCCAAACCCATATCATCAGCGAGTATTGGCCCATTTTCTTCAAGGGTTAATTCATTGTTAGGTAACTGATCTTTATAGTCATTGAATCTAGCTCTAACCAATGGTTGTTCTGGTGCCTCCACACTTTATCCAACTCGTCCTTTAAAATTTGTTTATTGTCATTCATAAAATTTATTTCTTGAAGTTGATGTTATTTTAGAACTGTTTGAATTCCTCAGATAAGTTGATCAGCTTTCAAATCTTGAGTACTCTGAGATATTTGGAAAGAGTCTTCAAAAAATACATGTGGGATATTAAAAAGATAGTAGATTGATAGTTCAGGATCAGACATAAATTTATTTGAGCAGAATAAAATGATTCTTTAGCAAGAATGATTAGTGTACTTGAAGAAAAGAGGCATCCCCAAAGTTGATACTGATTACTGAAAACTAGAACCAAGTAAGCATGAAAATAGAATGGCTTCATAGGATTCAAGGCACTTCTTTGGTTTAAATTGTGAGATACAGACCCAATGTCACCAAATATTGGTCCAATGTTCTGACTCTGCACTTGAATAAGATTACTGACAAGGGTTGTTTTTCTTTATTCAAATATTCCAAAAATATGAACATTTAAATGGCCTTGCTGTAAAATTGTGGGGGCTGGTGCGTTTTGAAATCTTGAAATTACATTCATATAAATTTAATTAATATTTATTGAGAAATTTCCAACAAATCTGAGACTTGAAATCTTAAGTAAGAATGGTATCTGAAGATAGTGGTTGTCAAAAGATGAATTGAAGAAAAAAATGAATAATCAGTTTTGAATAAAAGGACAAAATAACTTTTTGGCATCTGCTACACTAAGCTCATAATTCTTTCACATGTATTATTATTATCTTTTTAAAAAATATTTGAAGTAAATAAATGATAACTGAAGCAAATTATATGGCTTAAAAAATCTTGAGCCTATACAGTAAATTTGGGTTTGTGGAAGAAGAAAAATTTTCTTACTAAAAATGTGCTTTATTTTTACATTATAATTACAAAATAGAAAAATTTAACTCTTATTACACTTATTTATGTTTCTGTCTAATAGTAAAATGCTTTAGATGGCAGTTAAAAATCTAAATTGAAACTACTACCTAGAACAATGTCTTGATACTAACATACTTTTTGTAAGTCTTTGGACAGACACTTATGGTGATCTTGATAATATTAAAATTGATTTTAAGTTTATGTTTTATCAAATATCTATGTAGTCTAATGTAATAATTGAGATACTACAGTTTAACCATCTGTTACCAACTTGGCAAGTAAATATCTGTAGATATTCTTAAGCCAAATATCAAATTTTGTTTTCCACAAGATGGGAAAGTGATTATTATGATATGTTAAGTGATATGTTTAAGCTTTTCTCAATCATTGCTCAGCTGAAGATCAAAGTAATCACCAAGCTACAAGAGACCTGTGATTGGGTTGGGTTGAACCTAGGTCTAACTGATTACCAAATCATTGTCCAATTGATTTAAATCTGGTTATACAATGAATTCACAACAGCTTTCCAACAACTTTTCAACCACTTCCCAACATTTTTAAATGAGGGGTACTTTTAGCAATACCCCCCCAAAAAAATAAAAATTTCTGTGGTGATTGATACCAATTTTTTCTTGGAGGTACCAAAATGCTTTGAATAAAGGATATTTTTAAATGATGGTTACACTTATTAAAGAAGAAAAGCTTACTAATATCATTGTTATTTCTCCTTCAATGAAATAAATCATCTTAAAACCTTTTTATGGTGAGATATTGGTAGGTCATCTTGATCTACAAAACCAATATTAGATTTACTGCATGGTGAACTAATATTTCTGAGGTCACAATTTTATATGTTGAATCTTGTGATTCTTTCCAAAAATCTAACGTATTGAGTGAAAAGTGAAGGATAACTGCAACATATTAAGACACCATATTCCCCTTGGCAAATCATTAATATGGATTTTGTCACTGGACTTCCTTTAGCAGGAAAGACATTTTTTATTCTTTGTAGGTTATACTGGATAATTTCACAAAGATGTGTAAATTTTTTCCTACCAATAGAAAAAAACTTTTAGCCAAAAAATTTAGCTTTTTATGGTGCTCAAATATGTTCAATATATTTTTATTTCCACAAGCCATCATATATGAAGAAGATAATAAGTTTTACATGTGAACTTTTCAATTTCTTTAATAGATATATGTGTCTGTATTTTGAAATTATATACTACTCACAATCCTCAAACTGATGGTTTAGCTGAAAAAAGTTACAAACTCTGGAATATGGTTAAAAAGGTATTATGCCTTTGGTTTAGAATATATATACAAAGATATATTTACTCATGACTTGGTAACCTTAAATGTAAATCTTGAATTTTCTTATAAAATTACTGTCTACTCTGCCAATTATATGAAGCCTTTTGAGCTACAGCTAGGTTGTCAGCTGGTCGTCTAGGAGAAGGAGAAGAAAAAGAAGGAAAACAGAGAGGAGGAAGAAAAGGTAATATAAAGGAATAAAGTAAAAAAATAGTATAAGTATTTTAAAATAGAAGGCAAAGAGGTTTTCTTGGGACTTGACACAATTGTAAGGGTTTTAAAATATAATATATTTATTTAAGTAGTAATTATTTTCAATGCGCGGCAAAAAGCTATAATTATTATTAGACTTAAGGCAACCTGGGAATATTTATATACTTTTTTTTAAATTAGATTACTAATGTTAATAAAAATATAATAAATGTAATAAAATGGATTTGAGTTGAGCGGATACTTATATAATTTTATTATGCAAAAAAATATTAATTTATATACATCAAATGCAGTTCTTACACCCTCTTTCAAGTCCAATAAATCAAAATATCATTTACTGGGCTCCTGGTATAGCCTGGCTGACACTCCCTCACTCTAAAAAAACAATAAAAAAATGCTAATATTTTTTCTTTTTGTACTTTTTTAACAGAGTGAGAAGATTTGAAATCTCCTTACCAGGTATACATGCATCATGTTCAGATTAATTTTTATTATATCTCAATAAATATTCAGTACCTCTTACAGAAGTGATAATTCTATCTTTGAGAATTTTATCAATTTCTGCAGTTTTTGTGACTTCCTGAGGGTTTTTCTTAGGTCTTCCCCTTCTTTTGGAAAATAAGTCACAGTTGGAAGTGTAAAGCTTAAGCAAAGAAATGGGAAAAACAGGATGTTTCCTATCATATGGAGAATACAATACAACTTCTACTGCATTATCTCCAACCATTCTTTTAACAACAAATGGTCCTTTAAAAGGATCTTTTAATTTGTTGTTACCTTGTAAATTGAAATGCACAGTAGATATCAACATCTCATCACCCTTGTTAAATGTGTATTCTTTATAGGATTTATTCCATCTTTTCTTTTCATATTCAAATGCTTTATCAATACAGCTTTGAGCATGTTTTCTGCATAGCTTTTGCCTTTGCATAAAAGATTTTACACCAGGGTTTAGTTTTAACTAATGTAATTTATTATTGCGAATCTGAGCAGGAGTGTTTGGGACATAACCTAACCAAAGATCAAAAGGCTTTTTCTCAGTGACATAATGAACAGTGCTATTATATGCTAATTCAAGACCAGGCAATAGAGTGACCCACTCATGAGTAAATCTTTTATTGTCTTTATATTCTAATCCAAAGGCACAATACCTTCTAATCATATCTTCCAGAGTTTAAATTATTCTCTCAGCTAGACCATCAGTCTGAGGATGGTAGGCTGTAGACAACTTTAATTCACAGCCATAAATATCCATCAAAGAGGACCGAAACTCAGAAGTAAATTTTGGATCTCTATCAGATATAATGAATTTTGGAAATTTAACATGTAAGTCCACCATAAGAAAGCTAATTCTTTTGTGGATACATCTTTATGTGTAGGAATAAATTTGCACATTTTTGTGAATCTATCTACTTTTACCCAACAAGAGTTTTAACTGTCTTTACCTGCTACAGGAAGACCAATGACAAAATCCATGTTAATCATTTGCCAAGGAGCATCAGGTGCTTCAATATGTTGTAATAAACCTGCTCTTTTACCTGTCAACCTTTTAGATTTCTGGCAGGAATCACAAGATTCAACATATAATTTTGTATCTTCAGACATATTAGCCCACCAAGCAGTGTTTTTGATTCTAATCAATGTTTTTTTAAGATCAAAATGACCAGCTAATATGTCATCATAACAAAGTTTGAGGATAATTTCTTTCATAGAAGGAGGAATTACAATTAAATTAGTAAGCTTTCTTCTATAATATATATAACAATCTTCAATAGAAAACTTTCCTTTAATCAAAGCATTTTGATACTTTTCAAGAAGAGTTTTAATCAATTCTTGAATTGAAGCATTCTTAGGATCATTAAAGATAGTAACTAATTTATTTAAAACAGAATCTTTATCATATTAATCCAGTATTAATTGTAATAACTCTTCTTCCATATCAACTATAAATATACCATGGATATGAACAGTATCATCTTCAGGTACATAAGCAGGATTGGATTCATTATTTGGAAGAGGAAATCTGGAAAAAATATCAACTTTGGAGTGAATATTTCCAGCCCTATGTATAATTGTCATCCATCCTCTGTATTCTTGAACAGCAAGTTGCCACCTAAACATATGTCTATTTGGTGTTTTCAGATTTAAGAGGGACTTCACAGCACTAAAGTCAGATACCAATTCAAACTTTTGGTCATCTAGATAGAAATAAAGCTTCTCAAGAGCCCAAACGACTACTAGGCACTCTAATTGAGTGGCACCATATTTCAATTCATTATTTCTCAAGGTTCTTGAAATATAACAAATTACAACTTCTGATTATTTATAATTAATAATCTGTTTCTGGTAAAAGGCAGCACCCAGAACAACAAAGCTAGCATCTGTATACAGGACAAACAGTTTGTTAAAATCTGGAAGAGCTAAGATAGGGGCTGTCATCAAACAAAATTTTAATGCATCAAAAACTTTTTGACAGTCAATATTCCAGATGAATGAAACATCTTTCCTAGTTAGTTTGGTAAGAGGCAAGGCTATGACTTGATAATTTTTGATATATTGTCTATAATAGCCACACATACCCAAAAAACTTTAGATTTCTCTTACAGAAGTTGGTGCTTTCACATTTTGAATTGTTGCAACTTTGTTGTGGTCTACCCAAATTTGTAGGCCTCACACAACATGGCCAAGGACTTTCAATGATTGATAACCAAATTTACACTTTTTCAAGGACAAGGTCAGATCCATTTGTTCCTTTTATGGAAAACCCTATTTAAATGAATCATATGTCCATCAAAAATTTTAGAAAAAACTATGATATCATCAATATACACCATAAACTATCCTTCAATTATTTTCTGATGGAAAGTATTATCCATGACTTTTTGGAAAACTGAAGGTGCATTTTTAGGGCCAAATAGATTTCTAACATATTTTTATATTCCCATATGAGTAGCAATAACCGAAAAATTCTGAGAATTTTTCTAAACTGGAACTTGATGATACCCTTAACTACCATCCAGACAACTAATAAATTTTGCACCTTTCAAGGTAGCATGTATTGAATTACTTCTGGATAAAGGATAAATATCATCAACAGTATAAATGTTTAATGCTCTGTAATCTCCACATAGTCTAGCCTTATCTTTCTCAAATGAAATTAAGACTGGGGAGATGACACAATATTTGGGGGTGACATCCACTTTCTCAATGATATTCATTTTTAATAATGTGGCAATATTATCTTCAATATCCTTTCTTTTTGTTGGAGAAGCAGGATATGGTTTTTTCTTAAGACTAGGAGGAATATCACTCAAGTTACAAGATAAGGTAATTTTCATTTCTTCCTGAACACTTCCTAAGACATTAGAACCATGAGCAAAAGCCATAGGGAAAGAGGTGATTAAGGCAATAATAGAATCCTTTTGTTCACTAGTTAACTGATCACCAAAAGAAGCAGTATTTATTTCATTTAATAAATCATCAATTTCAGTTGTTGGTCTGCATTTACACTGAATCAGTGAGTTACAAGACTTTAACAGATGCCCAGAAGGTTTTCTAGATGAGGAAATTTTGAATTTTCTTTTGCCATTCAATCCCAAGGTGAAGCAATTATTTTCTTGGTCCAATTTAACAACAAATATGGTCAAAATATAATTACCCATAATAAACCAATTGCTGAAATTATCATTTTTCATGACAAAAAATTCACAAATAGATCTGACAAAACCACCATTATATTTGAAGAATACAGAGGTTTTGTATTTGCCAATAGGAATTAAGGTAGAACCATACACTCTCCATTTTTCAGAAGTTATAGGTAATAAGTTACTCAAATAATATCAATATACTGAAGCTAAAGCTCTTTCAGACACTACACTTCCTCCAGCACCAGAGTCAAAAACTACATCAACATCTTCACCATTAATTATAACAGGTACTTTCAAAGGAATATGGCTATAGAATTGTTAGTATTATCTTTAATTGTTTTATCATTTTCCACTGAAGATAAATCCAATACACATTCTTCAAATATATTATCTAAATAATGGACATCCTGTTCCAACATTAAAACATCTTTAACAGAGTCATTGTCATAGGAGATATTACTTTCACAGTCACTAGAAGAATTTTTGACATCAATTTCAGCTTCATATGTGTCTTCATTTTGTTCAACAAGATGAACTATCTTGTCACAAACATAACCCTTTTGCCATGGTTTGTTACATTTATAACAAGTATTTGTTGCATATTTCTTATGTTCAACTGGGTCAGAGGGTTTACCAGGTTTTTCTGGGGGCTTTGTAGAGGATTTATTTTGATCATGATAAGATTTACCAAGGTAATTCTTTGGTTCATATCTATGTTTGAGCAGTACCTCATTACAGATGTTAATGAAAGAAGAGTGTTCCCTCACATGCTCAGTTCTAGATACAATTAGATCTCTAAGAGAATTTGGTAATTTATACAAGATTTTATCACTCCAAATATCATAATCTATCTTTGGATCAATTGCTCTTAGGATTTTTGTTATTTTCATAAGAAAAACAATGGATTTTTCAACAGAGGAGGATACATATCTAGTATTCTCATACAGTCTTTGCTGAGCCAACCTAAATTTTGAACCACCAAACTGATTCTCAATCAAGGATTTCCACTCATTCCATGTATAATGATTTTTATCTAAAAGAACAGATTCATACCACATCAAGGCTACATTGTAAAATAAAGAAATTAGCTTAGAAACAATTTCCTCATCTGGTAGTTTTTAAGATCTCTTTAAATTATCAATTCTTTGGATAAAGTGTTGCCAATCAGATGAAAAATTTCCATCATAGGTAGGATATTGTTCCAATTTAGGCCCATTTTTCTGACTATTGTGATGGTCCATTTTTTATTTTGAATTATTTATCATTAATAATTTCTGAAGTTTTGCCAGGTGTTCAGAAATTTAATTATTTACAGAAACAGCTGGTACATGACCATAACAAGATTTTTTGCTAGTAGAAAAAGATTTTACAGCTCATTGTCAGTTTTTTTAATGTCTGAAATATGAGGAGGAAAAGTGGAACTCTGTTCAGGTTCTTTTTTTTATTTTTAGGCAGCATATGGGCATCATTCTTATTTATAACATAATTATTGATGGTAAAGGTTAAAAAACTTTTCCTGCAGGTCAGCAAAATAATTTCTTATCTTTGGAATTTCAGACATCTGGTTATTTACTTTTGCAAGAGATAAAAAATTTCTGTCGTCAGAAACTGTGTGTTTGGCACTCAGTGCATGGAATTCATTTTTTAGCTTTTTAAACTCATTTTGTAGAGATTTAATTTCACTTTTTAATGAATAATTTTCCTCAATAAGGGGTTTCAATTCACTCAAGGTTTTACGTAGATTGATATTACTATCTGAGATAGATCTATGGTCACTCCTTATTTGTTTTTGTTGGCTAAGAACAATATTTTTGGTTTCTTTAATTAAAAAAAAACTGTATCTTTTACAGAAGAACTTACTTTACAATGCAAGTGAAAATTATTAAATCTATCACTCTCATGTATTAACACACTTCTCAAATGTTTGTCTTTTACAACATTAAAATCAAGGGTATCTTTCAATATTTCTTCAGAAGTTTTCTCAATTAAAGTATAGACTTCAGGGGAAACAGAATCTTTCTTAATTGCAAGAGAAGGGTTAATTAAAGAAGTGGAAGTCAAATGTAAAGGTTCATCAAATGATAATTTGCTAATTACATCATTGGGGCTAGTCATTAGAGGAAGTTGTCTTTTTAAGGGTTTAACTATTCTTTCACCGGGATCCACAATATTACCTGAAGAAGATTTGTTATTATACATACTGTCAGCCAGGCTATCTCAGGAGTCCAGTAATTTATACAATAAATTACAGTAATCATATAGAGGAATAAATTTATGTAATTACATAAAATTATTTAAATAAAATTATAAATATTTTGTGAATAAATAAAATAAATATTATACTTAATTTTATTATTAAATAAATTGTATTACATAAAGAAATATAATATTCTATAATATCATGGCGTAATTTGTATGTATAAATAAATTATTCAAAATTATATTATAAGTGTAAATTTAACTTACACTGTAATTACCATTTTGATAATAACCTTTATATAAACTAAATACAACTTATCATATAATAATATCCATCAATATTTGGCGCTTCCTTGACCCTTAATTGTGTCACTAATATCACTAAATTAATTTAATATGATTAAAATTAATTTCTCATGTTAAAAAAAATTCCTGTATTCATTTAATTAGTTGTTCCATTAATTAATAGTTAATTTACTTGAAATAGTTAAATTACCATTGCTTATACTGGGTGAAGATTATTTAAAAGCGTGAAAAATAATTCCTTTTATTTTAATTATACTTATTTATCTATTTGTATTCCCTCTTTAGAATTCTTTCTCATAGTTCTTATTTTTCATACTCACGTAGTTAATTGTTATATTAATTTTATTCTTTTTTAGAAATATCTGATGGAAACAAATATTTGCTTAATCACGGATTTTTTTTAATTGTTTTTAATTAAATTTTTTAATTATTTCTTTCACTTTATTTGACTTTTTTGTAATTATATTTGGAACACTCTAGAGGGTCCTCTCGCCTATAAAAGGGCTTTAGAAACCTCTCTGGTAGATCATCACTTATTATACACTCACTTAAATATATTCTAAATATACTACGTTTATTTACTATTTTTATTAGTATTAAATTTCTAATTAATATACTATATAAATATTTAAAGGTTGCTTTAAGTTTAATAATATTATCATTTACTGTCGCGCATTGAACATTAACTATTAATTTTAATATATTATAATTTAAATAAATTTTTACACTTTTGTCAATTCTCAAAAAGATCTTGTCGTCTTATTTTCCTGAAACTACAAATATTTTATTTTTATTACACATTATTATATTTTATTATAGTTCCACTTCCTCCAATCCATTTTCCATCTTATTTTTTCCATCCTTCTAGACATCCGGATGACAATTGAGGGCCTCTCCGAACGACGACGACGACACCTTGTGACAAAAGACAAAGCGCACGGACCACCCAAGCCAAAAAGTAAATTTTTTGCCGTGACCGTGTTTTGAACTTGGGCTCGATAGTTTAGGTTTATATTACATTAAATTATATATTATTCTGAAGTGATTGTACCATAACTATAGTAAGTTCACCTTTGCACCTCTCACTCATAGTATTATATTTTTACTGCAATAACAGTGTTTGTGGCTTAATTGCTGATTCACTGAGTGTAAGTTCTCATTACATTAATTTTTTTTTCCTAGTTGACCATAATAGTTTAAAAATCTTAGTCCTAGAAGACAATAAATATTTAATAAATTATTAAATTAACTTTATTATTATTTTTTGAATATCGGTTGACCATAATAGTACTCAGTCCTTAGTCCCAATTTTACCATTGTTTTAATTTTGGTATTAATTATTTTGGTTGACTTCTTAAACCTTATTGGTTAGTCCCATTTTAATTATTGTTAATTCTTAATATTTGTAATTTCATTTATTTGTATTACATCTTATTTTATAATTAATTGATTTTTAATAAAAAAATTTTTTTATCCAATTGATTATATTTTATTTCGAATTAACAATTTAAATCTGAATTAATTTTGATTCTCCTTTTCATAGTCTTAAATGTCCAGTAGTTTGGCTAAAAGTATGGATAACTTACATGTGGATGAGACTGAAGTGGATGTTGACACTGAATCTGCAAGTTCTCCCAAAGTATCTTACAAAAATAATTCAGATGTCAAAAAACCTTCAGGACATAGAAATGTCAGGAGAAGTGACAAACCCCTCTCACCTTTCAACTCTGAAGGAAGTAAAACCTCAGGTACATCAGGACAATCCACTCAGAGGTAGAAAAATAAAAAAGATTCCTCTAGCACAGCAGGTAAACAATCTGTCAAGCCGTGTAAAGGAACTGAGAGCAGAATGCATGAAGTACAAGGCAAAGGTAGACACACTCTGACAGCAGATTCAGAAGCTTTTAAATCTCAAAAAGGGTCAACCTCCTCATTTCCCAGGTTCCCAACCTCCACCTCAACCTCAGGCCAGTAAGGAATCCAGCTCCCTCAACCAAAATTAAGGCATTCTGCAAGTGGAACAATTGAAATGGGATTACTTAATGACCCACTACAAGCAGAATGTACAACAACCAGCTCAACACCCTGGCCAATCCAGGACACCAAATTACAATCCATCTCTTCAGCACCATCCTTATCAGGGGGGCAGAAGAAAGAAGCTACAGGGGAAGTTTCCTCCCTTGACATGGTAAGTAATTTGTTTGATAAGAAAATTGGTATATATAATAACAAACCTTCTTCAGGTAATAATGTGGACCCTGAAATAACAGTTAAACCTTTGAAGAGACAACTTCCTTTAAAAAGTAGCCCCATTGATTTAATTAGCAAATTATCTTTAGATGAACCTTTACATTTGACTTCTACTTCTTTAATTAACCCTTCTTTTGCAATCAAGAATGATTCTGTTTCCCCTGAAGTTTACACTTTACTTGAGAAAACTTCTGAAGAAATATTGAAAGATACCCTTGATTTTAATGTTGTGAATGATAAACATTTAAGAGATTTGTTAATACATGAGAGTGATAGATTAAATAATTTTCATTTACATTGCAAAGTGAGTTCTTCTGTTCAAGAAAATGTTTATTTCAAATTGAAAGACACACTAAATAATGTCCTGGCTCAACAAAAGTCTATTAAAGCTGACCACAAATCACTTTCAGATAAATATAGTCACCTACGCAAAACTGTTGATAACCTATAAGATGAAAATACTACTTTAAAGAATGACAATATGCTTTTGCACAGTGAATTAAGAAAATTTAAAATTGATTCTCATAATTTGAGTAATAAATGCTCTGTAGATGAGGACAGAAATGTTTTATCTATTTCTAGGATTAATGATCAACTATCTTACATTCCTGATTTGAGAAATAAATTATCTGACCTTGAGAAACTATTTTCTGCATTACAAACTGTCCAGGCTACTCATTATCATGAATTAAAAAATAGTTCTAAAACTGCTGTTAATCTTAATAATAAAAGACATAACAGAGTACTTCTTCTCTTTCTTTTAATGTTACAATTTTGCCAGCTGAACTTCACTCTGAAAAATCTATTGCATCAAACAGAAAGAAATTTCATGCTAACCTTGAGCCAGCTACCTCTGTGAATAATGAAATATCTGAACACCTTTCAAGACTTCAGGAACTGATAACCTTGAATAATTCAAACCATAGGATGGAACATTCCAGTAGCCAGAAAAATTAGGGTAAGTTGGATCAATATCCTACCTTTGATGGTAATTTTTCATCTGATTGGCAACACTTTATACAAAGGATTGATAATTTAAAGAGATCTTATAAACTACCTGATGAGGAAATTGTTTCTAAGCTAATTTCTTTATTTTACAATGTAGCCTTGTTGTGGTATAAATCTGTTCTATTGGATAATAACCATTATACATGGAATGAGTGGAAATCCTTGATTGAGAACCAATTTGGTGGTTCAAAATTTAGGTTGGCTCAGCAAAGACTGTATGAGAATACTAGATATGTATCCTCCTCTGTTGAAAAACCCATTTTTTTTCTGATTAAAGTAACAAAGATCCTGAGAGCAATTGATCCAAAGATGGATTATGATATTTGGAGAGATAAAATTTTGTATAAATTGCCAAATTCTCTTAGAGATTTAATTGTAGCTAGAACTGAGCATGTACAAGAGCATTCTTCTTTAATTAACATTTTTAATGAGGTTCTACTCAACCATAGATATTAACCTAAGAATTACCTTAGTAAACCTTTTAATGATCAGAATAAATGCTCTACCAAGCCCCCAGAAAAATCTGGTAGACCCTCTGCCCCAGTTGCACCTAAAAATATGCAACAAATACTTGTTATAAATGTAAGAAACCATGGCAAAAGGGTTATGTTTGTGACAAGAAAATTAATCTTGTTGAACACAATGAGGACACTGATGAGGTTGAAATGAACATCAATGATTCTTCTAGTGACTGTGAAAGTAATATCTCCTATGACAATGAATCCAGTAAAGATGTTTTCATGTTGGAATAGGATGTCCATTATTTAGATAATATATCTGAAGAATGTTTATTGGAATTATCTTCAATAGAAAATGCTGAGATAATTAAATATATTACTAACAATCCTATAGCCATATCCCCTTTGAAGGCACCTGTTATCATTAATGGTAAAAATGTTGATGTAGTTCTTGATTCTGGTGCTGGAGGAAGTGTAGTGTCTGAAAAAGCTTTAGCTTCAGTAGACATGAATTATCTGAAAAAATTATTACCTATAACTTCTAAAAAATGGAGAGGGTATGGTTCTACCTTAATTCCTATTGGCAAATACAAAACCTCTGTATTCTTTAAATATAATGGTGGTTTTGTCAGAGCTATTTTTGAATTTGTTGTCATGAAAAATGATAATTTGAGCAATTGGTTTATTATGGGAAATGATATTTTGACCAAGTTTGGTGTGAAATTGGACCCAGCAAATAATTGCTTCACCTTGGGATTGAATGGCAAAAGAAAACCCAAAATTTCCTCCTCTAGAAAACCTTCTGGGCATCTTTTAAAGTCTTGTAACTCACTGATCAAGTATAAAGGCAGACCAATAATTGAGATGGATGATTTATTAAATAAAATAAATACTGCTTCTTTTGGTGATCATTTAACTAGTGAAGAAAATGATTCTATTATTTCCTCAGTTAATTCTTTCCCTTTGGCTTTTGCTCATGGTTCTCATGTCTTAGGATGTGTTCAGGAAAAAATGAAAATTACCTTATCCTGTAACTTGAATGATATTCCTCCTACTCTTAGGAAAAAACCATATCCTGCTTCTCCGACAAAAAGAAAGGATATTGAAGATAATATTGCCACATTATTAAAAATGAACATCATTGAAAAAGTGGATGTCACCCCCCAATATTGTGTCATCTCCCCAGTCTTGATTTCTTATGAAAAAGATAAAGCTAGATTATTTGGAGATTACAGGGCATTAAACACTTATACTTTTGATGATATTTATCCGTTACCCAGAAGTAATTCAATTCATGCTACCTTGATAGTTGCTAAATTTATTAGTTGTCTGGATGTTAACAAAGGGTATCATCAAGTTCCAGTTGAGAAAAATTCTCAGATTTTTTCACTAATTGCTACTCATATGGGAATATATAAGTATATTAGAATGCCATTTGGCCCCAAAAATGCCCCTTCAGTTTTCCAAAAAGTCATGGATAACACTTTCCATCAGGAAATCATTGAAGGATGGCTCATTGTGTATATTGATGATATCATAGTTTTTTCTAAAACTTTTGATGAACATATGATTCACTTGAATAGAGTTTTTTAAAAAATGGATGAAATCAATATGACCTTGTCCTTAAAAAAGTGTACATTTGGTTTTCAATCTTTGAAAGTCCTTGGCCATGTTATGTCAGGCCTACAAATTTTTGTGGACCAAAACAAAGTTGCTGCGATTCAAAATGTGAAAGCATCAACTTCTGTAAGAGAAATCCAAAGTTTTTTGGGTATGTGTGGCTATTACAGGCAATATATTAAAAATTATCAGGTTATAGCTTTACCTCAAACCAAACTCACTAGGAAAGATGTTGCATTCATCTGAAATAGTGACTGTCAAAAACTTTTGATACTTTAAAAAGTTGCTTAATGACAACCCCTATCTTAGCTTCCAGACTTTAACAATTCATTTGTCCTGTATACAGATGCTAGCTTTGTTTGTCTGGGTGCTGCCCTTCACCAGAAACAAATTATTAATGATAAATCCTCAGAGGTTGTAATTTGTTATATTTCAAGAACCTTGAGAAATAGTGATATGAAATATTTTGCCACTCAATTAGAGTACTTAGCAGTTGTTTGGGCTCTTGAGAAACTTCATTACTATCTATATGACTAAAAGTTTGAATTGGTAACTGATTCACCAGGTCAAAAGTTAGACGACTTGCAGTCAAGTGGTTTTTCAGGTATCTTAAAGTAACATCAGAAGTAACCTTTGAAGTAACTTCAGTGCTTAAATAACTTACAAGCCAGACCAAAACTCTTAGTGTCTCTGTACCAAAAAGAATATTAGTGAAAGTATATTGCACTGCTTATTTTTAAAACTTTCTATCTTATTTGATCTTGAGTGACTTCTGGAAATTGTGCCTCAGTGCTCTATTAGCTTTTTTTCCTGGTAAGAAGTCCTCCATTTTAGCTATGCTTACACCATTTATTCAAGGCCGATTAATTATCTTTTCATAATTTTCTTTCTGTAGGTTGGCATCATAGACTTTACCAGGACAAAAATCAATGGAGGCACATAGAAAAGTCCCATACCCTGTTATTGTTAAGCAAAGGTAATTATGATTCAGTCATGAAAATTTATCCTACAGGGACTATTATAATCTTCTTAATATTACTGTATTACAAAGATGAATAATGGCCAACAATGTCAATTTTTTAGAATGATTTAGTGACTTTTTGACAGTAGAAGAGGTATAATATCAATTTGAAAATAGACTTATACTTATAAAGTTTTTAAAAACAAATATATACAATAAAAAGAACATACTCAGATTATACTCAAACCTGTAATTTATAAAATTGCATCATAGTTTCAGGGATATAGTTCACCATGTTCAAAAAAAAACTTATATGATTTGTTCAAGTGAGGTTTCACCTTTAGCAATAAACAAAAGGAGTTGTAAAAAAATATTACACTGCAGTTAGAGTTATAAAAAGGTGAAAAAATTAAATATTTTCACTAATCATCAATAGTCAATCAAACCCCTTCTAATACTCATTCTAATTTTAGTTCTGTTTTTAAATATTTTTTAGCTTATAGGAAACTTTATAAACTTAGGGAAAGGAAATTAAGAGTATGTAAAAGGAATTACATGTATCCTCCAAGCTATGATGAAAAATAAGGTTAATACTTAGAAAGTTTTTTTACCAAATATAGTATAGCTTTAATAAGTTTGAACAAGTAATGCATTCAATTTTTTTTAACAATTTAAGTTGTTCTGCATTCAAAGTAGCTTGACTTTTGCAACAGTAAAATTCTATAACATTTGCTAAATCTTCCAAATTGACTTTTGTCTCAGTATCAACAAGGGACTGCTCTACCACAGACAAATTATTGTAGTATGTTTCATCTAAAAAGGCTTTTAGAAGATCCCCAGGAAAAGCTTCTTCACCAATATCATCCATAGGGAAGCTTCTGGGACCTGCAACAGGTTGACCACCTTCCGTTCCTGGGGGTTGAGGGACCTTCAATTTTCGATCAAACTTTTTTTTGATAGCTGCCTTGGCTGTTTTAGATTTAGAATTTGCAAGTGATTTGGACATTGACCCCCTGTCAAGTCCATTTAAACATCGAACCAAACCTCCACTTCTCCAAGGAATTGGAAGTTTTAATCTACTACCATCTTGGCCTTCCTCAGTATCAGAGTGAATACAGATATCTTTGAATAATCCAGCCATATCAGGGACTAAAAAAGATGAAGCCATGTTTATTCGTCCATCACGCAACTATAAAAATATTATATTTAGTCTCAAAAACATTTGAAAATCTATAAAATGAACATGCTTACCTCTCTTCTTCTTTTAGACATTTGAACCTTCATATTTTTTAACTTCACCATTTCAATCTTTTGAGTTTCAGATGATTTATCTTTTGACATATCAGCAAATTTTTTAGACTTCCCAGAGATCCACCTCTCTAGGATGCTAAAAACTGCTTCATCTGTAACAGACTCATCTGAAACTGAAAAGTTTATCAAACCCTTCCCATGATAGCAGACCTTCCATCCAAGAACAATGTGAGTGATTATGATAGAGTTCCACTCTCCATCCATACTAGATCCCCAAAGATAGCGAAAACAGCTTATACCAGTTTGGGCCAATTGTGCTTCAGCTTGACGTTTCCACTTTGTATTAATTATCTGGCCAGGAGGTAAAGCATAGTCAGTAGTAGGGACAAATTTTGGATTTTCAAAGGTTGAAACAAGTTTTTGGGTTTTGGTTTTAATGAGTAACTGTCGCTGAGCTGGGGTTAATTTTGTATGTGGCTTATCCTGAGTTGCTTTAATCATCTTCTCCCTCTCAGTTTGGGAAGTGCGCCATTGATTGACTATCTCATTGGAAGGAGGATCAAGAATTTTATGAGTAGCTGGGTCAATTCCTAGGAGGAGTCTAGAAAAAGAAATAATGGAGCGACCCAATGGAGCGGAGGCAGAAGGAATAGGTGATTTAGAAGACAAATTGGCAGTTTTCTTTTTTGTAGAATTTTCAGTTTTTCTCTTCTTGGAGGTGTGTTCATGATGCTTGTGAAATTTGATATATGACTTAGGATCCAAGCCAGCTGTACCTGAAATGGGCCACATGGAGATTAGAAATTATATACAAAAATAATGAATCTTTCAAACACACCACACTCTGCAGAATCATCATCACTAGCAAAACATTCTGAAAATTCTCTATCATCAGGAGGTTGTGCTGTTTCTGAAAAAGATAAAATGTGATTATCTGTCATTGTTCCATATGAAAAAACCAATCATTTAAAAATACTAACCTGTTACCAAAAAAAAAAAAGATTTAATAATATATAAGTTTATATTATTTGCAATAAAAAAATCAAACATTAATTTTATTTACCATTTGGATTTTCACCAGTTTCCCCACCACTGGGACCAGGTGGACTGGATGGTACATTGGGAGGATTTAATGGGGGTGGAGGTGGTGGAGGTGGAGGTGGTGGAGGTGTTGGACCTGGTGTTGGTGGTGGTGGGCCTTGTGGACCTGGTGGACCTGGTGGACCAGGTGGTGGTAAAGGTGATTGATGATATAGGGATGGAGGAGGAGGAGGAGGAGGAGGTTGAGGGGTGAATGAGAATTGTGGGAGTTGTATAGGTGTTGGTTGATATGGGGAAGCAGTATGTGATGGGCCAGGGGAGTCTTGGGTAAAGGGATAGAATCAGATCTAGTACTAGGTGAACCAATATACGGATCAAAATAGTAGCGTAATTGAGAATCATGTTCAGAAGGATTTGGGTGTTGAAAAAGGCTTCTTTGATGATTGTGTTGGTGCCGCAGGCATTCTCTAATTACAGATTCAGATGATTGAGAGTGTGGTGACTCAGGGTCTTCCTGAGGATCAGTCATAACAACTTTTTTTCTTGTCAATATTTGAAAATTAGAAATATAAAAATAAAATTGACATACCTTCCCTAATAGGTTCCATATTAAATGTATTGGCTTGTTATAAAATTAAATTAAATTTGAACCAAAGACTGTAAATGGTGGATGATTTAAATAAGATATAAGGAAGGTGTAAAAATTCCAACATTTTATTTAGAGCAAAAATATTTTTCACACATTATGCATTGTAAGTTTGGCTTCACCAAAATGATCCAAAAAATTTATGAACAGAAATGTGAGAAAAGAGAAAGACACAATTACTGTTATCATTTGTGAGCTATCAAATCCAATAATCAACATACAAAAAAATAAGTTTCATATACATTCATACTCTTCATAATTACATTTCATATTATTAGATTTTGGAAAATTTCATTGCAACACCATCATATGTAAAAATAATCAAAAGAAAATTCATTAAATATCAAAAAGTGAATAACAAAGTTATAAATGTTAAAAAAAATTGAAAAAAGTGTATTTTATGCAGCCAACTGAAACTCATATTTTTGAACTATGGTTTCAACAACACAATTAACATAAATGAATTTCAAGAAAAAATCAATAAATCTAATTACAAAGTAAGTTGTGGTTGTCTAGATCTTTTAGCAGATTTTCTTATCCATGGTATTTCCCCTTCACTTGTATCAATAGTCCATTGCTCTATAAAGTCATGTAAAATAGATTTGGAGACCTGCTCCAGAGAAAGAGAAACATGAATGTAAAATTGTTTTTGACATAGTGAGTTAACTATGGTATCAACAATGAGAGCATGGGTCCTGGGCTATGCAACATCATGCTTATGTGAACTACTTCCCATCAACAGGTTAGTTACCTCAATCAACTCGCCACAAGTGGATTGAGTTTTCCTTCTAGCATCATTTGAGCTCAGGAAGAGTCACCTAACACCAGCAGAAAAAAAGTAAGCAAGGTGGGAAAAAATTAACTTTGACCTTGAAGTAGCAAGGATAGGTCCTGCTCCTGCCCTAGCTGAGCTCTCTTGCACTGATGAGCCTGATGCTACTCTATCTTGCAGGAAATCATCACAATTTGAATATCCTTTTAAAAGTTCAAGACATTGAACCATGTAAAGAATCTTGTTTTATAGATTAGCCAGATGCTTGACGTAAATAGTGAGAGATGATTCATCAGAAGCTGAGCCAATTTTCGCAACGTCAACTTTTTGCTTGTACATCATCTTCTCAATGTCCTGCATAATATTAAAAACACTTTCTTCATTCACATTTTCATTGGAAACATCTCTTATGGATGAGTCAAGTGTATTTCCTGATAGCTGGATTGATTCCATGATTAAGATGGCCCAATCACGCTTACTTGATTCGGATGGAAGTGCAAGAGAAGAAAGGTTGATGAATAAACTAGTAACATTAGCAGACCTCTGCTTCAAAATCTTCATGTCAAAAACATCCTTTCTGTTCCAAAGTTCAAAGATAGATGGTTTGAGGAACAAAGGGGCTATGGAACTTGTAAGCCAGATAAAAAAAATAAAAGTGAAAAATAAAAAAAAATATTTACCAAGTGTAGTGACCTCACTGAGCCACTCTCCAACAGTAGAAGATGATGACTTGAATTTAAGGTTAATTTTTCTTAAATCCATCGGGGACTGAGCTTTAAGAGCAGAATGTTGATTTAGGACTTCATAGGAGCTGAATGCCAAGTTTCTCCAGGACTTGTTGGGTAATCTTGTTTCATATATTTTACAAATTTCAGTGATTTTGTCTCTGAATTCTGGAAAGATAAACTGGTAGGATCTCTCAAAGGGGGGAATGTAGTTGTCACTTTCTTTGCTAGACGTTGAGGCTTATTCAGGGAGAGGGGGAGCTGGAGAGGGTCCTAACTGAGTCTGTGAAGCTGAGGTGGGTGTGAGGGCGGGGGCAGGCTGTGAAGGTGGGATAGAAGTAGGACCAGTGGCTAAAGGTGGAGAAGCAGCTGGGACAGAAGTAGTGACAGAGGGGAGAGGTCTAGTGGTAACAGCTGGGGTATTGGATTTAGAGAGTATAACGGTGGTATCTTTGGCACTTGGAGGCTGGGTTGATTTTGGTGGTGGAGGTCTGGAAGCAACATTTATAGGAGCTGAGGTTGATGAAGTTGGGGCTGGTAAAGTGGGATGAGGGGAAGCAGTTGTAAGGGTGGAAACTACAGGTTGAGAAAGAGAAGGAGCAGCAGAGATAGGGATGAGAGGAGAAGTTGGAGAAGCAGTATTAGGGATGGCTTTATCAGACACAATTTTGGATGTTGAAGGAGCTGAAGATTGGGTGGCAGGGTCGGTGGTTGTCGTGGTGAGTGATTTTTTTGTAAGTTTCTTCTTCTTTGAAGCAGGGTTGAAGGTGTCATCCTCAGAATCAGTATGTATATTATAGTTAGGGGCTCCTGCAGCTGATTTTCTCTTTGGACGCCTAGAGGGTTGATCATCAGTGGTGAGGTCAATGATAACCATTTTTTCCTCTGGAGGAAGCTGAGACTCAGAAGAAACAGCTGAAAGAAAAAATTACTACTAAATACTTATAATGAAAACAGTGAAAAAAACTGACCATTTTTCTGCTCTTGGACAAGATCCAAAAGATCCTGCACCTTCTTCATAGCTGAATCTGCAAGTAAAGTTCCATTTAAGAGTGATTCAACACCAGTTTGAAATTTGGTGTACTGAAAGATAAACTCCTCAGTAAAAATTTTATACACCTCATTTTTCAATACACAGCTTGAAGAAGATGGTCTTCTTTCTTTGGCTTCTTGAGAAAGAGGTATGTCATCTATGAAAAAACAATCAGCTTCTGTAGAAAGAACAATGTTACTGGTTCTGACCTGATGTGTCAGATTCACTGTTCACTGCATCACCGGACTCCACAGTGTTGGAGGGTTGTTGAGGATCAACAGTTAAAGCTTCTACATCAATAAAAACAATGTATAAAATGAAATTTTAATAAAAGTTTTAACTAATATATAAAAAAAATTACTCACCAGATGTCACATTCACCTGAGGATCCACATCTTGAGCTGAAAACAGGGAATGGTATGAATCATTAAAACTGGATTTTTGTTGAGGCAGCTCTACATCTGGACAGGAGGGTGATCTGGGAGTTGCCTGACTGGGGGTTGAGGCTGAGGATTGAGCTTGTTGGGACATCTGTGTTCTGCGTTGATAGTTTTTGAAAAGAGGTGGTTAAGAGTAGAGAAGTTTGTGGATGAGACAGGTAGACTTCTCAGCTTATATTAAGAAAATCTATGCAAAATATGGTTGCATAGGTTTCAGGCATGACTAAGGAAGGTTGCATTACATTTGTGCAACTAGTGTAAAAAAGTAAAGCATAACTCATACTATAATGCGCCAAATACAAATAAATTAAAAATATTGCATCTTTTTGCAATGTTATGAGACTATATACATAACTTTTAGCACCATGTATAGCATTTTGCCTCATGTATGCAATATCTCTACATGTATAATTTTATATTTTACTTACAAGTTGCATATATGAGGCGACATGTCGCCTCATATATTCAAAATTGATCAAAATGTATTAAATTGAATACATGAGGCAACATGTCGCCTCATGTATGCAAAATAGTAAGCAGGGTTATTAATAGCTGCTACAAAAACTTGAACTTTGCATACATGAGGGGACATCTCACCTCATATATGCATGCTTGTAATTGATCAATATTATATAATTATTAGCTTGTATTCCACACGCCTCACATATGCATGCTTGTAATTGATCAATATTTTATATTTATTACCTTGTATTCCACATGCATACATGAGGCGACATGTTGCCTCATATATGCATGTGTGTTAGCCCATTTTAATATAGAAAATAACTATGTAATATATAAAATTAAACATGTATGCAATATCTCTAAATTTGTAATTTAAAATCTAACTTACAAGTTGCATAAATGAGGTGACATGTTGCCTCATGTATGCAAAATTGATCAAAATGTATTAAATTGAATACATGAGGTGACATGTCGCTTCATGTATGCAAAATAGTTAGCAGGGTTATTAATAGCCGCTACAAAAACATGTACTTTGCATACATGAGGCGACATGTTGCCTCATGTATTCAATTTAATACATTTCGATCAATTTTGCATACATGAGGCGACATGTCGCCTCATGTATGCAGTTAAGTAAAGGCATCACCAGGCTACTAATAAAGTTCAAGGGCAAGGATAGTGTTTTATTGTATATGTTAAACAGTCATTTTGTATATTTACATGGGCTAACACACATGCATACATGAGGCGACATGTCGCCTCATGTATGCATGTTTCAACAGACAAATGTATAAGTGCTGTTATGTTTCTTCTATATAGGAGAACCCATAATGCATACATGAGGCGACATGTTGCCTCATATATGCAATTTCAAACTTAGCTTACTTCTTAGGTTTGAAGTAGCCCTGCAATATTTGACTTACATGCATACATGAGGCGACATGTTGCCTCATGTATGCAATATTGGTGCCCCAAAAAAATAAAAGACACAACAGCATGTATACATATTATTTCTATGTATTAAATGTATAAATTTTTTTTTTTTTAAATTTTGATTCTCATTTTGATGATGGTGTATGAAAAAAAAACTATGTTTCTCAAATGCTGATTGAAAAGAGAAATGCATGAGGGAAAATGTGTTACTTTGTATGTATGCTTCTTATTTCATCTCCACTAGCCTTTTGCTTGATTAATATTTAGTTTCAATTATTGTGATTACATAATGCATTGTCCTTGCCATCTGCATGTTTTTACTGTATATATATATAGTTATTATTTCTTGAATATGTGATTGGTTATATCAACAGAAGTTGCTTTTTGAAAAAGCTCAAAAGATTTATTAATAAGAAACTTATTAATTAAAACATGATAGTCCATTTTAATAAAGAAATTTGTCATAATATTTAACTAAAAAGAAGTGAGTGACATTTTGAAATTCTTGATTAGGGCTTAGCACCTGCCTGCAAAGGGCTGGGTGGTGCACCCCTGGACACTAGTGTACCCCCCCTCCAGTTGTGCAAGTGTTGTGTTAATATTATAAGTTTAATTTTTATTTTTACTCATATGTATGTACTGGATGATAAATATATTGAATTAAAATGTAGTTTCAATTTTTGGAATGTTTTTGTGAAAAATAAAGGGGAGGAGTATATATTTTTTATTTTATATAAATAATTCATTATATTAATGAAAATAAATGATCTTGTGAACTTTCCAGCACCTGTTTGACTCTATTAAGTGTAATCCGTGGTTTGTATTTACAAGATCCCACAAGTTAAATTATAAGCTCTGTACAATATCAGATTTTCCATACTCATTGGCTGTGATCTACAGATAATTTAACCAAGTGAAGTGAACAGTGTAAGAACAGAAGTTTTGTAAATGAAGTAATATTTCTAATATTCATGATCCTGCCTTCTCATTGCCATTCTGTGTAATGGAAACATAAAAATCAATGGATGTAGTTCTGTGTCCATAGAAACTTTTATTCAGTCCAAAAATTGTTTTCTCCACTTGAAAAGGTGGAACATTCAATATATTCTTGTTTTTTTAGTTTCCAAATATATGCTTTTATTTGGGAGATAAACTATATTCATAAATCCTACAAGTGCTGTTTAGATTATTGATGAATAAAAAAATATTTAATTTTAAAAATCTCTTATGACTTATGTGTACCTCCTGAGATTTAAATCTATGTAAAAAGTTTAAAACAGTTAATATCACTTGCTGATCTTTTTTGTCATATTTTATCTGGACCTACAGAGTTTGGCACAACTTTAATCAACATGGATAAATTTAGTTTTTATTTAGATCATGTGACTGCTTGGCAATGAAATTTTTTTATCTTGCGTAAATACCCACTTCTTCCTGAATTCTCTTCTTTTCTCTCAAAGTTTATTTCTATTTAAAATGGAATCATCTTCTTCTACCTCTCCTGTCTGCATTGGCTTGCTTCAATCTCAAATATCTGACTATTTTAGCTTCCCAGGTTTGGTGGAGCAACCTGTATCACTTTATCTCTCTCATAAAAAACATACTATAAGGGTCAGGGCACAATCACCTCATATAAACATTGGTAAACTGTGCCCTACTCATTCTCAAATCCTATATGACCTACTTGGCCAACCAGGTTATCAAGCTTTAGTTGCTCCTGTTGGGGGTTGGCTTCCTGGGCAGGATTCACCACCTTTATGGGTTGAAGCTACATTGCTACCCCAAACGGGTGCTGACTGTCCCTTAAAAATTAATATTTTGATTTTCTGTATTTCTACTTTCTTAGTCACCATCCCCCATGCACTTGCATCCATCTCCAACATAATTATTCTTCCACCTGGCTATAACCCATCAATTCACTTTTACTGTCCCATACAAGATTTATTTAATCAAATCAATCAACTACCATCTATCTCCACCGATTCCTTACTTACCTCTGCACGTTATCATCCTATTCACGAAATCGATGTTCAAAACTTAAATACAACACTACTACCCCACTAAAAGAATGCGCTTTCTTTTATTCTCTCTCAAGAATCCCACACCCAAACTTACCTTTGGCGACAGACAGGGGAGAATAGCTGGGAAAATTATTTGAGCCAAGAACTCCTCCAGAATCCTCCTTCAAAATCAATTCTTCTAGCAGATGAAATGGGTCTAGGAAAGACAGTTACCACTATTGCATTAACTTTCAACACCTTAGACAAAGCTTCTCAATTTTCCCACCTTGTTGAAGCACAGTCAAGCACTCCAAGACTAAAGGCAACCGTAATAATTGTTCCTAGAAGCTTGCTTCAGCAATGGAAAGATGAAATCATCCGGCATGTATCAGCTGATATCAATCTCAAAATCACTATCTACCATGGCAGAGGACGACACGAAACTTTCAACAGCTGGCCTGATTCACATGTATTTCTGACTAGCTACAATCTGGTGATAAATGACTTGGAGGATATCAACACAAGCAAGGGGTTATATCATGCTCGCTGGTTTTGTGTTATTCTAGATGAAGCTCAGTAAGTTGAAAATTTTCCTACTCTTAGTTTTTCACTTCTAAGTCCAATTTTTTTTGAAGCCACATTTGTGAATCAAGAAGCAAGGCCTCAACAGCAGTCCTTGGCTTGAAGACCTCTTGACGGCTGTGCATTACTGGAACACCAATTCAAAATAGCTGTCAAGATTTGTATGCCATCTTCAGGTTCCTTCGACTTGCACCATTCACTACTCCTGCTGGGTGGAATCAGCATGTGGCACAGCATGCAAAAGAAGGAAATTACACAAAGGTCAAAAATGTTATCCAGGATATCTTGGGTGATGTAATTCTCAGACAATCCCGACAATCAGTTGGCCTAGACACGATTTATGATCAGCTCACTCCCTCTATACATGAAAATACAATATTCATCAAGCTTACTGAGGACATTGCTTGTCTTTACTCTGAAAGGCATTAAAAAACTTTTCAATCTCTTGGAATTGGCAGTAGTGAAAATCTCCATTCAAAAGATCAATCAACTTTAGCGAAATTGACCGGTTTGCCCAGATTTTGTACTCATCCCAAAATGCCATTTGACTCAGAGATCAAATATGTTGAGCATATGAATTGGAGGGATAGTCCAAAATTGGTTCACCTTATTAAAACACTTCACAACTTAATTTCACACGATTCAAATGTGAAGTGCATTATTTTCTCAGAGTAAACTACCCTGAAGTTGTAGGTTTTTTGGAAATTAATACTGGATCCCTGAATCCATTTCATTGCTGTTAAAACTGATATCTTTTCAAAAAAAATAGGATTTCATTTGCACTTGATGATTATGAAATACGACACATTCTATTTGATGGCACAACCAATGAAAGTACACACAAGAATGTTCTCAAGTCATTTTCACTTATCAAGACGGGTGTACTCCTGATGAATCTCAAGGCAGGTGGAGAAGGATTGAATCTCACTATGGCATCTCATGTGTTCTTAATGGAAAGTATTTATAATTTTAGCAAGAACCTTTATTTATAAGATTTTTTTCTTTAGGAGCCAACTTGGAACCCAGCTACTGAGAAGCAGGCAATTGGTCGTGTTAATCGCATTGGCCAAGAAAAAGAAGTTTATGTATACAAGTATATTGTTGAATCTACTATTGAGGAAAATATTTCACGTGTCAGCACCATTTCTTTCACATTCATTTAAAAATTCTCTCTTATTAATTATTGTTGATCTAGGTAAAAACCATTAAGTTAGATGTTGCTAAGTATGTTTCATTAACTCTACCATCTCATCACCATCAAACTAAAATTTATTTTTTTTATTAGTCTTGCCCTTCCTGAATGACACATTAAATTTTAAACTTTCTTTTTTTTATTATTTTCCGTAAGAAAATTTTGAAGTCTTCAGTGTACTTGACCACTATCAATTAAGTAGCTTAGCCATGTATTTTTTTTTATAAATTTTCTACTGTGTCACAAATACAAAGGAAATTTTTTTATGTTATATTCCTTTGTTAATTTTACACAAAGGGGCATATTTTTAAAATAATATATATGGAGGTGATTATACCCTTACATTTTAATAATCTAGAAACATTTCACATTTATAGATTATAGAAAAAATACCTTCAAAAATGCTTTCAACATGTAAGGCTTTCATTCTTTTTTTAAAAGTAATTTGTTCACCTCTTGTATTAGCTTCTACTTTGATTCCTACCACAGGCTTCAAGAGCACATGTGCTTTTAACAAAATTCTTTCCCAAATTGGTGTTCCAAGTTCTAAGGCTGCTTCCACCATTTCAGTTATTGACTTCATGAAACTTGTCTTGGGAAAATGTCAAAAGCTGGATGATTTCCCACCTCCACCAACCACTGCTGAATTATCATCTCTTTCAAATGAACTAGTTACTACTAATTTATCTCCACCACCTGAAATGCGTACACCCTTGAAGAAATTTCTTTATCACCATCTGGAAGCCAAAAAACTATTCCCCTGGTTTTTTACCATACTTTCCATCAAGATGCCATTAATGTTGGTGTTCCCCGCTTATGCCTCTCATTCAACATGGAGCACAGAGATTGGAATCAAAGAATCATTCAACACTTGACAAAGCACTATTGCTATGCCCATAAGTACCAGGCATTTGATCAGTATCACATAGATCATTCTGAAGAAATAATAAAGTTTGTGCCTCTAATTCTGGAACGATGGCTTCCAGGAAAAATTTCAACCAGTAAATCTTTAGATGTTTCTAAGCTAAATAGAAGAAGAATGATGGATACTAGGCGGAAAGTGAGCGAGAATTTATTTTTTTGTAAATTTCTATTAATAATTGTCTTCTCAGTTGCATGCTTCTCGTAGGAAAACAGCTGTAGCTTGTCTTGATGCCAAACATCTCTTTTTGTTTGATAATCCTTGCTTCCACTCTGACACTGAAGAAGATCAAGAAGGAAATCTTTGGAAAAGGAAACCATCTTGGCGCTCTGAGGAATTGTCAAATTTTTACTCACAAGTTGATCAAATTACTCTTAACTTGATAAGAGGATCTAAAAATCATGGACATATTTCTAAAAATATTGTATCTCTTAGAAAAGACTCACGTATTGCTTCACATACACTTGTGTATCCTTGTAATCTTCCCACCAATTGTTACAACATTGATAATCTCAGCCTTTCTCAGTTTTTACTTATATGCCATAATCCTTCTTTTACAATCCCTTCTCTCTCCCATCTGCTTTAGTGTTTCACCTGTAAATTTTGTTTAGAATTTTCCTCCTGGTGAAGTTGTATTGAATAGCCATTTTGAATAGTAAAATTATTTTAGAATTTGAATACATTATTTTCTCTTTTTTATGCCATCTTGTCCAAATACCACCACTTAAAAATTGTTTTCTTATTATTTTAACATACTCTCTGCTGAACATGCCTACTAGATATGTTGTTTGCACTTGCTCTGAGCTTGGTTGCAATAAAAAATCTTTCACCAATAGTGAACATGAGATAGTTCAGGGGCTTTTAATGTCTACAACTGCATATTACAAGCATCAAGATAAAATTCAGCTTTTTAGGAAACGAAGTCAATTGATCAACCAATCCACAGCTCCTGAGCACCAACCTCTGGCCGTAAGTAGCTCTCACCAAGAATCTTCTTCTTCTTTTTTTCCTGTGGTAAGCTCTTCAAATGAAGTATTCTTACCCACTACTGAGGAGGTAAGCACCTAAAGTTTACTTAAATTTATAATTATTTTAATTTCTTGCTATTTTTTAACATATTTATCTCATCAGTTTGGCCAAAAACACTCATTAAGTCTTGATGCTGATGATGCTGAGTCAATCACCTCAATTGTCAAAAAATTGAAAAGTTTCAAAAATTCTTCTTCTTCCTTTTTAAATTTATTACGAATTGAAACCTCCGCCTTTGCTCCTCCTGCTCTTGCACATCTATCACCATTGATTTTCTTTATACTTATTGATCTGGCACATGGCCTTCTGGTTCAAAACTTATCACATAGGCAAATTAAAATACGGATTAAAGCTTAATTTTTCAAGATCAATTTAATATCTTAAACTTATAAAGATGCCGAAAAACTCCTGCATGAGTCTAAACAGCTTCCTCATAGCATTTACACTGTTCTCAACCGACTCAACCTACATGCACCGCTTACAACTATTCTATGCTTTCCAAATTGCTTTCATCAACCTTTCAAAACAGCTAACGAATACAACTTTGAACATGCCCATTGTAGTCAAATTTTTCTCAATGCCATACCTTGTAAAAAGAATGTTGTGTTGAAATGCAATAATCCATTGTTTCAGCAAAAAGATAATCGAACATTGGATTTAGTTCCAGTCCAAACGTTTACAACTCAATCTCTTATATCTTGGCTAGCCCGCCTTCTTCTTCTTACAGGGTTTGAGGATGATCTGGATTACTCATTAAGGAGGCCACATAATACACGAGGAAAAATGTGTGATGTTTGGGATGGTTCAGTCTGGAAGGAATTTAAAGATATAAAAGAGATTATTTTACAAATAAAAGTGGTAATCTTGTTTTCAGCCTGTATATTGATTGGTTTAATCCTTTTGGGAATAAAATTGGTGGTCATAGTCAGGTGTCATTTGGATCTATTATTTTGATTTGTCTAAATCTTCC
Source organism: Hemileia vastatrix (assembly GCA_030280995.1). Taxonomy (NCBI): domain Eukaryota; kingdom Fungi; phylum Basidiomycota; class Pucciniomycetes; order Pucciniales; family Zaghouaniaceae; genus Hemileia; species Hemileia vastatrix. Next base: position 31,341,070 of record JASXTE010000003.1, on the reverse strand, counting down.
ACCACATTTACAATATAAAAAGCAACACGTTTTCTTGGCAGGAATCACACCTGGGCCACATGAACCTAGTTTGGACCAGTGTAATCATATTATTTCACCTCTTTTAGAAGAACTTCAAAAGCTGTGGAAAGGATGCTTTTTTTCAAAGACATTTCGTTATCCTGAAGGAAGACCAATACATGCTGCAATATTTCCTTTAATTGGTGATCTACCAGCTATCCAGAAGCTCTCTGGTTTTTCCAGCTATAGCTCAAATAATCCATGCTCATTTTACTTTATTTCTAAAGAAGATTTGAAATCTGGTAAACTTCCTGCTGAGTTCCTATCACGCACTGATTCCAACCACCGAACTCAAGCTATTAAATGGAAAAATTCTTCCAGTGCCCAAGCAAGAAAGAAGATCTTTGATAACAAAGGTGTTAAATATTTGTCTCTTCTTGAACTTCCATATTGGCAACCAGTCTCTTTTGTTGGAATAGAACTTATGAACTGCTTACTTCTTGGTATTGCCAAAGACTTCAGTAAAAATTACCTTCTTATTACAGCAGCTGGTGATTACATTCAAAAAGAAAAGAAAAAATCTTCAAAAAAAGGCTTTCAGGATGAACATTCATTCTCTTCAAAATCCAGTCACCATTCATTTTCCAGATCCTCCTCTAATCCATCTTTATTTAAGATATTAACAAAAAAAAGATTTCAAAACTACCATCATTCCCCTCAAATTCTACTTCTCATGATTCAAGTAAAAGTAGAAAGACAAAAAGTACAGTTTGTGTAGTGATACCGCCATTGAGAAAAAACCTCAAACAAAAACTATCTTATGATGAAATTGGTCAGGAGAAGGCACAAAATGCTCTAAAAATGGTTGGGCCATCAAGAAGTACTAATCCACAGGGTGTTGAAGCCAGCTCAGAGAAAGAAGAATCAAGCTCTGATGTAGATAGTTCAAGTAAGTTATACTGAATTACTTTTAATTAAACATTTTCCTAATAAATATTTTCTTTAGAGTCCACATTTCAGGAATTTTCTGCCCGTTTTAGACCTAAAATCAATTTGGGATCAGCTGCAGCACCAAATTATTTAGCTTCTGATTTAATTCTAAGGCCTAGAAAATTGATGATTGTTCAAAATTGAATTTGGCATACACTCATTCCCTCATGGTTAACCCGTGTTCCACACCATGTAGGGGAGACTGGAACAAATCTCAAGGCAGCTGAATGGCTTTTATTAAACAAAATTTATTACGTGGTTTCTTTGTTCCCAGTTTGGAATATAGAAAATTCTGAATCTCGAGAGAAGAAGTTGATAAAGTGTCTTTCCCTGTTGGTATCTATTATAAACCTTATCACTTCCCTTGAATTAAATGAAGAACAAATTGTATCTCTTCAGGATCATCTAAAAGAGTATATAAAATGTCTTAAAGAATTTTGGCCACATATTGACATCAAACCAAATTTCCACTTAGCCCAACATTTTCCTGAAGTTCTGCGATGATTTGGGCCAGCACCATCATCAGAAGCTTGGGCTCATGAGCGTATAAATGGAATGTTGGGATCTATCTCACACAATAATAAAAAAAGTATGTGCTCCTATAATCTTTTTGTTCCTCATAATTATTTACTTTAATATTTTTTATTTTAGATGAAATGGACAAAACATTTATGAAAATGTTTATCTTGACTGGGCAGCTTCAATCTCTTCTTGAGAGGAATGACAATCAATTTGAAAACAAAATGAAAGATGTTTTTGATATAGAAAAAAAAAGACTTCAAAATCAACTGTTAAACTACTCCATGAAGAATATGTTTTATGGCTGGATTATTTAAAAAAGATTGATGGTAAAAAGTGTTTTTCAAATATTTTTGAAAAATATAAATTGACTGGTGCTTTAGAATTTCTTTCATCTAAAATTACTGATCTCCAATACTTTAACCTTGGTGGTAAATACTTCTCACTATACTCAAAACATCAAGGGAATGGGAATATTGAGATCAAATTATCAAAAGGCAACAAGGTTGGAGTGGTGTTAAGAATGTGGGAGTCAAAGAAGTTCCCAGATCAAATCTTTATTCTAGTTGGATTGTATGATGCTGTTGAAAAAAAAATAGAAAATCCTTTCTCCAAAGCAGGATTCAAAACATTTTGGTGCTACAATAGATGGTCTAAAAATTTTATTATTACTCATAAAGATATTATTGGACATGCTTCAAGAACTCTCAATCCTAGTGGCTTTGGTGGTGTTTTATCTGATACTGTCTGTATAATGTCATTAAGTAGTATAGCTGGTGCCTATTAATCACCATTGTAATATCCATTATGAATTCAATATATGCCTTTTAGACACCAAAGTATGATCTATTGCCTGTTGGAAATTATGCAAACAGCACTATATGAAGAATTCAAATTAGTCCTAATGATTCAGCTATGAGCTATGTCTCATGATGAAAAATTGTCCCACCAAAGTTCCAGCACAGGTTTGACTCAGGTTAGACCACAGGTACTAAACAACCACTTGACTGCAAGTCGTCTAACTTTTTACCTGGTGATTGTAGTGCTTTAAAGTCCCTCTTGAACCTGAAAACACCTAATAGACATATGTTCAGGTGGAAACTTGCTGTTCAAGAGTACAGAGGACGGATGACAATTATCCATAGAGCTGGAAATTTTCACTCCAATGTTGACATGTTGGCCAGACTGCCTCTGCCAAATAATGACTCCAATCCCGCTTATGTGCCTGAAGATGATACTTTTCATATCCATGGTATATTTATAGTTGAAATGGAAGAAGAGTTATTACAATTAATACTCAATTCATATGATAAGGATTCTGATTTAAATAAATTAGTTACTATCTTAAATGATCCTAAGAATGCTTCAATTCAAGTATTGATTAAAACTCTTCCTAAAAAATATCAAAGTGCTTTTATGAAAGGAATGTTTTGTATGGAAGATGGTTATATTTATTATAGAAGAAAGCTGACTAATGTAATTGTAATTGCCCCTTCTATGAAAGAAACTATCCTCAAACTTTGTCATGATGACATATTAGCTGATCATTTTGATCTAGAAAAAACATTGATTAGAATCAAAAACACTGCTTGGTGGTCTAATATGTCTGAAGATACAAAAATATATGTTGAATTTTGTGATACTTGCCAAAAATCTAAAAGTTTGACAGGTAAGAGAGCAGGTTTACTAAAACATATTGAACCACCTAATGCTACTTGGCAAATAATTAACATGGATTTTGTCACTGGCCTTCCTGTAGCAGGTAAAGACAGTTATAACTCTTGTTGGGTAATAGTAGATAGATTCACAAAAATGTGCAAATTTATTCCAACCCACAAAGATGTATCCACAAAGGAATTAGCTTTCTTATGGTGGTCTTCCATGTTTAATATTATTGGATTCCCAAAAGCCATTATCTCTGATAGAGATCCAAAATTTACTTCTGAGTTGTGGACCTCTTTAATGGATATTTGTGGCTGTGAGTTAAATTTATCTACAGCTCATCATCCTCAGACGGATGGTCTAGCTGAAAGGATGATTCAAACTCTGGAAGATATGATTAGAAGGTATTGTGCCTTTGGTTTAGAATATAAAGACAATGACAGATTTACTCATGACTGGGTCACTTTTTTGAATGGTCTTGAATTTGCATATAATAGCACTGTTCATTCTGTCACAGAGAAAAAGCCTTTGGAGCTTTGGTTAGGTTATGTCTCAAATACTCCTGCTCAGATCCTCAATAATAAATTACCTAAGTTGGAACTACATCCTGGTTTAAAATCTTTTATGCAAATGCAACAGCTATGCAGAAAACATTCTCAAAGCTGTATTGATATAGCATTTGAATATGAAAAGAAAAGATGGTATAAATCCCATAAAGAATACAAATTTAACAAGGGTGATGAAGTGTTGATCTCTACTGTCCATTTCAATTTACAAGGTAACAACAAATTAAAAGATCCTTTTGTAGGACCATTTGTTGTTAAAAGAATGGTTGGTAATAATGCAGTAGAAGTTGTATTGTATTCTACATATGATAGAAAACATCCTGTTTTCCCCATTTCTTTTCTTAAACCTTATACTTTCAACAGTGACTTATTTCCTAAAAGAAGGGGAAGACCTAAAAAAAAACCTCCGGAAGTCACAGAAACTTCAGAAAATGATAAAATTCTCAATGATAGAATTATCACTTCTGAAAGAGGTATTGAATATTTATTGAGATATAAGAACAAGTCATCTGAACATGATGCATGGATTACTGGAAAGGAAATTTCAAATCTCTCTACTCTGTTTAAAAAGTATAAAAAGAAAATATCATAGCATTTTTTTTTATTGTTTTTTTTAGAGTGAGGGAGTGTCAGCCAGCTATCTCAGGAGTCCAGCAGTTTATACAACAAATTACAGTAATCTTATAGAGGAATATCTTTATTCAATTACAAAAAATTGTTTAAATAAAATTATAAATATTTTTTGAATTAATAAAATAAATATTATACTTAATTTCATTATTAAATAATTTGTATTACATAAAAAAATATAATATTATATAATATCATGGCGTAATTTGTATGTATAAATAAATTATTCAAAATTATATTATACGTGTAAATTTAACTTACACTGTAATTAAAATTTTGATAATAACCTTTATATAAACTAAATACAACTTATCATATAATAATATCCATCTATATTTGGCGCTTCCTTGACCCTTAATTGTGTCACTAATATCATTAAATTAATTTTATATGATTAAAATTAATTTCTCATGTTAAAAAAAATTCCTGTATTAATTTAATTAGTTGTTCAATTAATTTAATAGTTAATTTACTTGAAATAGTTAAATTACCATTTCTTATACTGGGTGAAGATTATTTAAAAGCGTAAAAAATAATTCCTTTTATTTTAATTATACTTATTTAGCTATTTGTATTCCCTCTTTAGAATTCTTTCTCATAGCTCTTATTTTGCATACTCACATAGTTATTTGTTATATTAATTTTATTCTTTTTTAGAAATATCTGATGAAAACAAATATTTGCTTAATCACGGATTTATTTTAATTGTTTTTAATTAAATTTTTTAATTATTTCTTTCACTTTATTTTACTTTTTTGTAATTATATTTTGAACGCTCTAGAGGGTCCTCTCGCCTATTATAGGGCTTTAGAAACCTCTCTGGTAGATCATCACTTATTATACACTCACTTAAATTTATTCAAAATATACTACATTTATTTACTATTTTTATTAGTATTACATTTCTAATTAAAATACTATAAAAATATTTAAATGTTTCTTTAAGTTTAATAATATTATCATTGACTGTGGGGCATTAAACATTAACTATTAATTTTAATATATTATAATTTAAATAAATTTTTACACTTCTGTCAATTCTCAAAAAGATCTTGTCGTATTATTTTCCTAAAACTAAAAGTATTTTATTTTTATTACACATTATTATATTTTGTTATAGTTCCCCTTTCTCCTATCCATTTTCCCTCTTATTTTTTCCATCCTTCTAGAAATCCGGCTGATACATACCAACATGTTTATCAAACAAATTACTTACCATGGCAAGGGAGGAAACTTCCCCTTTGCCTTCTTTCTTCTGCCTCCCTGATTAGGATGGGGCTGAGGAGATGGATGGTAGGTTGGTGTCCTGGATGAGCCAGGGTGTTGAGCTGTTGGTTGCTGAACATTCTGTTGGTAATGGCTTATAGAGTAATCCCATTTCCACTGCTCCACCTGCAGAGTGCTTTGATTTTGCGTGAAGGTGTTGGGTACCTGATTGGGCTGAGGTTGAGGCTGAGGCTGTGAGGCTGGGAAATGAGGAGGTTGAGCCTGTTTGGGATTTAATAACTCCTGCTCCTGCTTCCAGAGTGTGTCTACCCTTGCCTGGTACTTCATGCTTTCTGCCTTCAGTTCTTTGATGTGACTAGAGAATTTTTTTCCTTGTTGGGTTAGAGGTATCTTTTTTTTTTATACCTTTGAGTGGATTTTCCTGATTTATTAGAGGTTTTACTTCTTTCAGAGGTGTTTGGTGAGGGGGGTTTCCACTCCTCCTACCATTTCCACATCCTGAAGGTTTTCTGTCAGCTGAAATAATTTTTGTAAGTTAATTTAGAAGAACCTACAGATTCAGTGGTACCATCCACTTCAATCTCATCCACATTTAAGTTATACATACTGTTAGCCAAACTTCTGGACATTCAAACTGTGAAAATAGAATCAAAATTAGTTAATGATTCAAATTGTTATTTCAAAATAAAATATAATTTATTGAATTTTTATCAAAAATCAATTAATTCACAAAAAATGTAATTAAAATTATTTATTAAGAATTAACAATAATTAAAATGGGACCAAACAACAAAGGTTTTATATGTCAACCAAAATAATTAATACCAAAAATTAATATAATGGTAATATTGGGACTAAGTACTGAGTACTATTATGGTCAACCAATAAACAAAAAATATTTAATAAAGTTAATTAAATAATTTATTAAAAATTAATTGTCTCCTAGGACTAAGAGTGTTACTCTATTATGGTCAACTAGGAAAACAATAATAAAAAATTTAATATAAGTAAAACTTAAACTCAGTGAATCAGCAATTAAGCCACAAACACTGTTATTGCAGTAAAAATATAATAATATGAGTGAGAGGTGCAAAGGTGAACTTACTATAGTGATTGCAAAATCACTTCAAAATAATATATAATTTAATATAATATAAACTGAAACAATTGAACCTAAGTTGGAAACATGGTCACGGCACACTTTTACTTTTTTGGTTTGGGTCGTCTGTGCATTATGTCCTTTGTCCCAAGTATTGCAGTTGTTGTCGTCCTTCAGAAAGGCTCTCAATTGTCTGCCGGTCGTCTAGAAGAAGGAGAAGATGAAGAAGGAAAACAGAGAGGAGTAAGACAAGGTAATATAAAGGAATAAACTAATAAAATAGAATAAGTATTTTAAAAGAAAAGGCGACGAGGTTTCCTTGGTACTTGACACAATTGTAAAGGTTTTAAATTATAATATATTTATTTAACTAGTAATTATTTTCAATGCGTGGCAAACAGTTATAATTATTATTAGACTTAAGGCAACCTGGGAATATTTATATACATTTTTTTAAATTAGATTACTAGTGTTAATAAAAATATAATAAATGTGATAAAATGGATTTGAGTTGTGTGTAAAATAATGATCCATCTACAGGGGATAATCAAAAGCCCTTTATAAGCAAAGGACCCTCTGAAGCGTCACAATGTGTTAAGTAAAAAAAAGGAATACAATGAAACTAGACATTAAAAGAATAGAACTGGAACATGGAGACTGAGAGAAAAACATGATACAGTCAACTAAACCCATGAGTAAGTAACTAATTTTCCCACCATAATTTCCCAAAAACACTTAATTAAAATAATTAGTAACCAATTAAGTTTGAAACATGAGAAAATTGAGTAAAATAATCCAAAACAGACATTATAGTGACATGTAAAGGGTTTAAGTAAAACAAATAGAATTATTTTCACACTGAAAATTCATGTAATAAATTCAATCCAGTTTATAGTAATTTTAGTTAATTGTTTTAACAATTTAATTGATTCAATAATTAGTTTAAATGAAACATATAATTAATTTAATGATATTTGTAATTTAAAGTGGGGATTTTAATACTATGTTATTAAATTAGTGTTATAATTTATTTAATAATTTTTCTGACACAATTAAGGGTCAAAAAAGTGCCCAATATTATTGTTTAATAATATATGAAAAGTTTTATAAATTTAATTAATTAATTTAATTACATTATAAGTCAATTTTACACATACAATTATAATATATGTTTGTAATTAATTAATTATTAATTTATAATTATTAAATACATAAAAATGCGCCATTATTTTTAGAATAAAAAATATATTATGCTTAATTTAAATGTATAAATAATTTATATAACAATAAAATTAATATAACACTTATATTTAATAAGATACTTATATAATTTTATTATGCAATATAATATTAATTTATATACATCAAATGCAATTCTTACACCCTCTTTCAGGTTCAATAAATCAACATATCACTTACTGGGATCCTGGTATAGCCTGGCTGGCATATTTTATGTCCCCAAAACTCTTGCTCAAGCTCTCAATAAAAATTTGAAAGATTTAGAATCTCATCCTGGTTTTGAGTTTTTCATTCATATGCAACATGTCGGTCAGTCGTCTAGAAGAGATAAGGGAAGAGGGAAGAAAAGAGAGGAGGACAAGAAGGAAATAGTAATTTAGAAATAAAAGAAATAAAAACAAATGAAATTATTTAATTTATTTGAGAGAAAGCAACGACGAGTGATTTGAGAGGTGACAACAAATTGGTTTTATTAATATTAATATTATTTAAGTAAGAGTTCTGCGGGGCAAACACTATGATTACTATCAGACTTAAGGCAACCTTTAAATTGTTATTTAGAATTTTTAATTAGACTTTAATACTTATAAAAATAATAATAAGCGTAATAAATTTATCTTTAAATTGTTGAGTGTGTAATAAGTGATGAGGCTACAGGGGATTATCCAAGGCCCTTTTATAGGCAATGGGTCCTCTGAAGCGCCACTATATTTGTAAATACAATAATTATAATAGGATAAAACAAGTATATCAAAGAGTAAGTGAAACATAACAATGTAGAGAAAAATATGAAACAAATAATTAAAAACCCCAATTAAGAATCCAATTTTCCCGCCATTAATTCCCAAATCAGTAAGTAAAAATAGTGAATAACTAAACAAGCCTGGAACATAGTAACTATGAGAAAAATCATTCAAAACAGATGGTAAAGTCTGATTTAAGGATTTTTAAGTGAAACAAAAAATATTCTGACGCAACAAATATGTAATTTATTTCAATTCAGTATTAATTACTTTTTCCTGACACAATTATAGGTCAAAAGAAGCGTCATTATTTATTGTTTAATATTATAAAAAATGATATTTAATATATAAATATAAATAATTAATTTAATTATATTATAAGTAAATTTTACACTTATAATTATAATATATGTTTTTAATTAATTAAATATAAATTTATAATTTTAAATACATAAAAACCGCACCATTATTTGTAGAATATAATATATTATGTTAAATTTAAATGTATAAAAAATTTATATAACCAATAAAATTAATAAAAAACTTATATGTAATAAAATACTTATATAATTTTATTATGCAATAAAATATTAGTTTATATACATTAAATACAATTCTTACACCCTCTTTCAGGTCTTATAAGCTACATATCATTTACTGGACTCCTGGAATAGCCTGGCTGACACAACAACTTAGAAAAAATATGCCATATAGCAGTTAAATGCATTTACAAATGAAAGATGGGATAAACCCATGTATAATACCATTTAATAGGATCTTGGAATACTGTTATGTACAGCTATCTTCAAATGTCAAGAAATAAATAAATGTTAAGCTCATTATATGGGACTGTTTTTTTTAACATAATGATTGATTGTAATGCAATTATATTCTCTATATAACAATACACATCTTGTTCTTTACATTTATTTTCTTAAGCCTTATACTTCCAACTTGATTTATATTTCCAAGAGAAATGATAAAACTTAGAATCTTCCAATAATCACAGAAATATCAGATATTGAAATTCTAAATAATAGAATTGATTATTCATGGAGATATAAGTATTAACCACATGATGATAATTCATGGATACCTGGGAACAAATATGAAAATTTTAATAAAAAAGAAAAAATCTTAGTATTGTTTTTAATTTTTATAGTGAGGGAGTGTCAGCCAGGCTGTACCAGGAGCCCATTAAAATTTATGTTAATTTTTTGGTCATGAAAGAGGGCATAAATTTATGCATTTTATGTATATAAATTGATATTATATTACATAATAAAATTATAAAAGTATATTATTAAATATAAGTAAAATAAGTTTTATATTAATTTTATTATTATTATATGCTATATTTTTTAAATTATGGCACACTTTTATGTATTTAATAATTATGAATTAAAAATTAATTTATTAGAAACATATATTAAATTAATAATTTAAAATTGTCCTATAATTTAATTAAATTTACATATTAAATAAAACCTTTCATATTGTATTAAAAACAAATTATTGGCACTTTTTTTGACTAATTATTGTGTCATCAAAGTATTAAACAAGTTAAATGACTTTATTTAATAAATTATTAATGTTTTACTTTAAAAATTAGTAATTTTATCAAAATCATTACTTGTTTGACTTGAAGAAATTTTTACACTAATAAAATTGTTTTAATTAATTGATTACTAATTTTTTAAACCAAATAAAAACTTTCATATTTTTATGAATGAAAATAGTTTATTTTTATGTTTCACTTAAATTGGTTAGTAATTAAAAAAGGTATAAACCATTTTTTAAATTAAACTAGTTATTTTTATGTTTCTCAAAATTATTTAATTACTCACTAATTTTTATTGTAACTGTTTGGGTTTCAATTGGTTGATTTTGGGCTCTTACTCATGTATCTTAGTTAATTGTATCAAGGGTTTCCCCTTAGACTTACTCAAAGTTAGTTAAATTTTATTATTATTTTATCTTACTTTTTATATATGTTTATGTGGAGCTTCAGAGGGCCCATTGTGTCAGGCTTAGTCCAAGTTCAGAGACGTGAATAGCTTGCTGGTCTAGTGTCTAGAAGATTTACAAAAGGTCCCAAATGAATACAATGGTATAAAACAAGCAAGTAGTAGAATAAAATCAATTATAAGGCTCAGTAATTTACTCTCACTTATTATAATTGGTATTACAAGGCTTATTGTTGTGCAGAAAAATAGATGTAATATATTTAAAATACTATTCAAAGACTCTCTAAAGTACTAATGAAATGTAAGATAAATTGTATTGGTTATATATTGTAATTTTAATTGTAAAGATGATAAATTGAATGTAGAATACAAGACCAAAAACCCCCTCCTTTTATACCCACTAAGTTCCCCAATATACACCTTGAAGTACCATCCAATACAATGTTAATGACGCCTTCAAACAAGTAATAGATCTTTCCATCAACGCCCTAGTGACCAATAACATAATTAAACAAACAACAACCACTAAAATCCTATTAATAATAAGGGAGATCCATCAAAATTAAAGAAAAGACAAAAAGAGAGTATATGCGTGGAAAACAATATTATAACAAGGTTAAAGGAGACTTTTTAAGGTTAATTATAGCTTAATAATAAGGAGGATTCACTGTGGAAATAATGGGGCTAATCCTGACATTATACTACGTGAAATTCCCATTCAAAAATAACCGAAATTGACTGAGAAACCACCCAAAAACTTAAAAAAGAGTGTGAGATGTGGGGTAACTACATGCAGTCCTTGGCAGGCGCTTGCACGGGTAAATCCTTGACTAAAATTAGGCGAATTAATGCGTGGTGATGAAATAAAGTGCCAAGAGTGAGGTTATTAATGAAATTAGTGCATATAAACAAGGTCAATTCATTATTAATTAAGCTAGGACACTAAATAAGTGCCTGTCGCCTATTTTAGTGTGTTTCCCCACAGTGGGCGTAGAATGTGGGGTAATTATAGTGTGAAAAAGCTAACTTTGCTAAAAATGAAGCTATTCACACGGGAAAAAAGCAGGCAGTATGTAGCCAGTACACAGAAGCCATTTCTGGCATAAAAAACACCAAATTTGAAAAGTGTTATTTTTATACATTTAACTAGCCAAATAAATAGTTCTAAATGAGCCCAATTGATCTGTCAAAGCGCAATTTTGATATTCTCAATTTTATAGCGCATATAGTCAACTTTTAAGTGAAATAAAGCGCATTTCTTGTTTTTTGTGTAAAACAATGAATATAACAGCTTTAAGTGTACTTAAAAATTATGTAGCCTTATACTTAAGGTTCTTAAGATTACCCTAACATATTACAACTTAATATTAAGTACATAAGACTTATAAAAGGTTGATATATGCGTGTATATAAGGTTTTATAATGGCATTTTAAGTGTATTGTCATAATTTTACTTATGTATACTGTTTGTGTACTCTCATTTATTGTTCTGATGTATAGTTCATATGTTTAACATAACTTATAAGCACTTTTTACTCAGTCTTGGGGATATACAGGCTGACACTTGCCCACCCAAAAAAACAATAAAAAAATGATAAGTTATACATTTTATTTATTTATTTGTAATTTTTAGGTATTCAGAATATTTCTGTAGCATAAAAGATTAAACTCTAAAGAAATAAAACATAATAAAATATTATGAGTACTGGTTTTTAACCCCTCAGCTGGTTTAACAGAAATTTATTTCTGTTTAAATTTTTTAAGAAGGGTGGATAAATTAGAAATTTCTTTTTCAGGTATCCATTTATCAAATTCATTTGATTTCCCTTTAAATCTTAGTAAATACTCAGTTCCTTTTTCTTTAGTAAGGATTCTTTTCTTGAGTATTTTTTCAATCTCTGCTTTTTCCACAATTTCTACAGGTTGCTTTTTAGGCCTTCCCCTTCTTTTTGGAAATAAGTCAGGATCATTTGCATGGTAAGGTTTTAATAATGAGATAGGGAAAACTGGATGTTTCCTATCATATGGAGCATATAATATGACTTCCACTGCATTATTGCCAACCATTTTGTTTACTACAAAAGGTCCTACAAAGGGATCCTTTAATTTAACATTACCTTGTAAGTTAAAATGTAGTGTTGATATGAGGACTTCATCTCCCTTTTTGAATTCAAATTCTTTATGAGATTTGTCCCACCTTTTCTTTTCATATTCAAATGCTTTTTGTATACATTCTTCTGCATGCTTTCTACACATTTGTTGCATATGAATAAAAGATTTGGTACCAGGGTGTATGTCCAACCTTGGCAATTTATTTAAAAGATTAACTGGTGTATTTGGAACATACCCCAGCCAGAGCTCAAAAGGTTTTCTCTCTGTTACAGAATGAGTTGTGCTATTATAAGCAAATTCTAAGCCAGGAATTAAAGTTACCCAGTCATGTGTGAATTTCTCATTGTCTTTGTATTCTAAACCAAAGGCACAATATCTTCTGATCATGTCCTCCAGAGTCTGTATCATTCTCTCAGCCAGGCCATCAGTCTGTGGATGGTGTGCTGTAGACAATTTCAACTGACACCCTGAAACCTCCATTAAGGATGTCCAGAATTCTGAAGTAAATTTAGGGTCTCTGTCAGATATAATGGCTTTGGGGAACCCAGCAGTGTTCATCATTTGAGTCCACCAAATTAAGGCCAAGTCTTTTGGAGATACCTCTTTATGGGTTGGAATAAATTTACACATTTTTGTAAGTCTATCCACTATTACCCAGCAAGAATTGAAACTTTCTTTTCCTGCTAATGGCAAACCAGTAACAAAGTCCATGTTTATAATTTCCCATGGAGCTTTTGGTTGATCTATGTGTTGTAGCAACACAGCTCTCTTACCTTTCAATCTTTTAGATTTTTGGCAAGAGTCACATGTGTCAATGTATTTTTGTACATCATCCTTCATGTTTATCCACCAGGCTGTGTTTTTAACTCTAGTTAATGTTTTATTGTAATCAAAATCACCAGATAAGATATCATCATGACAAGTAATTAACATTAACTCTTTCATAGATGGAGGTATAACTATTACATTACTTAGCTTTTTCCTGTAATATATGTTTCCATCTTCAATTGAAAATTTACCTTTTTCCAACGCATTCTTATACTTTGGAGGTAAAGTTTTTATTAATGCACTCATTGAGGCATTTGTTGGATCATTTAAGATGGTTGAAAGTTTAGACAAGTCTTTATCAGATGAATAATTATCTAATATTGTTTGCATAAACTCATCTTCTAAATCCACTATATAAATCCCATATATATGTATTACCTCATTCTCAGGCGCATAAGCTGGGTTGTCAGTATCATTTGGCAAAGGGCTTCTAGATAACAAATCCAAATTAGAATGCAATGTACCTGCTCTATGAGTGATTGTCATTCTTCCTCTGTACTCTTGTACAGCTAGTTGCCATCTAAACATGTGTATATTAGGTGTTTTCATGTTTAGTAATGATTTCACTGCACTGCAATCTGTTATTAACTCAAACTTCTGGTCTTCCAGATAATAATGAAGTTTTTCCAAGGCCCACACAACTGCTAAACATTCCAGTTGTGTAGCACCATACCTTAATTCAGTTTTCCTTAAGGTTCTGGATATATAACAGATAACTACTTCAGATAATTTACCACCAATTATCTGCTTCTGCTGTAAAGCAGCACCTAACCCTGTAAAGCTTGCATCAGTATACAAGATAAAAGGGAGGCTAAAATCTGGAAGTCCCAAGATTAGACCTGACATTAAAAATTCCTTTAATTTATCAAAGGCCTGTTGTCTTTCATTATTCCAAATGAAAGCTTCATTCTTCCTGATTAATTTTGTTAAAGGGGCTGCAATTGTTTGGTAGTTCTTGATATACTGTCTATAATATCCGCACATACCCAGAAAGATTTGTATATCTTTTACATTTTTAGGTATATCAATATTTTTTATTGCTGCCACCTTGTTCTGATCCACACAAATTTGTAAGCCAGATACAACATGTCCAAGTACTTTCAAGGATTGAAATCCAAACTTACATTTTTTTAATGCTATTGTCATGTTAATTTCATCCATCTTTTGAAATACTCTTTTCAGGTGATTTAAATGCTCATCATATGTTTTTGAAAACACTATGATGTCATCAATATTCACTAATAGCCATCCTTCAACCATTTTCTGATGAAAAACACTATCCATCAATTTTTGGAAGACTGAAGGGGCATTTTTAGGTCCAAAAGGCATTCTCACATACTTATATATCCCCATATGTGTGGTGATTAGTAAGTAATTCTGAGAACTCTTTTCTACTGGGATCTGGTGGTAACCTTTGTTTCCATCCAGACATGAAATATATTTAGCTCCTTGTAAGGTAGCATGGATAGAAGCTATCCTGGGAAGAGGGTAAATATCATCCACTGTGAATGTATTTAGAGCTCTATAATCACCACATAACCTTGCCTTATCTTTTTCATAAGAGATTAAAACTGGTGATATTACACAATATTTAGGAGTTGTCTACTTTCTCAACAATACCCATTTCCAACAACATTTTAATGTTGTCTTAGATGTCTTTCCTTTTTGCAGGAGAAGCTGGGTAAGGTTTCTTTTTTAAGCTGCCAGGAATTTTATCAAGGTCACAACTTAAAGATATTTTTATTTCATGGTCTTTGACCAATCCTAGCTCATTTGAACCGTGGTCAAACGCCCTAGGATAAGATTTTATCAATATCAATATATTGTCTACTTCAATATTTGAGAGTTGAGGACTATATGAGGCTTTTTGGATTTCATTTCCAACTCAAGCATCTCAGAAGTGGGCCTTCCACTTTGTTGTTCTTCCTTTGGAGCAATGTTATAAACAGAATTTTCAGAACAAATCTTGAATTTTCTCTTCCCATTTACTCCAATGGTGAAGCAACTATTTGCAGGATCTAGTTTAATACCAAATTTGGTCAATAAGTCATTGCCAATGATAAACCAATCACTACAATTAATATTATCCATGACTACAAAATCACATACTGCTCTTACAAATCCATGATGATATTTGAAGAAAACAGCAGTTTTGTATTTGCCAATTGGACTTAATACTGAACCAAAACCTCTCCAGTTCTTTGTCTGTACAGGTTCTAGTTTTTCTTCGTACTTACTATCCAGTTTCATTAATGTATTAACAGAAACTACACTACCAGCAGCCCCAGTGTCAAGAATGACATTCATTTCTTTTCCACATATTATAACAGGTGCTCTAATAGGTTTGATTTTGTAAGTATCATGATCTACATCTTTAATTATTTCAGCTTCCTCAATGGAAGTTAAAGATGTATCATTGGAAGATATTGTATCATTCAGGAACATAATATCCTGTTCTAATACCAATACTTCATTCTCTTCATCACTGTAAGAAATGTTACTTTTACAATCCTCACTAGACTCATTCTTTTCATCTTCATGATTACTGGGTTCAGAATCTTGTGAGTTTTCAATAACATTTATTCTTTTCTTACAGGAATGACCTTTAACCCAAGGTTCATTACATTTATAGCAAGTGTTACGTTCTTGTTTCTTTGGAACAAGAGGAGCAATAGGTTTTTTCCTTTCTACTGGTAACTTACTTATAGTAGGTTTTACTATCTCAATATTTTGCTTATAAGTGTTGTAACTTGTCTCATATTTGTGGTTTAATAATATTTCATTGCATATATTGATAAAACCAGAAGTATCTCTAATGGTTTCAGTTCTAGCTACAATAATGTTTCTGACTGATATAGGCAATTTATATATTATTTTTTCTTTCCACACATCAAAATCCATTTTTGGATGCATGGCTTTCATGATTTTTATCAAACCCATTAAAAAGACCATTGGTTTTTCTCCATTACTTGGAGTATATCTTGATTTTTCATACAATCTTTGTTGAGTGATTCTGAATTTTGGACCACCAAATTGTCTTTCAATTCATGCCTTCCATTCATTCCAAGAGTAATTAATCCCCTCACTCAATACAGATTCAAACCATAATAAGGCCACATCTGTAAATAAAGATATAAGTTTTGATGTAATTTCTTCATCAGGTAACTTGTATGAAAACTTCAAATTATCAATTCTTTGTATGAATTGTTGCCAATCAGATTTTGAATCCCCATCAAAGGTAGGGTACTGATCTAATTTAGGCCAGTTTTTCTGGTTAGTTTTTACTTCCTTAACCTGAGGAATATTAAGTAATTCACTTACTTTTGACAGATAATCATTTATCTCATCCTTTACTGATTTATGACTCTCAGAACTTATACCACTATGTTCTTTCTCAATTAATGATTTATCAAATGATTCTCTCTTATTTACTGGTGTATGGTTTTTATAAGAGGTGTTTACGTGCTTATTGTCATTATTTTTCAATATGTTAGCTACTTCTATTTCTAGTATCTGCAATCTATTTTGCAAAGCAGGTACATGTGAAAGAGTATCATTTAAATTGGAAAAACACAATTTTACCTGTCCCTCAATAATAGCCATAGTATTCTGAGATTGATCTAGCTTACTGTGTAACTGCTCAATATCAGATTTTAATTTGATATTCTCATTTAACAAATCATCATTTGATTTTTCAATGATCTTAACTTTATTGGCTGTGTGAGTTAAAGATTTAGTGAGGTTTAGTATTACCTCCTCCATGTCAGTTGAAGACTCCAACTTTTCAATTCTTAATAAAAATTTATTTATTATAGAAGATATCATAGGGATTTCTTTCATAAAACCATTAATTTCTAACTCAGAAGTGCTATCAAGATTATATGGGTCAATATTTGATTCATTTGTTTCAATTTTTATATTTTTATTATCACCATTATCAATAAAGCTATGTACAATGTCATCCTTTAAAGATAAATTCAAATCACTATTATCAAATGAATAATCCTGAATATCATTATCAATCAGTCTTAATACCTCATTATCACCTATAAGTAATTCATTGTCAGTATTATATTGTTGAACATTAGAAGGTGGATGACCTACCAAGGTCTTATTCCACTTCCTCTTCCCCTTTTTCACTTTCCCCTGTAAGGGTGATGGCTGGACTCTTGATGAGGGTTGCTGTTGTAGTTCTGGGCGTACCAGTCCCATTTCCATTTGCTTACAGTTATCATCTGCTCTTCTCCTGGAGCTTGAGAAGGAGCTGGTTGATTGTTTGAGGGAGTCGTTACTGGTTTCACCTGTGCCCTTAGGTCTGTTATTTGTTGGTTGACCTCCATGAAAGTTTGGCCTGCCCTTTTCTCTAAATTCATAAGCTCCTCTTCCATCTTGTTGACCTTTACTGTCAAGCTGTTGTGTAATTGAGATAGGGAGTAAATTTGTTCTTGAAGGGTATTTTTTGATTTTTTGATCTTTACAAGGTTGAGAAGCCTTTCTTTCTCCTCC
The DNA here is from genome assembly GCA_030280995.1 of Hemileia vastatrix. Taxonomy (NCBI): domain Eukaryota; kingdom Fungi; phylum Basidiomycota; class Pucciniomycetes; order Pucciniales; family Zaghouaniaceae; genus Hemileia; species Hemileia vastatrix. Next base: position 31,322,982 of record JASXTE010000003.1, on the reverse strand, counting down.
AGACTCATATGAGGAGTGTTGCTGGGGGAGGTGTCCTCCATGGTGACGTCCTGCAACAAATTTATTAGTTCTTGGTCTTAAGTCATAAGGTTTTGCCTTATTACTTACAATGTCAACGTTGTCACTCATTTTTATCAGTGAAAGTTGGACCAGAGGTTTGAGAAATGTGATTCAAACTACAAAAGAGTTTTATCAGTATGTTATAACTCTACTTAAGGCAATTAAATTGCTTACTAGTAGGTTTTAAGTGGATAAAATAAGTGCCAAAAGTCAAATATGCTTTTATGTGGTCACTTAATTGGAGTGGTCTACAATATGTAGCCATGTTTTTGTATTTTTTAAAAAGAAAATTTGTCAGTAATAGTCTTTTCAAAATCAAAAAATTTTAAAGAACAAACCAGAAAAAATGATTAAAAGTCCTGTAAACAGAGAATCAATTAATCAGTTTTTATTAATTGGTTTATTATTATCTGCAAAGAACACAAATTTAATTGGTCTATTGACAGACTCCCACTAAGAACACTTTTTTGTTCAATTAGTGGTAAAATTGTTGATTCAATATCACAATTTTATTATATATATAACTGGGCTCCTTTTTCTGAAATCACTAAATTTTTAATGACCCAACCCTTTGTAATTATAATCCAGATATTATATATAAGGATTTCAAATAACTCAAGCCTCAATTAATTTTTATTTTTACTTACTTGAATAACCACTTGAATTCTTGAGGAAAGGCTACCAGTTGTCAGGCTTAGTCCAAGTCCAGAGACGTGAATAGCTTGCTGGTCTAGATTCTAGAAGATTTTCAAAAGGTCCCAAATGAATACAATGGTATAAAACAAGCAAGTAGTAGAATAAAATCAATTATAAGGCTCTGAAATTTACTCTCATTATTATAATTGGTATTACAAGGCTTATTGTTGTGCAGAGAAATAGATGTAATATATTTAAAATACTATTCAAAGACTCTCTAAAGTACTAATGAAATGTAAGATAAATTGTATTGGTTATATATTGTAATTGTAATTGTAAAGATGATAAATTGAATGTAGAATACAAGACCAAAAACCCCCTCCTTTTATACCCACTAAGTTCCCCAATATACACCTTGAAGTACCATCCAATACAATGTTAATGACGCCTTCAAACAAGTAATAGATCTTTCCATCAACGCCCTAGTGACCAATAACATAATTAAACAAACAAAAACCACTAAAATCCTATTAATAATAAGGGAGATCCATCAAAATTAAAGAAAAGACAAAAAGAGAGTATATGCGTGGAAAACAATATTATAACAAGGTTAAAGGAGACTTTTTAAGGTTAATTATAGCTTAATAATAAGGAGGATTCACTGTGGAAATAATGGGGCTAATCCTGACATTATACTACTTGAAATTCCCATTCAAAAATAACCAAAATTGACTGAGAAACCACCCAAAAACTTAAAAAAGAGTGTGAGATGTGGGGTAACTACATGCAGCCCTTGGCAGGCGCTTGCACGGGTAAATCCTTGACTAAAATTAGGCGAATTTATGCGTGGTGATGAAATAAAGTGCCAAGAGTGAGGTTATTAATGAAATTAGTGCATATAAACAAGGTCAATGCATTATTAATTAAGCTAGGACACTAAATAAGCGCCTGTAGCATATTTTAGTGTGTTTCCCCACAGTGGGCGTAGAATGTGGGGTAATTATAGTGTGAAAAAGCTAACTTTGCTAAAAATGAAGCTATTCACACGGGAAAAAAGCAGGCAGTATGTAGCGAGTACACAGAAGCCATTTCTGGCATAAAAAACACCAAATTTGAAAAGTGTTATTTTTATACATTTAACTAGCCAAATAAATAGTTCTAAATGAGCCCAATTGATCTGTCGAAGCGCAATTTTGATATTCTCAATTTTATAGCGCATATAGTCAACTTTTAAGTGAAATAAAGCGCATTTCTTGTTTTTTGTGTAAAACAATGAATATAACAGCTTTAAGTGTACTTAAAAATTATGTAGCCTTATACTTAAGGTTCTTAAGATTACCCTAACATATTCCAACTTAATATTAAGTACATAAGACTTATAAAAGGTGGATATATGTGTGTATATAAGGTGTTATAATGGCATTTTATGTGTATTATCATAATTTTACTTATGTATACTGTTTGTGTACTCTCATTTATTGTTCCGATGTATAGTTCATATGTTTAACATAACTTATAAGCACTTTTTACTCAGTCCTGGGGATATACAGGCTGACACATTGCCTATATAAAAGCCCTGGGTACCCCCTGTAACCTCACCACCTATTACTTACTTTATTTTTTTATTATTATTAATATTATTATTAATATATAATTTTATATTAACTACAGTTTTTCTTATGGTGCTTCATTTCATTTAAAATATAGAAAAAATATGAATAAAAAGGTTGCTTTAAGAGTATTTTTAATATTAGTAATTGTTACTTAAGCAGAAAGAATAAAAGACTCACCAAATATAATCCCCTTAAAATAGCTTGTTATAAATTTTTTGACTCCTCAAGTTCAAGTTTGTAAAATTATTGCTGTTATAGTTTTCTTCTTCATCCTCCTCTTCTACTTCTTCTTTTCCTTCTTCTCCTTTTTTCTTCTTCCTCTGTTTTCTCCTTCTTCTAGATGACCGGCCAATATATTTTATAAAACAATCAAGAGTAAAATTGATCATGATATTGGCACTTTAAAGCGACAATTATTATTGGCTGATTGTCTAGAAAAAGTTAAATATAAGGAAGAATGAATAGAAAAAATAGGGAACTGGTTTACAAGAGTAATAAGAAATAAATAATATAATTGAGTTATTAAACAAAGAGTACAACAATGATTTCTGAGGAGTGACACAATAGTAGATTAAATTTATATTTAATATATTTATATAAGTAAGTTATATTTCAATGCGCAGAAATCAATTCTTATTATTAATAGACTTACTGCAACCTTAGTATTATATAAAACTTAGATTAGAATTGTAGTACTAATAAAAAATAATAATTGCATTATATTTAAAAAATATGATAAAGTTGTGAGCGTAATAAGTGATAGATAAAAAATAGGAATTACAAGACCTTTTATAGGCAAGAATACATTCTGAGGCGCTTCAAACGTATATAAAAAATGATAGTATGTGAAACAAAGGACCATAAGAACTAAATTAAAACTTAGACGTTGAGGGAAAAATGAAACAACAAATTTAACCTGTGCATAGAATAAAAACTCTTCCATATTAAAAACTCCAAAAAAGTAATTAATAACTAAATAAGAAGTAGGACATGAGAATTTTGAGAAAAAATATCCTAAACAAGTATTATACTAAGATAAAAAGGTTTTAATTTAAAACAACTAGAATTATTTTCACGCAAAATTTTATATAATTAATTTAGTTCAATTATAAAGAGAAATTAATTAATTGTTTTATTTACTTTCAACAAAAAATTTATTTGAAAAAAATAATTAATTTAACTGTCACATATTTAAAAGTGAGAATTCAATATTAATATATTAAATATGTATTTTAACTTATTTACTAATTGTATTGACAAAATTAAGGGTCAAATAAGCGCCCAATATTTATGGATACAATTATATGATGAGTTGAATTTAATATCTAAGTTATATTTAATAAATTGTAATTCCATTATAAGTTAAATATAATTAAGCTTATAATATTATAATCAAATTATTTTTTTAGAAATATTAAATACATAAAAGTGCGCCATGTTTTTATAGAATATAATATTAATCTATGTAATAAAACTTATTTAATACTAAAATTAAATATAGTAATTAATTATTCATAAAATTTTATAATTTTATTATAAAATAATTTATTGTAGCTACATAGTGTTATTCCCTTATATGATTTCAGTAATTTATTATATGAATTACTGTGCTCCTGAGATATCCTGTCTGACACTCCCTCACTCTAAAAAAAAAAAAACAAAATGCTAAGATTGTTTCCTTCTATACTTTTTTAACAGAGTAGGAAGATTTGAAATTTATTTTCCAGGTATACATGCATCATGTTCAGATGACTTGTTTTTATATCTCAATAAATATTCAATACCTCTTTCACAAGTGATAATTCTATCATTAAGAATTTTATCAATTTCTGCAGTTTCTGTGACTTCCTGAGGGTTTTTCTTAGGTCTTCCCCTTCTTTTGAGAAATATGTCACTTTTGGAAGTATAAGGTTTAAGCAAAGAAATGGGAAAAACATGATGTTTCATATCATATGGAGAATACAATACAACTACTACTGAATTATCTCAAACCATTCTTTTAACAACAAATGGTCCTACAAAAGGATCTTTTAAATATTTATTGCCTTGTAAATTGAAATAGACAGTAGATATCAACACTTCATCCCCCTTGTTAAATGTGCATTCTTTATGTGATTTATTCCATCTTTCCTTTTCATATTCAAATGCTTTATCAATACAGCTTTGAGAATTTTTTCTGCATAAATGTTGCATTCGCATATAAGATTTTACACCAGGGTTTAGTTCCAAATTTGGTAATTTATTATTGAGAATTTGAGCAGGAGTATTTGGGCATAACCTAACCAAAGCTCAAAAGGCTTTTTCTCAGTGACAGAATGAACAGTGCTATTATATGCTAATTCAAGACCAGGCAATAGAGTGACCCAGTCATGAGTAAATCTGTCATTGTCTTTATATTCTAATCCAAAGTCACAATACCTTCTAATCATATCTTCCAGAGTTTGGATCATCCTTTCAGCTAGACCATCAGTCTGAGGATGGTGAGCTGTAGACAAATTTAACTCACAGCCACAAATATCCATCAATGAGGACCAAAACTCATAAGTAAATTTTGGATCTCTATCAGAGATAATGACTTTTGGAAATCCAAAAATATTAAACATTTAATTCCACCACAAGAAAGCTAATTCCTTTGTGGATACATCTTTGTGGGTGGGAATAAATTTGAACATTTTGTGAATCTATCCACTATTACCCAACAAGAGTTAAAACTGTCTTTATGTTGTGGTCTTCCAACATTGGCAGGGGCCTTTGTTGTGTGATTTGGCACTGTTTGGGCATGTCTTAATTGACATCTGTTAAGGAATAGGGTGTTTTTCTGATTTGATTTGGTGGATATTGGGTCTGCAGGTATGTTGGTACTATCATTGGATAGTACTGGTTTTTCTCTATATTTTATGTCTTGTAGACATTTTTCATATTCTGAGTTTTAAGGGGTCATTTCCTCATTTTTCATTTATAAAAGATTGCTGTTTAATTTTGTTTTTTGTGTTTTACGGGCTGACCTTAAGTCTTAGGGTTAAGTGCTTAGTACCATTGGATAGAGCTAATTTTTCTCTATATTTCATGTCTCAATGTTGTTATAGTGAAATTCCGTGTTTTAAAGGTTTTAGTAGTTGTAGCTAATTTTTCTAAGTAGATTAGTGGTTTTTATTGGTTTTCTGGCTTCAGGGAGGCCGGGCCGCTTCAGGCTGCATCTCCGACGTCAGGCGGCCCGCCCGCCTCTGTTTTAGGAGGTTGGGGAGCGCTCCAGGAGGGTTTTTTATGCAATTTGGCAGGTACAGGCGCCAGATTGGTGGGTGGGCATGGGCTCTTAGTTAGTGGTCTGGGTGTACATAGTGAATAAGACATTTTGGGGCAACCTTAATCATCATACAACCATCCGGAGGTGATATCATTGTTCTTCACTCAGTTTTCACTGTTTTCTGGCCACAATTGGCTGTGTTTGTTGCAAGTGAGTTCTTCATTTAACTTAACTTTGGAAACTGTTTTCTCTGTTATAGTCTTGCAAGCTATAGCAAGTATTATTGCTGTCTCTGGTGTGGATTTGCAGCCTACATCAAGTATCTTTGCTGTCTCTGGTGTGGACTTTGTTCTACATTTCAGTTCTTTGGTCTGGCAGTCTATCTGGGGACTACTTTCTTGACTCATCAAGCAGTCAAGTGTGTTTAAAAGGGGCTTTTGCAAAAACAGGAACCAACTTACTTTAGCAAGTAAATCTCACTCTATTTTTCTAAAGGGACAGGGAATTTTCTCTCAGGTTTTTCTCCAACTCCCTTGGTCAAGGCCTATAGCTAGTACTATAGGATTGTCTACAATGTGCTACAGGAAGACCAGTGACAAAATCCATGTTAATTATTTGCCAAGGAGCATCAGGTGCTTCAATATGTTGTAATAACCCTGCTCTTTTAACTGTCAACCTTTTATATTTCTGGCAGGAATCACAAGATTCAACATATAATTTGGTATCTTCAGAAATATTAGCCCACCAAGCAGTGTTTTTAATTCTAATCAATGTTTTTTCAAGATCAAAATGACCAGCTAATATGTCATCATGACAAATTTTGAGGATAGTTTCTTTCATAGAAGGAGGAACTACAATTACATTAACAAGCTTTTTTCTATAATATATATAACCATCTTCAATAGAAAACTTTCCCTTAATCAAAGAATTTTGATACTTTTCAGAAAGAGTTTTAATCAATGCTTGAATTGAAGCCTTCTTAGGATCATTTAAGATAGTAACTAATTTATTTAAATCAGAATTTTTATCATATAAATCCTGAATTAATTTTAACAACTCTTCTTCCATATTAACTATAAATATACCATGGATATGAACAGTATAATCTTTAGGTACATTAGCAGGATTGGAGTCATTATTTGGCAGAGGCAAGCTGGACAGCATATCAACATTGGAATGAACATTTCCAGCCCTATGGATAATTGTCATTCTACCTCTGTACTCTTGAAAAGCAAGCTACCACCTAAACATAGGTCTATTTGGTGTTTTTAGCTTTAAGAGGGACTTCACAGCACTACAGTCAGTTACAAATTCAAACTTTTGGTCATCCAGGTAGTAATGAAGCTTCTCAAGTGCCCAAACAACTGCTAAGAACACTAATTGAGTGGCATCATATTTTAATTCACTTTTTCTCAAGGTTCTTAAAATATAACAAATTACAAGCTCTGTAGATTTATCATTAATAATTTGTTTTTGGTGAAAGGCAGCACCCAGACCAACAAAGCTAGCATCTGAATACAGGACAAAGGGTTTGTTGAAATCTGGAAGAGCCAAGATAGGGGCTGTCATTAAATAACATTTTAATGCATCAAAAGCCTTTTGACAGTCATTATTCCAGATGAATGCAACATCTTTTCTAGTTAACTTGTTAAGAGGCAAGGCTATGACCTGATAATTTTTAATATATTGTCTATAATAGCCAAACATACCCAAAATAACTTTTGATTTCTCTTACAGAAGATTGTGCCTTCACATTTTGAATTACAGCAACTTTGTTGTAGTCTACACAAATTTGTAGGCCTGAAAAAACAGGGCCAAGGAGTTTCAAAGATTGAAAGCCAAATTTACAGTTTTTCAATGACAAGGTCATATTGATTTCATCCATTTTTGAAAAACTCTATTTAAGTGAATCATATGCTCATCAAAAGTTTTAGAAAAAACTATAATATCATCAATATACACCACGAGCCATCCCTCAACTATTTCCTGATGGAAAGTGTTATCCATGAATTTTTGAAAAACTGAAGGGGAATTTCTAGAGCCAAAATGGAAGTCTAACATACTTATATATTCCCATATGAGTAGCAATAAGTAAAAAATTCTGAGAATCTTTCACAACTGGAACTTGATGATACCCTTTGTTACCATCCAGACAACTAATAAATTTTGCACCTTGGAAAGTAGCATGTATTGAGTCAATTCTGGGAAAAGGATAAATATCATCAACAGTATAAGTGTTTATTGCCCTGTAATCAACACATAACAAGCCTTATCTTTTTCATAAGAAATTAAGACTGGGGAGATGACACAGTATTTGGGGGTGACATCCACTTTCTCAATGATATTCATTTTTAATAATGTGGCAATATTATCTTCAATATCCGTTCTTTTTTTTGGAGAAGCAGGGTATGGTTTTTTCTTAAGACTTGGAGGTATATCACTCAAGTTACAGGATAAAATAACTTTCATTTCTTCTTTAAAACTTCCTAAGACATGAGAAACATGAGAAAAAGCCATTGGAGAAGAGGTAATTGAGTCAATTATAGAATCCTTTTGTTCATTAGTTAACTGATCACTTAAAGAAGCAGTATTTATTTCATTCAAAAAATTATCCATTTCCATTGTTGGTCTGCCTTTACTCTGAACCAGTGAGTTACAAGACTTTAACAGATGCCCAGAAGGTTTTCTAGGGGAGTAAATTTTGAATTTTCTTTTGCCATTCAATCCAAAGGTGAAGGAATTATTAGCTGCATCCAATTTCACACCAAAAAGGGTTAAAATACATTACCCATAATATACCAATTGATTAAATTATCATTTTTTATGACAAAAAATTCACAAATAGCTCTGACAAAACCACCATTATATTTGAAGAATACACAAGTTTTTTATTTGCCAATAGGAAACAAGGTAGAACCATAAGCTCTTCATTTTTCAGAAGTCATAGGTAATAATTTACCCAAATAACCCTTATCTACTGAAGCTAAAGCTTTTTCAGACACTACACTTCCTTCAGCACCAGAGTCAATAACTTCCTCAACATTTTTATTATTAATGATAACAGGTGCTTGCAAAGGGGATATGGCTATAGAATTGTAAGTATTATCTTTATTTATTTCAGCATCTTCCAATGAAGATAAATCCAATACACATTCTTCTGATTTATTATCTAAATAATGGACATTCTGTTCCAAAATTAAAACATCTTTAAAAGATTCATTGTCATAGGAGATATGACTTTCACAGTCACTAGAAGAATTATTGACATCAATTTCATCCTCATCAGTGTTTTCATTTTGTTCAACAAGATGAATTTTCTTGTCACAATAATGACCTTTTGCCATGATTTGTTACATTTATAACGAGTACTTGTTGCATATATTTTAGTTGAGACTAGGGCAGAGGGTTTACCAGATTTTTCTGAAGGCTTTGTAGAGGGTTTATTCTGATAATGATATGATTTTCGAAGGTAATTCTTTGGTTCATATCTATGGTTGAGAAGTACCTCATTATAGATATTAATGAAAGAAGAATGTTCCCTCACACGCTCAGTTCTAGCTACAATTAAATCTCTAAGAGAATTTGGTAATTGATACAAAATTTTATCTCTCCAAATATCAAAATCCATTTTTGGATCAATTGCTCTCAGGATTTTTGTTACTTTCATAAGAAAAACAATGGGTTTTCCAACAGAGGAGGATACATATCTAGTGATTGCATACAGTCTTTTCTGAGCCAACCTGAATTTTGAACCACTTAACTGATTCTCAATCAAGGATTTCCAATCATTCCATCTATAAAGGTTGTTATCTAATAGAACAGATTCATACCACATCAAGGCCACATTGGAAAATAAATAATTTAGCTTAGAAACAATTTCCTCATCAGGTAGTTTATAAGATCTCTTTGAATTATCAATTATTTGGATAAAGTTTTGCCAATCAGATGAATAATCACCATCAAAGGTAGGATATTGGTCCAATTTAGGCCAATTTTTCTGACTAATGGGATGGTCTATCCTTTGGTTTAATTTATTTATCATTAATAATTCCTGAACTTTAGCCAGGTGTTTAGAAATTTCATTATTTACAGAACCAGCTGGTACATGACCATAACAAGATTTTTTGCTAGTAGCAAAAGATTTTACAGACTCATTTTCAGTTTGTTTAATGGCTGAAATATGGGGAAGAAAAGAATTTCTTTGTTCAGGCCTTTTTCATTTATTCTTATGCAATTTATTGGCAGCATATTCATGTACACCATAATGATTGGCAGTTAAAGCTGAAAATTTTTCCTGTAGGTCAGACACAGAATTTCTTATCCTTGGAATTTTAGACATCTGGTCATTTATTTTTGCAAGGGATTAAACATTTCTGTCCTCAAGAACTGTGTATTTGGTACTCAGTGCTTGGAAATCATTTTTCAGCTTTTTCAACTCATTGTGTAGATACTTAATTTCATTTTTCAATGAATAATTTTCTTCAATAAGGGGTTTTAACTCACTCAAAGTTTTATGCAGATGAATATTTTTATCTGAGATAGCTCTAATATCACTTCTGATTTGTTTTTGTTGGCTAAGAATAATATTCAAAGTTTTTTTGATTTTAAAATATACTGTATCTTGCATAGAAGAGCTCACTTTACAATGTAAGTGCAAATTATTCAATCTATCACTCTCATGTACTAATACATCTCTTATATTTTTGTCTTTTACAACATTAAAATCAAGTGTATCTTTCAATATATCCTCAGAGGTTTTCTCAAGCAAGGTAAAAACCTCTGGTGAAATAGAATCATTCTTAATTGCAAGAGAAGGATTAATTAAAGAAGTAGAGGTTAAATGTAAAGGTTCATCAAATGATAATTTACTAATTAAATCATTAAGGCTACTTATTAAAGGAAGTTGTCTCTTTAAGGGTTTAAATGTTCTCTCACCATTATTCACAATATTACCTGCTGGAGAAAATTTATTATTATACATACCAACATGTTTATTAAACAGATTACTTACCATGGCAAGGGAGAAAATTTCCCCTGTGCCTTCTTTCCTCTTCCTCCCTGATAAGGATGGGCCTAAGAAGGTTGATGGTATGTTTGTGTCCTTGATGGGCCAGGGTGTTGAGCTACTGTCTGCTGAACATTCTGTTGATAATGGTTCATCAGGTAGTCCCATTTCCACTGTTCCACTTGTCAAGTGTTTTGATTTTGAGTGAAAGAGCTGGGTGCCTGAGGGGATGAGGCTGAGGCTGAGGTTGAGACATTAGGAAAGGAGGAGGTTGACCCTGCTTTTGATTTAAGAGCCCCTACATCTGTTTCCAGAGTGTGTCTACCCTTACCTTGTACTTCATGCTTTCTGCTTTCAGTTCTTTTATATGGCTGGAAAGATTGTTTATTTGTTGTATCAGAGAAATCTTTTTTATTTTTATAGCCTTTAGAGAATTTTCCTGATTGATCTGAGGCTTTAATTCTTTCAGAGTTGTTTGATGAGGGGGGTTTTCCACTTCTCCTGAAATTTCTATGTCCTGAAGGACATGAATATTTTTTGTTAGCTGAAGAATTATTTTAAGTTCATTTTGAAGAACTTACAGATTTATTATCAACATCCACATCAATTCCATCTACATGAAGATTATACATGCTGTTTGCCAAACTACTGGACATGAAACTGTGAATAAAAAATCAAATGGTTTTTAATGATTTGAATTTTTATTTTCAATCAAAAAATAATCAAATTATATCTTAAAGAAAAATCTTAAATTTTATTCAAAAAATTAATTAATTAACAATAAAAATTGGGCTGAGGCTGAGTAGCTGGGAAAGGAGGAGTTTGAACCTGCTTGTGATTTAAGAGCTCCTGCATATGTTTCCAGAGTGTGTCTACCCTTGCCTTGTACTTCACTCTTTCTGCTTTCAGTTCTTTTTGATGGCTGGATAGATTGTTTATTTGTTGCGTTAGAGGGATCTTTTTTATTTTTATACCCTTTAGATGATTTTCCTGATTGATCTGAGGCTTTACTTCTTTCAGAGTGGGCTGGTGAGGTGGGTTTGCCACTTCTCCTGAAATTTCTATGTCCTGAAGGGTATGAAGATTTTTTGCTAACTGAAGAATTCTTATAAGATAATTTTGAAGAACCTACAGATTCATGATCTACATCCACATCAATTTAATCCACATAAAGGTTATCCATGCTGTTTGCCAAACTACTGGACATGGACCTATGAATAAAATTCATATTTTATTTAATTATTCAAATTCTTATTTCAAAATAAATATTTCTTGAAAAAATCAAATTCAAAAAAAAAAAAATTAAATAGAATAATTAACAATAAAAAAATGTAATTACAATCGATATTATTAAGAATTTCCATTATTATTAAGGGACCAAACCAAAAAAAAGGTTTTACTAAGTCAACCAAAATAATTAACACCAAAAAAATCTTGGTAATATTTGGACTAAGTACTGAGTACTATTATGGTCAACCAATTTGAATCAAAAAAAAGAATTTAATTAATTAAATTAATAAATTATTTAAAATATTTTTTGATTATCTTCTAGGACTAATATATATATCTCAATTATGGTCAGCTAGGCAAAAATAAAATGAAATTTGAACACTTACACTTAGTGAATCAGCAATTAAGCCACAATCACTGTTATTGCAATAAAATTTTATAATATAAGTATTGTCTGGATTTCTAGAAGAGGAAGAGTAAAAGGGAAAGAATAGAGAGAAGGAGGAGAATATAGGGACGGAAATAAAATAATAAAAGGAGTTTTAATTATTCTATGAGAAAAAGGCAACAAGGACTACTTGGGACTTGACAAAATACTGAGGGTTATATAATTATAAAATATATATTTTAAATAGGAGTTATTTCAATGTGCAGTAAACACTGTTATTATTATTAGGCTTATTTCAACATTTATTTATGTATATAAATTTAAATTAGATTTATAATACTAATAAAAATAATAATAAACATATTATATTAAAAATATATTCAAGATTGAGTGTATAATAAATGATAGAGCTACAGGGGGTTCCCCAAGGCCCTAATATAGGCAAAGGGCCCTCTTAAGCGTCACAAAAAATTATATTCTATAAAAAAATAAGAAATAATTAATAATTAAAATTAAGTGTACCAAAGCTGTAAGGGAACAAATATAAAACAATTAATTAAAAAATAAGTAGGAGCCTAAAAAATCCACCAATATAAACCCAAACAAATCTTTAAAATAAGTGATTAATTAACTAAGATTGAAACACTTGAAGTGTTAACTAATTTAATTTATAACATGTTTGATAATAGCCAATTTTAAGTAAAACATAATAATTAAACTATTTTAATATAATAATTAGTGTAATTAATTAATTAAGTCTGAAACATAAGATATTAATTAATATAACCCATTTTATTGGTATAAGAATTAAATTAAGTTAAAAATATTTATTAATTTAATATTATTAATAAATTTTAGAATAAAACATTTGTAATTAATTAAATAAAATGTTTTAACTAATTTAATACCTTAATAACATAATTATGAGTAAAAAAAAGCGCTCAATATTCATAATTCATATGATATAAAAGTTTTATTTATTACTTTAAATTTTATTTATTTATTTAATTATATTATAAGTTTCAAGGGGTCTTTCAAGTCTAGAAGGTTTTATAGGGAGGTCCAATGGCGGTAACAACGGTTTTTAAGGGATTCAAACTCAGGTACCTATTTTCCTATCTTAAAGATTATTTACTCAATAAAGAGAGGTAAAGAGTTGTTTTATTATTAAAATTAATGGATTCAAATTACGTGTAATGTAAATACTAAGGAAAAAATAAATAGTAATAAAAGGATTGTAAATAGTTGCAATAGAATATGTAAGTAATGAATGAATAAAAAACAACCAAAAGAGAGGCCTTATATAGGCAAAGGAGGGACAAACCACGGCAATGAAATTCTAAAAAAATTAGTATGAGAGAGAGAGAAAAATAATATTCCAGAAGGAGTATTTTTAAATAACAAAGTTGTTCTAAAAAGAAGGCGTCAAAAAGATGTATTTTAAATATTAGGGGGAATCAATGTTCAGGGATCCGCAATTAAATTAATTGCGGATAAAAATCCTTATACCCCAATTATCTTCCGCAATTATTTTTGCTAATAATTGGGTTATTAGACACTTTACGTGTCAATGTTCACCTCTTATACGACATTTTTCTACTTAATTTTTCATAACCACAACTTGGCCATCTATTCTTCCTTATCTTGTCCAGTCTGTTTGCTCATCTGCACTCACCCCAACTCTCAACAGCATTTTTTTTGCTTTCATTTCTTCTGGAGTTCATACACCTATCTCTCTGGAGAGTGCTGATTATATAGTCGACTGTTGAAGAGGCGGAGGCGGCTATTAACCGATTGTTTACAGGTAGAATTATAAAGGGAGAACTTTTTTCTTAGGGCCCAAGAGTACCATGGTGAACATTTCCCTAGCTGCAAACACATTTTCATTCTATTTACAAAAACCTCCAGACTAATTACAAGTGAATTGTTACAAAACAAAGAGCATTTTTCACCAGCGATTCAGTGTTGCCAAATAGAAAAAGGAAGTCAAACCAAGTGGGAAAATGTGTGAAAAAAGTGGGCCAAGAACAAGTGTTCAAGAACTGAGACACTGGATTCTATATTTCAATTTTTGAGTGCATAGTACACTCCATCTTTTTTTCCCCATGACTGTCTTTCACCTGCAGCCTCAAAATCTTTCCACTTTGAAAGTATCGAAATTCAGATCATGAATGATATCTTCACCAAGCTCATAACAACCATAAGATTATGTTTTATATAATCAATTTTTTGTAACTTTTACTTAAATGTAAATACATAAATAATTCATTAGGAGTAGATTAATTACAAATTCAGTGGTCTTATTAAATTTTTCAAGTGGTAAAAGTGACTTATGCAAATTTTTAAGTGTTTCAATCAACTTAGACAAATTTACGAGTGGTGAGAATGAATCAGACAAATTTTTGAATGTTGCGAGTGACTTAGACACATTTCCGAGTGGTGAGAGTGAATCAGACAAATTTTTGAGTTTTGCAAGTGACTTAGACACATTTCCGAGTGGTGAGAGTGAATCAGACAAATTTTTGAGTGTTGCGAGTGACTTAGACACATTTATGAGTGGTGAGGGTGAATCAGACAAATTTTTGAGTGTTGCGAGTGACTTAGACACATTTATGAGTGGTGAGGGTGACTCAGACAAATGTTTGAGTGTTGTGAGTGACTTCAACAAATTTACAAGTGGTGAGGGTGACTTGGACCAATCTTTGAGTGAGGTATGCAGATAAAATTTTTATTTTAGGGCTTAAGAACAGAAATGTAGGTGTGTTATGCTCCAGAATGACATAAGGTCAGGATACATGATTTGAAACCATGTGAATTGCTCATGGATGTGATGAGTTTGGGATCAGTAATTAGGAATGGAAATTGGGGTATAAGAAGTGGGATAATGTATTATTGTGCATTCCTTATCCACTAGCCCTGGGGCTAGTGGATAAGAATCTTCCGAAATTAATAATGTCCGATCTGGGCAAAAAAAATTCCTGATCCCTAATTGCGGATCCCTGAACATTGATACCCCCTATTTATTTACAGAGTATGTCAGAAATACATAAATTTATTTAATATTTACTGTAGGATTCAATTCTAACTAAGAAATTTGAATTTTTTGTATATATTTATCTTTATTTGAATATTAAAATTTTATTTCAATTTAAAATCTATTTTTTTAATATAAAATTTTATTTCTTCTAACCTGTCAATGAGCACAGTATTAGAGAAAAAATATAAGGGACATTTTATATTAAATTTTAATTATTCATTTAATTTTATCATTCTGTAATTAGTTACTTTATTACAGGTAATTTTAATTTAACTAATTTAATTAAATAATTAAAATAATAAGGCTTGGCTTCATCCAGTAAAAAATTAATTATTTTACTGGGTAATTCTAGTAGCCTGGCTGACACTCCCTCACTCTAAAAAACAATAAAAAAATGCTATGATTTTTTCTTTTGATAATTATTTAGCAGAGTGGGAAGATTAGATATCTCCTTCCCAGGTATCCAAGAATCATATTCAGAAGATTTATTCTTGAATATCAATAAGTATTCTGTACCTTTTTCAGCAGTAACTATTCTGTCATTTAGTATCTTATCAATTTCTGCTGTCTCAGTGATTTCATTTGGGGTCTTTTTTAGTCTTCCCCTCCTTTTGGGAAATAACTCACTATTTGATGTATAAGGTTTCAAAAGAGATATTGGAAAAACAGGATGTTGTCTGTCATATGGAGAATACAAAATAACTTCAACTGCATTATTACCAACCATTCTTCTTACAACAAATGGACCAACAAATGGGTCTTTCAATTTTTTATAACCTTGTAAATTGAAGTGGACTGTAGAAAGCAACACCTTATCACCCTTTTTAAAAGTGTATTCTTTATGGGATTTTCCCATCTCCTCTTTTCATATTCGAAGGATTTTTCATTAAATTTTTGAGCATGACTTCTGCAATGTTTTTGCATTTGAAGAAAAGATTTTACACCAGGATGTAAATCCAATTAAGGTATTTTTTTATTGAGAACTTGGGCAGGAGTATTTAAAACATATCCAAGCCAGAGCTCAAAAGGCTTTCTTTGAGTATCAGAATGAACAGTGCTATTATAAGCAAATTCCAACCCAGGTAGTAAGGTAACCCAATCATGAGTTAATCTGTCATTGTCTTTATACTCAAGGCCAAATCCACAGTACCTTCTTATCATGTCCTCTAGAGTCTGAACCATTCTTTCAGCTTATCCATCAGTCTGAGGGTGATGGGCAGTATAAAGCTTCAGATCACAGCCACACACATCCATAAGAGACATCCTAAATTCAGAAGTTAATTTAGGGTCTCTGTCAGAGATTATAACTTTAGGAAAACCAGCAGTATTAAACATATGAGACCACCATAAGAAAGCTAATTCCTTAGTGGAGACATCCTTGTGAATAGGGATAAATTTACACATTTTGGTGAATCTGTCCACAATAACCCAACAAGAGTTATAACTGTCTTTTCCAGCAATAGGTAATCCTGTTACAAAATCAATGTTTATTATCTGCCATGGTGCATCAGGGGGTTCAATATGTTGCATTAATCCAGCTCTCTTACCAGTCAATCTTTTTGATTTTAGGCAAGAATCACAAGATTTAACATATAATTTTGTATCTTCAGACATATTAGCCCACCAAGCAGTGTTTTTGATTCTAATCAATGTTTTTTCTAGATCAAGATGACCAACTAATATGTCATCATGACAAACTTTCAAGATGATTTCTTTCATAGAAGGAGGAATAACAATGACATTACTCAACTATCTTCTATAATATAGATATCCTTCATCAATTGAAAATTTGCCTTTTTCCAAAGCCTTCTGGTACTTTGTTGGAAGGCTTTTAATTAATGCTTGTATTGAAGAATTCTTTAGATCATTTAATATGGTGCATAACCTTTTCAAGTCAGTGTCCTTATCATATGAATCCAGAATAAGCTGTAATAGCTCTTCCTCCATATCAACCACATATATCCCATGAATATGAATAATTTCATCTTCAGGATCATAAGCAGGATTAGAGTCATCATTTGGCAAAGGTAACCTTGATAACATATCCAGATTTTGGATGGTTGAGCTGGGTGGGTGTGAAGGTTGAGCCTGAAACTGAGGCTGATTGTGAGGCAACTGAGGAGGGGCCTGGGCCTGAATCTGGTTCCTGAGTTCTTGGACCTGATCCCACAATGTGTCTACCTTTGCTTTGTACGTCATATTTTCTGTCTTCAACTCTTTTATATGACTGGATAGGTTGCTGATTTGTTGTGGCAGAGGAAGCTTTTTTATTTTGAAGCCTTTTGGAAGACCTTCTTGAGGCACTAGAGGCTTTACTTCCTTCTGTGGTACTGGGGGAAGGGTGTTTGGTTTGTTTGCATTTCCTGTCATTTCCACATCCTGCAGTATGTGAATTATTTGTGTTAGCATAAGATTTTTTATGACCAACTTTAGAAGAACTTACAGTGTCAGCATCATAGTCAATTTCTATCTCATCCACTTGCATGTTATCCATTTTTTCTGCCAAATTGTTGGACATACTAGTGGGAAGATTTATAATTTACTTTTTACTTTATAAAAAAATAATAAAAGTTAGTCAATAATTGCTCCAAATAATAAAAAAAATATTTAATTAATTAAATTATAGAAAAAATAATTTTCAATATAAAGTAATAATTAAAAAATTAATTTTTAACAAAAAAATGGATTGCAAGGTTAAATTGGGAATAACAAGTAAGTTAATTCAATCAATTAATTACCAATATTAAATATGGCAATATATTTGGGACTAAGCACAATGTACTTTTAAGTCAACCAAAATTAACAATAATTAATAATAATAAAAAATTAAATTAATAATTCAATTTGTATTAATAATAATGTCAATTCTTTTAGGACTAAGAGGATTTAACACTCTATAATGGTCAACTAGGAAAAAAAAACTTTAAAAATTGAACACTTACACTCATTGAGTCAGCAATTAAGCAAAAATCACTGTTATTGCAATAAAAATATAGTAATATGAGTGAGAGGCGCAAAGGTGAACTTACTATAGTGATCGAAAAATCACTTCAAAATAATATAAAATTAATATTATATAAACCTAAGATGTCGAACCCAAGTTCGAAACACAGTCGCGGCAAAAGTTTCGTTTTGCTAGGTGGTCCGTGCGTTTTGTCGTTCGTCGCAGGCTCGATCGTCGTCGTCGTTCGGAAAGGTCCCCAGTTGTCGGTCAGTTGTCTAGAAGAAGGTAAGGAAAATAGGAGAAAAGGAGGAGAGAAGGAGGAGGAAAAGGGAAAATAAAGAAATAAATCACAATAATATATATTTAATTAATTTGAGAGGGAAACAACGGTGAGCAACTTTGAGAGATGACAAAAGCTTAGAATTTATTAATAATAATATTATTCAATGTAAGGGTTCTGCGCGGCAAACACTTTTAATTACTATCAGACTTATAGAAACCTTTAATTTGTTATATAGACTTATAATTAGAATCGTATTACTAATAAAAAAATATAAATGTAATAAAATAGTATTTAATTTGTTGAGTGTATAATAAGTGATGATGCTACAGGGGATTATCCAAGGCCCTTTTATAGGCAATGGGTCCTCTGAAGCGCTACTATCTTTGTAAATACAATGATTAGAATGGAATAAAACAAATATATCAAAAGAGTAAATGAAACATAACAATATAGAGAAAAACATGAATCAAATAATTAAAACCCCAATTAAGAATCCAATTTCCCCGCCATTAATTCCCAGATCAGTAAGTGACAATAGTGAATAACTAAACAAGATTGGAAACATAGGAACTATGAGAAATATAATTCCAAACAGATGGTACATTCTGATTAAAGGACATTTTAAGTAAAACAAAAAATAATTTGACGCAACAAAACAAGCAATTAATCTCAATTTAGTCCAAATTAATTTATTTGTTTTTTCTAACACAATTAAGGGTCAAAAGAAGCGTCCTTAATTATTGTTTAGTATCATATGAGTGGTATTATTTAATATATAAATTTAAGTAATTAATTTAAATATATTATAAATCAATTTTACACTTGTAATTATAATATATGTTTTTTAATTAATTAAATATAAATTTATAATTATTAAATACATAAAAATGCGCCATTATTTGCAGAATATATTATATTATGTTCAATTTAACTGTATATAAAAATATATATAACCAATAAATTTAATGTAACACTTGTATATAATAAAATACTTATATAATTTCATTATGCAATAAAATATTAAGTTATATTCATTAAATACAATTCTTACCCACTCTTTAAGGTTTTAAAATTTATATATCATTTACTGGACTCCTGGAATAGCCTGGCTGACAGTACCTCTCTCAGAAGTGATAATTCTATCATTGAGAATTTTATCAATTTCTGCAGTTTCTGTGACTTCCTAAGGGTTTTTCTTAGGTCTTCCCCTTCTTTTGGGAAATAAATCACTGTTAAAAGTATAAGGTTTAAGCACAGAAATGGAAAAAACAGGATGTTTCCTATCATATGGAGAATACAATAAATCTTCTACTGAATTATCTCCAACCATTCTTTTAACAAAAAATGGTCCTACAAACGGATCTTTTAATTATTTATTGCCTTGTAAATTGAAATGGACGGTAGATATCAACACTTCATCACCCTTGTAAAATGTGTCTTCTTTATGGGATTTATCCCATCTTTTCCTTTCATATTCAAATGCTATATCAATACAGCTTTGAGCCTTTTTTCTGCATAGCTGTTGCATTTGCATAAACAATTTTACACCAGGGTGTAGCTCCAACTTAGGTAATTTATTATTGAGAATTTGAGCAGAAGTGTTTAGGACATAACCTAACCAAAGCTCAAAAGGCTTTTTCTCAGTGACATAATTAACAGTGCTATTATATGCGAATTCAAGACCGTGTAATAGAGTGACCCAGTCATGAGTAAATCTGTCATAATTTTATATTCTAATCCAAAGGCACAATACCTTCTAATCATATCTTCCAGAAATGGAATCATTCTTTCATCTAGACCATCAGTCTGAGGATGGTGAGCTGTAGACAACTTTAAATCACAGCCACAAATATCCATCAAAGAGGTCCAAAACTCAGATGTAAATTTTGGATCTCTATCAGAGATAATGGCTTTTGGAAATCCAATAATATTGAACATCTAAGTCCACTATAAGAAAGCTAATTCCTTTGTGGATACATCTTTGTGGGTGGGAATAAATTTTCACATTTTTGTGAATCTATCAAATATTAATCAAAAAGAGTTATAAGTGTCTTTACCTGATACAGGAAGACCATTGACAAAATCCATGTTAATTATTTTCTATGGAGCATTAGGTGGTTCAATATTTTTTAGTAAACCTGCTCTCTTAAACTTTTATATTTCTGGCAGAAATCACAAGATTCAACATATAATTTTGTATCTTCAGACATATTAGCCCACCAAGCAGTGTTTTTGATTCTAATCAATGTTTTTTCTAGATCAAAATGACCAGCTAATATGTCATCATGACAAATTTTGAGGATAGTTTCTTTCATAGAAGGAGGAATTACAATTACATTAGTAAGCTTTCTTCTATAATATATATAACCATCTTCAACAGAAAACTTACCTTTAATCACAGCATTTTGATACTTTACAAGAATAGTTTTAATCAATGCTTGAATTGAAGCATTCTTAGGATCATTAAAGATAGTAAATAATTTATTTAAATCAGAATCTTTATCATATTAATCCAGTATTAATTGTAATAACTCTTCTTCCATATCAACTATAAATATACCATGGATATGAACAGTATCATCTTCAGGTACAAAAGCAGGATTGGAGTCATTATTTAGCAGAGGAAATCTTGAAAGCATATCAACTTTGGAGTGAACATTTGCAGCCATATTGATAAATGTCATTTTTCCTCTGTATTCTTGAACAGCAATTTGCCACCTGAACATATGTCTCTTAGGTGTTTTCAGGTTTAAGAGGGACTTCACAGCACTACAGTCAGTTACCAATTCAAACATTTGGCCATCTAGGTAGTAATGAAGCTTCTCAAGGGCTCAAACAACTGCTAAGCACTCTAAGTGAGTGGAACCATATTTCATTTCACTATTTCTCAAGGGTCTTGAAATTTAACAAATTACAAAAACTGAGAATTTATAATTAATAGTTTTTTTCTAGTGAAGTGCAGCACCCAGACCAACAAAGCTAGCATCTGTATACAGGACAAAAGGTATGTTGGAATCTGGAAGAGCTAATATAGCAGCTGTCATTAAACAACATTTTAATGGATCAAAAGCTTTTTAAAAGTCAATATTCCAGATGAATAGAACATCTTTCCTAGTTTGTTTGGTAAGAGGCAAAGCTATGAACTGATCATTTTTAATATACTGTCTATAATAGCCACACATACCCAAAAAACTTTGGATTTATCTTACAGAAGATTGTCCCTTTACATTTTGAATTGCAGCAACATTGTTGTGGTCTACACAAATTTTTAGGCCTGACACAATATGGCCAAGGACTTTTAGAGATTGAAAGCCAGATTTACAGTTTTTTAAGGACAAGGCCATATTGATTTCATTCATTTCTTGAAAAACTATATTTAAATGAATCATATGTTCATCAAAAGTTTTAGAAAAAACTATGATAGGATCAATATAAACCATAAGCCATCCTTCAATTATTTCCTGATGGAAAGTGTTATCCATGACTTTTTGGAAAACTGAAGGTGAATTTTTAGGGCCAAATGGCATTCTTACATACTTATATATTCCCATTTGAGTATCAATAAGTAAAAAATTCTGAGAATTTTTCTCAACTGGAACTTGACGATACCCTTTTATTACCATCCAGACAGCTAATAAATTTTGAACCTTGCAAGTTATTATGTATTGAATTAATTCTGGGTAAAGGATAATTATCATCAATAGTATAAGTGTTTAATGATCTTTAATCTCCACATAATCTAGCCTTATCCTTTTCATAATAAATAAATACTGGGGAGATGACATAATATTTGGTGGTGACATCCACTTTTTCAATGATATTCATTTTTAATAATGTGGCAATATTATCTTCAATATCCTTTCTTTTTGTTGGAGAAGCAGGATATGGTTTTTTCTTAAGACTAGGAGGAATATCACTCAAGTTACAGTATAAGGTAATTTTCATTTTTTCCTGAACACTTCCTAAGACAGGAGAGCCATGAGCAAAAGCCATAGGGAAGGAGGTAATTGAGGCAATTATAGAAACCTTTTGTTCACTAGTTAACTTAACACCAAAAGAGCAGTATTTATTTCATTTAATAAATCATCCATTTCAATTGTTGGTCTGCCTTTACACTGGATCAGTGAATTACAAGACTTTAAAAGATTCCAAGAAGGTTTTCTAGGGAATGAAATTTTGAATTTTCTTTTGCCATTAAATCCCAAGGTGAAGCAATTATTTTCTGGGTCCAATTTCACACCAAACATGGTTAAAATATCATTACCCATAATAAACCAATTTCATAAATTATTATTTTTCATGACAAAAAATTCACAAATAGCTCCTACAAAACCAACATTATATTTGAAGAATACAGATGTTTTGTATTTGCCAATGGGGCACAAGGTAGAACCATACCCTCTCCATTTTTCAGAAGTCATAGGTAACAATTTACCCAAATAATCCTTATCTACTGAATCTAAGGCTCTTTCAGACACTACACTTCCTCCAACACCAGAGACAAGAACTACATCAACATTTTTACCATTAATGATAACAGGTTCCTTCAAAGGAGATATTTCTATAGAATTGTTAGTATTATCTTTAATTATTTCAGAATCTTCTACTGAAGATAAATCCAATACACATTCTGCAGATATGTTATCTAAATAATGGAGAGCCTGTTCCAACATTAAAAAATCTTTAACAGATTTATTGTCATAAGAGATATTACTTTCAAAGTCACTAGAAGAATTATTGATATCAATTTCAGTTTCATCAGTGTCATCATTTTGTCCAACAAGATGAATTTTGATGAATTTTCTTGTCACAAACTTGACCCTTTTGCCATGATTTGTTACATTTATAACAAGTATTTGTTGCATATTTTTTAGGTGCAACTGGGGCAGAGGTTTTACCAGATTTTTCTGGGGGCTTTGTAGAGGGTTTATTCTGATCATGATAAGATTTTCCAAGGTAATTCTTTGGTTCATATCTATGGTTAAGCAGTACTTCATTACAGATATTAATGAAAGAAGAATGTTCCCTCACATGCTCAGTTCTAGCTACAATTAAATATCTAAGAGAATTTGGTAATTTATACAAGACTTTATCTCTCCAAATATCATAATCTATCTTTGTATCAATTTCTCTCAATATTTTTGTTACTTTCATAAGAAAAAAAATGGGTTTTTCAACAGAGGAGGATACATATTTAGTATTCTCATATAGTCTTTCCTGAGCCAACCTGAATTTTGAACCACAAAAATGATTCTCAATAAAGGATTTCCAATAATTCCATGTATAATGGTAGTTATCTAATAGAACAGATTCATACCACATCAAGGCCACATTGGAAAATAAAGAAATTAGCTTAGAAAAAAATTTCTCATCAGGTAGTTTATAAGATCTCTTTAATTTATCAATTCTTTGGATGAAGTGGTGCCAATCAGATGAAGAATCAACATTAAGGTAGGATATTAGTCTAAATTAGGCCAATTTTTTGACTACTAGGATGGTCCATCCTTTGGGTTGAATTATTTATCATTAGTAACTCCTGAAGTTTATCCAGGTGTTCAGAAATTTCATTATTTACAGAAACATCTTGTACATGACCATCACAGTATTTTTTGGTGTAGCAAAAGATTTTACAGACTCATTGTCAGTTTTTTTAATGGCTGAAATATGAGGAGGAAAACAAGAACTCTGGTCAGGTTCTTTTCCTTTATTTTTATGCAGCTTATAGGCAGCATTCTTATTTTTACCATAATTTATGATGGTTAAGGTTAAAAATTTTTCGTGCAGGTCAGTCACATAGTTTCTTATTCTTGGAATTTCAGACATATGGTCATTTACTTTTGCAAGAGGTAAAACATTTCTTTCCTCTGAAACTGTGTGTTTGGTACTCAGTACATGGAAATCATTTTTTAGCTTTTTAAACTCATTTTGTAGAGATTTAATTTCACTTTTTAATGAATAATTTTCATTAAAAAGGGGTTTCAATTCACTCAAGGTTTTATGTAGATTGATATTACTATCTGAGATAGATCTATGGTCACTCCTTATTTTTTTTTGTTGGCTAAGAACAATATTTTTGGTTTCTTTAATTAAAAAAACTGTATTTTTTACAGAAGAACTTACTTTACAATGCAAGTGAAAATTATTAATCTATCACTCTCATGTATTAACACACTTCTCAAATGTTTGTCTTTTACAAAATTAAAATCAAGGGTATCTTTCAATATTTCTTCAGAAGTTTTCTCAATTAAAGTGTAGAGTTCAGGAGATACAGAATTATGCTTAATTGCAAGAGAAGGATTAATTAAATATGTAGAAGTCAAATGTATAGGTTCATCAAATGGTAATTTGCTAATTACATCATTTGGGCTACTTATTAATCGAAGTTGTCTTTTTAAGGGTTTAACTGTTCTTTCACCAGAATCCACAATATTACCTGAAGAAGATTTGTTATTATACATACTAACATGTTTATCAAAAAAATTACTCACCATGGCAAGTAGGAAACTTCCCCTGTGCTTTCTTTCTTCTGCCTCACTGATAAGGATGGGGCTGAGGAGATGGATGGGCCAGGGTGTTGAGCTGTTGGTTGCTGAAAATTCTGCTGGTAATAGCTCATCAAGTAATCCCATTTCCACTGCTCCACCTGCAGAGTGCTTTGATTTTGCGTGAAGAAGCTGGGTACTTGAATGGGCTGAGTTTTAAGCTGAGGCTGGGAAGCTGGGAAATGAGGAGTTTGACCCTGTTTGGGATTTAATATTTCCTTCATCTGCTGCCAGAGTTTGTCTACTCTTTCCTTGTACTTCATACTTTCTGCTCTCAGCTCTTTGATGTGACTGGAGAGGTTGTTTACTTTTGAGTCAGTGCTATCTTTTTTACTTTTTTACATTTGAGTTGATTTTCCTGATTTATTAGAGGTTTTAATTCTTTTTGGTGAGAGGGGTTTTCAACTTCTCCTGCCATTTCCACGTCCTGAAGGTTTTTTGTCAGCTGAATAATTTTTGTAAGTTAATTTAGTAGAACCTACAGATTCAGTGTCACCAGCCACTTCAATCTCATCCACATGTAATTTATCCATGCTGTTAACTAAACTACTGGACATTTAAGCTGTGAAAAAAAAGAATCAAAATTATTTTAATAATTCAAATTTTAATTTCAAAATAAAATATAAATTGTTGAATTTTTAACGAAATCAAAAAAATTTAATTTTTTATCAAAAATCAATTAATTAACCAAAAAATGTAATACAAATAAAAATAATTATAATGGGACCAACCAACAGTGGTTTATAAGTCAACCAAAATAATTAATACCAAAATTAATATATTGGCAATATTGGGAATAAGTACTGAATGCTATTATGGTCAACCAATAAACAAAAAATAATAATAAAATAAATTTAATAGTTAATTAAAATTTAATTTTCTTCTAGGACTAAGAGTTTTACTCTATTATGGTCAACTAGGAAAAAAATTCAAAAATAATGAACACTTACACTCAGTTAATTAGCAATTAAGACACAAACACTGTTATTGCAGTAAAAATATAATAATATGAGTGAGAGGTGCAAAGGTTAACTTACTTTAGTGATTAAAAATTACTTCAAAATAATATATGATTTAATTTAATATAAACCTAACTTATCGAACCCAAGTTCAAAACACGGTCGCAGAAAAAATTTTACTTTTTGGTTTGGTGGTCCATGCGCTATGTTGTTCATTGCAAGTATCATAGTCCTCGTCGTTGTTTGGAAAGTCTCCCAATTATTGGTTAAATTTTTAGAAGAGGAAGAGGAAAAGAGAAAGAATGGAGAGGAGGAGGAGAATATAGGGACGGAAATAAAATAATAAAAGGAGTTTTAATTTTTCTAAGAGAATTAGGCAACAAGGACTACTTGGGACTTGACAAAATTCTGAGGGTTATAAAATTATAAAATATATATTTTAAATAAAATTTATTTTAATGTGTGGTAAACACTTTTATTATTATTATACTTAATGCAACCTTTAGTTATGTATATAAAATTTAAATTAGATTTATAATACTAATAAAAATAATAATTAACATATTATATTAAAAATGTATTCAAGATTGAGTGTATAATAAATGATAGAGCTACAGGGGGTTCCACAAAGCCCTTATATAGGCAAGGGGCCCTCTTATGCGCCACAAAAAATTATATTCTATAAAAAAAATAAGAAATAATAGATAATTAAAATTAAGTGTACCAAAGGTGTAAGGGATAAAATATAAAACAATTAATAAAAAGTAAGAGCCCAAAAAATATACCAATTTAACCACAAACAAAACTTTAGAATAAGTGACTAATTAAATAAGATTGAATCATTGAAAGTATTAACTAATTCAATTTATAACATGTTTGATAATAGAAATTTTAAATGAAACATAATAAATAAACGATTTTAATATAATAATTAGTGTAATTAATAAATTAAGTCTGAAAAAAAGATATTAATTAATATAACCCATTTTATTAGTGTAAGAATCAAATTAAGTTAAAACTATCTATTAATTTAATATTATTACTAAATTTTAGAATAAAACATTTGTAATTAATTAAACAAAATGTTTTAACTAATTTAATACCTTAATGACATAATTATGATTCAAAAAAGCGCTCAATATTCATATTCCATATGATATAAAAGCTTTATTTAATACTTTTAGTTTTATTTATTTATTTAATTATACTATAAGTTAATATTTTGATTTTTTAACTATAATATATTTAATAAAGTAATTAATAATTTATAAGTATTAAATAAATGAAAAATGCGCCAAAATTTTATAGAATATAAAGTGTTTTATGAGTTTTAATTGTGTCTATAATTTATTTAATAATAAATTTAATATAACCCTTATTTTAGTTATATTATAATACAATTGTTATATAATTATATTATGGAATATAATAACAATTTATATACATAAAATGCATAATTTTTTGCCCTTATTAAGCTCAAATAGATTAACATACAATTTACTGGGCTCCTGGTATAGCCTGTCTGACAATAAGTGAAAGGTGAAAATGTTAACTTACTATAGTTATGGAGAAATTACTTCAAAAGTATATATTTTTTATTATATTATAAACCTAACAGTTTGAACCCAAGCTCAATACAGGGTCTCAGCAAAATTTTTCTTTTTGCTTAGGTGGTATGTGCGCAATGTTGTTTGTCACAAAAAAGGTGTATTGTCGTTGTTGTTTGAAAGGTCCCCAATTATCAGCGGGTCGTTTAGAAGAAGGAGAATAAAAGGGAAGAATGAAGAGGAAGAATAGGGAACTGGTTTACAAGAGTAATAAGAAATAAAATAATATAATAGAGTTATTTAAAAAAAGTACAACAATGATTTCTGAGGAGTGACACAATAGTAGATTAAATTGATATTTAATATATTTATATTAATAAGTTATATTTTAATACGTGGAAATCAATTCTTATTTTTAATAGACTCACTGAAACCTTAGTATTATATAAAATTTAGATTAGAATTGTAGTACAAATAAAAAAAAAAAATTTTTGTTTTATATTTAAAAAATATGATAAAGTTGTGCGTGTAATAATTGATAGATAAAAAAGAGGAATTACAAGACCTTTTATAGGCAAGAATACATTCTGTGGAGCTTCAAATTTTTATACAAAAATGATAGTATGTGAAACAAAAGACCAAAAGAACTAAAATAAACATACATGTTCAGGGAAAAATGAAACAACAAATTAAACCTGTGAATAGATTAATAACTCTTCCGTATTTTAAGTATCCAAACAAGTAATAAATAACTAAATAAGAATGAGGTCATGAGAATTGAGAGAAGAAATATCCTAAACAAGTATTATACTAAGATAAAAAGGTTTAATTTAAAAAAACTCACTACGCAATATAGGGGGTGGACTTGCTAGCAAGTCCTCAACCTGAACTCAGATGGAACTCAGATGGAACTCAGACTGAACTCATACTGAACCCATACTGAACTCTACTTGAACACCCACCTAAAACTGTTCTGCTGAGTGGTGTTCATCCCTGATTGTATGGTTCCTTTATCTATAGCTCAATGTGTGTTCAATCTATGGTGAGTTTGGGTCCAAGGTTGCGGACTTGCTAGCAAGTCCGCCCCCCATATTGTGTGGTGACTAGAATTATTTTCATGAAAATTTTTTTATAATAAATTTAGTTCAATTATAAAGAGAAATAAAATAATTATTTTAACTACTTTCAATAATGAATATAATTGAAACAAATAACTAATTTAATTGTCAATTATTTAAAGTTTGAAATTAATATTAATATATTAAATATGTATTTTAAATTATTTAATAATTCTATTCACATAATTAAGGGTCAAAAAAGCGCCCAATATTTATGGATACAATTATATAATGACTTGAATTTTTTTAAGGTATGCTTTTGGTCTAGAAGTTTTGGTACGGAGTTTTTCAAGGATTTTAAAGGTTTTAAATGGACTCTCAAAGATTTGTACGTGTTACTTAATCTAAGTGACTTGTTACTCAAATAATAGAGGTAGAATTTTAATATTGTTATAGTCTATTGATTAGAATTACGCTATTGTAAATACTAATGTGATAAAATATAAAATATAAGTTTTGTGTTGTAATACGTGGTAATAAAAGTAAGGTGATAAAAGAATGGTTTGAAAAGCACAAAATAAGAGGCCTTTTATAGGCAAAATATGAGAAAATAAAATGTAAGGAATTTACACCGTCTACTTTGAGTGTGAGAGAAAAGAATGACAAGAAAAAGGAGTACATAAATGACATAAGAAAGTAATAAATTAGTACGTAAACAAGGGCATCCAATTTATTAGCAACAAAGTTTAAATTCCTTGGACTGTCACAATTATTACACAATAAATAATCAATTATATTACTTTCACGGGATTACAGATCTCTCACTGAGGTAATATAATTGTTTTAAAGTTTTTATTTTTTAAATTTATTATTAATTTTACTCCCTTTGACATATACTTTTGAGCACGGTGTTAGGGAGTAAAATTGTAAGGGACATTTTATTTATATTATTTATTTATACTACTTATTGTACTTAACTTTAGTTAATTGTAAGTACTACTTAAGTAAATAAATAAATAATTATTATTAAGAAGAAAGGCCTGGCTTCAACTCAGTAAAATAATTAATTATTTTACCGGGTAAGTCTAGTAGTCTGGCTGACACTCTCTCACTCTAAAAAAACAATAAAAAATGATATGATTTTTTCTTTTTATACTTTTTAGTAGAGTAGGAAGATTAGATATGTCCTTCCCAGGTGTCCAAGAATCATATTCAGATGATTTATTCTTGAATCTCAATAAGTATTCTGTACCTTTTTCAGCAGTTACTATTCTGTCATTTAGAATTTTTTCAATTTCTGCTGTATCAGTGATTTCATTTGGGGTTTTCTTTGGTGTTCCCCTCCTTTTTGGAAATAAATCACTATTGGATGTGTAAGGTTTCAAAAGAGATATTGGAAAAACAGGATGTTTTCTGTCATATGGAGAATACAGGATAACCTCAACTGCATTATCTCCAATCATTCTTCTGACAACAAATGGACCAACAAATGGATCTTTCAATTTGTTATTACCTTGTAAGTTGAAGTGGACTTTAGAAATCAACACATCATCACCCTTTTTGAAAGTGTATTCTTTATGGGATTTTTCCCACCTTTTCTTCTCATATTCAAATGATTTTTCAATTCATTTTTGAGCATAATTTCTACATAGTTGTTGCATTTGAAGAAAAGATTTTACACCAGGATGTATATCCAATTTAGGTATTTTGTTATTGAGAATATGGGCAGGAGTATTGGGAACATATCCAAGCCAGAGCTCAAAAGGTTTTCTTTGAGTAACAGAATGAACAGTGCTATTATGAGCAAATTCTAACCCAGGAAGTAAGGTAACCCAATCATGAGTGAATCTGTCATTATCTATATACTCAAGGCCAAAGGCACAATATCTTCTTATCATTTCCTCTCAAGGCTGAATCATTCTTACAGCTAAACCATCAGTCTGAAGGTGATGGGCAGTAGAAAGTTTCAGATCACAACCACAAACATCCATCAGAGACATCCAAAATTTAGAAGTAAATTTAGGGTCTCTGTCAGAGATTATGGCTTTAGGAAAACCAGCAGTATTAAACATATGAGACCACCATAAGAAAGCTAATTATTTAGTGGGAAAATCCTTGTGGGTAGGGATAAATTTACACATATTGTGAATCTGTCCACAATAACTCAACAAGAGTTATAACTGTCTTTACCAGCAGTAGGTAATCCTGTTACAAAATCCATGTTTATTATTTGCCATGGAGCATCAGGAGGTTCAATATGTTGCATTAATCCTGCTCTTTACCAGTTAATCTTTTTGATTTTTGCCAAGAATCACAAGACTCAAAATATAATTTTGTGTCTTCAGACATATTAACCCACCAAGCAATGTTCTTAATTCTGATCATTGTTTTGTCAAGATCAAAATGTCCAGCTAATATGTCATCATGAAAAATTTTCAAGATGATTTCTTTCATAGAAGGAGGAATAACAATAACATTACTCAACTTTCTTCTATAATATAGATATCCTTCATCAATTGAAAATTTTCCTTTTTCCAAAGCTTTTTGGTACTTTGGTGGAAGGTTTTTAATTAATGCTTGTATTGAAGCATTCTTTGGATCATTTAATAAGGTGCATAACTTTTTCAAGTCAGTGTCCTTATCATATGATTCCAGAATAAGCTGTAATAGCTCTTCCTCCATATCAACAACATATATCCCGTGTATATGAATAATTTTGTCCTCAGGATCATACGCAGGATTTTAGTCATTATTTGGCAAAGGTAACCTAGATAAAATATCCACATTTGAGTGAACAATACCAGCCCTATGAATAATTGTCATTCTCCCTTTGTACTCTTGAACAGCTAACTGCCATCTGAACATATGTCTGTTAGGTATTTTCAAGTTTAAAAGGGATTTAAATGCACTGCAGTCAGTGACAAGTTCAAATTTCTGGTCATCTAGGTAATAATGAAGCTTTTCTAAAGACCATACTACAGCTAAACACTCTAATTGAGTAGCACCAAAGTTCAATTCACTATTTCTCAAGGTTCTTGAAATATAAAAAATTACTACTTCTGAAACTTTATCATTTATCACTTGTTTTTGATGGAGGGCAGCACCAAGACCAATGAAACTAGCATCAGTGTACAAAACAAATGGTTGATTAAAATCAGGTAAAGCAAGAATTGGTGCTGTCATCAAACAGTGTTTCATAGTGTCAAAGGCTCTTTGTCTTTCACTATTCCAGACAAAAGCAACATCCTTTATAGTTAATTGGGTAAGGGGTAAAGCTATGACTTGGTAATTTTTAATATACTGTCTATAGTATCCACACATTCCCAAAAAGATTTTGAGCTCTCTCACTGTAGTAGGAGCTTTCACC
The DNA here is from genome assembly GCA_030280995.1 of Hemileia vastatrix. Classification (NCBI taxonomy): domain Eukaryota; kingdom Fungi; phylum Basidiomycota; class Pucciniomycetes; order Pucciniales; family Zaghouaniaceae; genus Hemileia; species Hemileia vastatrix. The sequence goes on along the minus strand of JASXTE010000003.1, from coordinate 31,291,069 downwards.
TGTTGTATGGCTGCCACTTTGTTCTGGTAAACACATATTTGTAAGCCTGAAACAACATGACCAAGAACTTTTAAAGAATGGAAACCAAATTTACATTTCTTCAAAGCAAGTGTCATATTTATTTCATCCATTTTCTGGAATACTTTACACAGGTGTTTAAGATGGTCCTCAAATGTTTTTGAGAATATAATGATATCATCAATATAAACCATCAGCCATCCTTCAATTATTTCTTGATGGAATGTGTTATCCATTACTTTTTGAAAAACTGAAGGGGCATTTTTAGGGCCAAATGGCATCCTAATATACTTATAAATACCCATATGAGTGGCAATCATCAGAAAGTTCTGAGAATTTTTCTAAACAGGTACCTGGTGATATCCTTTGTTACCATCCAAACAGCTGATATATTTAGCACCCTGTAAAGTAGCATGTATAGAGTTAATTCTAGGTAAAGGGTAGATATCATCAACAGTATAAGTGTTTAGTGCTCTATAATCACCACATAACCTGGCTTTATCTTCTCATAAGAAATTAGGACAGGTGAGATAACACAATATTTAGGTGTTTCAACTACCTTTTCAATAATATTCATTTTCAAAAGGGTATAGATATTGTCTTCAATATTTTTTCTCATTGTGGGAGAAGCAGGATAAGGCTTCTTCTTTAAACTAGGTGGTATATCAGTTAATGGGCGAGACAATGACAGTTTCATTTCCTCTTTAACTAATCCCATTTCATGTGACCCATGAGCAAAGGCCATAGGAAAAGACTTTATCAAGTTAATGATGGAATCTTTATCCTCACCAGAAAGTTGTTCTCCAAAAGAAGCATTGTCAATTTCAGACATAAGGGCATGCATTTCTTTTGTAGATCTTACTTTATATTGAACCACAGAATTACATGTGTTCAATTCTGGTTTTAATAATTTTTTAGGGGAGGAAATCTTAAATTTTCTCTTCCCATTCATCCCCATTTTAAAACATTGGTTTGAAGCATCCAATTTTATGCCATACTTGGTTAAAATATCATTCCCTACAATAAACCAATTGCTCAAGTTATCATTTTTCATGACACCAAAATCACAAATATCTCTTACAAAACCATGGTTATATTTAAAAAACACTGTGGCTTTGTATTTACCAATGAGGGACAAAACAGAGCCATACCCTCTCCAATTTTCAGTAATGATAGGCATCAGTTTAGATTTATAGTCTTGATCTACTGAAGCAAGTGCTCTTTTAGATACTACACTTCCTCCAGCTCCAGAATCCAGAACAACTTCAATGCTGGTTCCATTGATTAAGACTGGTGCCTTGAGAGGGGCAATAATAATTGAGCTATCCTCAATGTTCTTTATGATCTCAGCATCTTCAACTGTAGATAAATCATTATTATTAATATCAATAGTATTTAAATAATGGATATCCTCTTCCAGCATCAAGATTTCTTGTTGAGATTCATATGAAATATTGCTGGCACACTCAATTGAAGTATCCTCCAGTGCTACTGTGTCATCAGCATTCTCCTCTATTTGTTCTACCAGATTTATCTTCTTGTCACAAACATGGCCCTTCTGTCAAGGTTTGTTGCACTTGAAACAAGTGTTTGTTGAATACTTTTTAGGTGCAACAGGGGCAGAAGGCATCGCAACCTTTTCCAGAGGTTTCTGTTGAAAAGTTGAGGGTTTTTTGCAAGTGGTTCTAGGAATGAATCTTCTTGCATCATACTTGTTGTTTAGAAAAATCTCATTACAAGTATTGATGAAAGAAGAAGGTTCTCTGGTGAACTCAGTCCTAGCCACTATCAAGTCTCTCAAAGACATTGGTAATTTATAGAGGATCCTGTCCTTCCATAAGTCAAACTCCATTTTTGGGTCCATAGCTCTTAAGATTTTAACAAGTTTCATTAAGAACTCAATAGTTTTATCAGTAGAAGAAATATGTTTAGCTTCCTCATACTGCCTTTGTTGAGCCATCCTAAACTTGGAGCCCCCAATTTGTGCTTTAATTAATTTCTTCCAATCCTCCCATGAGTAATCATTCCCATCTAATAGAACAGATTCATACCACATAAGGGCTACATTGGTAAAAAAAGAAATTAACTTAGACACAACTTCCTCATCTGGGAGTTTGTAAGAATTTTTTAAGTTATCAATTCTGCAAATAAATTGTTTCCAATTAGAGGAAGAATCACCATCAAATATAGGATATTGGTCTAGTTTTGGTTAATTCTTTAGATTTGAAGGAGTCTCCTTACTACCAGCTTGTTTCTGAGTAAGAAGCAGCTGTAATTTCTCTAATTGGGCTGAAATCTCATTGTTTAATCCCTCTGTTGCAGATCCTGGTGCATCATCAGTCTTTGATGGAAACTCAGTGTTATTGACAGGTATTTCTGGATTTAATTTAACTTTAGATGAACTAGCCACAGGTAATATTTCAGCATCCTGCAATATATGTTCCTTCACAGAAATGTCATTCAACAATGAGTTCAATTTTTCTTCAATGGTTGTTAGTCTTGTTTTCACTCTTGGAAGACTAGATAAACTCTCATTGATAGTTGCAAAAGATAACTGAGTTTTATTTTGAAAAGATGAATAATGGTTATTCAAACTCTTCAGATTCATATTATCTATCTCCACCTCCTGGCAACAGATAGATACAGTATCTTTTAGTTTAGACAAATTATTTTTTATATTTTTCCATAAAGCAACTTTCTTTTCATGTGTTGCCTTGTAATGAGACAATTCATCAGAGACTCTCTGTGCTTCACTTCTTAATGCTTGATAACCCTGATCAGTTAACAAACTATTATATCTCTGAGTCAATTGCATATTGTTCATTATATGATTTTGATTGGCAATAATATCTCTCAAGTACTCATCATTAATTCTTGCTACATCTGGAGTGTTTCTCAAAAAGGAAGCTGAGTAACTTTCCAGACTCTCATAGAACTCAGGGTAAAGAGTTTCATCAATTACAGCCATATCAGGGTTAATCATTGAGGTAGCAATTAAAATTAATGGATTAGATACATGAGTTATCTGTCTACTGCTCACAGCCTCTACTGGTCTCAAGGTTTCTTCTTCCCTCTCAGATTTACCTGAAATAACAGAATCAACCACAAGAAAAGACACTTGAGAATCAATAGAGGGACGTACCAGGGTTTGCTGGGTATCACCATATTGGGGTTTCTTCTTCTCTTGCCTCCTTGATAAGGGTGGGGAGGATTGGGGTTGACCTGGTTGGGCCTTGATGGGCCTGCCTGAGATAACTGATGCTGATTTTGAGACAGGTAGTCCCACTGAGTGTTTAACCAGTCCCACTGCCACTTGGACACTTCCACCTTCTCTTGGGACTGGGGAGCCAATTGTTGTTGATCCCTGGGAGGAAGAGGTTTCTTCTTCTACTTAAGAAAAGTATCTGTTCTTCTCACCTTTTCTTCCTTAGCATCTACCCTTGCCTTTAATATCAAGCTTTCTGCCTTCAACTCCTTTATGTGGGATGACAGTTTCTTTATTTGTTGGGGCAATGGCATCTTTTTTATCTTGAAGCCTTTTGGAAGCTCTTCTGGTGGGTTTATTATAGGCTTCTGCTCCTGAGTTTTGTCCACTAGGATTTCTACTTCTTCCATCTCTACATCCTGTTTGGGGCAAGGATTTATTAGTCTGAGAAGTTTTTCTTGTTAAAGGAGAACTTACAGAAGAAGGCTCATCATAGTCAATCAAGTCTAGTTCTTCTTCATGTGCAGCAGAACCACTTTGGTCATTCATTTTAAGTGTCAACTGAAATGAAGAAAAGGGATAATAGATGAATTAGTTTTTTATTTTAATTTTTTATTTTTTATTTAGCAAAAAAAAAAAAATTTTTTTATGATAAAAATAAACAAAATTAATTTATTAATTCAAAAATAATGTAAAACTAGGATTATAATATAATCAACTGAAGAAATAAATTAAAATTTATTAATAATAATTATTTTTAGGATTTAAATCAACTAGTTTATTACCAGGACTTATTGTCAACTGAATTATTCCAATAGAAATTTTTATTTAATTAAAAAAAGAAATTTTTTTGCACTTAACTACCAGGAGTTAATGTCAACTGAAGTAATTAAATATAAATTTTTATTTAATTAAAAAAAATATTATTGTCAGGACAATTTGTCAACTGGAACAATAAAATTTAAATTAATCAGGACAAAATCAACTGAAAAATTATAATAAATAATATTAATATATAATTATTTTATTACTTCTGGGACTAAGAACACTCAATGCTCTATTATGGTAAACCAGGAAAAATAAAAAAATCATAATAATAAAAAATATATTCCAAATTACCAGACACCCCCCCCTGTAAAATGAGCAAATTAATGCCACTTACAGAGTGCTGAGTAAAAGGAAATACATAGCAAATGAAGAGTGAAGAGTAACCCACAGATAGTAATATCAATAATTACCACGATATATACGATGTTTAGTCAGTATATGAACTAAATTTTTGCAGCGAGGTTCTGTTCCCTTTTGCAGTAAAATATTTTGTCAAGTGACGTATGACATTTGTCGTTTTCTCGCTTTCTCGTCCTTTACAGGTACTCGCACACCGATGGTACCCTTGATTACGCCTCAAATATTGTTGCGCTGTTGATAATTCAAAAGGCCCTCAATTGTCAAGGTACGCTTTTGGTCTAGAAGATTTGGTATGGAGTTTTTCAAGGATTTTAAAGGTTTTAAATGGACTCTCAAAGATTTGTACGTGTTCCTTAATCTAAGTGATTTGTTACTCAAATAATAGAGGTAGAATTTTAATATTGTTATAGTCTATTGATTAGAATTACGCTATTGTAAATACTAATGTGATAAAATATAAAATATAAGTTTTGTGTTGTAATATGTGGTAATAAAAGTAAGGTGATAAAAGAATGGTTTGAAAAGCAGAAAATCAGAGGCCTTTTATTGGCAAAATATGAGAAAATAAAATGTAAGGAATTTACACCATCTACTGTGAGTGTGAGAGAAAAGAATGACAAGAAAAAGGAGTACATAAATGACATAAGAAAGTAATAAATTAGTACGTTAACAAGGGCATCAAATTTATTAGCAACAAAGTTTAAATTCCTTGGACTGTCACAATTATTACACAATAAATAATAAATTATATTACTTTCACGGGATTACAGATCTCTCACTGAGGTAATATAATTGTTTTATAGTTTTTATATTATAAATTTATTATTAATTTTACTCCCTTTGACATATACTTTTGAGCACGGTGTTAGAGATAAAATTGTAAGGGACATTTTATTTATATTATTTATTTATATTACTTATTGTACTTAACTTTAGTTGATTGTAAGTACTACTTAAGTAAATAAATAAATAATTATTATTAAGAAGAAAGGCGTGGCTTCAACTCAGGAAAATAATTAATTATTTTACCAGGTAAGTCTAGTAGCCTGGCTGAAAAATTTTATATCTAAGTTATATTAAATAAATTTTAATTCCATTATAAGTTAAATATAATTAAGCTTATAATATTATAATTAAATTACTTTTTTAGAAATATTAAATACATAGAAGTGCACCATGTTTTTATATAATATAATATTAATCTATTTAATAAAACTTATTTAATAATAAAATTAAATATAGTATTTATTTATTAATAAAATATTTATAATTTTATTATAAAATAATTTATTGTAACTACATACACCACGGGAAATCTAGGGGTGAATTGCTAGCAATCCCCTCTCCTGAAATTTAGAGTGTCCCTTAATTATGCCAGGTTTATGAATACTTTATAAACATAAGTAAATTAGAGTTAGATTTACATTTATTCTCAGATTGGTCCAAAAATGAACCTCAACTGATCTCAAGTTATGCATAAGTTGATCAACTATAACAATGATTTTATCCTTCATTGAGCACACATTGAGCACACATTTATTCAACATAAGCTTTTGAATATTCAATATTTTTATCAATTTAGAGGAAGAAAATTATACTTTAACATACCTAATCATTACTTTGCATTCAAAAGATAAACCATAAAATTATGAAAGTAAATTTAATTTAAAATAATAATATCTTTCACTACATAATTGTAACAATAAATAAATTTAGCAAATTTTTTGATCACAAATATTAATAACTATAGGAATTGAAATAACTAATGCCATTCCTATTTTCAAAATTTAAAAAGATTATAGTCACTTCTCACTTCTAATCTGTTAAGTCTTTGCAAAACTAAATTTTGTATAATTTTTTAAATTTTACCAAAAATATAAGACCTACAGGCTATTGAAAATAAAATCTTCAGTTACTCAACTGAAAGAAATATTTAAATTTAAATAAAAATAAAAATAGTCCTTAAAGTGTATAACATGAAAGGTTTTTATGGAAATTAATATGCAATTTTTCCTTTTTAAATATTTAATGCTTATATAAATCACTTTCCCAAGTTTTGGTATGAGTACATGTGAAATAGTAACTGCATTTAAAAGTGGAAACCAATATAATGACAAAAATATTTACAAAATTTATTTCAATTTAATATTTATCTGTAAAAAATTTTGAAAGTAATATTTTATTCATCTTCTTAAGGATCTCTTCCTCCTCCTCTACCCATCTACTTTTTAATAGGGGGTCTCAAAGTTGAACAAATATGCCTGGTTGATTTCATTTGAAAACCACCACATAAACACACCATGAAACATGGCTGATTTGGTACATATGATTATAAACATGGGGTCAAATATGTCCTACTTTAGTGAAGATTTTCCAACCACAGCACAGGCAACCAATCTAAAGATCCTCCCAATTCACCACATATCACATCTTTCCCAACCCACGTTTTTGAAACAAATTTTTACACATGGTTCCCCAGTAAATTTTGAGCTTTTCATTACTTTCTTTATCAACAATTCCTGAACAAAGTTATATCCTCAAAACTCAGTCATCATGCCAAGAACACTACAAAATTTTCAACACAACCCTTTTAAATCCTTTTTTCATGCTCTCAAAATGATCAAGTTGCATGTACTTACCACTTGGTTTTGTTTTATTTTTTCATATTAACTTTTATTTTGAATTTTCACTGAAAGCATAATTTTTCCCTTCCTGATTCATTTTGGTTAAGCATCTCAACATGAAGTTGGATATTTCAGAAATTGCATAATTTTTTATTCTTTCTGTTTTTTTATGATCCCTCATATCCTTTTATTCATCTTCTCTCACTTCCTTAACTCTTCTTCTATTTTTTTATCCATCACTTCCTGAAATTCTATCTGGTCCTTTTACATCTTTGAAGACATCTCATCAGGTAAGTCATCCTCCCACCATATTTTTTTCAATTTTAACTGAAGTTCTTTTTCTGAATTTGTTTTTGTTTTTTTTTCTATTTCTTTTTTTGTTTTCTCAAATCACATTTCCACTTTTAAGAAGGTTCTACAGAAGCCTAGCTCTCATATCCACCAAGCAACATCTGATTTGACTCACTGGTTAATGAGATATTTATTATTTACTAGGCTCAAACTTCCATCAACTTTATTTTAATCTTCTCAAGCAGGTCTTACTCTGGAACAAATATAATACTTATAAATAACATAGGTAGCTAAAATAGATCTTTTTAGACCATTGATAATACCTGACATTAATTTTTATAACCCTTTTTTGATTTTTTTTAAGTCAAAAATAAAAGGTCGGAAATAGGATTGGGGCTTTTTAAATGAAATTTACTTTTTTAGGAAGAATCTCAAGAATCATTTATTTTATTTCCAGCAAATGGTGTTGAATTTGGTCTAGTGGTTGCTGAGATAACTTCTTCCAAAGTTGAATCTTGTTTCATAGACTAATTTACATTTTTTAAGTTCAATGTTGCATAATATGCATATAGGGCTTATGCAATCTATTTCAAATAATACTTCAGGCTTTTGGCTCTGATTTGATCAGCTAAATATCAGTTTTGGATGAGCCCTTCCTATTTTGTAATTTTTTTATGAGGATGAATATTAACATTTGATGAATTTTAGCTCATTCAAATCCCACATTATTTTAATTACAGGTTCTCTATAGGCATGAATTTCATTTCCAGAAAGAATAATCAATTTTGGCTCAGAAATTTCTGAGATATCTACTTTTAAAGTTGAGTCTTTTTATGTAAACTAATTTAAATTTTTGAATTTTGATATTCTGTAATATGCATGTTTTTTCTGATACTTTTCATTGTACCACTCCCAAGGTATGTCAATTCCTCAACTGTTTTTTATCATTTGTTTCCTCAATTTTTCTTCTTTATAAATCATTTTTTTCACTGATTTGTTGATGTTTTGGATTTTTTTCAGGAGATGGTATCATCAAATCTATTTGGAACTCTTCTCAGCATAATCATCAATCAAAAATCCAAGAGATAATCATTAAACTACCAAGGAAACTCCTGGTTTGATATCTTGTAAAAAATTTTCTCATTTTTTCGGAATCTTGTGAAGCAATTACTAATTTTTGTTTTTCATTCCAGATCAACCAAAGTCTGATAAACCAGGTAAGTAAAGCAAGGGGGAAGGGCCCTACTTATAGTAAATCTTTAAGTAGGGGTTCCAAATAGGGTAATTAGAAGATTTTCCATTTTTTTATTTTTATTTCATAAATTTTTAAATTATCAATTATTAAATATAATCAATCAAATAAAAAGTTTGTGCAATTGAGCCTTGCTGCTGTATAAATTTGTTCATTTAATTATTTATTTGTATTGAATGGATGAATTGTCAATACATTGCTTGTCATATGATTTATTTGGCTTTGGTCACATCTGAAATCATTAGCAGGTGGAATTGTGAATCCCATTACTTTTACTTGGCTGATTATATTTTTTTATTGATTTATATAAGAATTTATGAAATTAAAATGAAAATTTGGTAATCTTTACCCCCTCCCAGAGTAAGTTGCAGGGGGAGGTATTGTAAAAATTTTTTTCTTACATAAATATTTTTTTTGACATGAAAAAAATGGCAATTTCCATCCTCTCCCACAGTAAAATTCAGGATGAGGTATTGCCATTTTTTTTCAGATATAAAAAAATTTTTTGACATGAAAAAAATGGTAATCACCACCCCCTAATATAGTGAAATTCAGGGGAGGGTATTGCCAAATTTCTAGATTTAGAAAAATAAAATTTGTTAATTTATGTATCTTGTGCATAAGTGTTGATTAATGAAGCTGTTGAAAAACCATATTTAACCAAATTATTAATAGAAATCCAGAATGAATTTTAGTCAAGTAGATATGGAGAATAACATTACTTATAATTTAAATACAAAACATTTAATTAACTGGAATCCTAAAAAATAGCAAGAGTAGAAGCATTCAATGTATATAAGAGAGATTCAAAGCATTTTTTTACAATCAAAATATTTATTTCCATCTCTGATCTGGAAGAGGTTTTCAAGATGGGTAAATGTGCCACCATTTCAATTTGAACTAAAATGACAAAGTGCAACACAGATTTGAATAGGAGGATCTCTTTATGAACAACAAGAATCATTTCTGAAAATTGAGCGATATTTTATCAGTTCAAGTAACTGAGAAATCGAGGCAAGGTTGTGCAAAATATCTGTTTAAAGCTAATTTAAGGAATGCTTTAAAGAACCTCAAGGTTAAATTGTGGTTGGTGTTGTATGGAAAGTGTTCTGGAATATAAGTAGTGATTCTTCAGCATGTCACACATGTAAGCCAACTCAATTTCAGCATTGGAGTTGGTATCTGAGTTAACCAATAGATCCAGGGCTAGAGTGGTAGCAGTTATTTCTAGTTTACAATGGACTGAAAGAGGAATTTTAGTGAATGGTGATTAAGACTAAGGGTGAGTGTATGATGAAGTGGCTGCTTAAGTGGTGGGAAGTCATGTTTTTCACATGTTGAATAATAAGCCCTTAAGAATTAGGCGGAAAAGAATCTAAAGAGATGGCTTGTCTGTACCTATTTCTGACTAATCAAGATGAAGGAGAGAAGTGTTTTAATTGCTATTTTTACAAAAGAAGGTTTGTTTGAGGCGAAACACACCATCAAAATACACCTGTCCATGGCAGGTGTATTTCATTTTCTGATGGTGTGTTTGGTACTTTTTTTGTGGTGTGTTTATGTGGCGTATTTAATCAAGTTTGAGATGCCCTAATGTACTCCATCCCATCTAATTTTCATAGATAATCTCTATTGTTCTAGAACTCTCCTTATCAGCAATGGCCAATTTTATTTTTGAGCCATTAATCCCTTCATCAATCCTTTACCACTCATAATTCTTAATATATCAAAGAATATGCTTTTTTTATTTCATATAATGTTTTTTTCAAGCTTTCAAATGTCAGATAACACTACCAGAAAGATGAAGCCTAGCTTGTAGTAATTTATAATTACATAAAAAAAAAGAACCCGAGCCACAGGAAGTGGCTTGGGATTGAAATAAAAAAAAATTGCTGCCAGCTTTAAGCTGGAAGCGTTTAATAAAAAATAAAAATAAAAATGGCCAAAGCCACTTTTAGTGGCTTTGGCCAATTTTATAATACATCTTTCAGGCAGTTTAAAACTGCCTGCAAGATTTTGTGTTTAAAAGCAAGCGAAGTTGGATGCAGCAACTTCGCTCGCTTTTTTTTTATATTATTGACTTGCAGCCAGTAATAAACTGGCTGCAAGTCTTTTTTTAAAGCAACCAAAGTCGCTAAAAGCGACTTTGGTTGCAATAACTTTTTTTCATCTCCCAGCCAGATAACACTGGCTGGGAGGTCTTAAGGTGATCGATCAGCCAATGTTTCTTTAAGCAACATTGGCTGCTTAAAACATAAACTACCATCCAGGGGGAGCCTGGCTGGTAGTAATATATAATTACATTAAAAAAAAAAGAACCCGAGCCACAGGAAGTGGCTCGGGATTGAAATATAAAAAAAAAATTGCTGCCAGCATTTAATAAAAAATAAAAAAAAATTGGCCAAAGCCACTTTTAGTGGCTTTGGCCAATTTTATAATACATCTTGCAGGCAGTTTAAAACTGCCTGCAAGATTTTGTGTTTAAAAGCGAGAGAAGTTGCATGGAAGTCGCTACAAGCGACTTTGGTTGCAAACTGTTTTTCGCATCTCCCAGCCAGATAACACTGGCTGGGAGGTTTGATGGTGAGATTTGAGCAGCCAATGTTGCTTAAAGTAACATTGGCTACTATAAAAATAAACTACTAGTCATGGTGAGCCTGGCTGGTTTGAATTAATAAGAAATAAGATTAAAGTTGATATACATTTAAATTTGCACTACTCTTTTACATGCCATTTGCCCTTAGTTTTTTGACAGTGTGAAATGTATATGTGCATAATAAAAAATCAAAGCCAAAAAAAGAGGTATTGGATATTTTTAAATGCCAAAACTTATATGCCCAGTTTTAAAATGTTTGAAATATCAGAATACTGATTTTGTGTGTAGGTTGTTTTTCAGAAATGCATACTTCGTTGTTAACTCTTTTGTAGCCAAATGTCAACTTAGTGGCAAAAAAATAATAAGTGATAAAAATTGGTCCATAACATCTGAAGGTTAGTTTTCCAACCTTATATGAACAAATAATATGGATAAGTGGATTGATTTCGTAAAATAAGTGAATGTAAATATTAATTTCATCCATGTGAAACTATCCGAGGCTTTGGTTCCTCGAATTATACTTTGTGAAACCCTATAAAAATAAGCTGTAAAAACAATATGTAAGTTTTAATTAAAAGCATGTAAAAATTTTTAGTCATCATTTGTACAATATATTGCTGTGTAAAAACCTGTTGAATATACGCCTTATGCAAGTCACTGCATGCCATGCAACCGGCTTCAGTAACTTGCATGTTTCTATACGCATAACTGTAAGCGAATTTTCATCCAAGTGGAAAATTTTCTACTTCTCTCCTTCAACTTAGAAGAGACAGGTTATTATAATTATTAGCTTTCCATCTGTATCACCTAAGAGTTTTTTATTTTGGTTTGTCCCTTATACTTTTTTCTTAAGTAAAAATATTAATTTCACTTTAAATATAAGTTCAACTTTTAGGGAATCCATTTTTCTCAATCATTAGGTTTGCCACCAAAGTAACTTGTTTACAGATTACTAACTTGGATTTTTAGTATTTTACTCTCCTTTTTAATCTCTTTAAAAAAACATTAGAACTGATGATTGTTTTTAACTCTTGGCAGCTTGATCTCTAACTTGTCATAGTATCATCAAAAAGCTAATTTTTGGTTAGCATCCAAATTTTATTTTGGTTTGTCTTTCTCTTTTTTTTTCATTCAATAAAAATGATACTTATTTTTCTACAATAATCTATTCCTAAAAATTATAATTAACAGATTAGTTGTCCATTTATCAATCAATCAACTCCTACCAAAGGATTTTTTTAAAATTTCAAGTAAGAATATCTTTTTTTCACTATTTCATTTTTAAACTTTTTATTATTCTCAATAATTATATATTAAATAATTAAATAAAATAAAATATCATAGTATCCACATGTGTATGTGATCAATTTTTTTCTACATATCAATAATTTATTGTATTGGCCTCCTGTAATTCTATTAATGGTAGAGGTATAGTTGATTCTTGTTTAAGGAAGCTATACCTTTCAACATTATAAATTATGGATATCTGGAGGTTTGATATATTATTGATATATGGAGAAAAATTAAATAAAGCATCAACAGATACTTATGTATTATTGCTGCATTTATCATAATAATTGGGCATTGGATTTAAGCTTCACATTTATCTGTTTATGTTTAGGGTATAGTTGAATCTCGTGTGCCAAATGCATACGGCAGAATACTATACTTGTAAGCAATAAAATGAAGCTTTAATTCGAAATACTTTATTAATATTTTAAATGCAGCTAATACTGATGTTTTCTACATGCATGTCGGATATGATTTTTTATTTAATATTAAGAACATAATGATTATTTTTGGAGGCCTTATTTTTAACCATTGCATTATTTTGCACTTTTATTTATTTATTTTTGAATTAAATTAATTTATTATTTTCTACACTACAAGATGCAGGCTTCACAAAGTTGGTTAATAAAGAAAAATCACCACCGAGGAAAAAAATCAAACAACAAACATGTGAAAAACATTGAGAATGCATTACTTATGGTTGAAAATTATGGTGTTGAGACAGATGGAAAGAGGGCAAAATATTTTTCTAGGAGTTTTGTAAAAAAATTAGTTAATCCAGAACGGTATTGGTTTCAAATTCTAGCTGTTATATTTTCCATCCGATCCGCTCCTCAATTCCAAGTGTAATAGTGAAAACACTTTCTATTGAAGATCTCATTTGATTTAACATGCTTGAAGCAACAATTCAGTGCATCAAAGACTTTTCGTATTGTGAACATCGAGTTTAGCAAAATAAAGCTCATAAAAATGGTGGTGGATTTGGTAATATGTTTGTTGGTGGTCGGTGTTTAGATAGGAAAAAGTCTCTATTAATTAGTAAGTATTATATAGTTTTATTTATGAATAATTTTAATCTATTATTATTTTAATTACTTTTTTAGGTAAATATGATTCTAAGCCCTTAGATTTGGCAGAGTATGTTTGTTTCATGAAGCGAATATAGTTATTCTTTAATTTTTTTTATCAAAATATATCTAATGTTAAGTATCAAGAAGCAGTAAAACTCTGTCAAAAGCTTGGGATTCCTGGGTTTGGAGAAAATTTTAACAATGAAGAAATTGAACCATTTGCTGGCAATGTTACTTGGACAACAGGCTCAAATGGAAATGGGTTTTCGAATAGTTCTCACTGTGACTCAGACCGTAGCGAGTATACATTTGGACTTTTCATACCTAAAGACACTGAGAAAAATTCTCTTCATCAATCTTATGACTCAAATCAACCACGTCAAAAAGGCGGAGAGCTTCATTTTCCTGAAATAGCTTGCAAAGTAGACATGGAGGCCACTAATGGCATCACAGCGATTCTATGGCCAGCAAACCTTCTTAAACATTTCACTTCACGATGTTATGAAATTGGTGGATTCACTCGCCTTGGATCTTCTATTCAAGTTAGTACAAGACTTTTCAATACATTTAAAAAACTCCAAGAGTTTGAAATAGATATTTCTGAGTACTTAAATATAAATGAAGAGTTAGAAAGATGTAATTTTCTTATGATGAAACTTTCTAAGTACAATCAAAAGACTGATTTAACAAAAAAAAGAAAGTTAGTGAATCACTATATATTTAATGCTACTAAAGATATTGAAAAATTAAATAAAGAAAACGATTCTGATATACATGTTAATAAAAAAAGTAAAAGACCATTAAGTAGTGATAGGTAAAAATGTGATTTTATTGTACAGGTATAGTTTTAGTTTAGTGGTAGATTGATATATTTACACACATTTCTATAAAAAATTTTTATGAAGCTGATAATTATGTATAATCTGGTGAAAAACCTAAAACAATAAAAGTATCAAAAAAAATGGATGTAAAAATTGAAAAACCATATTACAATAAAAAATTATCATTGCTACAAGTAAAATAAAATATAATATAAGAAACAATATATAGCTTTGTAACTTGCTTAATTATTGCAAATGGAAACTAAAAATAAACAATATCTTACAAATCCTTCCTAAAAGATCATATGCATCAACATAAATAGATCTGTACTATTAATATTATTTTTAAAAATATTAAAAATTTGCTAATTTTTGCAATAAGTTTTTTCTTATTAATAAATAAATTAAAACCATGTATTATTTTATTTTTATTTAAGTAAAAATAAAAATAAAAAATAAATTAAAGGAAAATTAAATATTAATTTTTTTCTTTGAGTCATTCATTATTTGCTTTCATATCTAACTTGAATTAATTTAGTGGCATTACTCAATCTTAAATATACTGAAATTTGCACATTAGTGTGACTTGTGATTTTATTTTTTGATAAATTGAATATTTTTCATCAAATAATTATATTTTATTGAAGCATATAACTGCAAAAGTAGAATTGAAATAATCAATAAAAGGAAATGAGATATATTGAGAATAATGAATCTATCAATCAATTTAGATCTCTAATAAAAATTAATTCTAATTTTAAAAATTGCCTTGTAGAAGAGGAATATTTAATTAATATGAATTTAAATTTCCTTGTAGATCTTGACTTAGCCTTTATCATCTATCTTTAATTAAGGTGTAGAGTTCAAAAAGCTGAATTATATGATGATATTTCTATATATCTAATTGAATTTTTTTAAAAAATTCATAAAACAAGGTATGTAAAATAGAAACTACTACTTCATTTTTAAGTAAATTTTATTATATTATAATAAAATATTAATAATTATGAAAGGGCTTTTACTTTTGTGAGAGAGTGGACCTCAATATATTTAAAGATAAATATAACGCAATCAAATTGAAATTTATTTTGAAGTGTTTGAATATTTATCCATTGAATTAATTTTTAGAGTTTGGGATGAATATTTCTTTTTTCTTGGAGTTGAATGAATCTTAAAATCCTAGAAAAAGATTGTAGATATATTTTTGTTGACCTTGATCTATTCAGGTAGATGTAAGTAGAATTTGATTCATATGAAATTTTACTTGAAAAATAATATTTCATTAACTTATTGTTGACATTTAAGGATGAACAAGAAGGATGGAAATCTAAAAAGGGTTTGTTTTAATATTTATAGAAATAATATTTTTAAGTTCTTAATAAGGAGTACCCTAGTTGCTTTCTTTTATTTTTTTGCTTTCATAGAAAGAATTAAATATCTTTTTTACCAAATTATTGAACAAAATTTGATATCTATACATGAATCTGTAAGTGTAAAAAATAATCAATATAAAATATGAATCAAAATACAGCAAGATAAATTATAGATCATCAAAATGTAGAGTAATTTTTTTTTTTCAAAATAATTGACACTGATAAAAAGATATTTTTTAAATTTAACTAGTTTTTCAAAGACACTTTAATATGATTTCATACCAATATGATGGCTTCTCATTATTTAAATGTCTAGATATTATTTTATCATGGTACATATATATGTTACTATTATTAAATGAATTGAATATTATTTCCAGGAGTTTTTCATAGAGAATACTTAGTATAATTAAGATAATTATGCACCTAGAAATCATAGAAATTAGATTAAGAAAAGTCTACTTAAGAAAAAGCTTTGATGAATTGTGAGCAAAAATTCATTACACTTAATATTTTTAACTTTTTAACATGCTGAAAAGAATTGATAGAAAACTGTTTCAATTTTTTGTAATAATTATCTTAAAATTTGCGACAAATGCTAAGATGTATTGCCATCTTAAAGAAATATATAGTGTTATGAGAAAAATGACTTATAATGTATTCTTAATTTTTCTTCAAATTTTTGATCCATCATGATTTTGAGTTATGATTATTGCAATAATATTTACTGAAAAGCAAAAAGGTGTAAGAAATTTATACAATAATATTTATTGATAGTTTAAGCATCTTTATTCAGATTCGGTAATAAATCTCACATAAATAAATAATTTGAGTTACACAAAAAAATTTAGCAATAGGATAAAGTATATATTTACATGAAGTAGGATTATGTATTAATTATGTCAACAATAGAGAAAAATGAAGAATTCAGCTTAATAAGATTCCAATAATCAAGAAAATCAGCTGCCATTGCTTTAGCAATATGGTTCATGGTGGGAGTATTAAAATTAAGTGGCATAGGCCCAGAATTATCTATTAAGGGTTTGATAATATTAAAGATATAAAAATTAAGGTTTTTCCAGATTTTTTCACCACCCAGATTATTATTATCACAGTATTTTCTAAGGAGGCCGAGTTGTGTTATGAATTCTAAGCAGTCTGAAGCTGACACAAGCCGGTGGTCCTGTGAGGAAAGAAATAATCCACGAACACCATCAACCAAGTAAAAAGTAAATGATTGATATTTATGGTGTGCATATTCTTGATTCATCTTCTGAATATAATCATTTTCAGACTCATCAAATTGCTGCATATCTGTTGTTTTTTTTATTCCTCGAACGTTGTCTTTTCTTGCTTTCAGCTTGAGTTATATTTGCAGCAGCCTCTCTAGATTTTAAAATAATTATTGAAATTATGACGTCGATTATTATGTTTCTAATTTGGCATAGGGGAGTGATTGAAAAATTTGCAGCAATTAAATGTGATGTTGAGCTGTCGAATGTATCGGGAACTTTGCTTTTCAGATTTGTAAGGCGGGCTAGAATATGTAGGGCACATTCAATAGGACAATCTGGATTGAAGTTGGATTCTTCAGCAGGAAGGGTAAACTCTTGAGAAGCAAGATAAAGAGATGATGCGACGAGGGATGCCCAAAAAGAATGCTGGTGAGCAGTTGGGCTAACTAGTCTTGATAGCATGCGTATCATCAATGATTCAGGGTGATCAGTCTTCTTAAACGGAGAAAGATTATTTGAGTTTGGTTCTTCAGAGTTACAAAAATTTTCCAAATTTTCAATTTTAAAATTATTGACCACCCAGATCTGCGAAGTGTCAACATTAAGAAAATCCAAAGCTAAAAAAATAACAAAACAATTAGTTATCATAAAATAAATTATCCAACTTCAAGTAAGTGATACATACAGAGTTCATTAATTTTTGTAAGCATTTCGTTATGAGCAGATTTCATCCATAGAAAATTGAATTTGTGTGAAATTTTGTGTGGCTTTTCAAGAGAAGCAGACAAACGAATTTCAAATAACTGATTGATTTCTGGCCATGCCCTAAGTACCTTTTGACCATTGATTCTACCTTCAAAAAATTGATGAATTTCAGCTATTTGCTTCTGTAATTTTGAGTTTCCAATCATTGTTGGAGTATAAGGAAGGGAGTTATTAGAAATTTTTATTGATGATGATAGAGACCGTAGGATTTGGGGAATTTCAATTTTAGATTTTGAAGATACGGCAACTATAAGCTGTTTCTTTGAACTTGAAGAATTTTTTTGTGGCTGGCTAGGTGGATCGATTTCTTCATTTGGAGTTTTCACAACCTCATCAGCAGAAGTAGCTTCATCATCTTTTTGAGTTATAGAAGCTTCATATTTTGAAACTTCTTCATCATCTTCTTCTTATACTTCTTCTTCATTAGAGCAAGATTTGCTATTAGTTGACGCTTTGGAGTGATTGTCGTTTTTAGAGCTGGATTAAAAGATAAGAAAAAGACAAGAAATAATAAATAAGAAAGTAAACAATTTGGAGATAGCTTTAAACACTAATATAAAATTGATTGCTATATTACTCATGAAAGAAATAACATACCCTTTCGACACATTTTGGCTAATTTGTTTGGATTTTTGAGATGCTGAGTAAGAGGAATCCTTGGCAGGAGGAGTTTTAGTAGCACTGACAAAACTAGAGCCCCTAGAAAGTCTCATTTTTTTTGAACGCCAAAGAATAGTCTTATCTCCCCCTCAAGATGTTGATGCATAGCCTTCAGCGTCAGGTATTTCATTATCATCATCATCTTTGATGATAATGACATCATCAGGAGGAATGATACCTTTTTCATAAGCTGAATTTGAATAAGTTTTAAAGAAAAAGTGTCCATAATTTATTGTTCTGAGTTTAAAGAACTTAATATAAAATAATTACTTGCATTTTTCTAGGTCATCAATGTATTCAAGCACATTGTTGTAGGCATTTGAAATATAAGATGGCAAAGGCTTCTCGCTAAGAGTTGACAGTAGTTCTTCAGTTTTGCCTTTAAAAAACTCAAGTATCTTGCCATATTGAGATCGGGTAATTTCAGTCCTTTCATTGGCAAGAGAAGGGGGGTTTGGAGACATCCCTAGAGGTGGTTGTTTCTTGAGTTTGAAGGATTTGAATAGAGGATGCTGATGAGATTTCGTCAAATAACTACTTGGTGCTAATATATCAAATATATTAATGGAAAAGAAAAGTTAGTCTAAGAAGATATAAGAGATAAAGAAATAGATCTTACATAAAGGAGGTGTCTGTTTATCACGAGGCATTTTAATGACTTATTACTTGAAAAAAATAAAAAATTCTTATATCAAGATAATAAAGAGATAAAAAATATATATTGCTATTTGTATTTTCAAGCTGCACTAACACAGATATATGTGATAACCAAAAGATAATAGTAGTAAAATTGAGAGAAATAAACGAATTGAGAAATGTGGTACTAAACAAGATGGTTTATATATTACCAGAAGCAGGTTTTTGATAGGGGTTCTTTTACAATGGCATCAAGCTAGCGAGAATATTGTAAAATAGTCTGATGATAATAATGGGGTTAATAGCAAAAGGGAAGTAACTAGACATAAACATTGGGAACTTAAAAGGATGACAAAAAAAGAAAATGTCCAATTTACAATTTGATAATTGCAAAGAGAAAATAGTTGAGAATATAAGTTTAACTAATTTAAATATTTAAATTAATTTTTAAATATCGACATCATGCAATATGACAAAGGGATCTATTATTGTAAATTTCGGCATCTTTATGTGTTATAAAAAATAGGGGACAAAAACAAAGGAAAAAGAAACTTTAAAAAAAGGGGATAAAAAAAGATAACACTAAATAGTATTATATAAAATTATTAAAAAAAATTAATTTATTCTATGATAGGAGCTTGTTTGGGCTGCGCTGACACCCCGTGGCACAAACCTAGTCTAAACTTAGTTAAAGTTAAATTGATATAATAAATCGGAAATAGAAACACTTAAGAATCTTAGCATATGAATAAAGTATAAAATTATTTGAAATTATTGCAATATAAAATCCAAAAACCAACTACCAAAGTCACAATTTTTTTAAAGTATTTTACAGATTTGTACAAGGTTACGTACTGTAAACATCATTCAATAGTAATTGATGAACACTTTCCACTGAGATAACTAAGTTGAAAAAGAAAATAGATAATGGATATATGTTTCTAACTTGAGCTATTATTGAGAAGGAACAGTCAAAAAAAATATAGCAGGATTAATCAGGGTATTTTTTACATTGATGTAAAGCTTGGTTGATAAAATAGTAAAAACCTATAAATCAGGACTAAAAAAAATAATCAAATCAAAGAGTAATATTAGAAATAGGTGTTATAAAAATTAAAACCAATATCTTAGAAATATTGAGGGAAATAAATTACTGGTAATCGCAAAAAATATTGTACTCTTTTACCTTAAAATGGAAATATCAACTACTCATAATATACTCAAAACAACTACCAATAGCTAAAGGTTTCCCTCTTTACCAAAATACCATGGTAAGGAATATGTAGACAATTGAATCCATCAAATTGTTTTGATTAAAGTATCCAGCACAAGTTTGGCTGAACTTGTGCTGGACACTTTTATGAGGAAAACCTCACTTCTCTTAAAAAAACATACACCTTACCAACTTCAAATTGGAAAAGTGTCCAGCACAAGTTCGGCCGAACTTATGCTGGACAATTTGGCCAAGATCAGTGACTAAAAATTGCAAGGAAAACCAAAAATCAATAGGCTATAAAAGGAAGTTAATTGATGGCATCAAATGGTTTTTTGGTAAAAGTGTCCAGCACAAGTTTGGCCGAGATTATGCTGGACACTTTTCCAATTTGAAGTTGGTGAGGTGTATGTTTTTTTAAGAGAAGTGAGGTGTTCCTCATAAAAGTGTCCAGCACAAGTTTAGCCAAACTTGTGATGGACACTTTAACCAAAAAAAAATAAATGATGCTATCAAATATGTTCATGTTATAGCCTAATTTTTTTAATTTCCTTGAAGTAATAAGTTACTGTCCATGACCAAAGTGTCCAGCACAAGTTCGGCCGAACTTATGCTGGACACTTTTCCAATTTGAAGTTGGTAAGGTGCATGTTTTTTTATGAGAAGTGAGGTTTTCCTTATAAAATTTTCCAGCATAAGTTTCTCCGAACTTGTGCTGGACACTTTTACAAAAAAAAAAAAATAGATGCCATCAAATATGTTCATGTTATAGCCTAATTTTTTTTAATTTCCTTGAAGTAATAAGTTACTGTCCATGACCAAAGTGTCCAGCACAAGTTCAGCCGAACTTGTGCTGGACACTTTGGCCAAGACCAGTGACTAAAAATTGCAAGGAAAACCAAAAATCAATAGGCTATAAAGGAAGTTAATTGATGGCATCAAATTTTTTGTTGGTAAATATGTCCAGCACAAGTTTGGCCGAACTTATGCTGGACACTTTTATAATTTGAAGTTGGTCAGGTGCATGTTTTTTTAAGAGAAGTGAGATGTTCCTCATAAAAGTGTCCAGCACAAGTTCGGCCGAACTTGTGCTGGAGACTTTTACCAAAAAAAAAAAAATAGATGCCATCAATTAACTTCCTTTTATAGCTTATTGATTTTTGGTTTTCCTTGCAATTTTTATTCACTGGTCTTGGCCAAAGTGTCCAGCATAAGTTCAGCCGAACTTATGCTGGAAACTTTTCCAATTTGAAGTTGGTAAGGTGCATGTTTTTTTAGGAGAAGTGAGGTTTTCCTTATAAACGTGTCCAGCATAAGTTCGGCCAAACTTGTGCTGGACACTTTGGTCATGGACAGTAACTTATTACTTCAAGGAAATTAAAAAAAACTAGGCTATAACATGAACATATTTGATGGCATCTATTTTTTTTTTGGTAAAAGTGTCCAGAACAAGTTTGGCCGAAATTGTGCTGGACAATTTTATGAGGAACACCTCACTTCTCTAAAAAAAAACATACACCTCCCCAACTTCAAATTATAAAAGTGTCCAACATAAGTTTGGCCGAACTTGTGCTGGACAGTTTGGCCAAGACCAGTGAATAAAAATTGCTAGGAAAACCAAAAATCAATAGGCTATAAAAGGAAGTTAATTGATGGCATCAAATTTTTTTTTGGTAAAGGTGTTTAGCACAAGTTCGGACAAACTTGTGCTGGAAAAATTTATAAAGAAAACCTCACTTCTCTTAAAAAAACATGCACCTTACCAACTTCAAATTATAAAAGTGTCCAGCATAAGTTCGGCCGAACCTGTGCTGGACACTTTAGTCATGGACAGTAACTTATTACTTCAAGGAAATAAAAAAAAATTAGGCTATAACATGAACATATTTGGTAGCATAATTTTTTATTTTGGTAAAAGTGTCCATCACAAGTTTGGCCGAACTTGTGCTGGACGCTTTTATGAGGAACACCTCACTTCTCTTAAAAAAACATACACCTCACCAACTTCAAATTGAAAAAGTGTCCAGCATAAGTTCGGCTGAACTTGTGCTGGACACTCTGGCCAAGAACAGTGACTATAAATTGCAAGGAAAACCAATAAAAATAGCTCATATAATGAAGATAATTGATGCTATCTAATTTCTTTGGTAAAAGTGTCCAGCACAAGTTCGGCCGAATTTGTGCTGGACACTTTTATAAGGAAAACCTCACTTCTCTTAAAAAAACATGCACCTTACCAACTTCAAATTATAAAAGTGTCCAGCATAAGTTCGGCCGAACCTGTGCTGGACACTTTAGTCATGGACAGTAACTTATTACTTCAAGGAAATAAAAAAAAATTAGGCTATAACATGAACATATTTGGTAGCATAATTTTTTTTTTTGGTAAAAGTGTCCATCACAAGTTTGGCCGAACTTGTGCTGGACGCTTTTATGAGGAACACCTCACTTCTCTTAAAAAAACATACACCTCACCAACTTCAAATTGAAAAAGTGTCCAGCATAAGTTCGGCTGAACTTGTGCTGGACACTCTGGCCAAGAACAGTGACTATAAATTGCAAGGAAAACCAATAAAAATAGCTCATATAATGAAGATAATTGATGCTATCTAATTTCTTTGGTAAAAGTGTCCAGCACAAGTTCGGCCAAATTTGTGCTGGACACTTTTATAAGGAAAACCTCACTTCTCTTAAAAAAACATGCACCTTACCAACTTCAAATTATTAAAGTCTCCAGCATAAGTTCGGCTGAACTTGTGCTGGACACTTTGGTCATGGACATTAACTTATTACTTCAAGGAAATTAAAATAATTTAGGCTATAACATGAACATATTTGATAGCATCATTTTTTTTTGTTAAAAGTGTCCATCACAAGTTCAGCCGAACTTGTGCTGGACACTTTTATGAGGAACACCTCACTTCTCTTAAAAAAACATACACCTAACCAACTTCAAATTGGATAAGTGTCCAGCATAAGTTTGGCCGAGCTTGTGCTGGACACTTTTGCCAAAAAAAAATTTGATGCCATCAATTAACTTCCTTTTATAGCCTATTGATTTTTGGTTTTCCTTGCAATTTTTATTCACTGGTCTTGGCCAAAGTGTTCAGCACAAGTTCAGCCGAACTTGTACTGGACACATAGCACAATACTTAAATTCTACTGAAGTATGTTTATCAATTACATGTTATTAAAGCCTCTTTTATTTTTTAAGGCATGAAAACCAAATATAAATTGATGATTTTTTGGTTTTTAATGATTAATAATTTTCAATTATTGTTGCAAAAAGTGAAGTTTAAAAATAAAAATTTCTAAAGATCCTTGTGTAAACATATTCCCATCGTTTGAATGCTTTAATTTTTTGTATATATTTAGTTTATTAACTATGGTAATGGATTTTTGAGTGCCTTTAATGATCTTTCTTTTTTGGTGAGGGAAGGTGTTCACTTTCATTTTTTTTCACATGTGCATTTTTATACTAATCATTGGTGGCCTTTAGCCAATAAAAAAGCAATTATAATTTTTGAAAAACAGGTATTTTAAATTGAAATTTAGAATCTAATTCTATTCTTGTTTTAGGCTTTAATTTGATCTTGTCGCAAGTATCTGTGAAGAGATTCAATTTAATTTAATTTAAGTTCATTTATTGTGCATAAACAAATTTCACATTTATTTAATCAAAACGTTTATCATGTCTTAAAGTTTTACAAAAAAATATTTTTTTTTCTATGCTCAATAATTTTAAAATCTTTAATTCTTTTGCTCTCGTTTATCTTATACATCAATTGGAATTTTTTATAAGAAAAAATAATAATGTTATATTTAAAAAAGATTACTATCACTCTATATACATGGTTACCAGTGGGGTAAAAAATTTAAGGTGCTGCTGCTCGATCTAATGCTTCATTAACTTTGGAGAAATCTATATCTTCTTGAACGTCAAGTAACTCCCTCTCATTAACCGACAAATTTGCTAAATATCCAGGTGAATAGCAGTTTTTTGGCAGAAATTTGGGCACATTCAAGATACCATCTGTTGAAGCTGTCTTTTTAGTTGAGCAATCATAAAGTTTCTTCATTGAAGCCTTTTCAACATTTGAATGGGCCGTCTTTTTAGTCAAGTTGTCCATTTTATCTAAAATTTCATCAAGTTTTGTATTTCTCCATCCAGGAACTACTCGTTTAGGACAATTCTCTTCTGGATTGGGTGGGGCTTCTTCTAAATCAGACATGAGACTTGTATCATGAAAAAGTGCTACAAAGCCTGGCTGGTCAAGGCACTTTTTTCTTGCAATGTCCTAGTGGTTTTTTGAAATCTAAAATCAAATCAAATTAGTAATAGAATTTCTTTAATTATTATTCTTTGAATAAATACCTTTGTTTGATAAGGCTTTATCTGTGCTCTTGATCTCTTTTCCTTTCTACTTGTCTCAATCACCTCACAGTTTTGACCAGCCACCTTTCGAATCTCCTTTCCCTTGTTGACCACCCATTGCTTGACAATGATTGGTTTAAACCTCAGTTTTGCTGAATCAATATTTTTCAATGTTGAGAGCCACTTAGTACAATGGTCTGATACTACACTCCCCATTACTTGATTCCATAGTGACTCAGAAAAATTTTGACAGTTCCTGTCAGTATAGTCTAGTATATAAGTATGATATAATAGTGTTTATTTATGGTCCTACTACTTATTTATAAATGATTTATTGATTAAACCTCAGGGGAAGACTAACAGAATAGTTATACTCAAGTTAAACTCACAATACTTGGATTTAAGTGCGTGCTAGTGGTGGAAAATAGATGTATAAAATATAGTTATAGCTTTATATAAAGATAAAATCAATTTATAGTGGCTTTAAAATATATTTCTAAAGGTTAATAATTGTATAATAGTGTTTTTTGGAGTTGTAGTAATTTAATGATGATAAATAACCGTCAAAATCCCTCTTTACTTATACCCAAATCCACTGGAGTGCACAGACCTTCAATCCAGATGATGTCACTGCTATCCCCGGCAATTACAGCACTGTGAGGGCCCATCACCTCCTTATGGCGTCCACTTCAAGCAGTTTCAACACCCAGACCTCCAGTAAGGACCCTCCATCACTATTAATAATAACACTGATCCATACCATAAATAGAAAACCCAGATAAAAGCGGTACCATAAAGAAACAGGTAAAATAAACAATCAAAAAGAGATTTAATGAAACTAAAAGCATATAAAGGAAACAAATAAAATGTCCAAGCCCTCAATAACATCCCCAAGCATCCACATTAACCCAGAAACATCCTTCCAACCCATAAATCCGTGAATAACCATCCAAGGAAGTAATTTGAGCTGTCCAAACTGGGTGTATGCGCCTGATATAGGTGTCTATGCTTCTGTAGGCGTTGTGAGTCCACTGATTTCGTCCATATGACCTAAAATAAGCAGAAAAACAAAGTTTATAGGCTATTTAGGGGCTAAAACCCACTTATATACCTAAATATACATAATATACTGCATATTTCACTGAATATGAGATTTATGTATACATATAAGCTTATGTATGTCAATAATTACTTCATATCACTTAAGATAAGTATATTATGACTCCATTAACACCTAAAAAAATATTATTAGGCCATTGATAAGCTATTTAAACTATTATAAGTTATATAATAGAATAATAATTATATATATATATAATAAAATAATATATATTATTATTTTAACCGTATTTTTAAGATATAAGCTTAATCTACTTAAGGTTATCTTATTTTAAGCATAAGAAATACTCAGTCCTAAGGATATTTAGGCTGACAGTTCCAATCAAAAGCGAGTAGACAAAATCCTTTCTCTTGAAGCTCTTGTTCCAAATGCTGTTTTACAGAGATCGGTACAGCAGCTCCTCCCTTTAGTCCTCGGGGCTCAGGTGTTAAAATAAAAGTTGGTAGATGAATTTTGGAATGTAAGAATATAGCAGTATTTTGTTAAAATAAATTGACGATCAGCAGCTGAAGTTGCCTGCAGTGCGTTTTGAACCTGTTTTAATGCTGTTTCAATCGTCAATAGCTTGTAATCATGCCAATTTTTCCAATCTGTAAGTTCTTCATTTGTTGGGCCTATAGGAAACTCAGATACATTAATGGGTCCACCAAGACAGAACTTCAAAAAGTGATAGATATTTTGGTTAATAGAATCTGAGCTCCTTGGTACATCACACCTCGTAACTATGCTTCTAACCATTCACAAGTTTTGGTCATTTTGAAGTGACTCAGCATCAAGTATTCTGCGCTGATCAGTAGCTCGAATTATAAGAGAGGGATTAACTGCAAATTTTTGAAAATAAAAATTGGTAAACCTATTTTAAAACATAAAAGCATGTTGAAAAAGTTTACTCACAAGGTCCACTGGTACTGGCGGCTGGGTTAGTAGAAGTGGATCCCCCACCACTTCCAAGAAACTGATTCAACAACATACTAGCCCAATCATTACCTACACTTTCTGCTTCCTGCTGAAAATTACCAGGTGCGGATCAACCATCTGTATTTTTGATATTAAAAGAGAAATCAGTTGATCAAATTTGGGGATCTGATGAAGACTGAGGAGGAGGTTAGGGTTTACCTGGATTTTCACTCGGTCTTTCAGGGGGAGCAGGACCCGATGGAGGCATTCTGGGATTTTGAGGGGGAGGAATATTTTGCACTCCAACATTACTTTCTAATGGAGGATCAACCTGCATGGCATCACCAGTATTAGACATTCTGTTCTTTATAAAAAAAAAAAATTATTAACTTTCAGAATATAGAGAAGATAATATTCAAGAGAAATTATTTATACATTTTAATTGTGAGTTTAATGAATAAAATATTCAAGCGAAAAAAATAGTGGAAAACTCAGTTTTATTGGCTTGAAAAATATGGTCCTTATATTTTTCAACCCTGGTTCTGAACTATTTATAATATTTTTCAAGTATAGGTAGACTTTGTATAGTACATTGAATTCCTTTTAGTTGAAATTACATTTACAATAAAATGTCACTCATTAATAGCAGGGTTTCTAAACCGTAAAGAATGCCCTTGTTATTGTTTTCTTAAACATTTAGGCAACATCTCAAAAAGTTTTATTTATTAATCTTGCATCCAGCTGTTCCAAAGATCTATTACAAACTTTCCAAATCCTCCAAATTCTTACCAATCCTAAATAATTTCAACCATATTAACGAAAATAAAATGTCCATGTTGTTTAATTTTTTACTTACTAGTGTCTGAAGTCCAACAGCAGTGATAACATCGTACTTTATTCCAAACATTCCCCTTTGGTGCTGTAAAGTGGGGGCATGTCCAATAATTGAATCTTGATTTATCACAATTTGTGTCGCTTTTTTACTCTTACTAAACGGCAATGCACTTGTGGAAACGCCTCATAGGGATCCTTTTTTGTATCTTCTGGTATAAGCTCTTTAAATGGACTAACGATTAGATAGACTTTTTCATTATTGTCCTTTGAACTAAAAAGCTGATCAATATGCCCAAACTGACTATCTTTTCCAAAGTAGAATTCAATGGTAGAATTCACAGGATTCTGTTCATGAGTCGTATAACGCTTTCCGTGGACCAATATGCTTGCTATATTTTCAACTACCCTGTCTCCTACCTTCTCTGATGGTAACAAAGCCCGTTTAGATGTCTCTTTTCTTAAGCTTGCCCTTACCCATTTTGTAAATAATGCCTCAGTTAAATGGAAATGTCTTTTTTTTGTATTGTACTCAATTTTTTTAATATTAGATCCATACTGAGCATCATCTTCAGCTTTACCTAGTTCCAATACCCTAGACTTCCAATGCCAGTGCTTGAGCATGGTCCGTGGTATTTCTTCTATGTTCCATAAAAATAAATTAGCTCATTTGCATTTTTAAGCGCCCAAATACCAAATTAAATATCTGGATAATGATTGTTTGGAATTTCCAATAATATACCATTAACTCTTTCAGCAGCCCAAGTAGCCATACCTACGGGTGGACCAAAACGTTTAATCATTTCTGGAAAATGTTGAGTGAAATGAAGATTTGGCTTAAAGCTGATATTTTTCCAACCTTCTTCAAAGCAGTTACGATACTCCAATAGCAGTTGTTTTAATTCATCAACTTCATCGGCAGACACATTTTTTAAAGTCAAAAAGTTGGTAATTGAACTTAAAGTGGTGAGTGATTTGAGAAGATAATATTCTCTAGGTTTGTGGTCTGACGTCACGGATGTCTCGGCTTGATTTAATTTTTCTACCCAAAGGGGGATAAGTGACAAAGAAAATAAACAGTATAAAGTACATGCCACTCCGCAGCTTTGAGGGAACCTGAATTTTTAGATCCTACTTGTTTTGGCACTCGTGAAATCCAGGAAGGTTTTTTTGTTTGCTCTATCACATTCCACACTGCCTCTAGCTCAGTGGCTGACAATCGTGAATTCCTAGTTCTTTCAATTTCTTTCTCTTTGCCCCTCTTTTTATCTTCCTTACTTCTAATAGTCTTAACAGATGAATTAGATCTTTCACTTTCGGATATACTGATACTTTTTTGCCTTAAGTTATAGGTTGAATTTCGACTTCCACTTTCAGAAGCATGTTCGGAGCCAAACTCTAAGGTTTGAAAGTGATGTTCAGAGCTTGATGACTTTGTCTGGCTGTTTGATCCTTCCGATTCAGCTCCTCCACTATCCATTCTAAGATATGTTTATGACTGTCTCATTGTACTTGTATATCGTAGTCTTTTTTGCCGTCCCACTTGTTCAATATTATCAGCATCAATGCTAATTAAGCTGCTTCTACGTTTTTTATATTGCTTATTTAGAAATATATCAGAACATGCATCATCATCTTCTCTTCTTACATGCCAATTTTTTTCCTTTGTCTGCTTTTTTTCTAGGTCGATTGCGGCATTTTGTATTAGATAAAAAGTTAGACTGTGATCTTTAAGATTTCCAAGCATGTGTGAATGCATCAAGTCAATTGAGCAATATTCCGTAGGTTGCCAATATACAAGGTTATTTAGCTCGCTCCATCAAACCCCATGACTCCTAACAATAGATACCCGCTCCCAATGTGACTGGCACTTTTTCCACTTCTCTGCCCAGTGCGTATGATCCTCATGAGTACATAAGGAAAAATTTTCGACTTGATGCTCACCAATTTCATCTTTTGAAATATGACAGACAGAGCAGAACTTAGTGGCTGAGTGACTTGCAAAACCAGCAATCTTTTGCATTGCTGGAATGTCTCCTATTAAAGAGAATAATGCAGCCCTTATTTTTCGGCCCTGTGGACAGTGAGGTGTTTTTTCAATAAATATGCCATCCCATAGAGTCTTTAGTTCATCGACAAGAGGCTTCAGAAGATGATTTATTTTTTCACTCTTTGGCTCAGTTGGACCGGGAATAATAGCATACAAAAATAGATTTTTGGTTTTGTATCAATCTTCTGTAGGCAAGTTCATACACACCAACAAGATATTACCCACAGATTTCTGATGACCTCCAATACGATTGCCACCCGGCCTAAACCAGTCAACATATAAACTAAACATTAAATTACCTTGTGTTTTTGTATATCCATCGACACTTCTATTTTGAGTTGTAGAAATATCTGGAAAATTTTTCCATACAAAACCATCATATACATCTTTCATGACATCCCTTTCCATGTTTTCTAGAAAATCATTTTTTTTCTCAATCAGCGTCTCAAATTTGATTAGTTTAAACTTTCCTGAAAGCCATTCAACCAAACTGTTGTGATGAAATGTTTTACGAGGATGGTAGATTGCTTCTTCTTGTTTGTACTTAGCCAAATACAAATTTTCATCACAATTGACAGTTTCTTCTCTCTGTCCTAAATCTTTCAAATAGCACTTTGAGGATGAATAAAAAGGTTGAGTACAAGATAAGATCGATGGTTGGTGTTTGGGGATATACTCATAAAGAGCAAAGAACTTAGCAAAGCATGTCTTGGTGACAAATAATGGATTGAGTTGCAATCGACTAAAAACTGTCTCTATAGAAAGGGGAATCAGGCTGATGATTCTGCTAGCATCTAGTTTGCCTACGTCACTAGGAAGTTTGAGTTTGTTGACTTCATCATGCAAAAATTCAGCACAACCTTCTTTGCTTAAATGATGGATAAGAGAAAGTTTTGCTGCTTGCCACATTATCTTTTGGCTATAAGGCTCTTCCAAATTCAAATTGTTTGACCGTGGTAGAGATTGAATTGTTTCCAAAACAGGCTGCCCCTAAGAAAAGAAAAAAATAGAGATTAATTGAAACATAATTTCTCTTTATTTACCAAATATTGATGTCTTACAAGATCTGGGATGTTGGATCCTAAGTTAGGTGAAGTGCTGGATGTACCAACCATCTGTGCTTTGCGATTTCTTTCCTCTTCATGTTTGGAGTATGACTGAGATGTTTTGAAAGCTACACCAACTTCAAAGCTTCCCAATAAGGTCTGATGCTTTCTTGATGAACATCCAAGCTCTTCACATTTACAAACGCGAAAAAATGGTGGCATTTTAAGACTTCTGGATATAAGAAATATGTTACTGGATGATAGCAATTAAACAAACTATTTATTTATTGTGAAGAACTTACTAAAATAAGCTAATTTTTACGTCTCATGAAGTTTATCAACAAGTTGGTTACCATGGATTTCTCTGAATGTTTTTTTCATGCAGATCAACCAGGCATTAAGTAGGTATCTGTCAGCCAGGCTATTCCAGGAGTCCAGTAAATGATATATAAATTATAAAACCTTAAAGAGTGGGTAAGAATTGTATTTAATGAATATAACTTAATATTTTATTGCATAATGAAATTATATAAGTATTTTATTATATACAAGTGTTACATTAAATTTATTGGTTATATATATTTTTATATACAGTTAAATTGAGCATAATATAATATATTCTACAAATAATGGCGCATTTTTATGTATTTAATAATTATAAATTTATATTTAATTAATTGAAAAATATATATTATAATTATAAGTGTAAAATTGATTTATAATATATTTAAATTAATTACTTAAATTTATATATTAAATAATACCTCTCATATGATACTAAACAATAATTAATGACGCTTCTTTTGACCCTTAATTGTGTTAGAAAAAAACAAATAAATTAATTTGGACTAAATTGAGATTAATTGCATGTTTTTTTGCGTCAAATTATTTTTTGTTTCACTTAAAATGTCCTTTAATCAGACTGTACCATCTGTTTGGAATTATTTTTCTCATAGTTCCTATGTTCCAATCTTGTTTAGTTATTCACTATTTTTCACTTACTGATTTGGGAATTAATGATGGGAAAATTGGATTCTTAATTGGGGTTTTAATTAATAGTTTCATGTTTTTCTCTATATTGTTATGTTTCATTTACTCTTTTGATATATTTGTTATACTTCATTCTAATCATTGTATTTACAAAGATAGTAGCGCTTCAGATGACCCATTGCCTATAAAAGGGCCTTGGATAATCCCCTGTAGCCTCATCACTTATTACACACTCAACAAATTAAATAACCAATTTATTACGTTTATATTTTTTTTATTAGTAATACAAATCTAATTTAAATTCTATACAACAAATCAAAGGTTGCTTTAAGTCTGATAGTAATTAAAATTGTTTGCCGTGCAGAACCCTTACATTTAATAATATTATTGTTAATAAAATCTAAGTTTTTGTCACCTCTCAAAGTTGCTCACCGTTGTTTCCCTCTCAAATAAATTAAATATATATTCTTTGGTTTATTTCTTTATTTTCCCTTGTCCTCCTCCTTCTCTCCTCCTTTTTCTCCTATTTTTCTTACCTCTTATAGACGACTGACCAACAACTGGGGACCTTTCCAAAACAACGACGACTATCGAGCCTGGCAACGAACGACAAAACGCACGGACCACGTAGCAAAACGAAACTTTTACCGCGACTGTGTTTCGAACCTGGGTTCGACATTTTAGGTTTATATAATATTAATTTTTATATTATTTTGAAGTGATTTTTTGATCACTATAGTAAGTTCACCTTTGCGCCTCTCACTCATATTACTATATTTTTATTGCAATAACAGTGATTGTTGCTTAATTGCTGATTCACTGAGTGTAAGTGTTCAATTTTTAAAATTTTTTTTTCCTAGTTGACCATTATAGAGTGTTAAATCCTCTTAGTCCTAGAAGAATTGACATTATTATTAATACAAATTGAATTATTAATTTAATTTTTTATTATTATTAATTATTGTTAATTTTGGTTGACTTAAAAGTACATTGTGCTTAGTCCCAAATATATTGCCATATTTAATATTTGTAATTAATTGATTGAATTAACTTACTTGTTATTCCCAATTTAACCTTGCAATCCATTTTTTTGTTAAAAATTAATTTTTTAATTATTACTTTATATTGAAAATTATTTTTTCTATAATTTAATTAATCAAATATTTTTTTTATTATTTGGAGCTATTATTGACTAACTTTTATTATTTTTTTTATAAAGTAAAAAGTAAATTATAAATCTTCCCACTAGTATGTCCAACAATTTGGCAGAAAAAATGGATAACATGCAGGTGGATGAGATAGAAATTGACTATGATGCTGACACTGTAAGTTCTTCTAAAGTTGGTCATAAAAAATCTTATGCTAACACAAATAATTCACATACTGCAGGATGTGGAAATGACAGGAAATGCAAACAAACCAAAAGCCCTTCCCCCAGTACCACAGAAGGAAGTAAAGCCTCTAGTGCCTCAAGAAGGTCTTCCAAAAGGCTTCAAAATAAAAAAGCTTCCTCTGCCACAACAAATCAGCAACCTATCCAGTCATATAAAAGAGTTGAAGACAGAAAATATGATGTACAAAGCAAAGGTAGACACATTGTGGGATCAGGTTCAAGAACTCAGGAACCAGATTCAGGCCCAGGCCCCTCCTCAGTTGCCTCCCAATCAGCCTCAGTTTCAGGCTCAACCTTCACAGCCACCCAGCTCAACCATCCAAAATCCAAATACTATGGAAGTAAAGCAATGGAAATGGGATTATCTAATGAGTCACTACCAACAGAATGTGCAACACCCTCCTCATCATCAGCCTGGCCCATCCAGAACACCCAATTTCCATCCACCTCCTCATCCCTACCAACAAGGCAGGAGAAAGAAGGCCCAAGCACAATCCCAAACCCAGTCCCAGGGGAAGTTTCCTCCTCTGCCATGGTAAGTAATTTGGTTGATAGTCACTTGGGTATGTTTTCTAATAAATCTTCTTCTGCAGGTAATATTATTGAACATGGTGAAAGAACAGTTAAACCTGTTAAAAGACAGCTTCCTGTAACTAGTAGCCCTATTGATGTAATTAGCAAATTGTCATTTGATGAACCTTTACATTTAACTTCTACATCTTTAATTAATCCTTCTCTTGCAATTAAAAATGATTCTGTTCCCCCTGAAATCTATACCTTAATTGAAAAAACTTCTGAGGAAATATTGAAAGATACCCTTGATTTTAATATTGTGAAAGACAAACATGTGAGAGATGTGTTAATCCATGAAAATGATAGATTAAATAATTTACACTTGCAATGTAAAGTGAGTTCTTCTGTACAAGATACAGCTTATTTAAAAATCAAAGAAACCTTGAATATTGTTCTTAGTCAACAAAAACAAATAAGAAGTGACCATAGAGCTATCTCAGATAGAAATATCAGTCTACATAAGACCTTGAGTGAATTGAAACCCCTTATTGAGGAAAATTATTCAATCAAGAATGAAATAAAATCTCTGCAAAATGAGTTTAAGAAGCTAAAAAATGATTTCCATGCACTAAGTACCAAACACTCAGTTTCTGAGGACAGAAATGTTCTATCTCTTGCAAAAGTAAATGACCAGATGTCTGAAATTCCAAGAATAAGAAACTATGTGTCTGACCTACAGGAAAAGTTCTCAACCTTAACCATCAATAATGAATTAAATGAGATTTCTGCAAATAAGCTGCATAAAAATAAAGGGAAAAAACCTGAACAAAGTTCATCCTTTCTTCCTCATATTTCATCCATTAAACAAACTGACAATGAGTCTGTAAAATCTTTTGCTACTAGCAAAAAATCTTGTGATGGTCATGCACCAGCTGTTTCTGTAAATAATGAAATTTCTGAACACCTGGCTAAACTTCAGGAATTATTACTAATGAATAATTCAAACCAAAAGATGGACCATCCCAGTAGTCAGAAAAATTGGCCTAAGTTAGACCAATATCCTACCTTTGATGGTGATTCTTCCTCTGATTGGCAACACTTTATCCAGAGAATTGATAATTTAAAGAGATCTTATAAACTACCTGATGAGGAAATTGTTTCTAAGCTAATTTCTTTATTTTCCAATGTAGCCTTGATGTGGTATGAATCTGTCCTCTTAGATAACAATCATTATACATGGAATGGTTGGAAATCCTTGATTGAGAATCAGTTTGGTGGTTCAAAATTCAGGTTAGCTCAGCAGAGACTGTATGAGAATACTAGGTATGTATCCTCCTCTGTTGAAAAGCCCATTGTTTTTCTGATGAAAATAACTAAAATCCTTAGAGCAATTGATCCAAAGATGGATTATGATATTTGGAGAGATAAAATCTTGTATAAATTACCAAATTCTCTTAGGGATTTGATTGTTGCTAGAACTGAGCATGTAAGGGAAAATTCTTCTTTCATTAATATCTGTAATGAAGTACTACTCAACCATAGATATGAACCAAAGAATTACCTTAGTAAATCTTATAATGATCAGAATAAAACTTCTATAAAGCTCCCAGAAAAATCTGGTAAACCCTCTGCCCCAGTTGCACCTAAAAAATATGCAACAAATACTTGTTATAAATGTAACAAACCGTGGCAGAAGGGTCATGTTTGTGACAAGAAAATTCATATTGTTGAACAAAATGAAGACACTGATGAAGTTGAACTTGATGTCAATAATTCTTCCAGTGACTGTGAAAGTAATATCTCCTATGACAATGAATCTGTTAAAGATGTTTTAATGTTGGAACATGATGTCCATTATTTAAATAATATATCTGAAGATTGTGAATTGAATTTATTTCAGTAGAAAATGCTGAGATAATTAAAGATATTACTAAAAATTCTATTCCTATATCCCCTTTAAAGGCACCTGTTGTCATTAATGGTAAAAATTTTGATGTAGTTCTTGATTCTAGTGCTGGAGGAAGTGTGGTATCTGAAAAAGCTTTGGCTTCAGTGGATAAGGAATATTTGAGTAAATTATTGCCTATAACTTCTGAAAAATGGAGAGGGTATGGTTCTACCTTATTTCCTATTGGCAAATACAAAACCTCTGTATTCTTTAAATATAATGGTGGTTTTGTCAGAGATATTTGTGAGTTTGTTGTCATGAATAATGATAATTTGAGCAATTGGTTTATTATGGGAAATGATATTTTAACCATGTTTGGTGTGAAACTGGATCCAGCAAATAATTGCTTTACTTTAGGAATGAATGGGAAAAGAAAATTCAAAATTTCTTCTCCTAGACCTTCTGGGCATTTGTTGAAATCTTGTAACTCACTGACCCAATGTAAAGGTAGAACAACAACTGAAATGGATGATTTATTACATGAAATAAATACCGCTTCTTTTGGTGATCAGTTGACTAGTGAACAAAAGGATTCTATTGTTGCCTCCATTACCTCTTTCCCTATGGCTTTTGCTCATGGTTCTCATGTCTTGGGAATTGTTCAGGAAGAGATGAAAATTACCTTATCCTGTAATTTGAGTGATATTCCTCCTTCCCTTAAGAAAAAACCATATCCTGCTTCTCCATCAAAAAGAAAAGATATTGAAGATAATATTGAAACATTATTGAAAATGAATATCATTGAGAAAGTGGATGTCACCCCCAAATATTGTGTCATCTCCCCAGTCTTGATTTCATATGAAAAAGATAAAGGTAGATTATGTGGAGATTAAAGAGCTTTAAATACTTATACTGTTGATGATATTTATCCATTCCCAGAATTAATTCAATACATGCTACCTTGCAAGGTGCAAAATTTATTAGTTGTCTGGATGGTAATAAAGGTTATCATCAAGTTCCAGTTGAAAAAAATTCTCAAAATTTATTGCTAATTGCTACTCATATGGGAATATATAAGTATGTTAGAATGCCATTTGGCCCTTAAAATGCTCCTTCAGTTTTCCAGAAAGTTATGGATAACACTTTCCATCAAGAAATTATTGAAGGTTGGCTCATGGTTTATATTGATGATATTATTGTTTTTTCTAAAACTTTTGATGAACATATGATTCACTTGAATAGAGTTTTCCAAAAAATGGATGACATCAATATGACCTTATCTTTAAAAAAGTGTAAATTTGGTTTTCAATCTTTGAAAGTCCTTGGCCATGTTGTGTCAGGCTTACAAATTTGTGTAGACCATAATAAAGTTGCTGCCATTCAAAATGTGAAAGCACCAACTTCTGTAAGAGAAATCCAAAGTTTTTTGGGTATGTGTGGCTATTATAGACAATATATTAAAAATTATCAGGTCATAGCCTTGCCTCTTACAAAACTAACCAGAAAAGATGTTGCTTTTCTCTGGAATAATGACTGTCAGAAAGCTTTTAATACATTGATAAGTTTCTTAATGACAGCCCCTATATTGGCTCTTCCAGATTTTAACAAGCCATTTGTACTTTATACAGATGCTAGCTTTATTGGTCTGGGTGCTGCCCTTCACCAAAAGCAAATTATTAATGATAAATCCTCAGAGGTTGTAATTTGTTATATTTCAAGAACCTTAAGAAATAGTGAATTGAAATATGGTGCCACTCAATTGGAGTGCTTAGCAGTTGTTTGGGATCTTGAGAAACTTCATTACTACTTGGATGACCAAAAATTTGAGTTGGTAACTGACTGTAGTGCTGTGAAATCTCTCTCAAACCTCAAAACACCTAACAGACATATGTTCAGGTGGCAACTTGCTGTTCAGGAATACAGAGGAAGGATGACTATTATCCACAGAGCTGGAAATGTTCACTCTAATGTTGATATGCTCTCCAGATTGCCTCTGCCAAATAATGACTCCAATCCTGCTTATGTACCTGAGGATGACACTGTTCATATACATGGTATATTTATAGTTGATATGGAAGAAGAGTTATTACAGTTAATACTGGATTCATATGATAAAGATTCTGACTTAAATAAATTAGTTACTATTTTGAATGATCCTAAGAATGCTTCAATTCAAGCATTAATAAAAACTCTTCCTGCAAAGTACCAAAATGCTTTAAATAAAGGAAAGTTTTCTATTGAAGATGGTTATATATATTATAGAAGGAAGCTTACCAATGTAATTGTTATTCCTCCTTCAATGAAAGAAACTATCCTCAAACTTTGTCATGATGACATATTAGCTGGTCATTTTGATCTTGAAAAAACATTGATTAGAATCAAAAACACTGCATGGTGGGCTAATATGTCTGAAGACACAAAATTATATGTTGAATCTTGTGATTCCTGCCAAAAATCTAAAAGGTTAACAGGTAAGAGAGCAGGTTTATTACAACATATTGAAGCACATAGTGCTCCCTGGCAAATCATTAATATGGATTTTGTCACTGGTCTTCCTGTTGCAGGTAAAGACAGCTTTAACTCTTGTTGGGTAATAGTGGATAGATTCACAAAAATGTGCAAATTTATTCCAACCCACAAAGATGTATCCACCAAAGAATTAGCTTTCTTATGGTGGTCTTACATGTTTAATATTATTGGTTTTCCAAAAGCCATTATCTCTGATAGGGATCCAAAATTCACTTCTGAGTTTTGGACCTCTTTGATGGATATTTGTGGCTGTGAGTTAAAATTGTCTACAGCTCACCATCCTCAGACTGATGGTCTAGATGAAAGAATGATTCAGACTCTGGAAGATATGATTAGAAGGTATTGTGCCTTTGGTTTAGAATATAAAGACAATGACAGATTTACTCATGATTGGGTCACTCTTTTGCCTGGTCTTGAATTCGCATATAATAGCACTGTTCATTCTGTCACTGAGAAAAAGCCTTTTGAGATTTGGTTAGGTTATGTCCCAAACACTCCTGCTCAGATTCTCAATAATAAATTACCTAAGTTGGAACTACACCCTGGTGTAAAATCTTTTATGCAAATGCAACAGCTATGCAGAAAACATGCTCAGAGTTGTATTGATAAAGCATTTGAATATGAAAAGAAAAGATAGGATAAATCCCATAAAGAATACACATTTAACAAGGGTGATGAAGTGTTGATCTCTACTGTCCATTTCAATTTACAAGGTAACCACAAATTAAAAGATCCTTTTGTAGGACCATTTGTTGTTAAAAGAATGGTTGGTGATAATGCAGTAGAAGTTGTATTGTATTCTCCATATGATAGGAAACATCCTGTCTTTCACATTTCTTTGCTTAAACCTTATACTTCCAACAGTGACTTATTTCCAAAAAGAAGAGGAAGACCTAAGAAGAACCCTCAGGAAGTCACAGAAACAGCAGAAATTGATAAAATTCTCAATGATAGAATTATCACTTCTGAAAGAGGTACTGAATATTTATTGAGATATAAGAACAAATCATCTGAACATGATGCATGGATACCTGGCAAGGAAATTTCAAATCTGCCTGCTCTGTTGAAAAAATACAAAAAGAAAAAATCTTAGCATTTTTTTTTATTGTTTTTTTTTTAGAGTGAGGGAGTGTCAGCCAGGCTATTCCAGGAGTCCAGTAAATGATATATAAATTATAAAACCTTAAAGAGTGGGTAAGAATTGTATTTAATGAATATAACTTAATATTTTATTGCATAATGAAATTATATAAGTATTTTATTATATACAAGTGTTACATTAAATTTATTGGTTATATATATTTTTATATACAGTTAAATTGAGCATAATATAATATATTCTACAAATAATGGCGCATTTTTATGTATCTAATAATTATAAATTTATATTTAATTAATTGAAAAACATATATTATAATTATAAGTGTAAAATTGATTTATAATATATTTAAATTAATTACTTAAATTTATATATTAAATAATACCTCTCATATGATACTAAACAATAATTAATGACGCTTCTTTTGACCCTTACTTGTGTTAGAAAAAAACAAACAAATTAATTTGGACTAAATTGAGATTAATTGCATGTTTTTTTGCGTCAAATTATTTTTTGTTTCACTTAAAATGTCCTTTAATCAGACTGTACCATCTGTTTGGAATTATTTTTCTCATAGTTCCTATGTTCCAATCTTGTTTAGTTATTCACTATTTTTCACTTACTGATTTGGGAATTAATGATGGGAAAATTGGATTCTTAATTGGGGTTTTAATTAATAGTTTCATGTTTTTCTCTATATTGTTATGTTTTATTTACTCTTTTGATATATTTGTTTTACTTCATTCTAATCATTGTATTTACAAAGATAGTAGCGCTTCAGAGGACCCATTGCCTATAAAAGGGCCTTGGATAATCCCCTGTAGCCTCATCACTTATTACACACTCAACAAATTAAATAACCAATTTATTACGTTTATATTTTTTTTATTAGTAATACAAATCTAATTTAAATTCTATACAACAAATCAAAGGTTTCTTTAAGTCTGATAGTAATTAAAATTGTTTTCCGCGCAGAACCCTTACATTTAATAATATTATTGTTAATAAAATCTAAGTTTTTGTCACCTCTCAAAGTTGCTCACCGTTGTTTCCCTCTCAAATAAATTAAATATATATTCTTTGGTTTATTTATTTATTTTCCCTTGTCCTCCTCCTTCTCTCCTCCTTTTTCTCCTATTTTTCTTACCTCTTCTAGACGACTGACCGACAGTATCCATACTGTGCATCAGAAAAATGTTTCAGACTTGCTACATGTTTATCAAACGGCTTATTTTGCACAAAGCATAATACTATAAGAGAATACAAATTGATCGCATTTTTAAATATAGGAGAAACTATGATATAACTTGAATCAAAATAATACCATTTAATTTATAATAATAATGTTATTTAAGTGTTGCCGTTTTTTTTTTCTGTAATCACCTGAATTAATAAAATTCTGCCAAGTAACAGAAAGGTTTTCACTAATAATCACTATAAGATATAAAAAAATTTATAATATTTATTTTTCACAATATAGAATTACAGTCTGAAAAAAAATATTTTTTCAACAAAATATATTATTCTAAAATTTTCAAATCTAAGAGGTCATCAAAGTAAAGCTTCCAGAATCCATAAAACAGAATTTTTACATTAAGTTGCTTATTCCAAACTCTGAAAAATTGGTATGGTTTCCAAGTAATCTTGGTAAATAAAATATATACATACTAATAAGGTGTTAATCTAAATTTTTAAAATATGTTTATCAGCACAATCAACAAGCTCAAATAAGGTCATTATTTGCATTAAAATATTATCAAAATAAGTTGGAAAATCAAAATTATTCTGAATTTTATTTTTACCCGTTTATCATGCAATAATTTTCTATTACAGCTGAGTTATTTCCTTTTAAATTAATTATGAACTTACATAGATATCCATATTTTATAGAGAAAGATATTCATGAGAAAGCTCATCTGTCCGTCCACTCAACTCTTCATTATTAACTATTTTCAAAATAAAAAATTTATTATAGTAGTGTTTTTGTTGCCATATCCTATCAAAATTTTATAATTTTGTTCATTTTGCTTTTCATAACGTATATGATGAGCTCTAGTTGTTCTTATTTTCCTCAGGGAAAAATACCTACTAATATCCGTGTACTAAATAAAAGATTCAATGAGATACTCCCTCGATCAACATCTCATTTTTTCAGGTCTATTTACAATTTCTGTTGTGTGCTTTTGAATATTTCACCTCAGTCTAATGAATGGAAGCTGAACCCCACCAAAGAACAACTACATAGGTCTTCATTGTTCAATATAAGCTCTCTCAACATTGAAATTAATTTGCCATATCCTGAACAAAATTACTGTGTTTCTGAACAAATCCCTGCTATATTCCACAATGCTTTTATCCACTTTCTTCTTCAATGCAACTTTCCTGGAAAAACGTTTGCTTGGAATCTTGATTGGTTTCACGAGGGGAATCAAGTTTTGGCAAAAATTATCATTAAGCACTGGGATAAAGCTTTGGAAAATAATTATTTGGTTTCTTATTCAATGGACTCTACTCATATTTCCTACCTAAATCAAATGGGTGTTCTTCACCGCTGGTTTATAGGTTATGCTGATAAATTACGACTCGGAAAAGATTCTGATAGTTTCCGTGAAACAGTTAAAATAAGAAAGTATAAATATAAAATAAAAAAGAAAGTAAGAACTAATATTTTTATCTTTTTTTTACACAAGCTTATATAAATTTGACAATCTTTTTCAGAATTCTTTTAACCGAACTTGCCTTCTTAAACAACTTCCAAGTGGTAAAACCTATGAGAATCTTTTCAAAAACGTCAAATGTTGCTCAGACACCGAAATTGATGATGAAGGTTCTTTTAAGAGGATTTTATTGCCATGGAGATCTGAAGAATTCTCAAGACTTGCACAAAATCTTGACCAGAAACACATTCAAATCCGAGAATCTTCCTCTTATTCAGGAGAAATACTTAAGAACTTGGCATTATATGATAGATTAAATTTGGTATCCTCAATTGAGACTCACTTTAATTCTTTTCCAGTCCCCAGGGGTTTTCCAAGTGACTGCTATTCTTTATTATATCTCGCTTCTCTTAATCCTTAACAATTAAGACTTCTTAATTGTCAAGCCCCAATAAACATTTCTTACATACTTGAACAAATTTCAAATTCTAATGTTAGTTATTGATGAATTCCCTAATAAAAAATCTAGCAGACTCATATTCCTTGTTTCCAATGTTTGGGACACTTAACCTTAAAAAATTAGAACAGATAAACATTTTTAGCTATGATGCAACTTTATATAAAGAAAATTTCAAATACATTGATAGCTCAATCTTTTTTCTTTGTATCCTATAAATGCTGAATTCAATACTTCTGCTTAAAAATACTTGAGTACATGAACTTGATTTTGTTGGCCCATTCTATACAGACGATCAACTGCTTGCTGTTCAACTGCTGGATTCCAATTAGGCTCCTGTTTCAATATTTTAAACAAATTCTCTTTTCAACCTTTTCTATTTCAATATAAGACTCTTTGACTTACCATTATATATACATTTTGTGCACACCTCAATTCTATTCCAACTCCTGAAGCCTTGATTTAACCAAGCAAAACTTGACATCTTTCATCATTTTTGAATTTGTTCACATTTTCATCCCTTTTTTTCATGCTCAACTTTCCTACAAGCTCTGTGTAGCTAATTCCATGGTCATCTAAAGCCTTTTTTATACTGTCTCAATGGATAGAATATTGAAATGTTGTTTAAGCTAAAAATAATTTATTGAGATAATTAATAGAATTCCTTACATTTCCAAAAAGTCCGCATATTCTGAAAATATAACAGCCTTGGGACAAATTATCCCCCGTTCTCCCCTTAAGAAAATTTTTAAATGACTGATTAGATGTATAATCTTTGCTGAATGTTTCCATGTGAAAGGAAATGTTGGAGGTTGATCTGGGTTTTCGTAGACAGGGTGGTTAAGAAATTGCCATAGAATTGACAGTTCTCGGAGAAACTCAGCTGAGTCCCAAGGGAGGTTGGTGTTTCGAGAAGGCCCATAATACTCAGAAAAACTTTCTTGAAGCTTTGTAAGTTTTGAGTGCCAAGGTTCTGATAATTCTACAGATATTCCTTGCTCAATTTTTTGAGGAAGTGATAAGATTGCTTCTTTTGTCCTCCACAGGCATATGACATTCATGAGAGTATTTATTGATTTTATTGAGCTAGAGCTTCCTCCGTTTAAGCCATTCATAAGAAAATTAATCCACAACCAGTTTTCTTGCCATCTTTCGATTCTGAGGAATGATATAAGGCTTTGAAGATCAGTTGTCCAGTTCTGAAGTGGTGTCCCTGTCAAGCATAGTCGATACTCAGCCTCCAAGGCCAATATATTCTGATTCTTGTGCGACTGGGGATTCTTGATTAAACTTTTAAATTATGTTAAACATTTCATCAGCTTTTATAATATTATGTTCAAAATTATTAGTAATTCAAATGAATGCTTACTAAGCCTCATCTAAAACTATTCTGTACCAAATGAGTTTATGAGTTATTGGCGGAATAGGTTGAGGAGTTTTCTTTGAAGAAGATGGACTTGCTGTCTCATAGTTAGTCAAAACAACTAGTTGGTTCTGAAGCTCCTCAAAATTAATTTTCTTTGAATCCTTCCCATAAAGAACCTTGAAAGGTAGTGCATTATCTTCAAAGTGAATTCTTATTTCATTGACCCAGTTTGATAATGTTGCAAGTGGGCAAATTATGAGAGTTGCTGATGTCCTATCTTTCTCTTTTCCACCACCCAAGAGTTGGAATCGTCTGGCTTCACTTTGAGTTGCAGTAATTAGGCCAAGAGTTGAGAGAGTCTTTCCCAATCCCATATCATCAGCTAGAATTGAACCAATTCCTGCAGAGGATAACTTTTCTTCAAGAAATTGTTCATAATAATTATTAAAACCCACTCTCAGCCAGCTGTTGTCTGCATGCCTCCACAGGTTTTCTAACTTTTAGGATAAGTTATTTTCATTGTCTATCATAAAATTTATAGCTTGAATCTGATGCGTTTTCAGAGTTGTTTTCATACCACATATAGATAGATTTGCCATTTGATTATCCCTTGTCCCAGAAATTTTAGAAGTTGTGTGAATACAAGAATGAGGAATATTGAAGAAGACAGTTGGATTGTAGTGTGGAATTGGTGTCAAATCAATTTGAGCATTTAGAAATACTTCTTTAGCCTGAACAATAAAATCAGTCAAACAAAAAAGGAGGCCACAAATTCTATACTGTCTGTTTAATAGTAGAACCAAGTAAAAGCATAAATAATAAGGTATTTGGGGATTTAAAGCCCTTTCCTCAGTTAAAATTTGAGATCCAGATCCAATTTCTCCAAGTAGTTGTCCAATTTGGCTGCTCTGTTCGTTAGAAAGATCACCAATAGGTTT
Organism: Hemileia vastatrix; assembly: GCA_030280995.1. Lineage (NCBI taxonomy): Eukaryota > Fungi > Basidiomycota > Pucciniomycetes > Pucciniales > Zaghouaniaceae > Hemileia > Hemileia vastatrix. Next base: position 31,246,683 of record JASXTE010000003.1, on the reverse strand, counting down.
TTCTTCTCCTTCTTTGAATAATCCAAAAACATGAACTAAAGATCTTCCTAGTTGCATAATAACTGGAGTGGATACTTCATCAAAAACAGATCTTTCTTTTGGAAAAATAGGTTTAAAATTTAAAGAGAATTGTCCAATGCATCTTAAATTTGACATTTTAATTAAATGAATTTTATGGTGATGGTGGTAGTTTAAAGAAAGGGAGGGTGAGAGCAAAGTTTTGAAAGAGAATAAAGTAGAGAATATATATAATATTGGATGAATATTCAAAATTGAATTTTTCATGTATGTTAATAATTAATGTTGACTCACATTTTAATAATAACTAAATACAGATAAATAATTAAAAAAAGTGCATTATTTTAGAGCCTAAGTTTTGTGCCAATATATTAAAATTAGTTTCTTTAATAGTGTAAATTTTTTAAAAAATACATTACTATTTTTTCCCCTTATAAAATATATATATATTTTTTCCCCTACATTAAATTTTTTGAACATTGTCTTATAATTTTTTATTCCAAGGAACAATGAGAAATTTCTATTGATACACCACACAATATGGGGGGCAGACTTGCTAGCAAGTCCGCAACCTTGGACCCAAACTCACCACAGATTGAACACACATTGAGCTATTGATAAAGGAACCATGCAATCAGGAATAAACACCACTAAGCAGAACAGTTTTAGGTGGGTGTTCAAGTAGAGTTCACTTTGGGTTCAGTATGAGTTCAGTCTGAGTTCCATCTTAGTTCAGGTTGAGGACTTGCTAGCAAGTCCACCCCCTATATTGCATAGTGATAAGGGCTCAATATCAACTTTTGTCTAGAAAATTTAAAATGATGTGCAAATATTTTTACTGAGTTATATTTTTATTAATAAAGTTTTTAAAAAAGAATTAAATAGTATTCTTTTTTATATATTTGCAGAAATAAAATTGATAATTGAAATAATATTCCAGACCTAGTATACTATGTGTCATTTAAGATATTTCTATTTATATCAAACCTGACCTCCCAACATTAAATGGATCTATATAGAAAATTGAATATTATGGTATGTTAAGTGTTGTGGCTCAACCATTGCTCAAATTTGTTCCAACTGATGCTCAACTTAAATCCAAAGCTCTGCTCAAGAAGGGATAAATCGAGGCTCAATTTAGGGCCAACTTTTTTTTCAAAATTTTTTCATATAATTTAAAAACAGTTTCCTAATTCTTTCAAAATATTTCCCCAACGATTTCCCAACCTCTTCCTGAAAGTTTCAAAAAGAGGGAACTGCTAGCAGTTCACCCCCTGATTTCCCGTGGTGATAGTGTTATTCATTTACATGATTTCAGTAATTTATTATAGGAATTACAGTGCTCCTGAGATAGCCTGGCTGACAATTTTTGTAAGCCAGGCTATACTGAGAGTCAAGTAAAATCTTATGCTAAATTACTATAAGAGACAAATTGAATTTAAATATATACATATTAAACATTTTATCAAAATAAAATTATATAACAGAATTTTTTAAAAAAAATTGTTATATCAATTTTAATATTTTATATCCTGTCTATACATTTAAATAAAATATAAAAATATATTATATACTAAGTTTGGCTTTTTATATGTACTTAATGATTATAAATTAATAATTAATTAATTTAAAATTATTATAAGTAATAACATTGACTTATAATTTAATTAGTTAATTATTTAATTATATACATTAAATCATAAAAACAAAATACTTTAAAATAGAAATTTATTGAGAGCTCTTTGTACTCTTAATGGGGTCAAAAAATAAATAAATACATAAATAAATTAAAACAATTAAACAATTTATATAAATTGATTATTTTAAAAACATAGTAATTTTATTAAAATACTTACTTGTTTAAAATTTAAATATTTTTATACTAGTACAAGTAGTTAATTTACTTACTCAATGTTGCTATCAACTATATTATCTAATTATTAAATTGTACATCACAAGTAGTATAATATTCTTGTTTCACTAAAAATTGGATTTAATACAATATAAAAAAAGTTCAATGTGTTTTGTAATTACTATAGTTATATTTTTCTGTTTTTTACCAAATCAGTATCCTAGTTAGACTATTATATTGTTAAAGGGTTTAAAGGATGTATACATTGGTTTTTTTTATTCTGTTTTATTAAATAGTTACATAGCAACCCTTATATCTGTATTAAAGTTCATTTCAATTGTTTCCTTTCTTTTATTCTGTGTAAAAATATAGTGATGTCTCAGAGGGACTCATTTACCTATGTAAAGGCTTTGGTTTCTCACTTTGTATTCTGCATAACTTACATTACCATAAAAATTATAATTTAGATTTTTTTTGAAAATATAAGTTTCTTTCTTACAATTTTATTACTGTGATTATCATTCTAAAATTAAGGAATATATCTATATACAATATTTTTTAATGAGTGGTTCAAGTTTTTAAATCTGTTTTGTTATAATAGAGAGAATAAATCTTACTTACTTGTCTAGATTAAACGCTCATGTCAAATAAGTCTGTTTTAAATCGTTTTTTTAGTTACTGTTTATTTCTTATTTTTATGTTTATTTCTTTATCTTTTACTTTCTCTGGTTTAATTTTCCATCTTCTTCTAGATAACCAGTCAACATTCTTCTAGTCTCCAGGAAATTAGAAATTAATTTCAAAAAAATTGGACATTAAAACTGAAAATCATTGGATAGTGACTTGTGTAATACTCCATAATATCATAGCTGACTTGAAGGATGAGGTTTGTGATCTTTACAAAGAATATTATCCTGAACCTGCAACACAATTCCCCCCCTTTATTCAAAAAACTTACTTTCTACTGGGATACACTCCATTATTATGCCAATAGCACTCCAGAATTTCTCAACACAACCCTTTTAATTATTTAATACTCTTCAAATCATAAAGCTTCATCTTTAACTCACTTGGAATGTTAATTTTTTCTTTGCATATTTACTTTGATTTTGATTATTCTTTTAAAGTCTCTTTTTTTTGCTTCATCAAATAAACATGAAATTGCATATTAAGGGGTCTCAAATCTTAACAAAAATTCCTAGCATGATTTATTTGTAAAATGCTACACAAAAATTCTACAACAATAAAACATTTCTGATTTGGTACTTGGGATCTTAAACATGGGGTCAAATACATCTTATTTATGTACAATTTTCTCAACCACAATCCAGCTCACCAATACCCAAATCCTCCCAATCAAATGTGTATCACCTTCCTTCAATCCTAACCCATACACTACACATCAGATATCTTCTCTCACAGTTCTTTTCCACATCAGATTTTCTCCTTCACATAAAAGTAAGTCTATTACATTTTGTTCCTTTTCTTTATCAAATTTTTCTGCTCAAATTTCTATCCTTGTTACTTCTTATTTTTATCTAAGGAGTCATAAATAGAATAAAGTTCCAAAACTTTCTGAATCTCATACAAATAATCAAGAATTTCCTTTAGATCCTTTGCTTGACTATCCTGAATTTGAAGAACCAACTGCATATTTTGATATTGATAATACCATGTTTGTAAGCTTAACTTGATTTTGTTATCAATTTTACTTTTATATTGCATATTTATTCCCCATTTATTAAATAGAACCAAGCCTCATCAAATTTGTTGAAGGAGACTGGTTTTTAGGCACTAATGTTTATGGGTATTCTACACATGCTTAACACAATGATTGATATATGTACTAAGTATTGATTTATGACATGAGAAGCTAGTCAGGGTTTATAATGATAATATGAGATTATATAAAGTGAATGCTGTCTGCTCAATTTCTCTATCCAATCTTATATTTTTACATTTACAAAAACTGATTGAACATTTTTATTTTTTCTTATCTTTAACTTATTATATTGATATTTGTGTTGAAACCTGTTTAAATATATCAATCACTGAGGTCAATTAAAAGCATTAAACTGCTACTTTTTTTTATTAGAACTAACATTAGTATGCCTATTAGGTGATTGAATAAGTTAAAGTCAAAGGGGTTTTACTATAACTGACAAATCTCTTTATAATAACTTAAAGGTAATTTGAAGAGGATACAATAGATTAAAAGTCTGAAGATCTTTTCATGAGGTCTCTGAGTGAAGATATACCTGACACATCTTCTGCTACTTCTGATAATACCTCATCAATATCAACCTTTTGGACAGCAGCTGAAACTGGTACTTCATCTAATCCTACACGCCCCTACATCTCTTCAACTATGTCAGATGAGTCAAATGAAAAGCTCTTGAGAGTGCTGTTTCTCACCACTGGGAATTTTTCTCTTTGGAAATCAATGATTGAGTTCAACTTTGACACTCATTATTTAACTTATCGCATTACTTGTGCTGCCAAGCCCAGTGATGCTAATTCAAGTGACTGGAGAAAGGGTGAAGCTAAATCTCAGTTAATCCTAATCAACACTGTTGGACCAAGGGATTAATAACTGATCTCAAAGGCTAAATCCACTTATCTTTCGTATAAAAAATTTCTTTCTGATTATGGTGAGGGAAATTCCTCTACAGTATTTGATCATTTGGATCAGCTTGTCTATTTGAAATGGTATGGAGCTGCGTCTCTTAGGGAGCATTTGGGTAGATTTGAGGAGATAGAAAACTTGTTGGTAAATAGTGAATCTAGTGACCCAGAGCTTTCTATTCCCTCCAAAGTTTTGGCTATGATTCTTGTTAAAAGTGTTCAACACAAGTCAATTTTAGGAAGAACTCAAAACCTTTTTCAGAATTTTAAGAATTTAACACTAGAGAAAGCTTGCAATAGTCTCAAATCAGAGGCAAATCACAAGTTTCATGATGAAAACTCTAATGATAACACACTAAAAGCTCAGGAAAAGAGGAAAAAAACTACTCATTGCTCTCATTTGCCGGATATAAAAGACAAGAATAATATCAAGTGTAAGCTAGGACATGTCAGTCACTGTGACAAGAATTGTATCACTCAACTACACAAGGAGTTGAAAAAATTAAAAATCATGTTGCACTCTAAAAACAAGAAAGCCAAAACTGCTGAGAAAGTTTCTGAATCAGCTTTGTTATTTGTTAAAAAGGAGCATGAAGTATCCGCGTATCTAGCTGGTACAAAAAATTTGAACACTTGTTTTGTCCTAGATTCAGTAGCCAGTTTGCATATGGCTCAGAATTAGGGATTTATTTCTAATCTTAAAAATCTTATCCCTCCAGTTAAGATTGATACTGCTGGAACCAAAGTTTTGATTGCAAATTATTCTGGTGACTTGGTTATTAATAAAAAAATTAGTTCTGCATGATGTCTTAGCTGTATACGGAATTTCTGCCAACTTAATCTCAGTCAACAAGTTGAATCATCTAGGTTATAGTATTTTTTTATCCCATTGAAAAAAAGTCCTTAACTAAAATTGAAAGCTTGTTGCCAAGCTTAATCATAAAGTTCAAAAACAAAACTTGTGGTATGTCACAAATAAGGCTCTATTATCAAGTGAATCAAGTCTGACACTGTTTCAATGGCATCAAAGATTAGGGCATCTGAATAATAATTCAACCAGAAGGTTTCTCATTTAAAAGGGTATTGATTTTGTTGATGAAGGATATGAGTGTGTCACGTGCCTGAAAGGAAAAATGGTAAAATTACCTTTCCTATTGTCCTTTTCACTGGCAACTATACCTCTCTTCTGTATTCATTCTGATGTTATAGGGCCTATTGAACCACCTAGTATTGGGGGTCATAGATATGTAGTTACATTCATAGATGACTGCACACAATATTTGACTTTTTTAATTATGAAATTCAAATCAGAAGTTTTCTTTAAATTTTTTATTTACCAGGCTGATGTCGAAAATAAGTTGGAGCATAAAATTAAATTTTTTAAATGTGGCAGGGGAGGAGAATATGGTGCTGGGAAATTTACTGATCATTTAAATAAATGTGGTATCACTGGAGAACAGGCACCAGCCAGGAAGCCTCAAAACAACTCTGTTGCTGAGAAAATCAACAAGAATCTCATAGATAAAGTGTGTACTGTTATGATAGACTCTGCATACCTGGCTCCAATCTGGGGAGAGTTTGTTATAAGTAGTCACTACGCAATATAGGGGGTGGACTTGCTAGCAAGTCCTCAACCTGAACTCAGATGGAACTCAGATGGAACTCAGACTGAACTCATACTGAACCCATACTGAACTCTAATTGAACACCCACCTAAAACTGTTCTGCTGAGTGGTGTTCATCCCTGATTGTATGGTTCCTTTATCAATAGCTCAATGTGTGTTCAACCTGTGGTGAGTTTGGGTCCAAGGTTGCGGACTCGCTAGCAAGTCCCCCCCCCATATTTTTTTTGTGGTGAGTGTTTACCTTTTGAATATGCTCCCACATTCTAAACTCAAGTCAAAGATGCCACAGGATGTCTTAAATGGTTTTCTTCCATTTTAAGTTAATCATTCAGTTGACTACTCATTTCTTCAAAGGTTTGGATCACTTGCCATTTGAAACAGTGACAAGGAGTATTGCCCTCATAAATTTTAACCTCAGGGTATTGAGTATGCAATTGTAGGTTATGAACCCAACTCTAAAAGTTTTCAGCTGTATGATTCATTAAAAAGAAAAATAATTGTCTCACAAAATGTAAAAATTCTTGAATCACAAAATTATTTTAATGAACCAACGGTTGATTATGTACTTCTACCGACTTCCTCGAACACTGTCATTAACTCACCAGTACAAAACTGAACCATCCTCACAAGTGGCTATCTTACCTCTGTCGTCTTCTGATACCCCAATTCACACCTCTTTCCTAGGTGAGGGATTAGGAGTATTAGATGATGATAATGTAGAGGCTACAAAAAGGAAGAGTCAAGACTTGAACTTACCCTCCAACTTCAATCACCTGAATGAACCATAAGTGACCCTCCTCCAGTACCTGAACCAGATGACTCTGAGGCTATAATCTTACCTACCTCTGAAAATCTCTTGCATCATGGCAGACCAGTGAGAAAACGCAATCCACCAGCTTACTATGGTTATCTTGCAAGCCTTACATTGGATACTCCTACATATAAGCAGGCATTGAATATTCCGGAAGCTGAATTATGGCTTGAGGCTATGGATAAAGAGTATGATTATTTATGAAAGCATCAGTTCGGAAAATTTGAAAATAAGACAAAGGACATAAAGGTCATTGGGGGTACTTGGGTCTTGTCTAAAAAAAGGGATGAAATTGGTAGAGTTAATAGATTTAAGGCAAAATGGGTTGCTTTGGGAAATCTTTAAATGGAGGGTATAGACTATGGAGAGACATATGCTTCTTTAGGACGTACCAAAACGTTTAGGCTTATCATGTCCCTTGCCGCTGCTAGAAACTGGGCTATTTCACAATTTGATGTTTCAACTGACTTTCTTCATGGCATAATTAAAGACAAAGTTTCACCACGCAATATTTGGGGGGGACTTGCTAGCAAGTCCTCAACTTGAATTCAGATGGAATTCAGACTGAACTCAGACTGAACTCAGACTGAACTTTACTTTGAACTCATCTTGGGCTCTTAACCAAACATGGATGAGTCTTTGCTTGAGTAATAGTGAAAGTTTAATAATTAATTTATAGAAATAATAACAAGGGAAGATTAATAATCTGATCCATTCACAGAATTTTTTTCAAAAAACTCATTTTCATTTTCATTTTGAATTTCACCTGATCACTTAAAAGACTGAAAATTATACTATTTATTTCAAAAACATCACTTTTAACCTCTCTAATTATTTTATTCTATTTTTTTTGAAAAAATATAAAATAATATCAGTGGTTCTCTTTAATGATAACTCCTTTTAACCAAGAATTTGAAGCTTTTATTTTTTAATTTAAACCATATTTCCTGATATTTTTTTTTTTGTATTTTTATTATTTCTTATTATGCAATATAATTATTTTAAACTCAATGGAATTATTTAATAAAAATATTGAACCATAAAAATTCTCAAGTTTCTATTCTAGAATACTGTGAAAAGACTCATAATTAAGAAAAATAAAAGATAGAAATATGTTTTCATAATTTCTGTTTCAATGAAGTTCTCTAATATCTTCTTTACACTTAGCACTAATAATTGATAAATTGTTTAATTATATGTCTAGAAAGAAGTATAATTCTTATACAAGTGAATTTTAATCCAGTTTTTTCCATTTTTGTATGCAAGAAGATGATTAAAATTAAAAGGAAATATCTTTTTGCTCTTTTTTTTTCTATCGAATATTCAACTACTAAGAATTTTCACAATATTAATTTATTCAATGTAATACACATATGATTTTCTGGAACTCTTCATGATGTATTTCATCAAAATTCAATGTAAATATGGTTATTTGGTAGAGTAATCTCATGAGTTGAAATAATTAATCACTACTTAGTGAATTTTTCATATGAAAGACTGAAATTCAAGCTAGATGTAAAAATTTAAAGATAATTAAAACAAAGTAGTATAAATTTATTTAAACTTTAATTTTAGTACTTGATTTTGCTTCAATGCTGTATTGTGGGATAATTTCAGTGTCAACCTGGGAATAAGCACCATATAATTTGAAAAGTGTTCTCATGTTAAAAAATGTGCTTCAGGTAGATATTTTGATTGTATTATTGTTCAAGAACTGAATTAAATAGGTAAAAGTGGTAATTTTTCATAATTCTATCAGTTTCAAATTAAAAAACTATTATATGATATTCATTTTGTAAAAAAGACACAATAGTTAATTTAGATTATACCCATGTAGAAAAGCAGCTGTAAAGGCAATCATCTTTTTATTAAAAATAATATTATTCCATGTTTTAAATGAAAAGAAAAAATATTTCAATTCTATGGTTTTGAAAAATAAATTAAATGAAACATTTCAGGTACGCTTTTTTAGTCATTAGAATCAAAGTTTTGATAGGAGTAATTCACAACTGAACACTTACACGCAATTGTAAAATTATATATATGGGTTCAAGATTTATCAATGATTTATTGGAATTATGATATTTATGCTGATTGGTAGATCTTATATGATGTTTCTATTCAGTTTCTAAGTGTATGAAAAACAATCCCTTTGATATTTTATTTAAACAGAAGAATTTAAAAATTTTCTTGAAATTGGCCTTATCACAAAGCAATACTGGAATGGTTATATTGTTATAAAAATTAATTTAAATAGCAATATTTCAAATCTTCATAACAGATTTTAAACTAAACATAAATATTAAAATTTGACTTTTTATAAAAATATATATTGATTTAAAAGATATTTACTTATTTTTTTTTTTTACAAAATGACCAATTTTATCCTGTGAGGCTTCCATTCAACTTAAATGTGTAAGTCTAAAAAATTAATATGATGCTCTGAATACTCTATATAATGTGTACCTAAGGCAAAAATAATGTTTTTTTGAAGTACTTTAAATCTAAGCAGAAGAGCTGATATCTTTTTTATGTAATATAGTTGTATAAAATTGATTTTTAGGTAGTTTCGTAATACGTAATATGGAAAGAAATCATATCATAATAATATATAATCAACTTAAAACTTTTTTTAATATAATATTATCTAAAAATAATTCTTAATATGTACTTATTTTTAGAACTTCAAAGTGTTTAATAAAAATATTTTGATATAAAAATATAATTATTTTTATATTTAAAAGTAATTAATAAAACTTCTAAAAAAGTATAAATTTTTTCATGGCTTAAATTATTATGAACCACACTTGGAAAAAAGATTGCATTGAGAGTTCAATCTAAGTTCCACCAAAAACATGATAAATAATTTTTTTGAAAATGTATATAGTCATTGAAATGAAAAAAAATTAGTAAAAGAAAGGACTCAGATATTTTATTCTGTTACTGAATAGATTATCATAAATATATTGAGGTAGATAACTTATTGAAGTTTTTTAAATTTGCAGTTATTACAGTCAATTATCCAGTTATATATAGCAATCACAAAACAAGAAATAAGCCTAAATGGTTATATATGTGGATAAATCTTTTCCTCAACCTTTACCCTAATTATTTAATTTAATTCAAAGCTATTTTTAATCTAACCAACATATTTTACTATTACATTTAAAAATAAGTACAATAAACTCAAAAAATACATAAGTTCAATAGTTTAAAATTTCTTTAAATGTTTTATTCTAGTTTTTAACTTTTTGCTACAATTTTCCTATTATATTATTTATTTATATCATGTATAGTTATCAAAAGAATTCTGTGAATTATTGTGTAAAGAAGCAAAATAGTATTTCATTATCAATTATTTTACTATATTACTTTCTTAGTCTTAAAGTCCATTGTAAATCAAAAATATAAAATAAAGACATATAAACTATAGGTTTAAGTTAAAAAATATCAATAAAAAATAATTATCAATCATTTTCCATATCGGCAGAATAGAGCTGTAGATTGAGGGGGTGGACTCTGATGTTCGCCCGAAGAACAAAGTTCACACTCCATTTTTCACTACCTCAATGGACAACCTCTCAATCTCTCCACACAAATTTTTCTGCTTTTTCATTTCTGTTAATTCTATTACCACTCACCACCCTTTTATTGCCCTCCTGATACATTTGCTACACCCTTTAAGCTTCAAAATCTATGTTTAAGCCCTCCTCACTACTCCCCTCCACTCTATTTTCACTTTTAACACAACTACACCCCTTTTGCAACCTCTCGCTCACCTCCCATTCCCCTCACTCACCCCACTCACCTCCATTAGCCCTCACCAGCCTTTCTCTCACATTCTAAAACTATTACTCACCTCCCCAGTTTATTGTCCACATCCCCCAGCTCTCGCTTACCTCCCCTAGCCCTTTCTCACCTTCCCAATCTTTCCAGCCCTTCACTCACCTCTTCCAGCCTCCCCCAGTCCCTTACTTTGGCTGGAGATGTGAGCGAGGTGCTGTAAAGACTAAGGAAGGCTGGGAGAAGTGAGTGAGAGGCTTTTATTACCTCCCACAGACTTTCAAAGCCCCTCGCTCACCTCCCCCAGCTTCCCAAGTTCCTTAATTTGGCTGGAGATGTGAACGAGGTGCTGTAAAGACTAAGTAGGGCTGTGAGTAGTAGGTGAGAGGCTTTTATCAACTCTCCTAGCCCTTTAAGGACCCTTGCTCACCTTTTCCAGCCTTCCCGAAGTGGGTTAGGGGATTTTATAACCTCTCCCAGCCCTGTAAAGCCCCTCTCTCACCTTCCCCAGCCTTCCCCAGTTCCTTTATTTTTCTGGGGGAGGTGAGCGATGAGATTGAAGAGGTGAAAAAAGTGTTGGGGAGGCATGCAAGGGCTTGGGAAGTAGCCAACTTTTTATAAACTTGAGAATAATTAATATGTATAAATTAGAAATAACAAGGAATAAAATTTTGAGGAATTATAACCCATTCCAAGAGGTAAATAATGTAACTAAATACATATTTCAGAATTTGAGTTGCTTGCGTTTACTAAAAAAATGTGGCCGATCGTTGAGAAAGGAAGATTTTTGTAAGGAAGAAACATGAAAAATGAAAAAAATACAAAGTAAAATAAAACTAAATAATGACAGTGGGCTGGGAAAGGTGAGTGAGGGTCTGGGGGAGGTGTGAGAAATGAAGAGAAGAGAAGGGAGAGGGGGGGAAGGAGAGGAGAGTTGTTTTCTCACTGTGAAGGAAAGGAATAGGGAAAATGGGTAAGTAGATGGCAAGTTTAGAAATGAGATAAGGGGGTAGGATAGGAAGTCAGATTGAAGATAAGGGAGAATTAGGGGAGGGAGGCATCAGATGGAAGTCCCACTTGTAATTCTACCAGGAATCAATTCAGGAAGCAAAAAAAAGCACTAGACATCTAGTGCACACTTTCTTCCTGCTGTGAATATTTTTTGAACTATTAATCAACTGTGGTTCAATGAAGGTTCAAATCAGTTTCAAGGTGTTTTCAAAGTAAATTCAATATTTCTTCATGATTGTTTCATCACCACCTCAATGTGTGCTGAAAAAGATATGAATTAGGGTTCAAGGTTGCGGACTTGCTAGCAAGTCCGCCCCCCATATTGCGTGGTGTTTATGTTACACAATTCAAAGGGTATGAAATAGGTGGTAAACATAAGGTTTGGAAGTTAAAAAAATCTTTTTATTGCACTTGTCAAGCGCCTTGATAGTGGAAGGAAAAGTTTGTTGAAGTAATGACAAATTTAAATTTTACAGAGGATGAAGGAGATGAATAACTGTTTATTTATCAAAATAAGAAAGTATTTCTTTTTTTCATCTAAATGTGTATGACGGACTAATTTTCTCAAATTATGTTAAAACCATAAACCAATTTCATACTGATTTACAAGCACGTTTCAAGGTTAAATGGAATGATAGCCCAACATATCATTTGGGTATCAAAATTTTGTATCTTGATGATTACATCACATTAACTCAAGAGTTTTATTTTAATTAGTTGGCTAGAAGTTTTGATTTGTCTAATTGTAAGAAGCTGTCCACACCACTTCAAGTAAATTGTCATCTACTTGATCCATCGCCTGAGGAAAATGAAGCGGGAAAAGAGGATCCTTATCATTATCTTATTGGCTCTTTGAATTATCTAGCTGTTTCAACAAGACCAGATATTATTCAAGCCCTTAATGCTCTATCTAAATACAACTCAAATCACTCACCCTATCACTGGAAGCTTTATCAGAAACTTCTACAGTATGTAATTACAAATCAAACAACTGGGATCAAGTATCTACATGATACGAGTAATGTTGATTTTGAGGCTTATAGTGACTCAGATTATTCTTATTACAAGGCAACTAGATGTTTAGTGACTGGCTTTGTGATTATGCTCAATGGTAGTCCATTATCCTGGAGAAGTAGACAGAAAAAAGTGGTAACTCTTTTTGTCACTGAAGCAGAATACATTACAATGTGTGAATGTGCGAAATTGCTGTTCTGGCTCTCAGTAAAACTTTTCACTCTCAACATTGATATGGTGACTCCTGAACTTCTTAGCTGGATGAATGAACATGATCTATTTTGTGATAAAATTGGGGCCATTTTCTTGTTGAAGGAAGCTCAAATAAATGAAAGCTCAAAACAAATAGATTTTTGTTATCATTGGCTGCAACAGAAAGTTAAATTTAATGAAATAAGGATTGTTTATTGTTCCACTGTGGAAATTCTGGCCAATATTTTCACCAAAAAACAACCATGTATTCATTTTGATAGTGATAAACAGCGTTTAAATCTAATCATGTCTGAAGCAGGGCAAGTGTTGAAAAAGACTGGTCATTAGGCACTAATGTTCTTGGGTATTCTACATGTGCTTAACACAATGATTGATATATATACTGTCAGTGTGTGCTAGTATCTAAGTATGATTTAATATTAAATATTAATGTTCCTACTACTTATTGTTAAATTATTTACTGATTAAACCTCAGGGGAAGACTAATAAAATAGTTATTCTAAATGTAAACTCACAATACTTGAATTTTATGCGTGCTAGTGGTGGAAAATAGAATAATAAAATATAGTTATAGCTTATATAAAGATAATATCAATTTTTAAATGCTTTATAATATATTTATATATGATATTAATTGTTTTATAATGTTTATTTGAAGGGTAGTAAGTAAGTAATGTCCAATAACCCGTCAAATTCTCCCTTACTTATACCAAAATCCACTGAAGTGCACAGAAGTTCAATCCAGATGATTTCACTGCTATCCCCGTAAATTACAGCACTGTGAGGGCGCATCACCTCATTATGGCGTCCACTTCAAGCAGGTTCAACACCCAGACCTCTACTAAGGACCCTCCATCTCAATTAATGATACTACAAACCCATACCATAAATAGAATAAACAGATAAAAGTGGCTACCATAAAGAAACAGGTGAAATAACTCATCCAAAGAGTATATAATGAAACCCAAAGCATATAAAGGAGCCAAATTAACTGTCCAAGCCCACAATGACATTACCAAGCATCCATATTAACTCAGTAATCATATCCCAACTTATAAATCTGTAAAAATCCATCCAAAGAAGCAGATTAAGATGTCCAAACTGGATATATGTGCCTGAAATAGGTGTATATGCTTGTGTAGGCATTGTGATTCCTCTGAATACTTCCATATGACCTAAATTAAGCCAAAAAATAAAGTTTAAAGGCTATTAAGAGGTTAAAACCCACTCATAGACCTAAGTATACATAATATAACTACATATTTCACTGAATATGAGGTTTATGTATACATACAAGCTTATGTATGTCTATAATTACTTAATATAACTTAAGATAAGTATATTATGACTCCATTAACACCTTAGTAAGTATTAATAGGCTATTTATAAGCTATTTAAACTACTATAAGTCATATAATAGTGTAATAAATATATAGATATGTATTATAACCATATATATAAGTATTTTAACCTTATTTTTAAGTAATAAGCTTAATGTAATAAAGTTTATCATATTTTAAACATAAGAATATCTCAGTCCTGGAGATACCTAGGCTGACACTCCCTCACCCAATAAAAAAATAAAAAGAATGTTAAGACATTTTAATTAATAAGTAAGGAGTTAATAGAAAATTAATATTTTAAAATTTCTATGTTATATACTCAAAAGGAAATCTGGGGGTGAACTGCTAGCAGTTGCCTCTATTTGAAACTATCAGGAATTTGTCAGGAAACTTTTGGGAAACCATCCTGAAACTGTAAGAAATATGTTTTTAAATCTGATGAAAAAACATTGAAAAATTAAACTGTCACAGATTGAATAGAGAACAATCCCTCCTTGAGCAGAGCTTAGGAACCACATTGAACATCAGTTAATCTCAGGTTTGGCAAAAGGTTGAACATCATCACTTAGCATACCTTAATATTCAAATATTAAACTTGAATATATGTTGCATGTATGATATAGCTGCATATGCATTTGAATTTGCATGGTGGATACTTATTGCATGCTAAAAATTGATGTGAAATGCCTATCCAAAGTGTATGCATAATGACAATGAAAAATAAATATGCATAAAAAATATACATAAAAAATATGCATAGCAATTATGCATAAAAAATATGCATATTGAATATGCATAAAAATATTAAAATTGAATATGCATTAAAAATATGCATATTGAATATGCAAAAAAAAGGTGCACATATGTATACAAATAAAATATATTAATATGCATATACATCTGTATAATGAATATGCATATTCACATGCATAAATATGCATAATGATTCAAAAATGCAAAAAAATGATGCTTACAAAGTATATTTTATGCATAAATTGAAATTTGCAATATGAATTTATATTGCATACAGATAACACTGGCAAACCAACTTGACCAAAACTCATACTAAATTTTCATTCTGGACTAAAGGTGTGAGGGAAGAAAGAAAAACAGTCTGACATTAGAAAAATGCTACATGCACTCATTTTGTAGCAGAGCAAATGAGAAGTGCTGAATTATGGTTGGTGCCAATAATTTAGTATGATACCATTATTTTATTTAATTGTTTTCAATATTGAAAAGACTTTAGGTTGGTTAGTATGGATCTAGCTGTGCCAGGGTCTAATCTAATTATTTTAACAATTTCTTAATAATTAATGGTATTTAATACAAAAATAGGTTGTATTTTCTGTGGGATATTGGGTATCATAAGGTCTTTTGTAAAAAAAACTTATATTGTTTAAAAATATTCCTGAATCAGATGTGGGATAATCACTACCAAAAGTTGTAGTACTGTGGGCAATAAAATATATGCAAAAGCAGTAAAGAAAGGACTGAGTGAACCCTTTTTGTGCAGTGGGAATCATTAGAGTGGAATTATTGGCGCGGACGTCTAGAAGGTGTAAGAAGAAAGAAGAAAAAAGAGAAAAGGACACAAGAAGACAAAGAGTGGAAAGAGGAAAGGAGGGAAGGACACAAATAAGGGAAAAAGATTTAATATATAAGGTGAGTAGTATTAATGATATTGTAATGTAAGTGTTTTAAATTCAATGCGCAACAGTCAATTATTATATTTTAATGTTCTTACCGCAACCTTTAGGATTTTCTATATAGTATTTATTTATCTTATTTTAACTAAACTGTATTACTAGTTAAAAGAAAAAGAATTGATATGTGTATAAAAATATATAAGTGTAAGTATATGGTAAATATGTAAGTGATGCAGCTGAAGGGGGTTCCCAAAGCCCTTATATAGCCAAGGGGCCCTCTGAAGCGCCACAAAAAGTAAATACAATAAATTATGAGTAAATGTAAAGGGTGAGAAATCAAAAATGTACTAATTGGTTAAAAGCAGTAGTCAATATTTCACCAGTATTAATTCCCCCTGGATATTATGCATAAATAAGTACAAGACATATAAAAAATAACTAATGTATTTTAAAATAAGTATTATGCAGTACTATTTTAAAGTGGAATGTAATTTATTACTATTTTAATTCATACAATTAATATAAGTAATTATTTTAGATTAAAATATGAGAATGTAATTAGTTTAAATGTTTTATTAAATTTAATTACATAATTTTGAGCCACAGAAGCACCCCAAAATCAGGGATAATAATGTATAAATTATTATAAGGGTCTAATAATTAATTAATATTATTATAAGTCAACATTTTACCTTATAAGTATAATATAGTACTATAATTAATTAATTATTCTTTTATAATTATTTAAATACATAAAAATGCCACAATTTTTATAGAATATAATATAATTTATGTTTATTTTAATAGTATATAATTAATAACATAATAAAATAAATATAACCTTTATTTTAATTTTATTTAATAAGGTAATTTGTACTTAATTTTATTATGCAATAAAATATTAATTTATATACATAAAAAGTATAAATTTTCGCCCTCTTCCAGGTCCAATGACTTAACATAAGTTTTACTGGGCTCCTGGTACAGCCTGGCTGACACTCCCTCACTCTAAAAAAAACAATAAAAAAAATGCTAAGATTTTTTCTTTTTATTCTTTTTTAATAGAGATTAAAGGTTAGAAATTTCTTTTCCAGTTATCCATTTATCATGCTCAGATGATTTATTTTTATATCTCAATAAATATTCAATACCTTTTTCAGAGGTGATAACTCTGTCATTAGGAATTTTATCAATTTCTGCAATTTCTGTGACTTCCTGAGGATTTTTCCTGGGTCTTCCCCTTCTCTTAGGAAATAAGTCACTGTTGGAAGTATAAAGCTTAAGGAGGGAAATGGGAAAAACAGGATGTTTTCTGTCATAAGTAGAATACAATATAACTTCTACTGCATTATCTCATACCATTCTTTTAACAACAAATTGTCCTACAAATGGATCCTTTAATTTGTTATTGCCTTGTAAATCAAAGTGAACTGTAGATATTAGTACTTCATCACCCTTTTGAAAAGTGTGCTCTTTATGGGATTTATCCCATCTCTTTTTCTCATATTCAAATGCTTTATCAATACAACTTTGGGCATGTTTTCTGCATAGTTGCTGCATTTGGAGAAAATACTTCACACCAGGATGTAATTCCAACTTTGGTAATTTGTTATTGAGTATTTGAGCAGGAGTACTTGGAACATAACCTAGCCACAGCTCAAAAGGCTTTTTCTCAGTGACAGAATGAACAGTGCTATTATAAGCAAATTCAAGACCTGGAAGTAAGTTACCCAGTCATGTGTAAATCTGTAATTGTCTTTATATTCTAATCCAAAGGCACAATACCTTCTAATCATATCTTCCAAGTTTCGAATCATCCTTTCAGCCAGTCCATCAGTTTGAGGATGGTGGGCAGTGGATAATTTCAACTCACAACCACATATATCCATCAGAGACATCCAAAATTCAGAAGTAAACTTTGGGTCTCTATCAGATATGATGGCTTTTGGAAATCCAACAATATTAAATATATGTCACCACCACAAAAAGGCTAAATCTTTTGTGGAAACATCTTTGTGGATAGGAATGAATTTACACATTTTAGTGAATCTGTCTACTATAACCCAGCAAGAATTATAACTGTCTTTCCCTGCTACAGGAATACCAGTGACAAAATCCATATTAATGATTTGCCAAGGAGCATCAGGTGCTTCAACATGTTGCATTAATCCTGCTCTTTTACCAGTCAATCTTTTAGATTTTTGGCAAGAATCACAAGATTCAACATATAACTTTGTGTCTTCAGACATATTAGCCCACCATGCAGTGTTTTTAATCCTGACCATAGTTTTTTCTAGATCAAAATGACCAGCTAATATGTCATCATGACATAATTTTAAAATGATTTCTTTCATTGAAGGAGAAATAAAAATTACATTAGTAAGTTTCCTCCTGTAATAAATAGAACCATCATCAATTGAAAACTTTCCTTTAGTCAAAGCAGTTTGGTACTTTGGAGGGAGAGTTTTTATTAATGCTTGAATTGAAGCATTCTTTTGATCATTCAAGATAGTAACCAATTTATTCAAATCAGAATCTTTTTCATATGAATCCAGAATTGATTGCAACAATTCTTCCTCCATGTCCACAATATATATACCATAAATATGAAAGTTATCATCCTCAGGGACATAGGCAGGATTGGAGTCATTATTAGGTAGTGGTAGTCTTGACAGCATATCAACATTGGAGTGAACATTTCCAGCTCTATGGATAATTGTCATTCTTCCCCTGTACTCTTGAACAGCCAGTTGCCACCTAAACTTATGTCTATTTGGTGTCTTCAGGTTTAAGAGGGACTTCACAGCACCACAGCCAGTTACCAGTTCAAACTTCTGGTCATCTAGGTAGTAATGAAGTTTTTCAAGAGCCCAAACAACTGCTAAGCACTCTAATTGAGTGGCACAATATTTCAATTCACTATTTCTTAAGGTTCTTGAAATATAACAAATTACAAACTCTGAGGATTTATCATTAATAATTTGTTTTTGGTGAAGGGCAGCACCCAGACCAACAAAGCTAGCATCTGTGTATAGGACAAAAGGTTTGTTGAAATCTGGAAGAGCCAATATAGGGGCTGTCATTAAGCAACTTTTTAATGTATCAAAAGATTTTTGACAGTCATTATTTCAGAGAAAGGCAACATCTTTTCTGGTCAGTTTTGTAAGAGGCATGGCTATGACCTGATAATTTTTAATATATTTTCTATAATAGCTACACATACCCAAAAAACTTTGTATTTCTCTTACAGAAGTTGGTGCTTTCACATTTTGAATGGCAGCAACTTTGTTTTGGTCTACACAAATTTGTAAGCCTGACACAACATGGCCAAGGACTTTCAAGGATTGAAAACCAAATTTACACTTTTTTAAGGACAAGGTCATATTGATTTCATCCATTTTTTTGGAAAACTCTACTTAAGTGAATCATATTTTCATCAAAAGTTTTAGAAAAAATTATAATGTCATCAATATAAACCATGAGCCATCCTTCAATTATTTCTTGATGGAAAGTGTTATCCATTACTTTTTGAAAAACTGTAGGAGCACTTTTAGGGCCAAATGGCATCCTAACATACTTATATATTCCCATATGAGTAGCAATTAGTAAAAAATTTTGTGAATTTTCCTCAACAGGAATTTGATGATAACCTTTATTGCCATCCAGACAACTAATAAATTTTGCACCCTGTAAGGTAGCATGAATTGAATTAATTCTGGACAAAGGATAAATATCATCCACAGTATAAGTGTTTAATGCTCTTTAATCTCCACATAATCTAGCCTTATCTTTTTCATAAGAAATCAAGACTGGGGATATGACACAATATTTTGGGGTGACATCCATTTTCTCAATTATATTTATGTTTAATAAGGTAGAAATATTATCTTCAATATCCTTTCTTTTTGTTGGAGAAGCAGGATATGGTTTTCTCTTAAGACTAGGAGGAATATCACTCAAGTTACAGGATAAAGTAATTTTCATTTCATCCTTAATAACTTCTAGGACATGGGAACCATGAGCAAAAGCCATAGGAAAAGAGGTAATTGAGGCAATTATAGAATCCTTCTTCTCACTAGTTAATTGATCACCAAAAAAAGTAGTATTTATTTCAGTTAATAAACTATCCATTTCATTTTTTGGTCTACCTGTACATTGAATTAATGAGTTACAAGACTTTAACAAATATGCAGAAGATCTTCTAGGGGAAGAAATTTTGAATTTCCTTTTGCCATTCAATCCCAATGTGAAGCAATTATTGGCAGGGTCTAATTTTACACCAAACATGGTCAGAATGTCATTACCCACAATAAACCAATTGCTCAAATTATCATTTCTCATGACAACAAATTCACAAACAGCTCTGACAAAACCACCATTATATTTGAAGAATACAGTGGCTTTGTATTTGCCAATGGGACACAAAATAGAGCCATAACCTCTCCATTTTTCACATATCATAGTTAATAATTTGTCCATATAATCTTTATCCACTGAAGTCAGTTCCTTTTCAGACACCACACTTCCTCCAGCACCAGAGTCAAGAACAACCTCAACATTTTTACCATTAATGATAACTGGTGCCTTCAAAGGGGATATGGATATAGAGCTGTCAGTAATATCTTTAATTATTTCAGCATTTTCTACTGAAGATAAATCTAAATTACACTCCTCAGAAATATTGTCTAAATATTGCACATCTTGTTCCAACATTAAGACATCCTTAAGGGATTCATTTTCATAGGAGATATTACTGTCACCGTCACTGGAAGAATCATTGAGATCAACACCAGCATCCTCAGTGTCTGCAGTTTGTTCAACAAGATGAATTTTCTTGTCACACACATGGCCCTTCTGCCAAGGTTTGCTACATTTAAAACAAGTATTAGTTGCATATTTTTTGGGTGCAACTGGGGAAGAGGGTTTACCAGGTTTTTCTGGAGGTCTGGTAGAGGGCTTACTCTGATCATGATAAGATTTCATAGGATAATTCTTTGGTTCATATCTATGGTTAAGTAATACTTCATTACAGATATTAATAAAAGAAGAATGTTCCTTTACATGCTCAGTTCTAGCCACAATAAAATCTCTTAGAGAATTTGGTAATTTATAAAGAATTTCATCTCTCCAAATATCATAATCCATTTTTGGATCAATAGCTCTCAGGATTTTTGTTACTTTCATAAGAAAATTAATTGGTTTATCAACAGAGGAAGAGATATATTTAGAGTTCTCATACAATCTCTGTTGAGCCAATCTAAATTTTGAACCACCAAACTGATTCTCAATCAAGGTTTTCCATTCATTCCATGTATAATGGATATCATCCAATAGAGCAGATTCATACCACATTAAGGCTAAATTGGAGAATAAAGAAATTAACTTAGAAACAATTTCTTCATCTGGTAATTTATATGACTTCTTCAAATTATCAAATCTTTGGATAAAGTGTTGCCAATCAGATGAAGAATCACCATCAAAGGTAGGGTATTGGTCCAGTTTAGGCCAGTTTTTATTGCTGCTAGGGTGGTCAGCCTTATGGTTTGAATTATTCAAGGTAATCAATTCTTGAAGTCTTGAAAGGTGTTCAGATATTTCATTACTGACAGAGGCAGATGACTCATTGTGAGTATCAAAATACTTTTTGTTTGAAGCACCAGACTTCACAGACAAGTTACCAACTGGTTTAATTGGGGCATTACAAGTGAGAGAAGAAACACCCTGTTCAGGCTGTTTATTTTTATAATTAACAGAAAGTTTAGTATTATTTCTTAATTCATCACAATTGTCATCATGAGTAGCTTGTAATGTAGAAACCTTTTTCTCAAGATCAGATAATTTATTCCTTAATTCAGGGATATAAGATAGTTTATCATTAATTTTAGCAATAGATAGAACATTTCTGTCCTCTTCTACTGAGCATTTATTACTCAAATTCTGGAAATCAATTTTCAATTTTCTTAATTCACTGTGCAGAAGCTTATTGTCATTTTTCAAGGAAGTATTTTCATCCATGAGTGGCTTCATATCATTGATAAGTTTATTAAGATGATTATTTTTATCAAAGAGTGATCTGTGATCATTTCAAATAGACTTTTGCTGAGAAAGGATGGTATTTAAAGTATCTTTCAATTTGAAATAAGCTGTGTCCTGGACAGAAGAACTCACTTTGCAGTGTAAATGTAAATTATTTAATCTATCATTCTCATTTTTTAATCAATCTCTTAAAATTTTATCTTTGATAACATTAAAATCAGGAGAACCTTTCAATATTTCTTCAGAAGTTTTCTCAAGTAAAACATAAATCTCAGGAGCAACAGAATTATTTTTTATTGCAAGAGAAAGATTACCTAAAGAAGTAGAGGTCAAATGTAATGGTTCATCAAAAAAAAAGTTTGCTTAGAACATCATTAGGGCTACTAATTACAGGAAGTTGTCTTTTAATAGGTTTAACTGTTCTTTCAGCATAGTCAATAAGATTACCTGTACAAGAATTCTTATTAGTATAAATACCAAAATGTTTATCAACCAAATCACTTACCATGGCAGAGGAGGAAACTTCCCCTGGGCCTTCTTTCTTCTGCCTCCCTGATAAGGATGGGGCTGAAGAGATGGATGGTAAGTTTGTGTCCTGGATGGGTCAGGGTGTTGAGCTGGTTGTTGAGCATTCTGCTGGTAATGGCTCATCAAGTAGTCACATTTCCACTGTTCCACTTGTAGGGTGTTTTGATTTTGGGTGGAGGAGCTGGGGGACTGAGAAGGTTGAGCCTGAAACTGAGGCTGACTGAGAGGAAACTGAGGAGGGGCCTGGGCCTGATTTTGGGTCCTGAGTTCCTGAACTTGATCCCACAAGGTGTCTACTTTTACCTTGTATTTCATGTTTTCTGTCTTCAGTTCTTTGATGTGACTGGACAGATTGCTGATTTGCTGGGACAGAGGAAGTTTTTTTATTCTGAAGCCTTTTGGAAGACCTTCTTGAGGTACTGGAGGTTTTACTTCCTTCTGTTGTGTTGGAGGAAGGGGGTTTTGTTTGTTTACTTCTCCTATCATTCCCACATCCTGAATTGTGTGAATTTTTCTTGTTAGCATTAAATTCTTTATGTGAAACTTTAGAAGAACTCACAGTATCAGCATCATAATCAATTTCAATTTCATCCACATTCAAATTTTCCATGGTTTCACTCAGTTTGGAAGACATGTTTTATCTGTGGGGTAAAAAAAAATCAAGTGGTTAATATAAAATCACTGATTCAAAAGGTAACTAATTATTGCTTTTTATTATACTGTTTAATTTTGAAATCACAACAATGATAATAAAAATAAAATTTATTTAATTTAATAATTTATTATTTCAATAGATTTGGATAATAAAATTTATTTAAAATTTCAAAATCTTTAAACAATAAGGTTTATCTATTATTATTTTGAATTTATCAACAATAAACAATTTATTATTATTAGAAAATAAATTTCTCAAAGTAATAATAAAATTATTTATTATTTTAAATCCTAAAAACAATAAAGAAAAGGTATTATTTTAAAATAATCAAACTTTAATTTATTATGTCAAATTTATTAAAACAATAAAAATTAAAATTTAAAGATTATTGTTTTATAACGTAAATAATAATCATTTATTATTATTAGAAAACAAATTTCTCAAAGTAATAATAAAATTATTTATTATTTTAAATCCTAAAAACAATAAAGAAAAGGTATTATTTTAAAATATCAAACTTTAATTTATTATGTCAAATTTATTAAAACAATAAAAATTAAAATTTAAAGATTATTATTTACGTTATAAAACAATAATCAATAATAGAATTAAATTTGGGACTGAATCTACTGAGTATTATTATTGTCAACCAAAAAAAATTAATAATATTTATTGGGACTAAGTATAAAATACTATTTTGGTCAACCAATAATACCAAATATTTAAGATAATTAATTAAATAATTTAAATAAAATAAATGGCTTCTAGGACAAAGAGATATACTCTATTATGGTCAACTAGGAATAATAAAGAAAATATGATCACTTACACTCAGTGTTTCAGCAATTAAGCCAAAAACACTGTTATTGCAATAAAAATCTAGTATAATAGTTGAAAGTGGCAGAGATTGAATTATAGTAGTGATCGGTAAATCACTTACAATATATAGGACTTTAAAAATATATAAACCTTATATTTAGTTCCCCATTTCGATTCACGGTCGCAGAAAAAGTTCACCTTTTCGCTATGGTAAGGTAAACTCTTACAGTCGCCTTGCTGTAAGCAGAATCCGGAGGAGATATGTGGATTTAGCTGAAAACCCCGTCCTTCCAATAAAAATAACAAAATGGGAATTCTAAATCACTAAGCTAACCAGTCTACTTGGATCTGATTGATAAAAATAATGAAACTCTGATATGTTTAACGTTTATTGAGATTTAAATAAAAGTGGCTGTTGAGAAAGAAATACTGATTACAAAAATTAAGGTGTACCAGTGAAAGATCTGAAAAGATTGACTTTTATGTTTTTATAATAATTTGAATTTTTATGAGACAGCAATAATCAAGTCCCAGCGATGAAGACCTTTCTAAAGATACCCTGTATGAAGTGTGATTTAAATTGTTGAGTAGTATTTCTAAAATGTTATATATAAAATATAAAGTTATAAGGGTATTACAAATTTATTTAATTTGTTGAGTAATAAAAAATAAGACCGTGGTGGTTAATGATTAAGCTGTATGTTGTCTCCCCCCCCTCAATTTCGAGTTTGAGAGGCTCTTAAGTATTCCTAGTCACATGCCTAAGTTTTCCCCTCCAGAGCTCACCCAGAGTCAATCCGGAGCCCGTACGGAGCAAAAGCGGAGTCCAAACGGAGTCCGTCCGGACTCAATTAGAACCTTTAAAACTATAATAAAAAATCTAGAAAAATTACACATAATAGAGCCACTTCCCCTTTACATTCCAAACTAATTTTCGTAGTCTGCGCAGCTCTAATCACCCGGTGTAAATTCATCAAAGTTAAGTAATTTCTAAAAACGTAAATATTTCTATAAAACTTTAAAATTCATTTAAAAATATAAGAAAAATAGTAAAAATTCTGGGAAAATTTCCCAAGGTTCTTGAATGACTCGACTTGATACTTATAAGCTCTTCAGACCATAAAAATAAGTTTTCTCCGTAAAATAAATTGTTTTCCCATAGGCATTTGCTCTTGACCAATTTCTTCATATTTAAAACTCAAATAAATTAAATAAAACCCTTTTATAAAAAAATAATAACTTCAATCTTGCACGCCGTAATAACTCCATGTACGTACTTAGGTGCCATACTAAACTTTAGGCTACCACATCGCGTGAGTGGTCCGTGCGTTTTGACGTTTGTCCAAAATGATCATCAAGCTTTGATTTGTCATTTGGAAAGGCCCTCAAGTATTGGTGTAGACAATCCTATAGTACTAGCTATAGGCCTTGACCGAGGGAGTTGGAGAAAAACCAGAGAGAAAATCCCCTGTCCCTTTAGAAAAATAGAGTGAGATTTACTTGCTAAAGTAAGTTGGTTCCTGTTTTTCTAAAGCTCCTGTTTAACACACTTGACTGCTTGATGAGCCAGGAAAGTAGTCCCCAGATAGACTACCAGACCAAAGAACTGAAATGTAGAACAAAGTCCACACCAGAGACAGCAAAGATACTTGATGTAGGCTGCAAATCCACACCAGAGACAGCAATAATACTTGCTATAGCTTGCAAGACTATAACAGAGAAAACAGTTGCCAAAGTTAAGTTAAATGAAGAACTCACTTGAAACAAACACAGCCAATTGTGGCCAGAAAACAGTGAAACTGAGTGAGGAAAAATTATATCACCTCCGGATGGTTGTATGATTATTAAGGTTGCCCAAACTGTCTTATTCACTATGTACACACAGACCACTAACTATGAGCCCATGCGCACCCACCAATCTGGCACCTGTACCCGCCAAATTGCATAAAAAACCCTCCTGAAGCGCTCCCCAACCTCCTAAAACAGAGGCAGGCAGGCCGCCCGACGTCGGAGATGCTGCCTGAAGCGGCCTGGCCTCCCTGAAGCCAGAAAACCAACAAAAACCACTAATCTACTTTGAAAAATTAGCTACAACTACTAAAACCTTTAAAACACGGAATTTCACTTTAACAACATTAAGACATGAAATATAAAGAAAAAATAGCTCTATCCAATGGTACTAAGCACTTAACCCTAAGACTTAAGGTTATCCTGTAAAACACGAAAAACAAACCAATTTAAACAGCAATCTTTTATAAATGAAAAATGAGGAAATGACCCCTTAAAACTCAGAATATGAAAAATGTCTACAAGACATAAAATATAGATAAAAACCAGGGCTATCCAATAATAGTACCCACATATCTGTAGACCCAATATCCACGAAATAAAACTAGAAAAATACCTAATTCCTTAACAGATGTCAATTAAGACATGCACAAACAGCGCCAAATCACACAACAAAGGCCCCTGCCAATGTTGGAAGACCACATCCTCCCTCCAATTGAGATTTTCCGCATTATTTCTTCATCCAACCACCATGTTTAACCTTCTTCCCAAATCTGCCTCTGAAATGGGCCCCTGCCAATACTGCATCGACAATAATTAAATCTGCACCATGACACCACCTGTCCATCCATACAGAACGTCCTGCGATGTCTTCCAATCCAGAAAGAAGACCTGCCACAGACCTGGTCCACTTTCTTCAACAACAGATTCACCTCCACCTCAACCTGGTCCTTCTTCTGCCAGCACCAAAAGATCTAGGCCATCCATCCTGATACCCAAATTATTCAAAAAGCTCCTGCCTTCCCAGAAGAGTGCCAAAACCCATAAAACAACTAGTTCCACCATCCCTGGCCCATCTGATGGTAAGAACACTCTTTTCTTCCTTCAACTTTAAAACTGATGACTTCTCAGTTCATCCATCTTCTGATAGTGATGATAACAATGTAGGATCCATTGCACTACCAACACCAATGCACTTGCCCACTATCAAGGCCAAGTTCCAACAACACACATCTCAAAAGAAACAACTTTTGCTTCACTACTTCCAATCCACTCCTGATAGAGATCCACAGGACATTGAGAACAGAAGACACCTCATTCACCAGTTCAAGGCTAATTCTGAACACTTCATTTCATCTCTTGATTCCCTCTGCAATTCCACTAGTACTTGAGTTTGATTCAGAAAAGAAAAATTGACCACACCCTCTATAGGATGTAGCCACAAACAACCCTCAGTTTTAAGTCTTGGGGGACCATCCTCATTTTATAGTCTTGGGGGACTCAAAAACCCTCAGTTTAAAGTCTTGGGGGACTCAAAAACCTAAATCATAAACCCAGAACCAGAGATCAACCACATTAAGACACAGAGAAAAAACTAAAATTCTGGGGTAATTGTAAATAGAGCTGCCAGCCCATCAATTACCCCCAAACTTGCCTTTGCTAAATTTGGAGGCTCCCCCTGTGAATACCCTCCACCAATCTTTCAAAACAAATTCCAACAATAAAACTTTTCCCTCAGTTTATAGTCTTGGAGGACTTACAACCCTCAGTTTAACGTCTTGGGGGACTAACACAGTGTTCAGTTTAAAGTCTTGACGGACTATCTTGATAAAATCTTGAAACCAGCCACTTTAAAGTCTTGGAGGACTAACAGAAACCAGATTTCAGTCTAAAGTCTTGATGGACTGATCTTGATACCATAGCCTTTTCAGTTTAGAGTCTTGATGGACTGACCAAATTTTGCATAAAATAGACACAGCCAATTTAATGCTGAACACCTCTACAGCCAACCTGCTGAACTTCCACCTTCACTTCATCATCTACCCATCACTGACAAAAATATCCTCCTATCCCTTTTCATCATCTTTTCTCACCACAGATCATGGCTGGATCTCCTGATGTTAACCTTTCTACTCTCCCTTGCTTCACTGCTCCCAAGGACTATGCCTGCAAACAGTGCATCCACATGTGCAGACCTTGCACATTCACTCTTCCAACTCCTGAATCCAAATTCTACAACAGGGCTTGTGATTCTTGCTATTCCAAAAAGAAAAGATGTGACAGAGATGCCAACTACCCTATTCCTCCTCCTTCACCTTCCCACAAATACATCTCTAGATCCCCTACTAGATCCCCAGAGCTTGGTTCTTCATCTTCCTCTTTGTCTTCAGCACCTTCCAGAAGATCCAGAAGCTCCTCTTCCAGAAATCTTCCCAAATGACCAGCCTTAGATTCCCAAGAAAATGCTTCTATCTCCGCCAAATTAGCTCAAAAAGCTTCAAGATAAACTCCCAGGCTTATAGACCGCGTCCAGGCGGCCCGCCCGCCTCACCAAACAGTGAATATCAGGGCCAAAACCTCCAAAAACGGCCAGAAAACAGCCAAATTCATCCAGAAAACAAAAACAACTCAACCCAACTACCTTCTACTGCTCCCAGAGCAATGCAATCCACCCTTCCAAAGTCCAAAAGCACCAAAATTTCCCAGATTTCTAAGAGACCTTCCAAAGAACCCCAAGAAGAAAACAGAACACCACACACTTAACCCCAACAACAACTTCGTCCCCAACTAAGACAAAGAAACTACACCTCTCCTCTGTCAGCCAAATACTCTTCTGACAGTTCCATCTCTTCAAAAGATCAATCCAGAAGAGATAAATCTGCTTCCAAATCCCCCTCTCCTGATCCATCCTTTAACAACCCTGGTACTCCATCACCAGCACCTCCTCCAGCTGAATCCAACTGAAATAACAATCACAACAACAACAACAATCCCACTACTCCAACTAAGCCCCAGGAACATCAGCCTCCTAGTTCACCTTCTCAAAATCTTTCAGAGGAAGACCATGAGAATCCATATCTTTCCCTAGTTGATCCACCCACTATGACCATGACAAAATCGTCAGAGATCCAAATCCCAGCTGCTTACAAATTTGATGAGCTTCCAATCTGTAAGTACCAAATTAATTTATCCCATTTCTTCAACAAAAATAATTACTGATCCAATTCTTCTTGTCTAGTTGGCGCCCCTCCTCCTGAATCTATTATTGGATTTGGCCAACCTCTTGAAACTTCTTTGACCCTGGATTATGGAGACATGAAGAAACACCTAAGCACCATGTGTTCCAACATGCTAAAAGCCTTTGCCCTCCATGGACCTTTGAATGATTTTGAAAAATCCCTGAGAAAGCGCCTGTTGGACGACCACTGGAAAATGTCTAGGATCATTAAGCACAACCTCCAGCATTCCATTCCTGCCTCTTCCTCCTCCTCCTCTGAACTTCCCTCTAATCCAATTCCTGACCATAAAAATCCCTATCATCTCTCCAGCAGGATGCACTTCAAAGAACACAGTGCTTCCCACAATCCGAACAAAAAACAAAAACGTCATCACAATCCGGACCAGCCTCCAGAAGCTTCATCATCCAGACAATGAGCTCCTGCAAAAGATTAGAAACATAATAATAATATAAAACAATTAATAAAAATAATTTCAGAATTTTTTTTTTTTTTTTTTTTTTTTACTTTTTCTACTTTTTTTTGTCTACTAATATACTAAAATAAAACAATAATAAATAAAATGAAATGAAATAACATAAATAAAATAAAATAAAACATAAAAAATAATACAAATGGTATCCCTCAGCCAATTGATGAGCTGATCCCCTGATACCTTACTCACATCCAAATGCACCTTGATGTGGATACACAATTAATTCTTTTAAATTATTAACAGAAAACAAAATTCAAAAAATTTAGAGATTCAGAAGATAATAAAAATAATGAAACACAGAAACACATGAAATAAATAATAAATTAAAAAGAAAATAGCATTGCCTGGCCAGTTGATAAGCCTTTCCCCACCAATGCTTGCCCACATCCAGGTGACCCTGATGTGGTAACACCCTATATTTTTGATTTTATAATTTTAAACAACTCCCATAAAAAATTAAAAGAAAAAAAGAAAAAAAAGAAAAAAATCTAAAACTGCTATCTAGCAAAAAAAACATAACTGCAAAATCAAAGACAGTCCAGCTCCATAGATGGTCCAATAAGGGAAAGTCCGATCCATAGAAATGATCACTGGGTGGGCTCCCTCCAATAAGTAAAAATGATGGAAGACCACCAGTGATCCACCACCAATCAAAAAGAACCAAAGATAAATAAGCCAGTCCCAAACCAGTTTAAATTCATAGTGGACTTGAAACCTGAATAATAAACAACAGAACTAGAATTCAACTAGGAAAAAGAAAAGACTTTAGACAGACATTCTGGGGTAACTGTTCCACAGAGCAGCCAGCTCATCAGTTACCCCCACACTTGCCAAAAAAAAATCTAGAAGCCCCCCTGGGTACCTTCTAAAAAAAACACAATCTCCAACACAATAAAAACCAAAACCAATAAACAGTGAAGAGTCCAGCACTTGAAAACCAGAGGAAATTCCAGTTTAAAGTCATAGAGGACTAAAACCTGTGAAAAGAAACCAATACTAGGGTTCAACCAAATTAAGAGAAAGGGTTGGAAACAGACAATCTGGGGTAACTGTTAATAGAGCAGCCAGCCCATCAATCACCCCCACACTTGCCAAGACAAAATCTAGAGGCCCCACCCATGGGTACCCTCTAACAAAAGCTTCCAACAAACAGATGCTTAGCATCACCACAAAAAAACCAAAATTAAAGTATGGTCCGTAGTTTATCCTCATTGTGGAGTAAATCTTCTTCATGCCTAGTGCCTCTGGGATAAAACCTCTTCACTTGGTCTGCAGCCACCCTCTTTTTCAAGACTGCACCATCCAACTCTTCCAGAACATAAGAACCTCCAGACGCCTGAGATCTGACTTTGTAAGGTCCATTCCATCTGTCAGCAAACATTTTCCCCCACTGACTCTCCAAACTTCTATTATACACCAAAACCAAACAACCAGGTTTCAAAGGATTCCTGATTCTATGAGCCAACTTCTTGTCCCAGTACCTGACTGATTGATTCCTAATCTTCATCATTCTAGAGTATGCCTTCTCTTGACATTCCTCTCTACATTCCAACTTTTGCATCCTGGCACAGAGCAAATCTTCTGTTGAGCGCACATCATCCCAATCAATTCAAAGATAAGAGACAGCTTCCAAGTCCACTGGTAGAACGGCTTTCTGACCAAACATTAACTCATAAGAAGAATAGCCAGTTGTCCTCTTCACAGTGACCCTATCAGCAAATAACACCAAGGGTAAATAATGCCTCCACTTTTCAGCACTATCTCCACACATCTTCACCAAAGCATTCTTGATAACTTGATGGCCTCTTTCAACCATGCCTTCAGCTTCAGGATAATAAGGTGTAGCCACTCTAACTTTAGAACCAACACTAGCCACAGCTTCTTTAAATTCAGCACCAAACTCTGGCCCACCATCAACAGTGACCAACTTCATCAACCCATACCTATAAATCCACTCTTCTTCAAAACCTCTGCCACATTCTTGGCAGTCAAATTAACCATAGGCACTGCCTCAACCCAACCAGACAAATCATCCCTAGAAACAATCAAGTTTTTATACCTGCCCTCTTTAATATGGACAGCATCCAGACTGACCCTTCCAAAAACAGTTGATTCACCAGTAGCACGGCCGACCTCTTTAGGTTTCAAGTGACTTCTTCTTTGACATTCTTCACAAGATTGAACCCAACCCTGCACAGCCAACTTCATACCTGGCCACAAAATCTGTCTGCTACTCTTCTATAAGTCTCCCCAAAGCCTCTATGACCAAGGTCTTCATGCAAAGACTTCAAAACCAATTCTTGACCCTTCTTCTGAGTCACCACCACTTGAGGATTTGGATTTCTCCTCCTCATCAACCGCCTTCCTGACACATAAAATCCAGGACTCTTCTTCTTGATTGCCGACCAAGTATCATCATCACAACTATCTGGCCTCTCCAAGGTCAACAGATATTCCACCAAAATAAAATAAAACCCAGACTGACCCCAGGTCTCATCTTCAAAATCCAACAACACCACATCCAAGGGTACAATTCTGTCATCAAAATCACCAGTATGAACAGGAGCCAATTGACCAGCCCAACCAGGACACCAATCCTTAAATTTTGGCACATCCTTCTCTTTCCACTGAACCTTGTGAGAATCCACTTCACTAAAAAAAACAGCCTTTTTCAAATTTGAGCTGTCCCAAACAACAACTCCATCTTCATCAACAAAAACATCCTGATCACCAGAATCAAGATCAGATCCAGCCAGTTTAGCCTCTTGAGGGAGGTCAGAAAAATCTTCAGCACCCTTTGTGCTGGCCCTAACCACTGGAACATTTTCATCAAACTCTTCAGCCTCAGAATCTTCATCTGTAGGTGGCCTCCTTGATAATCCAGCAGGCATAGTAAAAGTTTTACCTGGTTTGTGTACCAGGTCAAAAGAAAAATGTTGAATAAATTCCACCCACCTAGTAATTGGAGCATTTGGAAGACTAGGTGTATTGATCATATGAGCCAAAGACTTTGCATCCACCTGCAGCTCAAAATGCTGCCCCCACAAACCCGTCTGTATCTTCTTTAAAATTTTAGCTACGCCACACAATTCCAACTTAGGTTGAGAATACCTAGATTCCACCTCATTAAACACCACAGACTCATATCTTACTGGCCTGACCCTCCCAGTCTTATCCTCCTGAGACAATACAGCACCAGCAGCAATATAACTTGAGTCCACTGCCAGATAAATGTTTCCAGCACCAACACCATAATCCAACTTGTGAAGAACAATATCTTCACCAACAACCTTTTTCAACTTCTGAAAAGCCTCTTCACACTCTTCAGCACATCCCCAATCTGCATCTTTTCTGGTCAATTTCCTTAAAGGTGAATCCAACAAAGAAAAATCCTTAATAAAAATCCTGACATATACACATACACCCAAAAATCCCCTGACTTCAGTAGTATTTTTAGGCCTTGGCCATGACTGGATTTTATTAATCTTCTTCTTCGCCATAATTCTTCCATCTTTACATTCCACATGACCCAGAATTTCCAAAGCAGGAACACAACAACAGAATTTTGACCCTGAAATGGTCAAACCAGCCTCTTCAATCCTGAACAACACTCTCTCTAGAGTTATTGCCTATTCCCACACAAACCTCCTTATTCCAGGGTTCTCCGCTATCACCTCATTACCATAATCAGTGGATGGTCCTTTAATTCCACCATCATCAATAAAAATACCAGCATGAGTAGGAACCTCATCCTGCAAAATCCAAGCCATCTGTGCTTGATAAACTGCCACTGAATTAGTTGCTCCTTGAGGCAACCTAGTGAGCTGAAATCTTCCCAAGGAGTCTCAAAAGTTGTGAGAGGCCTTGAATCCGTATGTAGTTCCCTCTCATCATAACCACCCATAATATCACCCAAACCATAACACACCCTTCCAGCGAAAGCTTCAAAAAAATCCTCTGCACTTGGTGGCATACCAGTGTCCTTGATAGTGACTCTATTCAAGGCTCTAAGATCATGAACCACCCTCAAATTTCCATTCTGCTTTTTAACACAGAAAACCGGACTTGAGTAGCTGGAAGTCAATTGTTTGTATAACCCAGTCATAACTCTTTCCCTAACAGTCTCTACAAAATCCTCGCTAATATCAGCTGGAATCAGAATAGGTTTGATTTTCCAAGTATCATGGCAAACCACAGGAATCAAGTAAGGTTCCCCATAAGATTGCTTCAATACACCCATTTCTTCCTCAACAAACACCACAGCCTTTTCCCTTAGCACAATAACGTGCAACAACAACTTCTTTTCTTCCTCAGACAACCACCTATCAGGACCAAAATTAACAACTTTCTACCTTTCCACAGTCACCCTAGCCGTCTCTACAAATTCTGGAGGATTCTTCACCAAAGGAGTACAGTATGGATCTCTTGACAAATGCGGTCTCTTCAAGGGCGGATTCAAACCCACAGGCATAGGCTCATTGACATGCCTAATCTTCTGTGCTACCTTCTTATACTTTGCCGCTCCACCTTCAACTTGAGGGATCTTCAAGAAATCTTCACCACCAGATCTGGAACAAAAACCAAGGGTTTCCCCATTGCTCACATGTGTGGCCAAGGTAATGTTTTTGAAAGGTGTAGAAGAGACCCTTGCGGTGCACAATTGGGAGGACTTACTTTTACACCCCAATCTCACCACTCCAAAACTTTTCCACAATTCCACATCTTCATCCTCACTTCCAACTTCCAAATCTTCAAATTTTGATTCATCTTCTGAATCAAATCTTCTAAAATTGTGCAGTTTATTCTCATGCTGGAGGCCCAAAAATTGATCTTGATGATCTTCTCTCTTCAAAATTTTCTGCAGTTTAACCTCATGCTGGAGGCCCAAAAATAGATCTTGATGATCTTCACAAAAATATTTTGCATCTTCTTTCTTCATTATCTTCAGATTTTTTTCTTGATTTTCATGAATTATCTTGAAATTTTTATCTTCTTTTCTTGAGTTTTCTTCTGACCTACAAAAATAACCAGGGGTTTCCCCAATGCTCACAGGTGTTGCCCAGGTAATGTTTTTGAAAGGTGTAGAAGAAACCCTAGCGGTGCACAATTTGGAGGACTTACTTTTAGACCCCAATCTCACCGCCCCAAAACTTTTCCGCATATCTTTCAATAAAGATATATAACCAATCTTCTTCTTTGAACTTGAATTAAAAATAATTAAGAATATTGAGAGAGAACAGATACTTGATAAAAAACTTGATGAATACTTGCAGAGAAGAGAAACATTAAAAAGAGAAAGTTGAAAATCCACTTGGTATATCTCCAAGGGAGCTGACCTACTACAACCTGGGATTTCCTCATCTTTGGGAGAGGTTGAAGCACTAGGGTGATCAGCCCTTATTACTCTAAAAAATACAGACTCTCAATAGAGCCTGAGCCACACTCCAAAAAACCAGAGGCAGCACCCACTTCCTTACTTCTGCTGAAGCAGTCCATGCACTAGCACATTGAAGATAAACCAGGCCTGGTCTCCCAACCATCCTCTCCAGGGGATGATAACCTCATGTGAGGCCTCCTTTCGTCTTCACCAGTCAACTCCAAACTGATTCCCAAATCAAATTGATAACCAATTCTTGCCTGAAACTCCATCAAGAATGGCCCACCCAAAACTGCTTTTACATTACCTTTAGCAATGTAAAAATGAACCTTCCCTGAGGCTCCCCCAACATCTAACTTCACAAACTCTGAAGTTCCAACCAATTCAGTGACATGGCCACCGATACCTCTCAAATTCCCACCAATACAAGTTTTGATGGGGTGGCCCATATGAGTTGCCTCAAACAAAGAAATCAGGTTTATCTGAGAACCTGAATCCACCAATTCCCTTGCCTCCCTGCCATTCAGAGTGACATTGACATATCCCAGAGGAGCAGAAAAATGAGTTTCCAACCCCTCACCAAACTTTTCAGCAGAATCACAAATGTATTCTACCTCACCAGAAGAAACTCTTCTCCTGGTCAACAACTTTTTCTGCCTATCAGCCAACCCTGGACTGATAGCATACAATTCCCCATAAGATAGGGAAACCTGACCCTGATTCATCCTTTCCAGGACAGAGTCCATAACATTAACTTTACCAGACACTACTGGCCTCTCAAAGTGAGCTCATTGCTTCACCACCTTGGTCCTAGAAGCTTCTTGAGGACCAGCACCACCAGCAGATTTACCATTAACAGGAACCAAACCAGATCCCTCACCAGAACCTCTGACTCCAACAGGCTTTGGCAATGAAGCCAAAGGGACATCCTCCTCAGAGTCAGAATCCACCTCCATTGGCATTGGCTCACCATTCATATCCAATGCGCCAAAACTAGGGGGGCCCATATCAGCCATACCCTTCTGCATCTTGTACAGCTCCTCTTTTCTGTACCTCTTCCTAGCTGCACTCAGATTAGGATCCACCTTTGAAGCATTTGGCTTTGGTTGGGCCTAAGAACTGCTCTTAGGCCTTCCCACCTCTCCCGCTTCCACATCATAAACACCAGCCAAGCATTCACCACTTGACTGTCCACCACAAGAATACAACTCCAAACCACCAAAGGAAGTAGAAAAAGAGACCTTATTGACCTCCTTCCCCTTTCTCTTGCCATCCTCATTCTCCTTACCAGAATACTTCCCTTGATCAGGAATCTCTTCAAACCTTGGCCTCCTTCGATTGAGACCTCCCCTTCTCCTGACCAAATCAACAGGAGCCTGCCCCTCACTGGGATTAAAAAAAGAACCATCAGGGAACTTGAAAACCCTGCCATCAAATTCCACCTTTCCTTCAGACACATCTCTGTTCAATGCCCAACAATTATTGGACCTGTGCCCCCTCCTGCTGCAATAAGAGAAGACTCAAGGATCACTCCTACCAGCCCTCCTATCAAAATATCTAGGCTGAGAAGGTGCCTTATTGACCTTCTTAGCCTCCTGAACCAAAATATGCAGCTGCTTTGTAAGATCAGCCAACTGCTCCACCATTGGGTCCCTCTCCTGTTTGGGAACCTGCACCAAATTTTTCTCCTCCTTCTTCTCCCTAACTTCCTCTTCAGCCAAAGCCTCACTGACTTTGCTGACATACTTGGCACACCCCTCCTGATAGGTGTCCACAGCCAATAACTTCAAATGGGCCTCAACAGCCTCCTTCACCTTATCCAAGGCAGGCAACTTCTTGTCCCTATTAGAAAGAGTCTTCATAAATTCCTTTCTTGACAACTCCTTCAACACATCCATCCTGACATCTCTAGCCAGGGAAGACCAAAAAACATCCTTGGCAGCATTTTCATGTGCCAGCTCCTCCACTTCCACCAAATATTCCACCACAGGATCAAACTGTAGCAGAAGCTTCCTGTAACTATGTAAGTTACCAACACCACCATAAGATTGCCATTCACTGACAACCTTGTTCAGATCCACCATAGTGAACCTGACAACCCATCTATCCACCATTTCCCTACACAACCATTTCCAATCCCTCTTCTTGTAGCCAGACATGGCCACAATCTCTTACTCCACTTACCTATCACCAATGAAGAAGATAATCTGCTTCA
The DNA here is from genome assembly GCA_030280995.1 of Hemileia vastatrix. NCBI lineage: Eukaryota > Fungi > Basidiomycota > Pucciniomycetes > Pucciniales > Zaghouaniaceae > Hemileia > Hemileia vastatrix. Next base: position 31,209,610 of record JASXTE010000003.1, on the reverse strand, counting down.
CCATGTCTAGGTAGGAAGCACCATCCACTCCAGCAGCAGTTTCATACTTCTCTAGAAACACTTGACATCCTCCCCATTAAACTTGGTACCATCCCAAGTTTTAATCCTCACACACTCCCTAACCATCACAGAAGGAGGACCATCCCCCCCACTGACAGTCACCACAGGAATAGAGGAACCAGAAGCCATTCCTCAAGACCAAAACACTAAAAAGAGCCAACCAAAGAAAACAGAGATTCCAAAGAACTAGAAAGTTCTAGCCCCATGTTGGGAGCCAGAAATGTAGATAATCCTATAGTACTAGCTATAGGCCTTGACCAAGGGAGTTGGAGAAAAACCAGAGAGAAAATCCCCTGTCCCTTTAGAAAAATAGAGTGAGATTTACTTGCTAAAGTAAGTTGGTTGCTGTTTTGCTAAAGCTCCTGTTTAACACACTTGACTGCTTGATGAGCCAAGAAAGTAGTCCCCAGATAGACTACCAGACCAAAGAACTGAAATGTAGAATAAAGTCCACACCAGAGACAGCAAAGATACTTGATGTAGGCTGCAAATCCACACCAGAGACAGCAATAATACTTGCTATAGCTTCAAGACTATAACAGAGAAAACAATTGCCAAAGTTAAGTTAAATGAAGAACTCACTTGCAACAAACACAGCCAATTATGGCCAGGAAACAGTGAAAACTGAGTGAGGAACAATGATATCACCTCCGGATGGTTGTATGATGATTAAGATTGCCCCAAACTGTCTTATTCACTATGTACACACAGACCACTAACTAAGAGCCCATGCGCACTCACCAATCTGGTGCCTGTACCCGCCAAATTGCATAAAAAACCCTCCTGAAGCGCTCCCCAACCTCCTAAAACAGAGGCAGACGGGCCGCCCAACGTCAGAGATGCCGCCTGAAGCGGCCCGGCCTCCCTGAAGCCAGAAAACCAACAAAAACCACTAATCTACTTTGAAAAATTAGCTACAACTACTAAAACCTTTAAAACACAGAATTTCACTATAAAAACATTGGGACATGAAATATAGAGAAAAATTAGCTCTATCCAATGGTACTAAGCACTTAACCCTAAGACTCAAGGTTAGCCCGTAAAACACGAAAAAAAAAATTAAACAGCAATCTTTTATAAATGAAAAATGAGGAAATGACCCCTTAAAACTCAGAATATGAAAAATTTCTACAAGACATAAAATATAGAGACAAACCAGGGCTATCCAATGATAGTACCCACATAACCACAGACCCAATGTCCATGGAATAAAACCAGAAAAATATCCAATTCCTTAACAGATGTCAATTAAGACATGCACAAACAGTGCCAAATCACACAACAAAGGCCCCTGCCAATGTTGGAAGACCACATTGGCGCGTTCATCTAGAAGGTGGAAGAAGAAAAAAGAAAAAAGAGAAAAGGACACAAGAAGACAAAGAGTGGAAAGAGGAAAGGAGGGAAGGACGCAAATAAGGGGAAAAGATTTAATATATAAGGTGAGTAGTATTAATGATATTGTAATGTAAGTGTTTTTAATTCAATGCGCAACAGTCAATTATTATATTTTAATGTTCTTACCGCAACCTTTAAGATTTTGTATATAGTATTTATTTATCTTATTTCAACTAAACTGTATTACTAGTTAAAAGAAAAAGAATTAATACGTGTATAAAAATATATAAGTGTAAGTATATGGTAAATATGTAAGTGATGCAGCTGAAGGGGGTTCCCAAAGCCCTAATATAGCCAAGGGGCCCTCTGAAGCGCCACAAAAATTAAATACAATAAATTATGAGTAAATGTAAAGGGTGAGAAATCAAAAATGTAATAATTTGTTAAAAGCAGTAGTCAATATTTCACCAGTATTAATTCCCCCTGGATATTATGCATAAATAAGTACAAGACATATAAAAAATAACTAATGTAATTAAAAATATATATTATTGAGTACTATTTTAAAGTGTAATGTAATTAATTACTATTTTAATTCATACAATTAATATAAGTAATTATTTTAGATTAAAATATGAGAATGTAATTAGTTTAAATGTTTTAATAAGTTTAATTACATAATTTTGAGCCACAGAAGCGCCCAAAAATCAGGGATAATAATCTATAAATTATTATAAGGGTCTAATAATTAATTATTATTATTATAAGTCAACATTTTACCTTATAAGTATAATATAATATTATAATTACTTAATTATTCTTTTATAATTATTTAAATACATAAAAATGCCCCCAATTTTTATAAAATATAATATAATTTATGTTTATTTTAATAGTATATAATTAATAACATAATAAAATAAATATAACCTTTATTTTAATTTTATTTAATAAGGTAATTTGTACTTAATTTTATTATGCAATAAAATATTAATTTATATACATAAAAAGCATAAATTTTCGCCCTCTTCCAGGTCCAATGATTTAACATAAGTTTTACTGGGCTGCTGGTACAGCCTGGCTGACAGGAATTGTGGATGAAAAAAAAATTCATTATTACTATTTTATTTAATCAAAAAATTTATAATATTAAAAAGAACTATTGATTCATTGGTATTTGACCTTTGTGCCTCACTCATATTTATCATTTGATTGATTTTTTGTCACCATTATGATATTAATATTATAAGTATAGCAAAAACTCATGTGCCCAACACATACCGGGTGATGTTACACCTTTTATAATATTATTAAATAGAGGTAAAAAAATATGAAAATGATTTGTTTACAAAAAATAAATTGATATCCAAAAGCAATATGAGGGATAAAAAGGTAAAATTAAAGGGATCAAATATGAAATAAAAAATTATAGTAAAATTCCTGCCATCAAGAGCAAGTAGACATGATGGGGTGAAGGCCCACCAGTGGCACTAAACTTGGACTATAATTTCTTTTTTGTAAAAATAAAAAAAATCAACTTGAGCTTTACCAAAACATCAGGATGACAATTTTGCCATATCAAACAACTTCTAGTGCAATAATTGAAGAAAATTTCATTTTCATTGCAATAGAGAGAGTTGATCACATCAGACTGAATGTGACCAAAAGTGTCCAGCACAAATTTGGCCGAACTTGTACTGGACACTTTTATGATGGAGAGTAGCTAGGGTGGAATTTTTCTTCAGTTCATCTGGTATTTCTTATAAACATGTCCACTGGTATTTGATCTTGGTGCCTCACTCATACTTATTATTTGATTGATTTTTTGTCACCATTATGTTATTAATATTATAAGTATAGCAAAAACTTGTGTGCCCAACGCATACCAGGTGACGTTGTGGTGATCCAAACCTGGGTAGGCCTTTGGAGTGCATATTTGGGGGTATTTGGTATGTAGGGTGTTATTGGGGTTATGGTGTTATTAGTGGATTTTTTCATCTTTAGGTGGTAGTTAGTAGTGTTTATGGAGGCTTAAGCTAGGGTCACTTATTATGTCTCAGCTTAATGTCCTTTCTTTTCTCTTCATTTTGGTATCCCTTATGGGTGATTACCTTGTTTTATAGGGTAGTTATGGTGTTGTTATTGGTATTTATTGGCTGTTTATTGCTTAGTGGTGCTTATGTAGGCTTAAGATAGGGTCACTTATTATGTCTCAGCTTATTTTCCTTTATTATATTTTTATTTTGGTATGTCTTATGTGTGTTTATCTTGTTTATTAGTGAAGTTATGGGTTTTTATTGGTTGTATGGGTGTTTTAGGGCCTAGAGCGGCCCGTCCGCCCCTAGGAGGCACCTCTGACATCAGGTGGCCCACCTGCCTCTGTTTTAGAAGGTTGGGGAGCGCTTCTGGAGGGTTTTATTCAATTTGGCTGGATTTTGGGTGGGGAATTGGTCAGGGTGGTCTGTGCACTGGCTGTATGATGCGTGTGTGGGAAGATTTTTAGGGAATCATCTTATCTCTTTACTCATTGCCTCTCTGTTCCTCACTGTCTCATTGGCTTTTGATTTGTTGGAATATATTACTGTTCATTTAAACTCTTTCTAGTAGTCTGTCTGGGACTATTATCTTCACTTTTAAAGGGGTCAAGAGTGTTTAATTAGAGGGTCTAGCAAACAGATCTCCAATTTGCTGCAACAGGTAAATCTCACTTGTTTTTCTAAAGGGAAAGGGGTTATTCTTTCTGGTTTTACTCCAACTTCTTGGTCAAGGCCTATATCTAGTAATATAGGATTTTCTACATTTCTGGCGCCCAACGTGGGGTCAAATATTTTGGCTTTTTAGAATCTCTGTTGATCTAGGCTTCTCTCTTTGGTGGATCTCCTTTGGTGGATTTTGGATTTGGTGCTATATCTCTTTGTGGTTGGTCTAGGGGTCTTCTTTCTGTTGGTTTTGTCCCTCCTACTTCTCTAAGGCTATTGGGGGGGGGACTTTGGCTATCTTTGGTGGAGATTGGAGGCTGTAACTTGGAATTGCTAGGATGGTTAGGATTCAGTCTTGGGATGGTTCAATATTTTTTGGGGAGGATGCAAAGGGGTTTCTGGCTAGGTTTCAGGTTGCTTCTGAGATTTATGGGGCCTCACTATTGGACATGGTTAGGCAAGTTATCTTTTTCATTGGTAATAGGGAGGTGGAAAAGGAAGTTTCTGGTATGGCAGGTTATAGGAGTCAGGACTGGGGGAAGTAGAAGATTGTAATGGTTAAAAGTTGGCCTACTACTTTCTCAATGGTGGATCTTCATGGGATTGCTGGGAAGTGGGAATTGAAAGCTGGTGTAACTTCTCTTTCTCAGTATGGGGAATTTATGGAGGAGTTTGGGGAGGCTCTGGATTATCTGGTATATAATGATATATTACCACATGAAGATGGGGCCAAGTATGTATTTTGGAGTGCCATGGGTATGAATGTAAATATGGAGGTTTTGCAGATTCTTTTCAAGGCTGACTTGATAAAGATTCTTCCAAATGGGGAAAATAGGATTCCTGGTATGGCTATTCTGAAGGAGGTTATTTTGGGATATTTGGATGGTATGATGGATAGGTATGTAGAATCTGGAGATGAAATCCTGTTGGATGGAGAGGTTCAGGAGACTGTGGTGGAAAATTCAGTTTCTGGAAAGGTGTTTGAGCCATCAATTTTGGAAGATGGGGACTCTGATGATGTTTTTGAAACTGATTTTTCTTTTCCAAAGGATGCCATGGGATCTCAGGAATGTGCTTCACTGGATGTTTTGAAATGTACACACTGGAGGATCAGTGTATTTCCTCAATTTTGGGTGAATTATGTGGGAAGGAGGACTTGTCTGGTCATGAAGAAGGACTTTGGGATATTGAGAAGGAATCTGTGGTGGATGAATGGTTGCTGTGGGATGATTATTTTTCTTTCTCAAGTTCAGATAATGGCTTATTGGAGGAGGATGTATCAGTTGAATTTTTGGATGGACAGATGGATTCTGTCTTGGATCTTTTTCTCATAGAGGAAGATTATTTTCAGGTGGTTCCCTCAAAATCTGAAGCTCTCTGCTTAGAGGTGGATTTTTATTTTGATGTTATGGATGTTATTCTGGAGGATTTTGCAGATTCTAAGCAAGATTCCTGTAGGGAAGGGGAAAATTGTGATGTTTTGGATGTCACTGGTATGGAGGTTGATTTTAAAGATGTGGTGGAGGTTCCAGATTTTTCACAAGATGGAGAGTTTATTGATTCTGGTAATGTGAACTATGGTAGACTCAGTGTATGAAGGAGGATGGAAGATTTGTTTGGAGGTCTGATGTTGGGATACCAGAATTAGAAGATGAGCTTAGGGGGTTCAAGCCCTAGGGGCAAACTTATTGGTTTCAACCTTGAAATTTCAAGAATCTAATACCTCCAAAATTAGGATAAACTACTTAATTTGTTTTGGTTTTGCTCAATTTGGCCTCTATATATTTGTCTCTATATAAAAAAAAAAAGGAGGCTGGGCCGCTTAAGGCAGCACCTCCAATGTCAGGAGGCCCACCCATAATGAAAAAAAAAATCATAATATAAGTAAGATAAAAGAAAAGAAAAATTCAGGTGAAGATGGGCATTTTATTTAAAATAAAAATGAAGATAATAATGAAGATTATTGGTTTTATTTCACCTCCGGCATGAGGTTAAACTGCAAAAAAAAAAAAAATTATTTCTAAATTGGATTTTTTTTGGCTTTCAAAAATTTTAATGGTTTTTTAATGGTTTTGGTTTTTTATGGGAGAAGATTTGTGTTGGAAAATCCTTTTTGTTAGAAGTTACCCAGGGGTGGGGCTTCTAGATTTTATTTTGGAAAGAGTGGGGGTGACTGATGGGCTGGCTACTCTATCAACAGTTACCCCAGATTTTCTGTTTCTGACTCCTTCTCTTAATTTTGTTGAATTCTAGTATTGGTTGCTTTTCTTTAACAGGTTTTTAGTCCACCATGACTTTAAACTGGAAATTATTTTGGTATTCAAGTGCTGGACCCCTCATGCTTATTGGTTTTGTTTAATTTTGTTGGATGTTGTGTTTTTGTTAGAAGGTACCCAGGGGGGGCTTCTAGATTTTATTTTGGCAAGTGTGGGGGTAACTGATGAGCTGGCTGCTCTGTAGAACAGTTACCCCAGAATGTCTTTTTCAAGCCTTTGGTTTTTTTCTAGTTGAATTGTAGTGTTGTTTTTTTGTGATTTAGGTTTTTAGTCCTCTATGACTTTAAACTGGATTGCCTTGGATGTCTTTTGGTGCTTTTTGATTGGTGGTGGATCACTTTTGGTCTCCCATCATTTTTACTTATTGGAGGGAGCCCACCCAGTGATCTCTTCTGTTGACCTGGAGGTGGCTTTGCTATGTGATTCTAGGGTGTTTGATGTGAAAGTGGTGGATTCAAGATCATTTTCTTTTTTTTCTCTTTTTTTCTTTTTATTTTTTTATGGAGGCTATGTTTTTTTCAAAGGCTCAAGATAGGGCTCTGGCAATGTTTTTGGTAGAAGAGGAGGAGTTAAAATAAAAATAAAAAAATAAAATTTTTTTTTAGGTGTGACCACATCAAGGTGCACTTGGATGTGGGTAAGGTATCAGGGGATCAGCTTATCAATTGGCTGGGGGATACCATTTTATTTTGTTTTATTTATTAAAGAAGGTTAAATTTTTTGGCTTTGATGGTTTTTGGTTTAGGGATTTATGGGCTATATCTTCAAGATTTTTTTCTTGAATGTCCTTCAAGACTTTAAACTGATCTATTAATTATGGGCTCAAGGTTTTTGCAGTCTCCCAAGACTATAAACTGAGGATTTTTGGAGTCCCCTAAGACTATAAACTAAGAGCTTATAGTCCCCCAAGACTTTAAACTGAGGGCTGTTAGTCCTCCAAGACTTAAAACTGGCTGATTGTTAAAGATTTATTCAAGAATTTAATTTTACTACTGTGGATCTAGTAGTCCTCCAAGACTTTAAACAGGCTGGTTTCAAGATTTTGCCAAGAAGTAGTCCGTCAAGACTTTAAACTGAAAACTTTGTTAGTCCCCCAAGACTTTAAACTGAGGATTATTGATGGTGTAGTCCCCCAAGACTATAACTGAGGAATGGGAGGCAGTGTGAGGTTGAAGTTTAAAGGCAGAAGGATCCTTGAGGTAACTTCTGAATTTTGTAAAGGCAAGTTTGGGGGTAACTGATGGGCTGGCAGCTCTATATACAGTTACCCCAGAAAGTTAGTTACTTCTCTAAATCTTTTTCTGGTTGATCTCTGGTTCTGGGCTCTGTGATTCAAGTTTTTGCAGTCCCCCAAGACTATAAACTGAGAATTTTTGGAGTCCACCAAGACTATAAACTGAGAGCTGGTAGTCCCCCAAGACTTTAAAGTGAGGGCTTTTAGTCCCCCAAGACTTTAAACTGAGGGTTGTGAGTCCCCCAAGACTATAAAATGAGGAAATTTTTATGCTGGTGGAAGGTTTTAGTCAGGAAGACTTGTCAACTATATATCACTTTTCATTGTTGGAAGCTGGTACATCCAGATTTGGAATTCAGGAACAGAAGAAAGAGATTCTTTTCAGAGAGATAGATTAAATTTAAAGGCATGGTGCAAGAGAAGTTTTAAAGAAGAAGCTTGGATTGCTGGTTCAGAAGTTCACTTAGGATGGAATAAGATCTGGTGAAAGAGAGAAATGGGCTGTTTGTAAAGATTCTGAAGAGGTGTTTTAACATGATTTTTGGAAAAGGAAGAATGGGGACATTGTTGATTGAAGGGAGGATGTGGTGATCCAAACCTGGGTAGGCCTTTGGAGTGAATATTTGGGGGTATTTGGTATGTAGGGTGTTATTGGGGTTATGGTGTTATTAGTGGATTTTTTCATGTTTAGGTGGTAGTTAGTAGTGTTTATGGAGGCTTAATCTAGGGTCACTTATTATGTCTCAGCTTAATGTCCTTTCTTTTCTCTTCATTTTGGTATCCCTTATGGGTGATTACCTTGTTTTATAGGGTAGTTATGGTGTTGTTATTGGTATTTATTGGCTGTTTATTGCTTAGTGATGCTTATGTAGGCTTAAGATAGGGTCACTTATTATGTCTCAGCTTATTTTCCTTTATTATATTTTTATTTTGGTATGTCTTATGTGTGTTTATCTTGTTTATTAGTGAAGTTATGGTTTTTTAGGGTTTTTAGGGTTTTTATTGGTTGTATGGGTGTTTTAGGGCCTAGAAGCGGCCCGCCTGCCCCTAGGCGGCACCTCCAACGTCAGGAAGCTCACCTGCCTCTGTTTTAGAAGGTTGGGGAGCGCTTCTGGAGGGTTTTTATTCAATTTGGCTGGATTTTGGGTGGGGAATTGGTCAGGGTGGTCTGTGCACTGGCTGTATGATGCGTGTGTGGGAAGATTTTTAGGGAATCATCTTATCTCTTTACTCATTTCCTCTCTGTTTCTCACTGTCTCATTGGCTTGTGTTTTGTTGGAATATATTACTGTTCATTTCAACTCTTTCTAGTAGTCTGTCTGGGACTATTATCTTCACTTTTAAAGGGGTCAAGAGTGTTTAATTAGAGGGTCTAGCAAACAGATCTCCAATTTGCTGCAACAGGTAAATCTCACTTGTTTTTCTAAAGGGACAGGGGTTATTTTTTCTGGTTTTACTCCAACTCCCTTGGTCAAGGCCTATAGCTAGTACTATATGGTTGTCTACAACATTACCCCTTTTATGATATTATTAAATAAAGGTAAAAAAATATGAAAATGATTTGTTTTACGAAAAATAAATTGATATACAAAAACAATAAGAGGGATAAAAAGGTAAAATTAAAGGGATCAATTATGAAATAAAAAATTAAAATAAAATTACTGCCATCAAGAGCAAGTAGACATGTTGGGGAAAATGCCCACCAGTGAGGCTAAACTTGGACTATCATTGTTTTTTTGAAAAACAAAAAAGTGCCAACCTGAGGTTTAACAAAACTTCAGCAGAACCATTTAGCTATATCAAACAACTTCTAGTGCAATTATTGAGAGATAATTGATCACACCAGACTGCATGTGACCAAAAGTGTCTAGCACAAGTTTTGCCGAACTTGTGCTGGACACATTTATGACAGAGAGTAGCTAGGGTAGAATTTTTTCTCAGTTAATCTGGTATTTCTTATAAACATTTCCATTGGTATTTGATCTTTGTGCCTCACTCATATATATCATTTGATTAATTTATTGTCAACATTATATTATTAATATTATAAGTATAGAAAAAAATCATGCGCCAAATGCATAACAGGTGATGTTACACCTTTTATAATATTATGAAATAAAAGTAAAAAATATGAAAATGATTAGCTTTACAATAATTTAAATAGATATTAAAAAGAAAAAGAGAAATAAAAAAGTAAAAATAATCTCAAAGAGATAAATTATGAAAAACAAAATAGTTGTAAAATTCTTGCTCTCAAGAGCCAGTAGAAGTGTTGAAACAAATGGGAGCCATCAGGGCTTAATTGTATAAAGTGACCTTTTTTTTAAAGATAAAAAATTATACACCTGAGGTCCGGAAGAACGACAGGTGGATGATTCAGCTAAACAAAACTACTTGTAGTGAAGTTTGATAAAAAAATGTTTTTTTGTTGCCATAGAGAGAATTGATCCCATCAGACTGCACATGACCAAAAGTGTCCAGCACAAGTTCGGCCAAACTTGTGCTGGACACTTTTATGATGGAGAGTAGCTTGGGTGGAATTTTTCTTCAGTTCTTTCATCTTGTATTTATCATAAACATGTCTACTGGTATTTGATCAGTCAGTATCATTCATATTTATCATTTAATTAATATTTTATAACCATTATATTATTAATGTTATTAGTATAGCAAAAACTTGTGTGCTAAATGCATACCAGGTGAAGTTATAACTTCAATAATTTTTTAAAATAGATGTAAATAAATATGGAAATGATTAGTTTTACAAAAATTAAATGGAAATTTAAAAGTAAAAAGAGGAATAAAAGAGTAAAATACAAGTCAAATAGTTCAAATATGAAAAAAATACTAGTAAAATTCCTGCTATCAAGAGCCAGTTTAGGTGATAAAGCAAATGGGAGCCATCAGGGCTTAATTTTAATAAGTGACTTTTTCTTTAAAGATAAGAAATTATACACCTGATATTGGGCAGAACAGCGTGTGAGTGATTCAGCTAAACCAAACTACTTCTAGTGAAATTTCATAATAAAAAAATTTTGTTGCCATACAGAGAATCGATCCCATTTGACTACACATGAGCAAAAGTGTCCAGCACAAGTTCAGCCGAACTTGTGCTGGACACTTCTATGATGGAGAGTGGCTGGGGTATAATTTTTCTTCAGTCAATCTGGTATTTCTTATAAACATGTATACTGGTATTTTATCTTTGTGCCTCTTTCATATATATTGTTTGATTAATTATTTGTCTTAATTATATTATTAATTGTATAAGTATAGAAAAAAATCATGTTCCAAATGCATACTGAGTGATTTTACACCTTTTATAATATTGTTAAATAAATGTATAAAAATATTAAAATAATTTATTTTCAAAATTATTAATTGATATCCAAAAGCAATATGAGGAATAAAAAATTAATTTAAAGGGATAAAATATGAAAAAAGAAATCCAAGTATTATTCCAAATATCAAAGGCAAGTAGAGATGTTGAAGCAAATGAGAGCCATCAAGGATAAATTGTACTAAATTGACTGTTTTTTAAAGATAAAAAGTTTTGTACCTGTGGTTTGGATGAACTCTAGGTGGACAATTCAGCTATATCAAACTACATCTAGTGAAGTTTCTAATCAAATAATTTTTTTCATTTCCATAGAGAGAATTCATCCCATCTGACTGCACCTGACCAAAAGTGTTCAGCAGAAGTTTGGCCAAACTGGTGCTGGACACTTTTATGATGGAGAGTAGCTAGGGTGCAGGTCTTCTTCAGTGCAACTGTTATTCTTTTAAAACATGTCAACTGGTATTTGATCTTTCTGTGTTATTCATATTTTATTATCTGATTAATTTTTTGTCATTAGAATATTATTAATTTTATTAGTATAGAAAAAAATTGTGCGCCAAATGCATACCATGTTATATTACACCTTTTATAATATTATTAAAAATTGTTAAAAAAATATGAAAATGATTTTTTTTCTAAAATTATAAATTAATATCCAAATGTAACATGAGTGATAAAAAAGTAAAGTAAAAGAGATCAAATATGAAAAAGAAAAATTCAAGGAAAATTTCCACCTTCAAGAGCCAGTAGAGGTGTTGAAACAAATTGGTGCCATCAGGGCTAAATTTGACAAAATTTAATTTTTTTTAAAGATAAAACATTTTTCACCTGAGGTTTTGAAAAACTTAAGGTGTATAATTCAGCCATACAAAAATACTTCTAATGTAACTATTTAGCATATTTTTTAATTTTATTTCCACAGAGAGAATTGATCCAATCTGACTGCACCTGAACAAAAGTGTCCAGCACAAGTTTGGCCAAACTTGTGCTGGACACTTTTATGATGCAGATTAGCTTGGGTGGAAGTGTTCCTAAGTACGTCAGTTTTTTGTTTTTCACATTTCTATTGGTTTTTTATCTTTTTTTGTCATTCATATTTATCTTATAATTAATTTTTTGTCACCATATATATTATTAATGTTTCTAGTTCAGCAAAAACCTTCATGCCAAATGCAAAATTGGTGATGTTACATCTTTAATAATATTATTATATAAAGTTAAAAAAATATGAATATGTTTAGTTTTTAAAAAAATAAATTGATATTTAAAATTAAAAAGTGTAATAGAAAAGTAAGATGTAAATAAATGGGATCAAATACAAAATAAAAAATACAAGTAAAATTTTTACTATCAAGAGCCAGAAGTGGTGTTGGGACAGTTGGGGACCCCTAGGTCAAGACTTGGTCTAAACTTACTTTTATGTATAGCTAACAAATTTTGACCTGAGGTTTGTACAGACTTCCAGGGTATAATTTTACAATATTAAACATTCTTTACTTTAATAATTGAGTGAAATATCATTTTCATTACCATAGAGAGAATTTATCTCATATGACTTCATGTAACCAAAAGATCCCAGCACAAGTTCAGCCAAACTTGTGCTGGACACTTTTATAATTGAGAGTAGGCATACAGAAAATCTTCTTAAACTCAAAAGGAATTTCTTATAAGCATTTCCACAGGTATTTGATCTTTCTGTGTCATTTAAATTTACCATTTGATTAATTTTTTGTCATCATTATATGATTAACGTTATTACTATAGTAATAACTTGTGTAAAAAATGCATCCCAGGTGGTGTTCCACTTTTAATCATATATTATTAAATAAAGGTATAAGAGTATAAAAATTATTTATTTCAAAAATTAAAAATTGATATCCAAAGCAATATGAGCAATAAAAAAATAAAATAAAAGGGATAAAATAAGAAAATAACATCTAAGGAAAATTCCCACTATCAATAACAAGTAGAGGTGTTAGATCAAATGTGCACCACCAGGGCTAAACTTGGACTATATTTTCTTTTTTTTTAAACTAAAGAAATTATCCTGATGAGTTTTGAAAAATCATCAGGAGGACATTTTGGCAATATCAAACTAATTATTGTGCAATGATTGAGCAAAATGTCATTTTCATTTCCATAGAGTAAATTAATCTCATCTGACTGCATGCAACCAAAAGTGTCCAGCACAAGTTCGGCCGAACTTATGCTGGACACTTTTATGATGGTGAGTATCTAGGTTGCAGGTCTTTTTCAGTTCATCAGGTATTCCTGATAAACAAATCCACTTGTATGTGATCTTTCTGTGTCATTAATATTTATCATTTGATTCATTGTTTTTCACCATTATACTATTAATGTTATTAGTATTGAAAAAACTTGTAAGCCAAATGCATACTGGGAGATGCTACATCTTTACTAATCTTTTTAAATAAAAGTAGAAAAAATATGAAAAGTATTAGTTTTACAATAAATAAATTGATATTTGAAAGCAAAAAGAGGAATAAAAAAGTAAAATAAAAGTTATTAAATAAGAAATTAAACATTAAAATAAAATTTCTGCCATCAAAGATAATTTGAGTTTTCAGACCAAATTTGCACCACCAGTTCTAGTAATGGAATATATTTTCATTTTTTTAAAATTAATAAAAGTGTCCACCTGAGGTTTTCCAAAAAATCAGGAGGAAAGTATAGCAGTATAAAACTACTTCTTGTGCAATGTTTGAGCAAAAATTCATTTAAACTTCCATTGAGTAAATTTATCTCATCTGACTGCATGCAACCAAAAGTGTCCAGCACAAGCTCAGCTGAACTTGTGTTGGACACTTTTATGATGGAGAGTAACTAGGGTGCAAGTCTTCTTCAGTTAATCTTTTATTCCTTTTAAAAATTTCTATGGGTATTTGATCTTTCTGTGCCATCCATATTTATTATTTGATTTTTTTTAGTCACCATTATATTATTAATGTTTTTAGTATAGCAAATACATGTGTACTGAATGTACACTGGGTGATTTTACAACTTTAATAATATTTTATAATAAATGTAAAAAAATGTGAAAATTATCAGTTTTACCAAAATAAAATTGATATTTAAAATCTAAAGGGTAAATAAAAGGGTAAAATTAAAATTAAAGAGATCAAACATGAAATAAAGTTATTATGTATAATTTCTGCTATCATGAGCCAGTAAAGGCTTCAGAAAAAATGGTCATCATCATAGATTAACATGGATTAAATTTACTTTTTACCAAAGTAAAAAATTGTCTACCTTAGGTTTGGACAAACTTCAGGGGTACAATTTTTCCATATAAAACTACTTTCAGTGCAATGATGGAGTCGTCATTCAGTCTCATTTCAATAATAAGAATTGATTGTATCTGACGGCATGCAACCAAAAGTGTCCAGCACAAGTTTGGCCAAACTTGTGCTGGACACTTTTATCATGGAGAGAAGCCAGGGTGAAAGTCATTTCAAATCATCAGGAATTTCTTATAAACATGTACACTGTTGCTCAATCTTTGTGCCTCACTCATATTTATCAAATGATTAAATTTTTGTCACCATTATATTATTAATATTATCAGTATAGCAAAAACTTGTGTGCCAAATGAATACTGGGTGATTTTATACCTTTTATAATATTTTTAAATAAAGGTAAAAAAATATGATAATGATTTATTTTACAAAAAATAAACTTCTATCCAAAAGAAATATGAGGGGAATAAAGTAAAATAAAAAAAATTAAAGATGAAAATTCAAATCCAAGTTAAATTCCTGCCATAAACAGAAAAAAGAGATGTTGAATCAAATTAGCACAATCAAGGCTAAACTTTCACTAAATTTTATTTTTTGTAAAAATAAAAAAAAAATCCACTTGAGCTTTACCAAAACATCAGGATGACAATTTTGCCATATCAAACTACTTCTAGTGTAATTTTTTATCAAAAATTTATCTTCATTTCCATAGAGAGAATTGCTCCCATCTGACTGCACCTGACCTAAAGTGTCCAGCACAAGTTTGGCCGAACTTGTACTGGACACTTTTATGATGGAGAGTAGCTAGGGTAGAATTTTTCCTCAGTTCATATAGTATTTCTTACAAACATGTCTTCTTGTATTTTATCTTTGTGCCTCACTCATAAATATCATTTGATTAATTTTTGGTCACCATTATATTATTAATTTTATATGTATAGAAAAAACTCATGTGCCAAATGCATACCTGGTGTTGTTACACCATTTATAATATTATTAAATAAATGTATAAAAATATGAAAATAATTTATTTTAAAAATTATTAATTGATATCCAAAAGCAATATGAGGAATAAAAAATTAAGTTAAAGGGATCAAATATGAAAAAAGAAATACAAGTAATATTCCTACTATCAAAGGCTAGTAGAGGTGTTGAAGAAAATGAGAGCCATCAGGGATAAATTGTACTAAATTTACTTTTTTTAAAGATAAAGAATTGTGCACCTGTGGTTTGGATGAATTCTAGGTAGAAAATTTGGCTATATAAAACTACTTCTAGTGAATTTTTTTATCAAATAATTTTTTTCATTGTCATAGAGAGAATTGATCTCATATGATTTCACCTGACCAAAAGTGTCCAGCACAAGTTGGGCCAAACTTGTGCTGGACACTTTTTCAATGGTGGGTATCTAGGGTGCAGCTCTTC
Organism: Hemileia vastatrix; assembly: GCA_030280995.1. Classification (NCBI taxonomy): domain Eukaryota; kingdom Fungi; phylum Basidiomycota; class Pucciniomycetes; order Pucciniales; family Zaghouaniaceae; genus Hemileia; species Hemileia vastatrix. Next base: position 31,193,984 of record JASXTE010000003.1, on the reverse strand, counting down.
TTCAGTGAAACTGGTATTTTTTTAAAATATATCCACTGGTATTTGATCTTTCTGTTTTATTAATATTTTATCATTTAATAAATTTTTTGTCACCAGTTTATTATTATTTTTATTAGTATAGCAAAAAAACATGTGCCAAATGCTTACAGGGTGATGTTGAACCTTTAATAATTTTATTAAATACAGGTAAAAAATTATGAAAATGATTTGTTTTATATAAAATTAATTGATATCTAAAAGAAAAAAAAGGGGTAAAGATAAATAGGTTGAATAGAAGGGATTTTATATAAAATTAAAAATTCAAGCTAAATGCCTACTTTCAAGACTCAGAAGAGGTGTTGGATAAAATGGGCACCATCAAGAATAAAATTATACTTAATTTGATTTTTTAAAAAACTAAATGAAGTTTTCAACTGATTTTTTTCCAATATTTAGTTGGAAACTTTGTCTATATCATATTACTTCTAGTACCATGATTGACGAAATTACATCCTCATTTCCATATGTAGAATTGATCCCATATGGTCGGACCAGGTCAAAGGTGTCAACCACAAGTTTGAGAATTCTTCTGGTCAACACTTTTATGATGGACAGTAGTAGGGTGCAAGTCTTCTTTAGTTAATCTAGTATTCTTCATAAACATTTCCAACTTATTTTTGGCCAAAAATCAGGTAGAAAGTTTGTCCATATCAAATTGCTTTTAATGCCATGATTGACTAAAAATTGATTCTCATTGCCATATAGAGAGTTGATCCCATATGACTGGATCTGGAAAAAGTGTCACCAAAATTTTTGATAAACTTAAGTTTGAAAATTTTATGATGGAAAGTAATTGCAAGTCTTCTTCATTTAATCAAGTAATCCTCATAAAAATTTCCACCTGTATTTGTGCCAAACTTCAGGTGAACACTTTGGCCTTATTAAATTAATCATAGTTCCATGTTGATAAAAATTCATACTTATTGCCATATATAGATAATAATCCCATAAGACTGTGCCTTTCCAAAAGTGTCTTCCTGAATTATGGCTAAACCTCAGTTGGACACTTTTATGATGCAGAGTAGCTAGGGAAAAAGTATTCTTCAGTTAATTTGGTATTCATGATAAATGTATCCTCCTGAAGTTTATCCTAGCTTCAGGTGGAAAATTTCGGAAAGCATCGGTTAGTCACTATCCATCAAAAAATTGTTCACCAAAATTTTGGCTAAACTTGTGGTGGACCCCTTTGATCAGCCACAGTCAGATGAGATCAACTCTTTAGATGGAAATGAGGATGATATTTTGGTTGATCATGGAAATAGAAGTAGTTTGATGTGGCCAAATTATCCCCCTGAAGGTCAGACAAACCTCACAAGGAAACTTTTTAACAGGGAGTAGGTTAGAAAAATCCATTTATCAGAAGTAAAATCTTTTATTGGATAGATGCCAAGGTTTCATATTTGTGTATTATGGTCAGTATTAATTTTGAAAGTGTCTGTTCAAGCGATTTCATTGCCCATCATGACACATTTATTTTTAAATTCTTCAAACTGTGTGATAAAGTATTAAGGTGTCACATAGTATAATTAAGTTCTATTAAGTGCCCTCCTATGATGCCTAAATTTATAATTTTATATCTTACATAATAATTATTTTTTATATAAATTCATAAATATATTATTTTATTATCAAATTTAATAGAGCAAGTATCCTGAATTATTATATATTCATAAGCTTAGCTTAGATCAATTTGTGCTCAATTTGTGCTCAATAGAGGACCAAAATCAAGTTCTGGAAGATCAGCTTGTGCACAATTTGGAATCAGTTGATATTCTGTCTATAATAAATCTGAGATTAAATGTACTTTCAATACAATTTTGTATATTGTTATATAGTGAGAATAACCCTGGAATAATAAGAGACACTCTGGATTTCAAAGAGAGGGGATTGCTAGCAGTTCACCCCCAGATTTTCCGTGGTGGTATATTGAATTAAACAGTAATATTTTGATTTAAATTTTTTCAAGAGATTTTGAAGATCAGAGATTTCATTTTCTTAAATCCACTGGTCATATACACTTGATATATTTTTAAACCTTAATAGATACTCAACTACTTTTTCTTTATTAAGGTGTCTCTTTTTAAATATCTTTTCAATTTATGCCTTTTAAACTATTTCTTCAGATTTCTGTTTATGCCTTCCTGATCTTCTTGGGAATAGAGAAGTATCATTAGAATGGTATGGTTTTATAAGAGAAATAGAAAATAATGGATGTTTTATATCATATGGTGCATATAGAATAACTTCAACAGCATTGTTACCAACCATCTTTTTTACTACAAATGGTCCAATTAATGGATCCTTCAATTTAACATTACCATTTAAATTGAAATATATTGTAGAAATAAGTACTTCATTACCCTTTTTGAATATTTGCTCTTTATGTGCTTAATCCTATCTTTTCTTCTCATACTCAAATGCCTTATTTTTACATTCTTGAGCATGCTTTCTGCATAAATCTTGCATCTGAAGAAAAGATTTTGTACCTGGATGGATATCCAATCTAGGTAATTTATTAAGAGTTTTTGCAGGGGTATTAGGTAAATAACCCAACCATAACTCAAATGGCTTTTTGCTAGTGACAGAATGTACCATAATATTGTATACAAATTCTAAACCTGTGAAAGGGTTACTAAATCATGCATGAATTTGTCATTGTCTTTAAAGTTAAGACCAAAAGCACAATATCTTCTTATCATATCTTCTAAAGTTTGAATCATTCTTGCTGCTAGCCCATCAGTTTGTGGATGGTGTGCTGTAGAAAGTTTTAATTGAAACCCTGAAAAATCCATAAGTGATATCCAGAACTCAGAAGTAGATTTAGGATCTCTGTCTGAGACTATTGATTTGGGGAAACCTGCTATATTTAACACTTGCCTCCACCATAAAAAATCTAAGTCTTTTGCAGAAACCTCTTTGTGGGTAGGAATAAATTTACACATTTTTGTAAATCTATCTACAATTACCCAGCAGGAGTTATAACTCTTATGCCCTGCTATTGGCAAACCTGTTACAAAGTCCATGTTAACTATTTCCCATGGAGATTTTGGTTGCTAAAGTTGTTGTAATAAATCAGCTCTTTTGCCTGTTAATCTTTTAGATTTTTGACAAGAATCACATGTCTCAACATATTTTTGAACATCATAAGGCATGTTAATCTATCAAGCTGTATTTTTTACTCTGGTAAATGTTTTATGGAAGTCAAAATGACCTGCTAATATATCATCATGAAATATGCTTAACATTAACTCCATTATTAAAGGGTGAATTACAATTACATTGCCTAATTTCTTCCTGTAATATATAAAACAATTCTCAATGGAAATTTTTCCTTTTTCTAATGCTTCTTTATACTTTTGTGGTGATGTTTCTATTAAAACACTCATTGAAGCATTAGATGGATCATTTAATATTGTAGTAAGTTTTCTCAAGTTAGGATCTGAGGCATAATTATCAAGAAATGATTGCATGAATTCATCCTCAAGATCTACAATATAAATACCATAAATGTTAATAATCTCTGTTTCAGGAACATAATCAGGATTATCATCATTATTTGGTAGAAGTACTCTAGATAACAGATCTACATTAGAGTGTAAGATTCCTGCTCTATGTCTAATAGTCATCCCTCCTCTGTATTCTTGTACAGCTAATTGCCATCTAAACATATGTCTATTAGGAGTTTTCATGTTTAAGGGTGACTTAACTGCACTACAGTCAGTTATTAACTCAAATTTTTGGTCTTCAAGGTAATAATGTAGCTTCTTAAGAGCCCATATGACTGCCGAAAATTCAAGTTGAGTAGCACCATATTTCAATTCACTATTTCTTAGAGTAAGTGAAATATAGCAAATTACTACTTTTGACATTTTTCCTTCAATAAGTTGTTTTTTATGCAAAGCAGCAACCAGACCAATAAAAATTGCATCTGTATTCAATAGAAAAGGTAATTGGAAATCAGGTAATCCCAAGATAGGGGCTGTAATCAAACATTCTTTCAACTTATCAATTTCCTGTTGTCTTTCATTATTCCAAATGAAAGCTTCCTTTTTCTTTATCAGTGTGGTAAATGGTGCAGCAATTAGTTGGTAGTTCTTTATATATTGTCTATACTAACCACACATACAAAGAAAAGATTTTACATCCATTTCATTTTGAGGAATTCTAATATTCTTGATTGCAGCCACTTTATTTTGGTTTACACATATTTGTAAGCCAGATACAACATGGCCAAGCACTTTTAAAGACTCAAACCCAAAATTAAATTTTTTCAATGCAAGGGTCATTTTCGTTTCATCCATCTTTTGAAATACCTTCTTTCAATGTTTTAAGTGTTAATCATATGTCTTAGAGAACACTATGATGTCATCAATGTATACCATTAACAATCCTTCTATCATCTCATTATGTAATGTTATATCCATTAACTTCTAAAATACTGAAGCAGAATTTTTTGGTCCAAATGGCATCCTGACATATTTATATATTCCCATATGTGTTTTTATCAACAAAAATTTCTGTGAATTCTTTTCTACAGGAATCTGATGGTACCCTTTATTTCCATCTAAGCAACTTATATATTTAGCACCTTTAAGGTTAGAATTTATAGAGGCAATCCTTGGCAAGGGATAAGTATAATCTACAGTAAGTGTATTTAATGCTCTATAAACACCGCACAGTCCTGCTTTATCTTGTTCATAAGAAATTAGCACTGTTGATATTACACAATATTCTAATGTAGTTTCAGCCTTTTCAATAATGTTCATTTTTAATAACATCTTAATATTATCCTCTATGTCTTTCCTCCTTATTGATGAAGCAGTATATGGTTTCTTTTTAAGACTAGCAGGAATATTATCCATATCACTGGTTAAACTTATTTTCATCTCATGATCTTTTACAAAGCCAAGTTCATTTGTTCCATGTGCAAATGCCATTGGAAAAGCTTTAATTAAGTCCGAAATATTTGTTTTCTCAGCTTTACTTATCTGAGTGCCAAATGATGCTTTGAAATTTCTGTTTCCAGAAGTTCCATCTCAATGGATTCTCTTTCTTTGCAAGGAATATTTATCACTGACTCAATGTGTAAGACTGGGTTAAAAGAATTTATTTTAAATTTCCTTTTACTTCTCATGCCTATTGTAAAATTATTATTAGAAAGGTCTAATTTCACAGCAAACTTATTCAGAATGTCATTTCCAATGATAAAACAGTTACTACAATTAGTATTGTCCATTACTACAAAGTCTTAAGTTACTCTAACATAACCATGTTGATGCTTAAAGAAAAGATCAGCTTTATATCTACGAATGGGGTGTAGTACTGGTCCAAAACCTCTCCAATTTTTACTTTGAAGGGGTTCAAGCTTTGACTTATACTCACTATCAATTTTCTGTAATGTTTTCTTTGAAACAACAGAACCAGCAGCTCTTGTGTCCAATACTATATTTACATCTTCTCCAGAAATGATAGCTAGAACCATGATAGGTTTTACTTTAAGTTATCAGCTTGCATATCCTTAATGATTTCAGCATACTCAAAATTCATTAAAGATTCATTTAAGTCCATACTTAATATTTGATTTTCAAAGATGGACAAATCATCTCCCAACATACAGACTTCATTTTCATCACTTTATGAGATATTACTGTCATAATCACTTTAATATTTACTTTTTTCTGTTTCATTTTCAGATTCATGCCAATTCTCAACAATATGTATATTCTTCTCACATTTGTGACTTTAAACCAAGGTTTATTACACTTTTAACAAGTATTAGTCTCATACCTTTTAGGTACTACAGGTGCAGTAGGTTTTTTCTGCTTCTCCTGAAGTGATTTTGAATTCTGATTTTTCAAAGTTTCATTATTTTGTTTAAAAGTGGTGTACCTTGCTTCATACTTATGGTTTAATAATATTTCATTAAAAATATTAATAAATTCAGAATATTCATTAACCATTATTGTTCTAGCTACAACAATGTATATGACAGATATAGGTAATTTATATATTATCTTATCTTTCCATAAGTTAAAATCTATGTTTGGCTAAATGGCTTTTAATATTTTATTTAAGTTCACCAAAAATACAATAGTTTTGTCACTATTCAATGGATTATACCTATTTTTCTCATACAGTCTCTGCTGAGTGAGCCTGAATTTAGAACCTCCAAATTGTTTTTCAATTAGTTGTTTCCATTCAGCCCAAGAGTAATCTTTACCCTCACTCAAAACAGCTTCAAACCATAATAAAGAAACATCCTTAAATAAAGAAATTAATTTTGATATTATTTCTTCATCTGATAACTCATATGATAATTTTAAGTTGTCAATTCTTTGAATAAAATTTTTCCAATCAGAGCTGGCTTCCCCATCATAATTTGGGTACTGATCAATATTTGGCCAGTTCTTCTGATTGATTTTGTTTCACTAATCTTAGGTAAATTCAATAACTCATTTACTCTGGATAAATGGTCTTATATTTCCTCTTGCATGGATTTGTGACTTACATTTGTATTTTCAGACTTGACACTACCACCAGATGGTTTTACTTGTGGTGGCATGGGAAATTATTGAGATTCATTTTTTCCAATGAAAGGATTATTATCATACTGTGTATACCTATGATTATACTGATTCATTAGTAGATTAGCAGTTTCAATCTCAGCTTTAGTTAATCTTTGTAAAAGATCGGAGACACTCTGATTTTTTTGGGAAAAAGATAACTTAGTTCTTGATTCAGATTTCTAATAAATGTGCTTCATACAATTTTTCTAACCCACAGAATTTTTTTGAAAGTTCACTATATTTATTACTTAAGGAATCATATTTAAGAGTTAGATCCAAGTGTTCATTCTTTAATTCTTTACTTCTTTTTGCCAGTTGAGAAATTTTCAATTTCAAGGACAAAATTATATCGCTTGTGAGCTTAATTGTCTGTTCCTCACACTCATTCATTCTATCCCATAATTCTGAAACAATTCTATGGACAGTTGGGTTATTATTAAAATACTCCATGTCTTCCTTCTCAATTTTTTCACTGTTTTGTGAACTTCTCATCTCAATAATAAGTGGTGGTAACTGAGGGTTAAATTTATTATCATTATAAATAGTTCTGTTTTTATTAACAAAGGATAAATCAGATGTATCTACATCAAAACCTAATTGTATTAAGTCCTCCTAAATTTTCAGTACAGATTTTACATCAATAACATTACCTATATTGTAATCATCAGTATTGTGTTCAATCTGAGAGGGTTATCTACTTACTATGGGATAGGAGAAAGCCCTGACTTTTGGCACTTTTTCTTTCTTTTGTAGGGGTGAGCTGAGGCAGTCTGGTGAGGGGGTGTATCCCTGTTGCAATTGTTGCTTGACCACTGCTGGTGGAACCAATCCAACTTTAATTTCTCTACCAGTATTTTTTCCTGGGAATGATGTGACCCTCCTTGGGTAGAGGGTTGTTGGCTTGGCTGCCCTGCCTTTAACTCTTCCGAGGTTTTATTCATCTGTTGGAACCCTACCTTGCAGTTTTTTTGCAACTGATCTACCTCCTTTAGTATGGTAGACTTTGATTCCTCTAGTTTCAAAGCCTTTTTGTCCAGAAAAGACAGTTGATACTGCAGAGGAGGTGAAGTCTTTTTTATTCTTATCTTTTTTAGAAGGGCTTCTTTTTCCTCTATACTCATAGACTCTGGTTGTGGGTAGGATATAACCTCTATGGTGATGCCCTGGAGCAATGTTTTAAGCTTCAGACCTGGTGTTATAAGCAGGTTTTTCACTTACATTGTCCTGTGGAGCACTCATTGTGTCTTAAATAACAATTATTCACCCCCTCAAAAGGGAAAGCCTACATGGTAATTAATAGACAAAAAATATTATAAATACAATTACTAATAAAAGCACTGGAGCTTACCCTAAATTTATATCTTTATTTATTTAAATAAAATATAAGAAAAACTCAAAAAAATCTGTTCAAAATAAAATAATAAGCTTAACTAGAACTTTATAAGGGTGAAGAATTAGCTTACCAAGCTTTAACCAAATAACAATTTGATTGGGTTTTATACACCAGCAATATTTGGGGGGGACTTTCTAGCAATTCCTCAACTTGAAGTTGGATGGAAATCAGATGGAACTCAGACTGAAGTAAGAATTTGAAAATTATATGTCTAAGTAAAGTGTTCCTAACATCATTTTTAAGATTTTTGCACCTTCTTATGATATTTTAATGATTTATAATATTCAATATTATCTAGTCATAAAATAAGGATATAATTTTTTCAATTCTTGAAAATAATACAATATATAAAATAAATGCACAAAATAACCATTCATGAACAAATTTACATATTTCATATTGTAGTTTATCCATGTATTTTTGGCTAAAGAAACTTATATAATAATGTCAGATGGTATCTTTCCCTTCTATACATTTGTGTTCTTTTTTTTAAAATTGAAAAAACTGCTTAAATAGTTTAAAATATGTATTTTTCAGATTAATTTGAGTGTGGTCTTCACTGCATTAAAATTTCTAAAAATAAATCTCATTCTTCATATCTCAAGATTTGTTCAAAGTATTATTACCTATGCCTTATTAAATGTTCAAGTTGTATTCATATCAAGTTCACCAGAATTTCAATACTTTTTCATGGTGGTTTCATCACTAATTCAATGTGGGCTCAAAAAGATATGAATTAGGGTTGAAGGTTGCGGACTTTCTAGAAAGTAGGCTCCCCATATTTCATGGTGATATTTGTCAGCCAGGCTACTAGACTTACCCAGTGAAATAATTAATTAATTACTGGATGAAGCCACACCTTATCATTTTTAATTATTATTTAATTATAATTTAGTTACATTAAAATTAGTTATAATAAATTAACTAATTACAGAATGTTAAAATTAAAAAATTAATTAATTAATTAAATAATTAAAATTAAAAATATAATTTTGTCCCTTATATTTTTCTCTAACACCGTGCTCATTTGACAGGTTGGGAAAAAATAAAATTTTATATTAAAAAATAAATATAAAGATAAAATAAGATTTTAATATTCAAATAATATTAAATATATACAAAAAAATCAAATTTCTTATTTAGGATTGACTTTTACAGTACATATTAAATATATTTATGTATTTCTGACATACTCTGTAAATACATCTTTTTGACGCCTTCTTTTTAGAATTACTTTATTATTTGAAACACTCTTTCTGGAATGTTCTTTTCTCTCTCTCTTCCTACTTTTTTTAGAATTTGATTGCGGTGCTTTGTCTCTCCTTTGCCTATAAAAGGCCTCTCTTTTTGTTGTCTTTTAATCATTCTTTTTACCAACTCATTTATTACAAAAACTACAACAGTTAAAACTTATTTCTTATATTTTATATCTTAAGTATTTACAACAGACGTAATTCTAATCTATAACTTATATAAATATTTAAATCTACCTCTTATTTTGAGTAAAAGAAATCATACTTGATTGAGAAATACGTACCTAATCATTTAGAGTCAAAGAAATCCTTAAAATCTTCATATTACACCGTACCAAAGCTTCTAGACCAAAAGTGAACCTTGACAATTGGGATCCTTTCCGAAATATTGACGGCGCAATATTACTTGAGGTGTAATTGAGGGGACCATCGGCGTACAAGTACCTGTAAAGGACGAGTGGAGGCGAGAAAACGATGAACGTCATACGTCACGTGATAAAAGTTTTTGCTGCAAACGGGAATCGAACCGCGCTCCAAAACTTAAGCTCATATACTGACTAAAGATTGTATATATTGTGGTAATTATTGTTATTACTATTTGTGGGTTACTCTTCACTCTTCATTTGCTACGTATTTCCTTTTACTCAGCACTCTGTAAGTGGCATTAATTTTTCTCATTTTGCAGGGGGAGGTGTCTGGTAACTTGTAATTTAATTTTATTATTATATTTTTTTTATTTTTCCTGGTTGACAATAATAGAGCAATAACTGTTCTTAGTCCCAGAAGTAATAAAATAATTATATTTTAATATTAATTATCATTTTTCAGTTGACAATTGTCCTGATTAATTTGAATTTTAATTGTTCCAGTTGACAAATTGTCCTGATAATAATATTTTTTATTAATAATTATTATAATTTTTCAGTTGACATTTGTCCTGATTAATTTAAATTTTAATTGTTCCAGTTGACAAATTGTCCTGACAATAATATTTTTTTATTAATAAATAATTCACATTTAATTACTTCAGTTGACTTTGAGTCCTGGTAATCCAATAAATCTTTTTAATTAATAAAACTCATATTTAATTACTTCAGTTGACATTAAGTCCTGGTAGTTAAGTGATCAGTAATAAAATTTTAAAATAAAACTTCATATTTAATTACTTCAGTTGACATTAAGTCCTGGTAGTTAAGTGATCAGTTAAAATAATTTTTGTAAATTAATAAAGATTCATATTTGATTATTCCAGTTGAAAATATATCCTGGTAATAAATTATTTGATTTAAATCCTGAAAATAAAAATTAATAGAAATTCTAATTTATTTCTACAGTTGATTGTATTATCCTGGATTTAAATTTTTTTTTTATTATTAATTTTATTTAAGTTGATTTTTATCCTAAAAAGATTTCTTTATTATTTTTATTTTATTTCTGTTAAATAAAAATTAAAAATAAAGACTAATTAATTTTTGTCTCTTTCCTTCATTTCAGTAGAATCTTAAAATGACTGATCAAAGTGGTTTTGCTGCACGTGAAGAAGAACTAGACTTAATTGATTATGATGAGCCTACTTCTGTAAGTTCTCCTTTAACAAGAAGAATTTCTCAAACTAATAAATCCTTGCCCCAAACAGGATGTAGAAATGGAAGAAGTAGAAATCCTAGTGGACAATACTCAGGATCAGAAGCCCATGACAAACCCACCAGAAGAGCTTCCAAAAGGCTTCAGGATAAAAAAGATGCTGTTGTCTCAGCAGGTAAAGAATCTGTCAACCCACATAAAGGAGTTAAGGACAGACAGCTTGAGACTAAAGGTAAGGTTAGATGCCTTGGAAGAAAAGGTGAAAATAACAGATACTTTTCTCCAAGAGAAGAAGAAACCTCTTCCTCCCAGGGATCAACAACAATTGGCTCCCCAATCCCAAGAGATGGTGGAAGTGTCCAAGTGGCAGTGGGACTGGCTAAACACTCAGTGGGACTACTTGGCTCAAAACCAGCATCAGTTACCTCAGGTAGGTCCATCAAGGCCCACCCAGGCCAACCCCACTCCTCCCCACCCTTATCAAGGAGGCAAAAGAAGAAGGAAGCCCAATATGGTGATACCCAGAAAACCCTGGTACATCCCTCTATTGATTCTCAAGTGCCTTTTCTTGTGGCTGACTCTGTCCCTTTAGGTAAATCTGGAAGGCATGATGAAACCTTGAGACCTATAGAGGCTGGGAATAGTAGACAGATATCTCATGTATCTAATCCATTACTTTTAATTGCTACCTCAATGATTAATCCTGATATGGCTGTGATTGATGAAACTCTTGACCCTGAGTTCTATGAGAATCTGGAGAGTTACTCAGTCTCCTTATTGAGAAACACTCCAGATGTAGCAAGAATTAATGATGAGCACTTGAGAGATATTATTGCCAAGCAAAATCATATAATGACCAATATGCAATTTACTCAGAGATATAATAGTTTGTTAACTGATCAGGGTTATCAAGCATTAAAAAGTGAAGCACAGAGAGTCTCTGATGAATTGTCTCATTACAAAGCAACCCATGAAAAGAAAGTTGCTTTATGGCAAAATATAAAAAATGATTTGTCTAAACTAAAAGATACTGTATCTGCCTGTTGCCAGGAGGTAGAGATAGATAAGATAAATCTGAAAAGATTGAGTGACCATTTGTCATCTTTTCAACATAAAAATTAATTATCTTTTGCAACTATCAATGAAAGTTTATCTAGTCTTCCAAGAATGAAAACAAGACTAACAACCATTGAAGAAAAATTAAACTCATTGTTAAATGACCAAAAATATTCTGACATTTCTGTGAAGGAACATATAGTGCAGGATGCTCAACCAGTACCTGTGGCTAGTTCATCTAAAATAAAAATTGATCCAGAAATACCTGTTGATAACACTGAGTTTCCATCAAAAACTGATGATGCACCAGGATCTGCAACAGAAGGATTAAACAATGAGATTTCAGCACAATTAGAGAAATTACAGCTGCTTCTTACTCAGAAACAAGCTAGTACTAAGGAGACTCCTTCAAATCAAAAGAATTGGCCAAAACTTGACCAGTACCCAACATTTGATGGTGATTCTTCTTCTGATTGGCAACAATTTATTTGCAGAATTGATAATTTAAAAAATTCTTACAAACTCCCAGATGAGGAAATTTTGTCCAAGTTAATTTCTTTGTTCACTAATGTTGCCCTGATGTGGTATGAATCTGTTCTCCTGGATGGGAATGACTACTCATGGGAGGATTGGAAGAAATTAATTAAAGCACAATTTGGTGGCTCCAAGTTCAGAATGGCTCAACAAAGGCAGTATGAGGAAACTAGATATAGCTCTTCTACTAATAAACCTATTGAGTTTTTAATGAAACTTGTAAAAATCTTAAGGGCAATGGACCCAAATATGGAGTTTGACTTATGGAAGGACAGGATCCTCTATAAATTACCAATGTCTCTGACAGACTTGATTGTGGCTAGGACTGAGTTCTCCAAAGAACCCTCTTCTTTCATTAATACTTGCAATGAGATACTTCTAAACAATAATTATGATGCAAGAAGATTCATTCTTAGGACCCCTTTGGAGAAACCCTCCAATTACCAACAAAAACCTCTTGAAAAGGTTGGTAAACCTTCTGCCCCTTTTGCACCAAAGAAGTATGCAATAAACACTTGCTTCAAGTGCAACAAACCTTGGCAGAAAGGCCATGTTTTTCACAGGAAGATAAATCTTGTAGAACAAACAGAGGAGCATGCTGATGACACAGTGGCACTGGATGATACATCAAGTGATTGTGCCAGCAATATTTCATATGAATCTCAACAAGAAATCTTGATGCTGGAAGAAGATATTCATTATTTAAATACTATTGACATTGATAATAATGATTTATCTACAGTTGAAGATGCTGATATCATAAAAAACATTGAGGATAACTCAATTGTTATTGCCCCTCTTAAGGCACCAGTCTTGATCAATGGAACCAGCATTGAAGTTGTTCTGGATTCTGGAGCTGGAGGAAGTGTAGTATCTGAAAGAGCACTTGCTTCAGTAGATCAAGACTATAAATCTAAACTGTTGCCTATCATTTCTGAAAATTGGAGAGGGTATGGCTCTGTTTTGTCCCCCATTGGTAAATACAAAGCCACAGTGCTTTTTAAATATAACCATGGTTTTGTAAGAGCTATTTGTGATTTTGTTGTCATGAAAAATGATAACTTGAGCAATTGGTTTATTGTAGGAAATGTTATATTAACCAAGTATGGCATAAAATTGGATCCTTCAAACCAATGTTTCACAATGGGGATGAATGGGAAGAGAAAACTTAAAATTTCCTCCCCTAAAAATTATTAAAATCAGAATTGAAGACATGTAATTCTGTGGTTCAATATAAAGGAAGATCTACAAAGGAAATGCATGCCCTTATGTCTGAAATTAACAATGCTTCTTTTGGAGAACAACTTTTTGGTGAGGATAATGATTCCATCATTAACTTGATAAAATCTTTTCCTATGGCCTTTGCTCATGGGTCACATGAACTGGGATTAGTTAAAGAGGAAATGAAACTTTCATTGTCTTGCCCATTAACTGATATACCACCTAGTTTAAAGAAGAAGCCTTATCCTGCTTCTCCCACAAAGAGAAAAGATATTGAAGATAATATCTCTACCCTTTTAAAAATGAATATTATTGAAAAGGTAGTTGAAACACCTAAATATTGCGTTATCTCACCTGTCCTAATTTCTTATGAGAAAGATAAAGCCAGGTTATGTGGTGATTATAGAGCACTAAATACTTATACTGTTGATGATATCTATCCTTTACCTAGAATTAGCTCTATACATGCTACTTTACAGGGTGCTAAATATATCAGCTGTTTGGATGGTAATAAGGGATATCACCAGGTACCTGTTGAGAAAAATTCTCAGAACTTTCTGATTATTGCCACTCATATGGGTATTTATAAGTATATTAATATGCCATTTGGCCCTAAAAATGCCCCTTCAGTTTTCCAAAAAGTAATGGATAACACATTCCATCAAGAGATAATTGAAGGTTGGCTGATAGTTTATATTGATGATATCATTATATTCTCAAAAACATTTGAGGACCATCTCAAATACCTGTGTAAAGTATTTGAGAAAATGGATGAAATAAATATGACACTTGCTTTGAATAAATGTAGATTTGGTTTCCATTCTTTAAAAGTTCTTGGTCATGTTGTTTCAGGCTTACAGATATGTGTTGACCAGAACAAAGTGGCAGCCATACAACAGGTGAAAGCTCCTACAACAGTGAGAGAGCTCCAAAGTTTTTTGGGAATGTGTGGATACTATAGACAGCATATTAAAAATTACCAAGTCATAGCTTTACCCCTTACCCAATTAACTAGAAAGGATGTCGCTTTTGTCTGGAATAGTGAAAGACAAAGAGCTTTTGACACTATGAAACACTGTTGGATGTCAGCACCAATTCTTGCTTTACCTGACTTTTATCAACCATTTGTTTTGTACACTGATGCCAGTTTCATTGGTCTTGGTGCTGCCTTCCATCAAAAACAACTGATAAATGATAAAGTTTCACAAGTAGTAATTTGTTATATTTCAAGAACCTTGAGAAATAGTGAATTGAAATATGGTGCTACTCAATTAGAGTGTTTAGCTGTAGTATGGGCTCTAGAAAAGCTTCATTATTACCTAGATGACCAGAAATTTGAACTTGTCACTGACTGCAGTGCAGTTAAATCCCCTTTAAACTTGAAAACACCTAACAGACATATGTTCAGATGGCAGCTGGCTGTTCAAGAGTACAGAGGGAGAATGACAATTATTCATAGGGCTGGTATGTTCACTCAAATGTGGATATGTTATCAAGGTTACCTTTACCAAATGATGGCTCTAATCCTGCTTATGATCCTGAGGATGAAATTATTCATATTCAGGGGATATATGTGGTTGATATGGAGGAAGAGCTATTACAGCTTATTCTGGAATCACATGATAAGGACACTGACTTGAAAAAGTTATGCACCATATGAAATGATCCAAAGAATGCTTCAATACAAGCATTAATTAAAACCCTTCCACCAAAGTACCAAAAAGCTTTGGAAAAAGGAAAATTTTCAATTGATGAAGGATATCTATATTATAGAAGAAAGTTGAGTAATGTTATTGTTATTCCTCCTTCTATGAAAGAAATCATCTTGAAAATTTGTCATGATGACATATTAGCTGGACATTTTGATCTTGACAAAACAATTATCAGAATTAAGAACACTGCTTGGTGGGCTAATATGTCTGAGGACACAAAATTATATGTTAAATCCTGTGATTCATGCCAAAAATCAAAAAGATTAACTGGTAAAAGAGCTGGATTAATGCAACATATTGAACCTCCTGATGCTCCATGGCAAATAATAAACATGGATTTTGTAACAGGATTACCTATTGCTGGTAAAGACAGTTATAACTCTTGTTGGGTTATTGTGGACAGATTCACAAAAATGTGTAAATTTATCCCTACCCACAAGGATGTTTCCACTAAAGAATTTGATTTCTTATGGTGGTCTCATATGTTTAATACTGCTGGTTTTCCCAAATCCATAATCTCTGACAGAGACCCTAAATTTACTTCTGAATTTTGGATGTCTCTGATGGATGTTTGTGGTTGTGATCTGAAACTTTCTACTGCCCATCACCCTCAGACTGATGGTTTAGCTGAAAGAATGATTCAGACTTTAGAGGACATGATAAGAAGATATTGTTCCTTTGGCCTTGAGTATAAAGATAATGACAGATTCACTCATGATTGGATTACCTTACTTCCTGTGTTAGAATTTGCTTATAATAGCACTGTTCATTCTGTTACTCAAAGAAAGCCTTTTGAGCTCTGGCTTGAATATGTTCCTAATACTCCTGCCCAAATTCTCAATAACAAAATACCTAAATTGGATATACATCCTGGTGTAAAATCTTTTATTCAAATGCAAAAACTATGTAGTAATCATGCTCAAAAATGTATTGAAAAATCATTTGAATATGAGAAAAAAAGATGACACAAATCCCATAAAGAATACACTTTTAAAAAGGGTGATGAAGTGTTGATTTCTACAGTCCACTTCAATTTACAAGGTAATAACAAATTAAAAGATCCATTTGTTGGTCCTTTTGTTGTCAGAAGAATGATTGAGGATAATGCAGTTGAAGTTATTCTGTATTCCCCATATGACAGAAAACATCCTGTTTTTCCAATATCTCTTTTGAAACCTTACACATCCAATAGTGATTTATTTCCAAAAAGGAGGGGTAGACCAAAGAAAATCCCAAATGAAATCACTGAGATAGCAGAAATTGAAACAATTTTAAATGACAGAATAGTCACTGCTGAGAAAGGTACAGAATACTTATTGAGATTCAAGAATAAATAATCTGAATATGATTCTTGGATACCTGGGAAGGAGATGTCTAATCTTCCTACTCTAATAAAAAAGTATATAAAAAAAATCATAGCATTTTTTTTTATTGTTTTTTTTAGAGTGAAGGAGTGTCAGCCAGGCTACTAGACTTACCCAGTGAAATAATTAATTAATTACTGGATGAAGCCTCACCTTATCATTTTTAATTATTATTTAATTATAATTTAGTTACATTAAAATTAGTTATAATAAATTAACTAATTACAGAATGTTAAAATTAAAAAATTAATTAATTAAATAAATAATTAAAATTAAAAATATAATTTTGTCCCTTATATTTTTCTCTAACACCGTGCTCATTTGACAGGTTGGGAAAAAATAAAATTTTATATTAAAAAATAAATATAAAGATAAAATAATATTAAATATATACAAAAAAATCAAATTTCTTATTTAGGATTGACTTTTACAGTACATATTAAATATATTTATGTATTTCTGACATACTCTGTAAATACATCTTTTTAACACCTACTTTTTAGAATTACTTTATTATTTGAAATACTCTTTCTGGAATGTTCTTTTCTCTCTCTCTTCCTACTGTTTTTAGAATTTGATTGCCGTGCTTTGTCTCTCCTTTGCCTATAAAAGGCCTCTCTTTTTGTTGTCTTTTAATCATTCTTTTTACCAACTCATTTATTACAACAACTACAACAGTTAAAACTTATTTCTTATATTTTATATCTTAAGTATTTACAACAGACGTAATTCTAATCTATAACTTATATAAATATTTAAATCTACCTCTTATTTTGAGTAAAAGAAATCATACTTGATTGAGAAATACGTACCTAATTATTGAGAGTCAAAGAAATCCTTAAAATCTTCATATTACACTGTACCAAAGCTTCTAGACCAAAAGTGAACCTTGACAATATTAGTGACAAAATACCAAGTAAAATTGGGTTTATATTGGGTAAATTTACTACTGGAAATACCTAATTCTTATTATAAACATTTGTACAATTATTATAAGTGTTCTTTTATACAATCACTGAGTTATGATGACCCACTAAGGTGATGCAGAGCCAAGTATTTGGTTTGCTTGAGATATAATATAGCAAAATCACATCCTAAGGCTAATTGTCAAGGGGTCTTTTGGTCTAGAAGATTTATTCGAGGTTTATACAAGGATTTTTAGTGTATTATTGGACTTTCAAAGGCAAGGTACATGTTTTCTTAATCTACTTGATTGTTTTACTCAAATTAATAAGAGGTAAATTTTAATATTATTATAATTTATACCTTTTACAGTTACAGTGATGTAAATACTAATGGTTATAAATAATAGTAATAAATTTATTTAACTAATGTGTTGTAAAAAATTTGTAAGGTAAGTAAGGAATGAATCAAAAGGACAAAAAGGAAGGGCCTTTTATAGGCAATATGTGAAAGAAAATAACACAGAATTTACATCTCCTAATACAAGAGTGTGAGAGGAAAAAACTCAATTTAAGAGAGTATGTGAAAAAATAAGAGTAAGAATAAATAGTGTGTAAATAAAAGTATATATTTTATTGTAATAAAAACCTGAACCCTTCGGTTCGTCACATTTTAGTGTAAGAACATTTTATTTGATATATTGAATCAATAAATTTTAATTAAAGGAATTTGAAAAGTATTTTTTTTCTTTTTATAATTTTATATATTTTTTAATACTAATTTTTATCCCATCTCATCTGTATTATTGAGCACCATTTTTGGGAGTAAAAATATATATAGGACAAGTACTTATTTTTATTAATTATCTACATTACTTAGTGTACTTAGCTAGTAAATTGTAAGTAATACATAAGTATTTAATAAATAATTAATTATTAATAAGGATCTAAAAGGCATGGCTTCACCTCAGTAAGATAATCAATTATTTTACTGGGTAATTCTAGTAGCCTGGCTGACACTCCCTCACTCTAAAAAAACATAAAAAAAATGCTATGATTTTATATTTTTATACTTTTTTAATAGAGTAGGAAGATTAGATATCTCCTTCCCAGTTATCCAAGAATCATATTCAGATGATTTATTCTTGAATATCAATAAGTATTCTGTACCTTTTTCAGCAGTGACTATTCTGTCATTCAGAATTTTTTCAATTTCTGCTGTTTCAGTGATTTCATTTGGGGTTTTCTTTGGTCTTCCCCTCCTTTTTGCAAATAAATCACTATTGGATGTGTAAGGTTTCAGTAGAGATATTTAAAAAACAGGATGTTTTCTTTCATATGGAGAATACAAAATAACCTCAACTGCATTATCTCCAACCATTCTTCTGACAACAAATGGACCAAAAAATGGGTCTTTCAATTTGTTATTACCTTGTAAATTGAAGTGGACTGTATAAATCAGTACTTCATCACACTTTTTAAAAGTGTATTCTTTATTGGCTTTTCCCCACATCTTCTTCTCTTATTCAAAGGATTTTTCAACACATTTTTGAGCATGACTTCTGCAAAGTTGTTGCATTTGAAGAAAAGATTTTACACCAGGATGTAAATCCAATTTAGGTATTTAACTATTGAGAATTTGGGCAGGAGTATTTGGAACATATCCAAGCCAGAGCTCAAAAGTTTTTCTTTGAGTAACAAAATAAACAGTGCTATTATAAGCAAATTCCAACCCAGGAAGTAAAGTAACCCAATCATGAGTGAATCTTTCATTATCTTTTTACTCAAGGCCAAAGGCACAATACCTTCAAATCATGTCCTCTAATGTCTGAATCATTCTTTCAGCTAAGCGATCAGTCTGTGGATGATGGGCAGTCAAAAGTTTCAGATCACAACCACAAACATCCATCAGAGACATCCAAAATTCAGAAGTAAATTTAGGGTCTCTGTCAGATATTATGGCTTTAGGAAAACCAGCAGTATTAAAAATATGAGACCACCATAAGAAATCTAATTCTTTAGTGGAAACATCCTTGTGGGTAGGGATAAATTTACACATTTTTGTGAATCTGTCCACAATAACCCAACAAGAGTTATAACTGTCTTTACCAGCAATAGGAAATCCTGTTACAAAATCCATGTTCATTATTTTCCATGGAGCATCAGGAGGTTCAATATGTTGCATTAATCCAGCTCTTTTACCAGTTAATCTTTTTGATTTTTGGCATGAATCACAGAATTCAACATATAATTTTGTGTCCTCAGACATATTATCCCACCAAGCAGTGTTCTTAATTCTGATCATTGTTTTGACAAGATCAAAATGTCCAGCTAATATGTCATCATGACAAATTTTCAAGATGATTTCTTTCATAGAAGGAGGAATAACAATAACATTACTCAACTTTCTTCTATAATACAGATATCCATCATCAATTGAAAATTTACCTTTTTCCAAAGCTTTTTGGTACTTTGGTGGAAGGGTCTTAATTAATGCTTGTATTGAAGCATTCTTTGGATCAGTTAGTATGGTGCATAACTTCTTTAAGTCAGTGTCCTTATCATATGAATCCAGAATAAGCTGCAATAGATCTTCCTCAATATCATCCTCAGGATCATAAGCAGGATTAGAGTCATCATTTGGTAAAGGTAACCTTGATAACATGTCCACATTTGAGTGAACAATACCAGCCCTATCAATAATTGTCATTCTCCCTCTGTATTCTTGAACAGCTAACTGCCATCTGAACATATGTCAGCCTAAATATCCTTAGGACTGAGTATTTCTTATGCTTAAAATAAGATAACCTTAACTAGATTAAGCTTATATCTTAAAAATAAGGTTAAAATAATAATATATATTATTTTATTATATATATATATAATTATTATTCTATTATATAATTTATAATAGTTTAAATAGCTTATCCATAACCTAATAATACTTATTAAAGTGTTAATAGAGTCATAATATACTTATCTTAAGTGATATGAAGTAATTATTGACATACATAAGCTTATATGTATACATAAATCTCATATTCAGTGAAATATGCAGTATATTATGTATATTTAGGTATATAAGTGGGTTTTAGCCCCTTAATAGCCTATAACCTTTGTTTTTCTGCTTATTTTAGGTCATATGGACGAAATCAGTGGACTCACAATGCCTACAGAAGCATAGACACCTATATCAGGCGCATACACCCAGTTTGGACAACTAAAAGTACTTCCTTGGATGGTTATTCACGGTTTATGGGTTGGAAAGATGTTTTTGGGTTAATGTGGATGCTTGGGGATGTTATTGGGGGCTTGGACACTTTATTTGTTTCCTTTATATGTTTTTGGTTTCATTAAATCTCTTTTTGATCAGTTATTTTACCTGTTTCTTTATGGTATCTGCTTTTATCTGGGTTTTCTATTTATGGTATGACTCTGTGTTATTATTAATAGTGATGGAGGGTACTTACTGGAGGTCTGGGTGTTGAAACTGCTTGAAGTGGACGCCATGGGGAGGTGATGGGCCCTCACAGTGCTGTAATTGCCGGGGATAGCAGTGACATCATCTGGATTGAAGGTCTGTGCACTCCAGTGGATTTGGGTATAAGTAAGAAGGGATTTTGACGGTTTATTATCATCATTCAATTACTACACTTCAAACAAACACTACTATACAATTATTAGTATTCAGAAATATATTATAAAGCACTTATAAATTGATATTATCTTTATAAAAGCAATAACTATATTTTATTCTTCTATTTTCCACCACTAGCACGCATTTAAATCCAAGTATTGCGAGTTTTATTTGAGTATAACTATTCTATTAGTCTTCCCCTGAGATTTAATCACTAAATCATTTATTAATAAGTAGTAGGACCATAAAATAACACTATTATATCATAATTATATACTAGACTATACTGACAACATATGTCTGTTAGGTGTTTTCAAGTTTAAAAGGGATTTAACTGAACTGCAGTCAGTGACAAGTTCAAATTTCTGGTCATCTAGGTAATAATGTAGCTTTTCTAGAGCCCACACTACAGCTAAACATTCCAATTGAGTAGCACCATATTTCAATTCACTATTTCTCAAGGTTCTTGAAATATATCAAATTACTACTTCTGATACTTTATCATTCATCACTTGTTTTTGATGGAGGGAAGCACCCAGACAAATAAAACTGGCATCAGTATATAAAACAAAGGGCTGATTAAAGTCAGGTAAAGCAAGAATAGGTGCTGACATCCAACAGTGTTTCATAGTGTCAAAAGCTCTTTGTCTTTCAGTATTCCAGACAAAAGCAACATCCTTTCTAGTTAATTTGGTAAGGGGGAAAGCTATGACTTGGTAATTTTTAATATAATGTCTATATCATCCACACATTCCCAAAAAACTCTGTAGCTCTCTAACTGTATTAGGAGCCTTCACCTGTTGTATGGCTGCCACTTTGTTTTGGTCAACACATATCTGTAAGCCTGAAACAACATGACCAAGAACTTTTAAAGAATGGAAACAAAATTTACATTTCTTCAAAGCAAGTGTCATATTTATCTCATCCATTTTTTGGAACACTTTACACAGGTGGTTGAGATGGTCCTCAAATGTTTTTGAGAATATAATGATATCATCAATATAAACCATCAGCCATCCTTCAATTATCTCATGATGGAATGTGTTATCCATGAATATTTTAAAAACTGAAGGGGCATTTTTAGGGACAAATGGAATCCTAACATACTTATAAATACCCATATGAGTAGCAATCATCAGAACACTCTGAGAATTTTTCTCAACAGGTACCTGGTGATATCTTTATTACCATCCAAACAGCTGATATATTTAGCACCCTGTAAGGTAGCATGTATAGAGCTAAACCTAGGCAAAGGATAGATATCATCAACATTATAAGTATTTAGTGCTCTATAATCACCACATAACCTGGCTTAATCTTTCTAATAAGAAATTAGGACAGGTGAGATAACACAATATTTAGGTGTTTCAACTACATTTTCAAAAATATTCATTTTTAAAAGGGTAGAAATATTGTCTTCAATATCTTTTATCTTTGTGGGAGAAGCAGGATAAGGCTTCTTTTTTAAACTAGGTGGTATATCAGTTAATGGAGAAGACAATGAAATTTTCATTTCCTCTTTAACTAATCCCAATTCATGTGACCCATGAGCAAAGGCCATAGGAATAGACTTTATCAAGTTATTGATGGAATCTTTATCCTCACCAGAAAGTTGTTCTCCAAAAGAGGCATTGTCAATTTCAGACATAAGGGCATGCATTTCTTTTTTAGACCTTCCTTTACATAGAACTACAGAATTACATGTGTTCAATTCTGGTTTTAATAATTTTTTGAAGGAAGAAACATAAATTTTCTCTTCCCATTCATCCCCATTGTGAAAAATTGGTTTGAGGGATCCAATTTTATGCCATACTTGGTTAAAATATCATTCCCTACAATAAAAAAATTGCTTAAATTATCATTTTTCATGACAACAAAATCACAAATATCTCTTACAATACCACGGTTATATTTAAAAAACACTTTAGCTTTGTATTTACTAATGGGGGACAAAACAGAGCCATAACCTCTCCGATTTTCAGAAATGATAGGCATCAGTTTTTATTTATAGTCTTGATCCACTGAAGCAAGTGCTCTTTCAGATACTACACTTCCTCCAGCTCCAGAATCCAGAACAACTTCAATTCTGGTTCCATTAATCAAGACTGGTGCCTTGAGAGGGGCAATAACAATTGAGCTATCCTCAATGTTCTTTATGATCTCAGAATCTTCAACTGTAGATAAAGCATTATTATCAATATAAATAGTATTTAAATAATGAATATCCTCTTCCAGCCTCAAGATTTCTTGTTGAGATTCATATGAAATATTTCTGGCACAATCACTTGACTTATCATCCAGTGCTACTGTGTCATCAGCATGCTCCTCTATTTGTTCTACAAGATTTATCTTCTTGTCACAAACATGGCCTTTCTGCCAAGGCTTGTTGCACTTGAAGCAAGTGTTTTTTGCATACTTTTTTGGTGCAACAGGGGCAGAAGGTTTACCAACCTTTTCCAGAGGTTTTTGTTGGTAAGTGGAGGGTTTCTCCAAAGGGGTCATAGAAATGAATCTTCTGGAATCATACTTGTTATTTACAAGGATCTCATTTCAAGTATTAATGAAAGAAGAGGTCTCTCAGGAGAACTCATTCCTAGCCACTGTCAAGTCTCTCAGAGAAATTGGTAATATATAAAGGATCCTGTCCTTCCATAACTCAAACTCCATATTTGGGTCCATTTCCCTCAATATTTTTACAAGTTTCATTAAGAACTCAATAGGTTTATCAGTGGAAGAGCTATATTTAGTTTCCTCATACTGCCTTTGTTGAGCCATTCTGAACTTGGAGCCACCAAATTGTGCTTTAATCAATTTCTTCCAATCATCCCATGAGTAGTTATTCCCATCCAGGAGAACAGATTCATACCGCATTATGGCAACATTAGTAAACAAAGAAATTAACTTGGACACAATTTCCTCATCTGGGAGTTTGTATGAAATTTTTAAGTTATCAATTCTGCAAATAAATTGCTTCCAATTAGAAGAAGAATCACCATCAAATGTTGGGTACTGGTCAAGTTTTGGCCAATTCTTTTGATTTTAGGGAGTCTCCTTAGTACAAGCTTGTTTCTGAGTAAGGCGCAGCTGTAACTTCTCTAGTTGTGCAGTAATCTCATTGGTTAATCCCTCTGTTGAAGGTCCTGGTGCATCATCAATTTTTAATCAAAACTCAGGTGTATCAACATGTATTTCTGGATCTAATTTACTTTTAGATGAACAAGCCACAGGTAACTCTGGAGCATCCTGTACTATTTTTTCCTTCAAAGAAATCTCAGAATACTTTTGATCAATAAAAAATCAGTTCAATTTCTCCTCAATGGTTGTTAGTCTGGTTTTCACTCTTGGAAGACTAGATAAACTCTTATTGATTGTTGCAAAAGATAACTGACTCTTATTTTGAAAAGATGAAAAATGGTCATTCAATCTTTTGAGATTCATCATGTCTATCTCCAACTCCTGGAAACAGGCAGATACAGTATCTTTCAGTTTAGACAAATAATTTTTTATATTTTGCCATAAAGCAACTTTCTTTTAATGGGTTGCTTTGTAATGAGACAATTCATCAGAAACTCTCTGTGATTCACTTCTTAATGCTTGAAAACCCTTTTCAGTTAACAAACTATTATATTTCTGAGCCAATTGCAGGTTGTTCATTATATAATTTTGTTTGGCAATAATATCTCTCAAATATTCATCCTTGATTTTAGCTACATCTCGAGTGTTTCTCAGTAAGGAAACAGAGTAACTTTCCAGCATCTCATAAAACTCTGGTTCAAGTGTCTCATCAATAACAGCCATATCAGGATTTATCATTGAAGTAGCAATTAGAACTAAAGGATTAGATACATTTAAAATTTGAGCAATTTGTCTACTGTTCTCAGCCTCTACAAGTCTCACAATCTCATCTCCTCTTACAAAGGTACCTGGGGGAACTGAATTAGTTAAAAGGAATGGTACTTGAGGATCAATAGAGGGGCTTACCAAGGTTTTCTGGGCAAGATCATATTGTTTTTTCTTCTTCTTCCTCCTTGATAGGGGTGAGGAGGTGTGGGGTTGACTTGGCTGTGTCTTGATGGACCTGCTTGGGGCTTCTGTTGATTTTGATACAGGTAATCCCACTGAGTGTTCAGCCAATCCCACTTCCACGTGGATACTTCCACTTTCTCTGGCTGCTGGGGAGCCAATTGATGAAGATACCTGGCGGGAGGAGGTCTCCTCTTCTCTTGAAGAAAAGCATCTATCTTTCTTACATTTTCCTGTAGAGCATCTACTCTTGACCTCAATCTCAAGTTTTCTGTCCTTAATTCCTTTATATGTGTTGACAGGTTCCTTACTTGTTGAGGCAATGGCATCTTTTTTATCTTGAAGCCTTTTGGAAGTCCTTCTGGGGGTTCACAATAGGTTTCTGTTCCTGAGTTGTTTCCACCAGAATTTCTACTTCCTCCATCTCTACATCCTGATTGGGGCAATGATTGATTAATTTGAGATAATTTTCTATTCAAATGGGAACTCACAGAAGTAGCCTCATCATAATATTTCAAATCCAATTTCTCTTCACTTGCAGCAGAGATACCTTGATCAGTCATTTCTGATTTTTACTGCAATGAGAGTGGGAGAAAATAAGATGAATTAGTTTATATTTTTACTTTTTATTTAAAAGAAAAATAATAAAATAAAAATTTTCAGGATAAAATAAAGTAAAATAATAACCAATTTATTAACTCAAAACAATTTAAAACCAGGATATAATAATCAACTGAAGAAATAAATTTAAATTTTTATTAACAATTTTATGATAATTATTTATCAGGATTTTAAATCAACTGAAAAAAATAATTAATTACCAGGACTTAATGTCAACTGAAATAATTAAATATGAATTTTATAAAATTTTATTTTCAGGACAATTTGTCAACTGAAACAAATAAAATTTAATTTATCAGGACAAAAGTCAACTGAATATTATAATAATTAATTTTAAAATATAATTTTTATTACTTCTAGGACTAAGAACACAATTGCTCTATTATTTTCTACTAGGAAAAATAAAATAAATAAATAAATAAAATAATTCCAAGTTACCAGACACCTCCCCCTGTAAAATGAGCAAATTAATTCCACTTACAGAGTGCTGAGTAAAAGGAAATACGTAGAGAATGAAGAGTGTAAAGTGACCCACCAATATTAATTTCAATAATTACCACAAAATATATGATGTTTAGTCAATATATGAACCTAAGTTTTGCAGCACGGTTTGATTCCTGTTTGCAGCAAAAAATTTTGTCACATGATCTATGACGTTCGTCGTTTCGTGGTTCACTGGTCCTTACAGGTACCTTGATGGTGATAGTCCCAAAGCCTCCGGTCCTCAAGATATTGATGCGCCATTGACAATTCGGAAAGGCTTCGAATTGTCAAGGGGTCTATTGGTCTAGAAGATTTATTCGAGGTTTATACAAGGATTTTTAGTGGATTATTGGACTTTCAAAGGCAAGGTACGTATTTTATTAATCTACTTGATTGTTTAGCTCAAATTAATAAGAGGTAAATTTTAATATTATTATAATTTATATCTTTTAGAGTTACAGTGATGTAAATACTAATGGTTATAAATAATAGTAATAAATTTATTTAACTAATGTGTTGTAAAAATTTGTAAGGTAAGTAAGGAATGAATCAAAAGGACAAAAAGGAAGGGCCTTTTATAGGCAATATGTGAAAGAAAATAACACAGAATTTACATCTCCTAATTCAAGAGTGTGAGAGGAAAAAACTCAATTTAGGAGAGTATGTGAAAAAATAAGAGTAAGACTAAATAGTGTGTAAATAAAAGTATTTATTTTATTTGAAATAAAACCCTGAACCCTTTGGTCCATCACATTTTAATGTAAGAACATTTGATTTGAAATATTGAATCAATAAAATTTAATTAAAGGAATTTGAAAAGTATTTTTTCTTTTTATAATTTTATATATTTTTTAATACTAATTTTTATTCCCATCTCATCTGTATTATTGAGCACGGTGTTTGGGAGTAAAAATATATATGGGACAAGTACTTATTTTTATTAATTATCTACATTACTTAGTGTACTTAGCTAGTTACTTGTAAGTAATACATAAGTATTTAATAAATAATTAATTATTAATAAGTATCTAAAAGGCATGGCTTCACCTCAGTAAGATAATCAATTATTTTACTGGGTAAGTCTAGTAGCCTGGCTGACACTTATACTAAATAATAAGTAATAACTGAGGAAAGACCCACACTTTTCAGTGTGCACTAGTATCTAAGTATAATTTAATATTAAATATTAATGGTGCTACTACTTATTGTTAAATTATTTAGTGATTAAACCTCAGGGGAAGACTAATAAAATAGTTATTCTCAATGTAAACTTACAATACTTAGATTTTTAGCATGCTAGTGGTGGAAAATAGAATAATAAAATATAGTTATTACTTATTTAAAGATAATATCAATTTATAAATGCTTTATAAGATATTTATAATTGATAATAATTGTTTTATAATGTTTATTTGAAGTTTAGTAAGTAAGTGATGTCCAATAACCTGTCAAATCCTCCCTTACTTATACCAAATTAACTGGAGTGCACTGACCTTCAATCTAGATGATGTCACTGTTATCTTAGGCAGTTACAGAGCTATGAGAGCCCATAAACTCCCCATGGCCTTGACTTCAAGCAGGTTCATCACCCAGACCTCCAGTAAGGACCCTCTATCTCAATTAATGATACCACAGACCCATACCGTAAATAGAATAAACAGATAAAAGCAGATACCATAAAGAAACAGATAAAATCACTAATCCAAAGAGTATATATTTAAACGCAAAGCATATGAAGGAACCAAGTTAACTGTACAAGCCCCCAATAAAATCACCAAGAATCCATATTAACCCAGCAATCATATCCCAACTTTTAAATCTGTGAAAATCCATCCAAGGAACCAGATTAAGTTGTCCAAACTGGTTATATGTTACTGAAATAGGTGTATATGCTTGTGTAGGAGTTGTGATTCCACTGAATACTTCCATATGACCTAAATTAAGCAGAAAAATAAAGTTTATAGGCTATTAAGAGGTTAAAACCCACTTATAGACCTAAATATTCATAATATAACTACATATTTCACTGAATATGAGGTTTATGTATACATATAAGCTTATGTATGTCTATAATTACTTGATATCACTTAAGATAAGTGTATTATGACTCCATTAATACCTTAATAAGTATAAGTAGGCTATGGATAAGCTATTTAAACTACTATAAGTCATATAATAGTGTCATAATTATATATATATGTATTATAACCATATATAAAGTATTTTACCCTTATTTTTAAGTAATAAGCTTAATGTAATTAAGTTTATCTTATTTTAAACATAAGGATTTCTCAGTACTGGAGATAACTAGGCCGACATATACTGAGAATTAATTTAAGACATGATCAGTTAGTCAGGGTGTATAATGGCAATATGAGATTATATATAGTGAATGCTGTTTGCTAAATTTCTCTATCCAATCTTATATTTTTCCATTAAGAAAAAAAGATTGTTCATTTTTATATTTTCTTATCTTTAACTTATTTTATTGATATTTTTTTGAAAAACATTTAAATCTATCAATCACTGGGGACAGGTAAAAGCATTAGACTGCTACTTTGTTTATTAGATCTAACATTAGTATGTCTATTAGGTGATTGAATACGTTACAGTCAACAGGGTTTTACTATAACTGAAAAATCTCTTTATAATAACTTAAAGGTATTGTTTTATTACTAAAAATTTATAATGACATTTTGCAATCCAATCTTATATTTTTCCATTAACAAAAACTGATTGATCATTTTTATATTTTCTTATCTTTAACTTATTATATTGATATTTGTGTTGAAACCCATTTAAATCTATCAAACACTGGGGACAGGTGATTGAATACGTTAAAGTCAACAGGGTTTTACTATAACTGGCAAATCTCTTTATAATAACTTAAAGGTGATTGAATATGTTACAGACAACGGGGTTTTACTATTACTGACAAATATCTTTAAAATAAATTAAAGGTGATTTAAAGAGGATAAGATAATATTGATAAATTTTAAGGATGTAACTAACAATAAAGGGCTAGAAGATAAATTATCAACCCCTACTTGAAAAAGACTCAAGAAGAGGGCTTCTTTTTGTTTTGTGACAACTCAATCTACATCAAAGGCTATTTTTTGCTTTTGAGAAGATTGTTAATAAATGTGAACATGTGTTTTGTGTATTTAATTAAGTATTTTTAGTAAAGATTTGCTTTCTTAGTTATATTTCAATATCTATTAGTAATTTTTTATATTTCTTTTTTAATATCAAAATGAAATTGTTCCACCAATTCTTGTATCTCTTTCCTTAGATGTTTAAAATGTTCAGAATTATTTGTCTAAATAACCTACTGATATCTAATAATCTATATCCTACTCCCTCAATAATACTTTTAATCTTTTTATATGTTAGGTTTAAAAACTTGTATTTCTTCTTTGATTCATGACTCTCTTAAATTTGTTATCAAATACCATCTTCATCATCTGATTTTTTTCTGGGTGCAGATCACCAAATTCTTTCTAAGTCACAATAATTTATTTGATTTTTTTTCGAAAAACCCCTCCCATTCTATTTACCATAAGAGAGGGTTGGGATCACCAATTTTTTTCTAAGTCAAAAAAATATTTTTTAAAAAAAATTGGCAATACCCTCTCATGTGTATTTTTAATGTAAGGGACCACATTACCAGATTTTATGTTCATTCCAATAACTAACATGTAAAAAATTTATATAAGATAATTAAAAATTCATAATAATGACAGTTCAAGTAAAATGTGAATTGAAATCATCTGTGACCAAAGTCAGTGGAGTCAAACAGAAGTGTATGCATGAACCTCATGTAGAAAGCAAATGTCCCCATGATTACCATTATAAAATAAATGGCCTAATGGCTCATTAATTTATGTAAGTAGAGTATCATATATGAATTTTCAAGTGTTAATTTATGAAATGAAAATAAAAATATGGCAACCTATATTAGACCCCATAATTTTGTTGGCTACCTAATTTTTTATTTTTTACATCACCTTTGCCTCTTAACTTATGAATTCAGCTGACCAAATCTATACTTTAAGTCATTTTTATATAAAAAAAATGCAAATAAAATCAATCTAAATGAAAAAATAATAAAGTTAGATAAAAGATACCTTAAATAGTTCAAGAAGTCATTTAAAAAGTCAAAAAAATCTTACATGATAATTGAAAAATTTCTAAAAAAAAATAAATCCACAAGCCTCCAAAAATTTCTGCAGAAATGTTCCAAAATGGTACGTAAAAAGTGCTTAAAAATTGCCTTTTAAGTTCCCAAAAAAGTGTCCTGAAAATTTCAGGAAATTGACAAAAAGTTACAAAGGAAGGCCCAATAAACACCAGAAATTTTCAAAAAAAACACCTGTGAATACCTCTGAAATTCTTTTAAAACATTTCAAAATTGTTTCCAATTTTTTTTAAATCATTCCAAATATTTTTAGTGAATAAGGACCCAAAATAGCCAAGAAAACACATAAAAATCACTAAGAAATTCTCAGATAATAATTCCAAAATATTTTAACAGAAAAAAAGACAAAATGTGCCCTTAATCCCCAAAAAAATAAGTGTAAAAGGCTTAAAAAATGTTGCTGAATGATTATTTACTGATTCTGAAGAAATTTAGCAAACAATTAAGTCCAAAAAAGAGAAAACCCCAAAAAACAAAAAAACAAAAAAAGACTAAAAAGCACTAAAAAGCACCAAAGAGTTAGTAAATCTAGAATAAAAAAGATGGAAAACTTTCAGAGGGGTACTTTACGTCTAGAAGATTTTAAATGGTTCAATGGCGGTTATAGGTGAAATGTAACTCAAGATATCAAGATTTCTATGTAGTTATATCTTTTAGTATTATTTGGGTTCTTTGATTATTTCTTTATGACTTAAAATTATGCAGATGTAAGTACTAAGCTAGTAGAAGTAGTGATAAATGATTTAATGTAAGTAAATTGTAATATTTAGTAAGAATGTAAAAAAATGGTGAGATTGAGAGGCCTTATAAAGGCAAAAAGAGGAGAGCTACGGAACCACAAGTCTACATAAAAGAGTGCCTTCAGAGAGAAAATAAACACATGAATAGAAATTTAAAATAATAAAGTAATTTATATTGAGAATTTTCTCATATTTAGTATTTATTTGTATATGTCAAATTTTATTAAATTTATTTGATATACTTAGTTTTTCTGTATATGTCAAAGTAAAATATTGATATTTGATTTAATCATTTAGTGTTTTTTATAGTTTTAATCTACTTTTCAGCTGTCATGAGGATTCTTTCAAGGAATAAAATATGAGGTACCATTTAATTATATCATTACTTAGCTTTACTTATTTAATTAATTAAAATATTATAAGTAGTTTGTCAAGTAAGCTATAATGAATACAATGAGAGGTAAAAGGTGTGGCTCTACTCTAGTAAAAAAGAAATTAATTACTTGTTAAGTCTATTAGTCTGGCTGACACTCCCTCACTCTAAAAAAACAGTAAAAAAAAGGTATGGTTTTTTCTTATTATATTTCTTTAGTAGAGAAGGAAGGTTAGATATCTCCTTCCCAGGTATCCAAGAATCATATTAAGAATATTTATTTTTGAATATCGATAAGTATTCAGTACCCTTTTCACCAGTGATAATTCTGTCATTCAGAATCCTATCAATTTCTGCTGTCTCAGTGATTTCCTTAAGAGTTATCTTTGGTCTTCCTCTCCTTTTTGGTAATAAATAGCTATTGTATGTGTAACATTTCATAAAAGATATTGGAAAAACTGGATGTTTCCTGTCATATGGAGAGTACAGGATAAATTCAACTGCATTCTCACCAACTATTCTTCTCACAACAAATGGACCAACAAATGGGTCTTTCAATTTGTTATTACCTTATAAATTGAAGTGGACTTTAGAAATCAGTATTTCATCACCCTTCTTAAAAGTGTATTCTCTATGGGATCTATCCCACCTCTTCTTCTCATATTCAAAAGATTTTTCAATACATTTTAGAGCATGAATACTGAAAAGTTGTTGCATTTGAAGAAAAGATTTCACACCAGGATGTAAATTCAATTTATGTATTTTATGATTGAGAGTTTGGGCAGGGGTATTTGGAACATTTCCAAGCCAAACTCAAAAGGCTTTCTTTGCGTAACTGAGTGAACAGTACTATTATAAGCAAATTCCAGACCAGGTAGTAAAGTGACCCAATTATGAGTGAACCTTTTGTTGTCTTTATACTCAAGGCCAAAGGTAAAATACCTTCTTATCATGTCCTCTAGAGTCTGAATCATTCTGTCAGCTAATCAGTCAGTTTGAGGGTTATGGGCAGTAGAAAGCTTCAGAAAACAACCACAAACATACATCAGAGACATCCAAAATTCAGAACTAAATTTAGGGTATCTATAAGAGATTATGGCTTTTGGGAAACCAGCAGTATGGAACATATGAGACCACCATAAGAAAGATAACTCCTTATTGAAAAAATATTTGTGAGTAGGAATAAATTTACACATTTTTGTAAATCTATCCACAATAACCCAGAAAGAGTTACAACTGTCTTTCTCAGAAATGGATAATCTTGTTAAAAAATCCATTTTTATGATTTGCCACGGTACATTATAAGATTCAATATTTTGCATTAATCCAACTCTTTTCCAAGTTAATCTTTTTGTTTTCTGGAAAGGATCACTGGAATCAACATATAATTTGGTGTTTTCAGACATAGTAACCCACCAAGAAGTGTTCTTAATTCTAATTAATGTTTTCTCAAGACCAAATTTCTTTCCAGTACTTAATCATGACAAATTTTTAAGATGACTACTCTCATAGAAGGAGTAATAACATAAAACTTACTCAAATTTCTTCTATAATACAGGTAGCCTTTATTTATTGAAATATTTTTCTTGTTCAAAGCATTTTTGTATTTTGATGAAAGGGTTTTGATTAATGCTTTTATTGAAGTATTCTTTGGATCATTTAATATGGTATGCAGATTTTTAAGTCATTATCTGTCAGCCAGGCTATCCCAGGAGCCCAGAAAATTGTCATAATAATTTATTGGAATCATTTAAGGGAATAATTTATGCATTTTATGTAGTTACAATAAAATATTTTATTATATAATAAAAATCATATATATATTTCATGAATAGGTAAAAAAGTTATTATTTTTATTTTTATTATTAAGTAAATTTTTTATTACATTAAAAAAATTATATTCTATAAAATCATGGCACATTTTTATGTATTTCATATTTCTAAAAAATTAATTATATATAAAATTATATTATAAGTTTAATAATACATTTAACTTAAAACATAATTAAAATTTAATTAATAGAATTTATATACTAAATACAACTTATCATATATTATTATCCATAAATATTGGGCACGTTTTGACCCTTAATTGTGTCAGTAAAATTAATAAATAACTTATAACACATATTTAATATAGTAATATTAAATTCTCACTTTAAATTAGTTAAAATTAAATTACTTATTTGTTTCTATTAAACTAATTATTAAATTACTTAAAATAATTAAAACAATTAATTAATTTCTCTTTATAACTGAATTTAACTGATTACATATATTTTGGTGTGAAAATATTTTTTTTGTTTTAATTAAGCCCTTTACATCTTATTATAATACTGGTTTAGGATATTTTTTCTCACAGTTCTCATGGTCTCATATTTATTTAGTTACTCATAATATTATTTAATTGTTTTGGAACTTTATGATGGGAAAGCTATTTACTAATTCACAGGTTTAATTTGTTGTTTCACATTTTTCCCTCAAATTGTATGTTTTAATTAAATACCTTTAATTTTTTTTTCAAATTAATATTACTCTTGTATATACATTTGAGGAGTCTCAGAAGTATCCTTGCCTATAAAAGGGCCTTGGAATACCTCTTTGGTAGTCATCACTTACATTATAATATTTTAAGTACTTACAATACATTATTATTATTATTTTTAGCAATATAAATCTAATATAAATACTCAATAATCATTCTAAGGTTTCTTTAAGTTTATTAATAATAGAAATTTTTGGTTGCGCAGAGAAATCTTTACTTACTTAAATAAATACCTACTACCAAACCAAACCTCAATATTTTGTTATTCCTCATAATTTGTTGTTACTTCTCTATTCTTTAATTAAATTCTTTAATCTTTTTTTCTTATTACCTTTCATTTTTCCTCCTTTAATTCTTCCTTCTCCTTTCCTTCATTTCCTCTTCTGCTTCTCCTTCTTCTAGACAACCTGCAGACAGTATCTTTATCATATGTATCCAGAATAAGCTGTAATAGCTTTTCCTCCATATCAACCACAAATATCCCATGAATCTGAACTATTTCTTTCTCAAGATCATATGCAGGATTTGAGTCATCATTTGGAAAAGGTAACCTTGATAAGATATCCACATTTGAGGGACCAATACCAGACCTATGAATTAGTGTCATACTTCCTATGTATTTTTAACAGCCAACTGCTTTATGAACATATGTCTGTTTGGTTTTTTCAAGTTCAAGAGGGATTTCACTGCACTGCAGTCAGTGATAAGTTTAAATTTTTAATCATCCAGATAATAATATAGCTTCTCCAGAGCTCAAAGAACTGCTAAACACTAAATTTGAATGGAACAATATTTCAATTCACTATTTCTCAAGGTTCTTGAAATATAAAAAATTAATACTTCTGATACTTTATCATTCATAACTTGCTTTTTGGGGAGAGAAACACCAAGACCAATAATACTGGTATCAGTGTATAAAACAAATGATTGATTAAAGTAAGGCAAAGCAAGAATTGGTGCTGACATTAAAAAATTTCTCATAGTGTCAAAAGCTCTTTGTCTTTCACTGTTCTAGACAAAAGCAACATCATTTATAGTTAATTGGGTGAGAGGTATAGTAATGACCTGAGTATTTTAAATATATTGTCTATATTATCAACACATTCCCACAAAACTTCAAAGCCCTCTAGCTGTAGTAGGATCTTTTATCAGTTGTATGGCTGCCACTTTGTTCTGGTAAACACATATCTGTAATCCTGAGAAAACATGAACAAGTACTTTTAAGGAATGAAAACCAAATTTTCATTTTATCAAAGCAAGAGTCATATTTATCTCATCCTTTTTATGAAACACTTTACATAAGTGGTTAAGGTGATTCTCAAATTTTTTTGAGAATATGATGTTATCATCAATGTTAACCATCAGCCATCACTACACAATATATGCGGTGGAGATGCTAGCAAGTCTTCAACCTGAACTCAGATGGAACTCAGATGGAACTCAGACTGAACTCAAACTGAACCCATACTGAACTCTACTTGAACACCCACCCAAACTGTTCTTCTGAGTGGTGTTCATCCCTGATTGTATGGTTCCTTTATCAATAGCTCAATGTGTGTTCAATCTATGTTCAGTTTGGGTCCAAGTTTTCAGACTTGCTAGCAAGTCCACCCCCCCATATTGTGTGGTGCATCCCTCTGTGTTATCCATAATTTTTAAAAAAAATGAAGGTGCATTTTTGGAGCCAAATGGCATCCTAACATACTTATATATACCCATATGAGTAGCAATGATCAGAAAATTCTGGAAATTCTTCTCAACAGGCACCGGGTGATATCCTTCATTACCATCAAGACAGCTGATATATTTAGAGCCCTGTAAAGTAGCATGGATAGAGCTAATTCTTAGTAAAGAATAGATATCATCTACAGTATAAAAATTTCATGCTCTATAATCACCACATACCCTGGATTTTTATTTCTCATAAGAAATAAGGGCTGGTGAGATAACACAATATTTAGGTGTTTCAACTACTTTTTCAATTATATTCATTTTCAAAAGGGTAGAGATATTTTCCTCAATATCTTTTCTCTTTGTGGTAGAAGCAGGATAAGGCTTTTTCTTTAAACTTGGTGGTATTTCAGTTAATTGGCAAGATAATTAAAGCTTCATCTCCTCTTTGACCAATCCTAGTTCATGTGACCCATGAGCAAAGGCTGTAGAAGAAGCTTTTATCAACTGAATGATGGAATCTTTTTCCTCACCAGAAAGTTGTTCTCAAAAAGAAGCTGTGTCAATTTTATACAAAAGGGCAGACATTTCTTTTGTACATCTTCCTTCATATTGAACCAGAGATTTACATGTTTTCAGTCCTGGTGTTAATAACATTTTGGTGGAAGAAATTTTAAATATTCTCTTCCCATTCAACCACATTGTGAAGAATTGGTTTGAGGGATCTAATTTAATTCCATATTTGGTTTATATATCATTTCTCACAATGAACCAATAACTTATGTTATCATTTATCATAACTACAAAGTGAAACATAGCTCTTACAAAGCCATGTTTATATTTAAAAATACTTTAGCTTTCTATTTAATAATGGAGGACAATGCAGAGCCATATCCTATCCAGCTATCAGCAGTGATAGGAAAAAGTTTTTATTTATAATCCTGATCCACTGAAGCAAACACTATTTCAGATACAACACTTCCCCCAGCTAAAAATCTCAATTTTATTTCCATAAATCAAGACTGGTTCCTTGAGAGGGGCAATAATTTTTGAGTTGTCTTCAAGATTTCTTATGATTTAAGCATCTTCAACTGTAGATAAATCATTGTTCTCAATTTTAATATTAATTATATATTGAATATTTTCTTACAGCATCAAGTTTTACTGGTGAGATTCATAAGAATGGTTGCTGGCACAATCACTTGAAGTAATATCTAGTGCAACTGTGTCATCAGCATGTTCCTCTGTTTGTTCAACAAGGTTTATTTTCTTGTCACAAAAAAGGCCTTTCTGCCAAGCCCTGCTGCATTTAAAGCAAGTTTTTGTTGCATCCGTTTTATATTCAAAAGGGGCAGAAGGTTTACCAACTATTTCAAAAAGTTTTTGTTGCTAATTGGTGGTCTTCTCCAATGAAGGTCTAGGTTGAGCCTTCTAGAATAATACTTGTTATTTAAAAGGACCTTGCTACAAGTATTAATACAAGAAGAAGGTTCCCTTGAGAATTAAATCCTAGAAGCTATTAAGTCTCTCAAAGACATTGGCAAGTAATAAAGGATCCTGTCCTACCATAATTCAAAGTCCATGTTTGCATCCATTGCTCTCAGTCACTTTAAGACATTGGTAATTTATAAAAGATCCTGTCCTTCCAGAGTTAATAATCTATCTTTGAATCCATTTCTATCAAGATTTTTACTAGTTTCATAAGGAACTAAATAGGTTTTTCTGTAGAGGATGAGCTATATCTAGCCTCCTCATACTGCCTTTGTTGGGCTAACCTAAAATTTAAACCACCAAACTGTGCTCTAATTAATTTCTTCCAATCTCCCCAAGAGTTATCATTATTATCTAAAAGGACAGATTCATACCACATCAGGGCAACATTGGAAAACAAAGAAATTAATTTAGACACAATTTATTTATCTGGAAGTTTATAAGAAATCTTAAGGTTATTCATTCTGAAAACAAATTTCTTCAAATCAGAGAAAGAATCACCATTAAATGTTGGGTATTGGTCAAGTTTGGGCCAATTCATTTGATTTGAGGTAATTGCCTTGTTACTAACTTGTTTCTGTGTAAGAAGAAGTTGTGATTTCTTTAAATGAGCAATAATCTGATTTTTTAACCCATCAGTTGATGAATAGGGTGCATCATCAATTTTTTCAGAAAATCAGGAATATCTACAGGTATTCTTTGCACTAATTTTACTTTTGAGGAACTTGGATCAAGTAAAATTGGAGTAGCTTGTGAAAGAGTTTCTTTAAAAGAAGTGAAAGAGTATTTTTGGTCAAATAAAAATTAGCTCAATTGTTCTTCAATGTTTCTTAGCCTAGTTTTCACCCATGGAATACTGGATAATGTCTTTTTGATAGTTGCAAAAGATAATTGATTCTTATTTTTCAGAGATGAATAATGGTCATTCATTTTTTTCAAGTTTAACTTATTTCTTTCTAGTTCCTGGCAACAGATAGACACATTTTCTTGTAATTTTGACAAATCATTCTTGATATTTTTTAAAAAAGTAATTTTTTTCATAATTTAGTTTGTACCTAAACAACTCATCAGAAACCCAATGCAATTCACTTTTAATTACTTGGTAACGTAATTCAGTTAACAAAATATTAAATTTTTGAGTCAAGTATATGTTTTTTATTATTTGTTTTTGTTTAGTAATAATATCTCTCAAATATTGGTCATTAATAGTAGCTACATTAGGAACATTTCTCAATAGATAGACAGATTAATTTTACAGTGTTTCATACACTTCAGTATCAATTTTTTCATCTATACTGGCCATATCAGGGTTTATCATTGAGGTAGCAATCAACACTAAAGAAGTATTTACATTAGAATTTTAATTAATATGTCTACTGGTCTCAAAGTATTATCTCACCTTCCAAAGTTAACTTAAGGAACTGAATCACTAACCAGAAAAGGAACATGAGATTCAATGAAAGACTTTACCATGTTTTGGAAAAACTTTGACTTGGTTGTTTTTCTTTCTTCCTCCTCCTTGTTAAGGGTGAGGAGGATTTGGATTGAACTTTGGGGGCTTGGAGGGACCTTCCTGAGGAGCTTGCTGCATTTTCTGGGCTTGGAGGGAGACCCATTGAGTTTTGTGCCTGTCCCACTGCCATTTGGACACTTCCCCCTTTTCTTGTTGCTGAGGAGACAGCTGTGGAGGGGATTTAGCTACTTGTAGATGTTTTTTCTCTCTTGAAGAAACATCTCCATGATTTTTATTTTTTCTTCTAATGCTTCTACCTTTAATGTTAGACTGAGGTTTTCTGATTTCAACTCCTTGACATTAGTAGAAAGGTTTTTCACCTGCTGTTGTAATGGCATCTTTTTAATTTTGAAGCCTTTCAGAAGTTCTTCTGGGGGGATCACCTGGGGCTTGAGCCCAGGGGAGTTTTTTCTTTTTTTATCTTCACCTCCTGCATTTCTACATCCTATTTGGTTAAATAATTGATTAATTTGAGCAAGTTTAGTAGTCAAAGGAGAACTTACAGAAGTCTCATCATAACTAATCAGGTCCAATTCCTCTTCATGGGTAGTAGAAAAACTTAAATCAGCCATTGTTTCTATAACTTCATCTGAAAAAAAAATATTAATATTTTATCAGTTATTATTTATTTTGATAAAAAAAGTAAGAGATAAAATTAAAATATTTCAAATATATGATAAATAACCAGGATTACAAATCAACTTAAATAATGAAAATATAACAATTTCCAGAGCAAAAAATCAACTGAAAAAATAAAATAATATATAAATTATCAGGACCAAAAGTTAACTGAAATAAGAAATATAAATTTTTTATAAAATAATAATTTATATATTGATATTTAATTACCAGGACTATGTGTAAACTGAAATAATTTAATATAATTTTCAAAATAATTAATTTATATACTATTATTATTTTAATACCAGGACTAGTTCTCAACTGAAATAATAAAATAATATTTTAATTATCAGGACAAGTGGTCAACTGAAATAATTCAAAAAAAAGTATATAATATAGTTAATTAATTTAAATTATTTTACTTCTAGGACTAATAACATATATTCTCTATCTTTATCAACTAAGAAAAGAAATATCAAATACCTGACACCTCCCCCTGTAATGTAGCAATTTGATGCCAACTACAGAGTTCTGAGTAAAAAAGATATACATATAATATGAAATATGCAGAGTGAGACCTACAGATAATAACTGCTGTAGTCACTACAAATATATAAGACAGTTAGGCTTATAAAAGCCTTAAATTTGGGGCAAGGTTTGATTCGCAGTTGTGGAAAAAAAGGTTAGTCACTTTGTGGTCTTCCAACATTGGAAGAGGCCTTTGTTAGGTTATTTGGTGCTGTTTGTGTATGTCTTAATTGAGATTGGTTTAAGAATTAAGTGTTTTTTTAGTTTTATTCAGTGAATATTGGGACTATGGGTATTTGGGCACTACCATTGGATATCCCCAGTTGTTCTTTATATTTGATGTTTTGATGATATCTTTTATATTCCAAGTTTTAAGAGGTCATTTCCTCATTTTTCATTTCTAAAAGATAACTTTAATTTTGTTTTAGTGTTTTACGGGCTAACCTTAGGTTATAGGGTTAAGTGCTTAGTACTTTTAAGTAGAGCTAATTTGGCTCTATATTATATGTCCCAATGTTGTCATAGCTTAATTTTGTGTTTTAAGGTTTTTGATAGTTGTGGTGGATTTTTCTAAGTATTTTGGGCTTTATTGGAGGTTTTTAGTAGCTTTCTGGCTTCAGAGAGGTCCGGCTTCTTCTAGGCAGGCCACCCACATCAGGTGGCCCACCCCCCTTGGTTATAGAAGGCTGGGGAGAGTTTCTAGAGGGCGTTTATTCTATTTGGCTGCCAGAAGCAGCAAATTTGTTGCTGTGCATGATTTTTTTAGGTGGTGGTCTGTGTGTAAATATTGATTAAGACAGTTTGGGGCAGCCTTAATTATCATACAACCATCTGGTAATTATATCATTGTTTCTCACTCAGCTTTCACTGTTTTTTGGTTACAATTAGCTGTGTTTATTGCAAGGTTAGTTATTCATTTAACTCAACTTTGAAGCTGGTTTCTCTGGTGTAGCTTTACAACCTGCATCAAGTATTATTTCTGTTTTCTGTGCAACAAGTGCACAGTGTTTTGTTTTTCTGGTGTGGATCATTCTGCATTTCAGGTTTCTGGTTTTTTGGTTCTCAGTGGTCTGCTATTGGCTACTGTATTGACTTGTAAAACAATCAAGAAGTGTGTTGGAAGGGGTATATTAACAGTTTCTACTTTTCGGTAGCAAATAAATCTCACCTAATATTTCTCAACAGGAATGAGGTTTTTCTCTACAGTTTTACTTCAACTCCTTTGGTCAAGGCCTATAGCTAGTACTATAATATTGTCTACATTTCTGGCATCCCACCGTGGGGTAGGATTTGTTAGCTTTTTGGACTTTCTGTTACTTTCGGACACTCTTCTGTGGTTGAAGATTGGTTTTCTGGAATCTATTTGACCATGGCTTCTGGACCCTCTTTCTCTAGTGGTGGCAGTGGTGGATCTGGCTCACCTGAGGATGGTAATCATCCTGTTTCTGTTAGGCCTTCTGTCAGTATCAGGTGCTGGAAGGGGCCTATGTTTATGGGGGAGGATGTGAAGTTGTTTCTGGAGCTGTTTGAGGCTTCTGGGAATGTGGATGGTACTTCTCTCTTGGAAATGGTGAAGCAAGTCATCTTCTATATTGGTGACAGGGCTCTGTTTAAGTAAGTGGCTTCTATGGAGGGTTATAGGAGGAAAGATTGGAAGAATTTGTGTCTGCAGATGACAGAAAGGTGGGGATCCATATATTAAATGGTGGATCTCAATATTATTGCAAGTGAATGGCAATCTTATGGAGGAATGGACAACCTCCATACTCATAGAAAGTTTCTGGCTCAGTTGGAGCCAGTGGTGGATTATTTGGTGGATATGCAGGAGTTGGAGAGTACTGACTCTGAAAGGGATATTTTCTGGTCTTCTCTGGCCGGGAATGTCAGAATTGATGCGCTGAAGGAGTTGGAAAGGAATGATAAGCTGAATATTATTCCTAATGGGAATCAGAAGTTGCCTGTTCTCTCTGTGTTGAAGGAGTTTGTGGAGGGTCATCTGAAACTGTTGGCAGTCAATTATTTCCAAGAAGCTAGCCCCAAGTATGTTAAAAAGTTCAGTTAAGCTTTTGCTGAAGATGTTGAGGAATCTAGGAAGAAGGAAAGTGTGAACAAGGGAAAGGCTCCTGATAATCCTGAAGAATTTGATCCAGTGATAGAGAAGTTGGATGATGTGAAAAAACAGCAACATATTTTTGTTCAGGAGGCTCAGTAGGTCAATAAGTCTCCTTCTCAGCTTAGAGATTTTGACAGGAGTACTTATAAGAGTGATCCTTGGGTCTGCTCTTAATGCAGCAGGAAGGGCTGCAAGTCCAATGATTTTTGGGAACTAAATACGGATGTGTCTGAAGGGAAGGTGTTCAAGCTCACAGATGGTTCTTTTGCGAAGCCTATTGATGGTCAGGCTCCAGTGGACTTGGTGAGGAGGAGAAATAATGTTAGCTAAAGGAGGCCAAGGTTTGAAGAGTTGCCTAATGAGCCTTCTTCTTCCGGTAAAGGTGCAGATGATGGAAAGAGAAAGGGAAAGGAGGCTAATAGCGTATCATTTACATATTCCTTTGGTG
This sequence comes from Hemileia vastatrix, assembly GCA_030280995.1. Lineage (NCBI taxonomy): Eukaryota > Fungi > Basidiomycota > Pucciniomycetes > Pucciniales > Zaghouaniaceae > Hemileia > Hemileia vastatrix. Next base: position 31,151,355 of record JASXTE010000003.1, on the reverse strand, counting down.
GATTGGAGTTGTATTCTTGTGGTGGAAAGTCAAGTGAGGAATACTTGGCTGGTTTTTATGATATGGAAGCAGGAAAGGTGGAAAGGTCTAAGAGAAGTTCTCAGGCCCAGCCAAAGCCTAAGGCTTCAAAGGTGGATCCTAAAGTGAGTTCAGCTAGTAAGAAGTACAGAAAAGAGGAACTTTAAAAGATGTACAAGGGTATGGCTGTTATAGGTCCCCCTAGTTTTTGAGAATTGGACATTAATGGTGAGCCAATGCCTATTGATGTTGATTCTGAATCTGAGGAGGATGTCACTTTGGCTTCATTTCCAAAGCCTGCTGGAGTTAGAGGGTCTGGTGAAGGATCTGGTTTGGTTCCTGTTGATGGTAAATCTTTTGGTGGTGCTGGTCCTCAAGAATCTTCTAGGACCAAGGTAGTGAAGCAAGGGGATCACTTTGAGAGGCCAGTGGTTTCTGTCCAAGTTAATTTTATGGAATCTATCCTGGAAAGTATGAATCAGGGTCAGGGTTCCTTTACTTATGGGGAGTTGTATGGTATCAGTCCAGGGTTGTCTGCTAGGCAGAAAAAGTTGTTGACCAGGAGAAGGGTTACTTCTAGGGAGGTAGAATACATTTGTGATTCTGCTGAAAAATTTGTTTAGGGGTTTGAAACTCATTTTTCTGCACCTCATTTTTATGTAATTGTCACTCATAATGGCAGGGAGGCTAGGGCATTGGTGGATTCAGGTTCTCAGATTAACCTGATTTCTTTGTTTGAGGCAACTCATCTGGACCTCCCCATCAAAACAGGTATTGTTAGAAATTTAAGAGGGATTGGTGGCCATGTCACGCAATTGGTTGGAAAATCTGAGTATGTGAATTTAGATGTTGGTGGTGCCTCAGGTAAGGTTCATTTTTGAATTGCCAAAGAAAAAGTAATAGCTGTTTTGGGTGGGCCATTATTTATGGAATTTCAAGCAATAATTGGATTTCAATTTTTTTTGGGAATCAGTTTAGATTTAACTTGTGAAGATGAAAGGAGACTTCACATGAGCTTATCATCCTCTGGAGAGGATGGTTGGGAGACCAGGCCTGGTTTGTCTTCAATTTTCCAGTGCATGTACTGCTGTAGGAGGAGAAGAGAATTAGGTGCTGCCTCTGGTTTTTTGGAGTGTGGCTCGGGCTCTAGTGAGAGTCTATCTTTTTTAGAGTGATTAGTTCTGATTACCCTAGTGCTACAACCTCCCCCCAAAAAAAGGAAATCCCAAGTTTTAGTAGGTAAGCTCCCTTGGAGATATATCAAGTAAATTTTCAAATTTTTCTTTTTAATGTTTCTCTTATCTGCAAATACTCTTCAAGTTGTTTATCAAGTATCTGTTCTCTCTCAAAATTCTAAATTATGTCTAATTCAATTTTAAATAAGATGATTGAATATATTATATCTTTATTGAAAGATATACAGAAAATCTGTGGAGTGGTGAGATTTTTGCCTAAAAGTAAGTCCTCCAAATCGTGCACCACTAGGGTTTCTTCGACACCTTTCAAAAACATTACCTTGGCCACACCTGTGAGCATTGTGGAAGCCCCTGTTTTTTTTGTAGGATAGAAGAAAACTCAAGAAATAAAGATGAAAATTTCAAGATAACTGAAGAAAATCAAGAAAAAAATCTAAACATAATTAAGAAAGAAGATAAGAAATATTTTTGTGAAGATTATCAAGGTCAATTTTCGGGCCTCCAGTATGAGGTTATACTGCACAAAATTTTTATGAAAGAAGATCAGCAAGATCAACTTTTGGGCCTCTAGAATGAGGGTAAACTGCACAATTTTAGAAGATGTTATTCAGTAGATGAATCAAGATTTGAAGATTTAGAATATGGAAGTGAAGATTGAGATGTGGAATTGTGGAAAAGCTGTGGAGTGGTGAGATTGGGGAATAAAATTAAGTCCTCACAATTGTGCACCGCTATGGTTTCATGTACATCTTTTAAACACATTATCTTGGCCACACATGTGAGGAATGGGGAAACCATTGTTTTTTGCTCCAGGTCTGGTGGTGAAGATGTCCTGAAGATTGCTCAAGTGGAAGGTGGAGCTGCAAAGTATAAGAAGGTAGCGCAGAAGATTAGGCCTGTCAAAAAGCCTATTCCTGTGGGTTTGAATCCTCCTTTGAAGAGAACCTCTTTTTCAAGAGTTCTGTACTGTACTCCTCTGGTGAAGAATCCTCCTGATTTTTTAAGACAGCTAGGGTAAATGTGGAAAGGCTGAAAGTTGTTAATTTAGGTTTTGATAAGTGGTTTTCTGATTAGGAAAAAAGTTTTTGTTGAATGCTATTGTGTTAAGTGAGAAGGCTGTGGCATTTGTGGAAGAGGAAAGGGGTGTGTTGAAACACTCTTATGGGGAACCTTACTTGATTCATGTGGTGTGTCACAAACCCTGGCAAATCAAACCTATTCTAATTCCAGCTACAATCAGGGATGATTTCGTAGAGATTGTTAGGGAAAGAGTCAGGACTGGTTTATACAAACAATCAACATCTAGTTACTTAAGTCTGTCTTTCTGTGTAAAGAAGCAGAATAGAAAGCTGAGGTTAGTTCATGATCTTAGAGCCTTGAATAGAGTCACTATCAAGGATGCGGGGATGCCTCCAAGTGCAGAGGATTTTGTTGAAGCCTTTTCTGGAAGGTTGTGTTAAGGTTTGGGTGATATTATGGGTGTTTATGATGAGAGTGAACTTCATACATATTCAAGGCCACTTAAAACTTTTGAGACTCCTTTGGGAAGATTTCAGCTCTCTAGGTTGCCTCAAGGAGTAATAAATTCAGTAGTAGTGTACCAAGAACAAATGGCATGGATTTTGCAGGATGAGGTTCCTACTCATCTGGTATTTTTATTGATGATGGTGGAATCAATGGACCGTCCACTGATTATGGGAATGAGGTGCTTAAGGAGAACCTGGGTATAAGGATGTTTGTTTGGGAATATGCAATAACTCTATAGAGAGTATTGTTTAAAATTGAAGATGCTTGTTTGACCATTTCTGGGTCAAATTTTTGTTGTTTTGTTCCTGCTTTAGAAATTTAGGGTCATGTGGTATGTAAAGAGGGAAGTATGATGGCAAAGAAAAAGGTTTACAAAATTCTGTCATGGCCAAGGCCTAAAAATAATACTATGGTCAGTGGATTTTTGGGGGTTTGTGTGTATGTCAGATTTTTTATTAAGGATTTTTCTTTGTTGGATTCACCTTTAAGGAGGCTGACCAGGAAAGATGCATAGTGGAAATAGACTGAATTGTGTGAAGAGGCTTTTAAGAAGTTTAAAAAGGTGGTGGGTGAAGATATTATTCTTCAAAAGTTTAATTATGGTGTTGGCGCTGGAAATATTTAACTTGCAGTGGACTCAATTTATATTGCTGCTGGTGCTTTTTTTTCTCAGAAATATAAAACTGGGAGGACCAGGCCAGTAAAGTATGATTCAGTGGTGTTTAATGAGGTTGAATCTAGTTATTCTCAACCTTTGTTGCAATTTTGTGGTGTAGCAAAAATTTTGAAGAAGCTGCAAACTGTTTTGTGGGGGAAGCATTTTGAGCTTCAGGTGGATGAAAAATCTCCGGTTAAAATTATCAACACACCTAGTCTTCCAAATTCTCTGATAACTAGGTAAGTGGAAGTCATTAAACCATTTTCTTTTACCTGGTAAATAAACCCGGAAAAACTTTTTTGATGCCTGATGGATTATCAAGGAGACCACCCACAGATAAAGATTCTGATTCTGAAGAATTTGATGAAAATGTCACAGTAGTTAGGTCTAGCACAAAGGGTGCTGAAGATTTTTCTCTCCTCCCCCAAGAAGTTAAACTGGCTGGATCTGATCTTGATCCTGGTGATCAGGATGTTTTTATGGATGAAGATGGAGTTGTTGTTTGGGACAGCTCAAAATTATAAAATGTTGTTTTTGTCAGTGAACTTAATTCCCTTAATATTCAGTGGAAGTAAAAGTATTTACCAAAGTTTAGGGATTGGTGTGTTAGTAGTTTTTAGTAGTAATCTGTATAAAAAAAATATAAAAAAGAAGAAATTAAAAATAAAAAATAAAAATAAAATGAAATTTTAATATATTTGCTAATTATTATTCTTTTCTCTGTTTATTAATTTATGTTATTTTCTTTTATTATAATTGACGTTTGGAAGAAGAAGCTTCTGAAAGTTTGTCTGGATTTTTTTGATATTTTTTTTTCTTGTTGGGATTGGAGAAAGAACTGTTTTCCTTGTGGTGTAGTCTGCTGGAGAGATTGTAGGGATTGTAATGGTCAGGAACTGGATTTGAAGATAAATTTTGGGTGGAAGTAGAAGAGGATGGGATGGAGTGTTGGAAGGTGAGCTTAATTATCCTGGACATTTTCCAGTGGTTGTCAAGAATTTGTTTTCACAGGTTCTTCACAAATTCATTCAGTGTCCTATGAAGAGCAAAGGCCTTAAGCATGTTTAAGCACATAATACTTAGGTTTTGCTTCATATAAACTTAATCCAGTGTCAATTTGATTTCCTGAGGTTGGCCAATTCAAATAGTAGCTTCAGGAGGAGGGTGCCAAATGAAAATAAGAATTGGATCAGTAATTGTTTTCCGTCAAAGAAATAGGATTAATTAATTTGGTACTTACATATTGGAAGCTCATCAAATTTGTAAGAGGCCAGAATTCGGATTGTTTCAGGGTTTTGAATTGAGGTAATAGGAGGATCAACCAGGTGGATGTACAGATTCTCTTGGTCATCCTCTAAATGGTGTTGAGAATATGAACTAGGATGAGGACGTTCCTGTGGCCTAGCTGGAGCAGAAGGGATTTTTTTTCTTGTTGATATTTTGTTTGGTTCAGTTTTATTGGATGCAGGTGGTGGAGTATCAGGGATTTTGTATGATGGATGTGGAGATGGTGACCTTGAAGCTGATTATTCTCTTCAGGAGGTAGTTCCTGAAGAAATGGAACTTTCAGATGAATAAGTGGCTGAAAGAGGAGAGGCTTAGATTCTTCATCTTGGTTGAGAGGGAGATTTTTGTCTGGAAGCAGATTTTTGCGCTCTGCTGTCTTCTTGGGGCCCTCTGGCAGGTCTTCTAGAAATTTTGGAATTTTCGGCATTTTTAGATTTAGAAAATTTTTAGTGCATTGCTCTGGGAGCACTTGGAGGTTTCTGTGTGGAGTTTTTGGTGTTTGTTAGCCGAATTTGGCTGTTTTTTGGCTGAATTTGAAGGTTTATGAGCTTGATTTTTTTTCATAGCAAGGCAGGCGGGCCGCCTGGATGTAGTCTAGCAGCCTGGGTGATGATTTTGAAGCTATTTGAGCTGAATTCTCAGAGAAAAAAGCTGCTTCTTAAGAGGATATAGAAGGTCTTTTGAAGAGTGTTCTGGGAACTGATAGCCAGGCTCTTTTGGATGGAGCTGAGTATAAAAAGGAAGAAGAAGGACCAAGCTCTGGGGATCTAGTAAGGAATCTTCAGATGTATTTATGTTTATTTGAAGGTGGTGGTATAGGATAATTGGTGTCTCTGTCACATTTTCTCTTTTTGGAGTTTCAAGAATCACAGGCCCTGTTGTAGAGTTCCACCTCAGGGGTTGGAATAGTGAAAGTGAAAGGTCTGCACATGTGGATACACTTTTTTCAAGAATAGTCCTTTGGAGAAGTGAAGCAAGCAAGATCTGGATCAAAATCAGGGGATCCAGCCATTATCTGTGATGAGACAAAAATTAAGAGAAAAGAGATAAGAAGAAAATTTTTATCAGTGATGGGTAGATGATGAAGTTAAAATGGAAGTTCAGTAGGCTGGTTGTGGGGTATTGTGCATGGAATCGGTTTTGTCTTTTTATGCAAAGTGAGGAAAGTCTGTAAAGACCTTAAACTTAAAAATGTGGTCAGTCCATCAAGACTTAAAACTGAAAAATTGTATAGTCCTTCAAAACTTTAAACTGAGGGTTGTTTGGTGGTTGAGTCCTCCAGGACTATTAGCTTATAATAGGGTTTTTGTGTGATTATGGCAGAGGGCATCCATAGGGGGATGGTCTGAATTTAGTTAAGGAAAATATGGGTGTAACTGATGAGCTGGCAGCTCTATAGAAAAGTTACCCCAGAATGTTAGTTTATTTCTTTGGTCTTTAATGGTTTGATCTCTGGTTCTGTCTTTATTATTTAGGTTTTGAGTCCCTCAAGACTATAAACTGAGGGTTTTGATTCCCCCAAGACTATAAAATGAGGGCTGTTAGTCCCCCAAGACTATAAAATGAGGGCTGTTAGTCCCCCAAGACTTAAAACTGAGGATTAGTCCCTCAAGACTCTAAACTGAGTAATTTCTTATGATTGGCTTTTTCCAGGAAGTCTGTAGAGTGGTCAAAAATTTGCATTTCTAAGTTAAAAGTTCAATCAAGAGTCAAGTGGCAGAGGAGAGTGAAGAGATGAAACAAAGTGTTCAGCATTAGCCTTGAACTAGTGGATGAGGTGTTTCCTTTTCTCAAGGTCCTGTGGATTTCTAGCAGGAGTGGATTGGAAGTATATAAGTAGAAGGTGTTTTTTTTCAGAGAAGTGTTGTTGGAACTTGGCCTTAATAGTGTGAAAGTGGTAAGGTGTTGGTGGTTCAATTGATCCTATATTGTCATCATCACTGTCAGAAGATAGAGGAACTGAGAAGTCATCAGTTTTAAAAGTAGAAGAAAGGAATAAAAAAAATTTTTACCATGAGATGGACCAAGAATGGTGGAATTGTTTTCTGTAGTGGTGTTGGCACTCTTTTTTAAAGGGTTTAATTTGCTGACTAATCTGGGTATCAGGATGGAGGGCCTGTATCTTTTGGTGCTGGTGGAAGATGGACCAGGTTGAGGTGGAGGTGAAACTGTTGAAGATGATAATGGGCCAGTTCCGTAGCAAGTCTTCTTTCTGGATTGGAAGACATTGGCGGCAGGTCATCTAGAATAAGGTGAAAAAAGAAGGTAGAAGGTGGAATAAAAAGGAATTGAAATAAAGAAATATATAAAAAATTTAAAGACTTTTAATAAAGATGGACGGGGATCAATGTGGTTAATAAAGTAAGTACAGTTTTATTCTCTCTGTTCAATTATCAACTATTAATACTAAAATACACTTATTACAACCTTTTAATATTTTATTTTATTACTTAAATAGGCAGACGCGCAGTTTAAATAGTTGTAAATAAAATGATTTTTATAGTGTAATTAAAAAAATATGTTGAGTAGTAAGTGATGAGCATAAATGAAATAACACAAGGCCTTTTATAGGCAAAGGGACCAATGAGGCACTACCACTGAGTATATACAAAATAATAATAGGATGAAACAAAAAGATAAAAGAAAATAATTGAAACATAACAATAGAGAGAAAAAGATTATACAAGTAATTAAAATCCCAATTAAGAAAACAATTTTCACACAACCATTTCCCAAATCATTTAAGTAATATAGTAAGTAATTAAAAAATCTCTGAGACATGAGAACCATGTGAAAAAGTAATCAAATCAAGTCTAACAATATTTTTTATAGATTTTTTAAGTGAAGCAAATGGAATGTTTTGACGCAACAAAATATTGTAATCAATTTTAGTGTTAGTCTGTAGAAAATTAATAAATTGTTTTGACTATGTAATAACTAGTTGAAACAAGTAATTAATTTTTCTACTGAACCAAATTTAGAATTTTAAATCTATTATAATTATTATAATGCATTTAATATTCATCACAATTAAGGGTCAAAAAACAACGTCAATAATTATGGATAATTTTGAATATGAAAAGGATTCAATTATATATTTAAAATTAATGTAATTACAATATAAGATAATTTAATAAGATATAATTATATTATCAACATGTAATTAATTAATTATTCATTAAATACACATAACACCTCTTTATAAGGAATATAATAATTATTTTAATGTATACTTAATTTATATGATAATAAAATTAGTATAAAATTTATTTTAATTATAAAATAATATTTTAATATAATTTATTATGTAATACAAATTTGATATATATATACATTAGCTGCAATTATTATGTCATTTATTAACTCCAATAAAATTGTATGTTTATTACTTGGCTCCTGGGACAGCCTGGCTGACACTCCCTCACTCCAAAAAAAACAATAAAAAAAAATGCTATGATTTTTTCTTTTTATACTTTTTTAATAGAGTGGAAACGTTTGAAAATTCTTTACCAGGTATCCATGCATCATATTCAGATGACTTATTTTTTAAATCTCAATAAATACTCAGTACCTCTTTCAGAAGTGATAATTCTATCATTGAGAATTTTATCCATTTCTGCAGTGTCTGTGACTTCCTGAGGGTTTTTCTTAGGTCTACCCCTTCTTTTTGGAAATAAGTCAATGTTGGAAGTATAAGGTTTTAACAGGTAAATGGGGAAAACAGGATATTTCTATCATATGGAGAGTATAACACAACTTCAACTGCATTATCTCCAATCATTTTTTTCACAAAAAAGGACCCACAAAAGGATCTTTTAATTTGTTGTTACCCTGTAAACTGAAGTGGAAAGTAGATATCAACACTTCATCACCTTCTTTAAATGTGTGTTCCTTATGGGATTTATCCCATTATTTCTTCTCATATTCAAATGATTTATCAATACAAGTTTGAGCATGTTTTCTGCACAGTTGTTGCATTTGAACAAAAGATTTGACACCAGGGTGTAATTCCAATTTAGGCAATTTACTATTGAGTATTTGAGCAGCAGTATGAGGGACATAACCTAGCCAAAGCTCAAAAGGTCTCTTTTGAGTAACAGAGTGAACAGTGCTATTATAAGCAAATTCAAGACCAGGTAATAAGGTGACACAGTAATGAGTAAATCTGTCATTGTCTTTATATTCCAATCCAAAGGCACAATACCTTCTAATCATATCCTCTAGAGTTTGAATCATTCTTTCAGCTAGAATATCAGTTTGGGGATGGTGAGCAGTAGATAATATTAATTCACAACCACATATATCCATTAGAGACATCCAGAATTTAGATGTAAATTTTGGATCTCTGTCAGATATAATGGCTCTAGGGAATCCAACTATATTGAACATATTACACCACCATAAGGAAGCCAAGTCTTTGGTGGAGACATCCTTATGGGTGGGAACAAATTTGCACATTTTACTAAATCTATCCACTATTACCCAACAAGAATTATAATTTTCTTTACCTGCAATAGGAGGACCAGTGACAAAATCCATATTAATGATTTGCCAGGGAGCATCAGGTGCTTAAATTTGATGTAATAACCCTGCTCTCTTACCAGTCATTCTTTTGGATTTCTTGCATGAATCACAAGATTCAACATATAATTTTTCATCTTCAGACATATTAGCCCACGAAGCAGTGTTTTTGAGTCTAATTAGTGTCTTCCCAAGATCAAAATGACCAGCTAATATTTCATCATGACTAAGTTTGAGGATAATTTGTTTCATAGAAGGAGAAATTACAATTACATTAGTAAGCTTTCTTCTATAATAAATATATCCATCTTCAATAGAATACTTTCCCTTAATTAAAGCATTCTGATATTTAGCAGGAAGAGTTTTAATCAATGCCTGAATAGAAGCATTTTTAGGATCATTTAAGATAGTAACTAATTTATTTAAATCAGAATCCTTATCAAATGAATCCAGAATTAATTGTAATAACTCCTCTTCCATATCAACTATAAATATACCATGGATATGAACAGTATCATCTTCAGGTACATAAGCAGGATTTGAGTCATTATTTTGCAGAGGCAATCTGGAGAGCATATCAACATTGGAGTGAACATTTCCAGCCCTATTGATAATTGTCATCCGTCCTCTGTATTCTTGAAAATCAAGTTGCCACCTGAACATATGTCTGTTAGGTGTTTTCAGGTTTAAGAGGGACTTCACATTACTACATTCAGTTACCAATTCAAACTTTTGGTCATCTAGATAGTAATGAAGCTTCTCAAGAGCCCAAACAACTGCTAAGCACTCTAACTGAGTGGCACCATATTTCAATTCACTATTTCTCAAGGTTCTTGAAATATAAAAAATTACAACCTCTGAGGATTTATCATTTATAATTTGTTTCTGGTGAAGGGCAGCACCCAGACCAACAAAGCTAGCATCTGTGTATGGGACAAATGGTTTGTTAAAATCTGGAAGAGCCAATATAGGGGCTGTCATTAAGCAACTTTTTAATGTATCAAAAGCTTTTTGAAAGTCATTATTCCAGAGAAAGGCAACATCTTTTCTGGTCAGTATTGTAAGTGGCAAGGCTATGACCTGATAATTTTTAATATATTGTCTATAATAGCCAAACATACCCAAAAAACTTTGTATTTCTCTTACAGAAGTTGGTGCTTTCACATTTTGAATGGCAGAAACTTTTTTTGGTCTACACAAATTTGTAAGCCTGACACAACATGGCCAAGGACTTTCAAGGATTGAAAACCAAATTTACACTTTTTTAAGGACAAGGCCATATTGATTTCATCCATTTTTTGGAAAACTCTATTTAAGTGAGTCATATGTTCATCAAAAGTTTTAAAAAAAATTATAATGTCATCAATATAAACCATGAGCCATCCTTCAATTATTTCTTGATGGAAAGTGTTATCCATGAATTTTTGAAAAACTGAAGGAGCATTTTTAGGGCCAAATGGCATCCTAACATATTTATACATTCCCATGTGAGTAGCAATTAGTAAAAATTTTTGTGAATTTTTCTCAACAGGAATTTGATGATAACCTTTATTTCCATCCAGACAACTAATAAATTTTGCACCCTGTAAGGTAGCATGAATTGAATTAATTCTGGGCAAAGGAAAAATATCATCTAAAGTATAAGTGTTTAATGCTCTGTAATCTCCACATAATCTAGCCTTATCTTTTTCATAAGAAATCAAGACTGGGGATATGACACAATATTTTGGGGTGACATCCACTTTCTCAATAATATTCATTTTTACTAAGGTAGAAATATTATCCTCAATATCCTTTCTTTTTGTTGTAGAAGCAGAATATGGTTTTTTCTTAAGACTAGGAGGAATATCACTCAAGTTACAGGATAAAGTAATTTTCATTTCATCCTTAACAACTCCTAGGATATGAGAACCATGTACAAAAGCCATAGGGAAAGAGGTTATTGAGGCAATAATAGAATCCTTTTGTTCACTAGTTAACTGATCACCAAAAGAAGCAGTATTTATTTCATTTAATAAATCATCCATTTCAATTGTTGTTCTGCCTTTACACTGGATTAGTGAGTTACAAGACTTTAACAGATTCCCAGAAGGTTTTCTAGAGGAGGAAATTTTGAATTTCCTTTTGCCATTCAATCCCATGGTTAATCAATCATTTGCTGGGTTCAATTTCACACCAAACATGGTTAAAATATCATTACCCATAATAAACCAATTGCTTAAATTATCATTTTTCATGAAAACAAATTCACAAATAGCTCTGACAAAACCACCATTATATTTGAAGAATACAGAGGTTTTGTATTTGCCAATAGGAATTAAGGTAGAACCATACCCTCTCCACTTTTCAGAAGTTATAGGTAATAATTTACTTAAATAATCCCTATCTACTGAAGCTAAAGCCTTTTCAGACACTACACTTCCTCCAGCACCAGAGTCCAGAACTACATCAACATTTTTACCATTAATGATAACAGGTGCTTTCAAGGGTGACATGGCTATAGAACTGTTAGTAATATCTTTAATTATTTCAGAATTTTACACTGAAGATAAATCCAATACACATTATTCAGATATATTATCTAAATAATGAACATCCTTTTCTAACATTAAAATATCTTTAACAGAGTCATTGCCATAGGAGATATTACTTTCACAGTCACTAGAAGAATTATTGACATAAATATCAGCTTCATCAGTGTCTTCATTCTGTTCAACATGATGAATTTTCTTGTCACAAACATGACCCGTTTGCCATGGTTTGTTACATTTATAACAAGTATTTGTTGCATATTTTTTAGGTGCAACTGGGGCAGAGGGTTTACCAGATTTTTCTGGGAGCTTTTTAGAAGGTTTATTCTGATCATTATAAGATTTACCAAGGTAATTCTTTGGTTTATATCTATGTTTGAGTAGTACCTCATTACAGATATTAATGAAAGAAGAATTTTCCCTTACATGCTCAGTGCTAGCCACAATCAAATCTCTAAGAGAATTTAGTAATTTATACAAGATTTTATCTCTCCAAATATCATAATACATCTTTGGATCAATTGCTCTTAGGATTTTTGTTACTTTCATAAGAAAAACAATGGGCTTTTCAACAGAGGAGGATACATATCTAGTATTCTCATACAGTCTTTGAGAGCTAAACTGAATTTTGAACCACCAAACTGATTCTCAATCAAGGATTTCCAATCATTTCATGTAAAATGATTTTTATCTAAAAGGACAGATTCATACCACATCAAGACTACATTGGAAAATAAAGAAATTAGCTTAGAAACAATTTCCTCATCAGGTAGTTTATAAGATCTCTTTAAATTATCAATTCTTTGGATAAAGTGTTGCCAATCAGAAGAAGAATAACCATCAAAGGTAGGATATTGGTCCAACTTAGGCCAATTTTTCTGACTACTGGGATGGTTCATTTTTTGGTTTGAATTATTCATCATTAATAATTCCTGAAGTTTAGCAAGGTGTTCAGAAATTTCATTATTTACAGAAACAGCTGGTGCATGACCATCACAAGATTTTTTTCTAGTAGCAAAAGATTTTACAGACTTATTGTCAGTTTGTTTAATGGTTGAAATATGAGGAAGAAAGGAGGAACACTTCTCAGGTTCTTTTTCTTTATTTTTATGTAGCTTATGGACAGCATTCTCATTCATACCATTATTGATGGTTAAGGTTGAGAATTTCTCCTGAAGGTCAGACAAATAGTTTCTTAACCTTGGAATTTCAGACATCTGGTCATTTACTTTTGCAAGAGATAAAAAATTTCTTTCATCTGAAACTGTTTGTTTGGCACTTGGTGCATGGAAATCATTCTTTAGCTTTTAAAACTCACACCACACAATATGGGGGGCGGACTTGCTAGCAAGTCCGCAACCTTGGACCCAAACTCACCATAGATTGAACACACATTGAGCTATTGATAAAGGAGCCATACAATCAGGAATGAACACCACTCAGAAGAACAGTTTTAGGTGGGTGTTCAAGTAGAGTTCAGTATGGGTTCAGTATGAGTTCAGTCTGAGTTCCATCTGAGTTCCATCTGAGTTCAGGTTGAGGACTTGCTAGCAAGTCCACCCCCTATATTGCGTAGTGTCATTTTGTAGAGATTTTATTTCACTTTTTAATGAATAATTTTCTTCAATAAGGGGTTTCAATTCACTCAAGGTTTTATGTATATTGATATTTATATCTGAGATAGCTCTATGGTCACTCCTTATTTGTTTTTGTTGGCTAAGAACAATATTCAAGGTTTCTTTGATTTTAAAATAAGCTGTATCCTTTACAGAAGAACTTACTTTACATTGCAAGTGCAAATTATTTAATCTATCATTCTCATGGATTAACACATCTCTCAAATGTTTGTCTTTCACAACATTAAAATCAAGGGTATCTTTTAATATTTTTTCAGAAGTTTTCTCAATTAAGGTATAGACTTCAGGGGAAAAAGAATCATTCTTAATTGCAAGAGAAGGATTAATTAAAGAAGTAGAAGTTAAATGTAAAGGTTCATCAAATGACGATTTGCTAATTACATTAATAGGGCTACTAGTTACAGGAAGCTGTCTTTTAACAGGTTCAACTGTTCTTTCACCATTCTCAATAATATTACCTGCAGAAGAAGACTTATTAGAAAACATTCCCAAGTGACTATCAACCAAATTACTTACCATGGCAGAGGAGGAAAGTTCCCCTGAGATTGAGTTCGGGATTGGGCTTGGGCCTTCTTTCTCCTGCCTTGTTGGTAAGGAGGAGGAGGAGGATGGAAATTGGGTGTTCAGGATGGGCCAGGCTGATGATGAGGAGAATTTTGCACATTCTGCTGGTAGTGACACATTATATAATCCCATTTCTATTGCTCTACTTCCATAGTACTTTGATTTTGTGTGAAGGAGCTGGGGGGCTGCAAAGGTTGAGCCTGAAACTGAGGCTGATTGGGAGGCAACTGAGGAGGGGCCTTGGCCTGATTTTGGTTCCTGAGTTCCTGAACTTGATCCCACAAGGTGTCTACTTTTGCCTTGTATTTCATGTTTTCTGTCTTCAGTTCTTTGATATGACTGGACAGATTGCTGATTTGCTGGGGCAGAGGAAGTTTTTTTATTTTGAATCCTTTTGGAAGACCTTCTTGAGGTACTGGAGGTTTTACTTCCTTCTGTTGTGCTGGGGGAAGGGGGTTTGATTTGTTTACTTCTCCTGTCATTTTCAAATCCTGAATTATGTGAATTTTTCTTGTTAGCATAAGATTTTTTATGTTCAACTTTAGAAGAACTCACAGTATCAGCATCATAATCAATTTCAATTTCATCCACTTTCATGTTATCCATACTCTCAGCCAATTTGTTGGACATAATAGTGGGAATATTAATTAATTTCTTAAAAAAAATTAATAAAATTCAGTTAATAATTTGCTCAAAATATTAAAAAAAAAAATTTTTTTATTAATTAAATTATAAAAAAATGTTTTTTTTAATATAAAATAATTAAAAATATGGACTGCAAAGGAAAATTGTAAATAAACAATTAAGTTATTTTCGACCAATTAATTAAATTACCAAAATTAAATATGGCAATATATGGGACTAAGTACAAAGTACTATTTAAGTCAACCAAAATTAAACCAAAATTAATAATTTAAAAAAATAAATTTAATCATTCAATTTTTATTAATAATAATGTTAATTTCTTCTAGGACTAAGAGGAATTAAACACTCTATAATGGTCAATTAGGAAAAAAATAATTATATTATAAATGAACACTTACACTCAGTGACTCAGCACAAGGCCACAATCACTGTTATTGCAGTAAAAAATCTAGTATAAGAGTTGATAGGAGCAAAGGTTGACTTACAGCAGTGATTGTAAAATCACCCACAAAAATATATAACCTTTAAGAATATATAAACCTAAAAGTTAGATCCCCGGTTTGATTCACATTCACAGAAAAAGTTCTACTTTTTGCGCAAGGTGGTCCGTGCGTTATGACATTCGTCCAAAAAGTCGTAAAAGTCAATCGTCGATTATTCGGAAGGGTCCCCAATTGTCAGCCGGTTGTCTAGAAGAAGGTGAAAAAATAAGGTAGAAGGGGGAATAAAAAGGAATTGAAATAAAGAAGTATATATAAAAAAATTTAAAGACTTTTAATAAAGATGGACGGGGATCAATGTGGTTAATAAAGTAAGTACAGTTTTATTCTCTCTGTTCAATTATCAACTATTAATAATAAAATATTCTTATCACAACCTTTTAATATTTTATTTTATTACTTAAATAGGCAGACGCACAGTTTAAATAGTTGTAAATAAAATGATTTTTATAGTGTAATTAAAAAAATATGTTGAGTAGTAAGTGATGAGCATAAATGAAATAACACAAGGCCTTTTATAGGCAAAGGGACCAATGAGGCACTACCACTGAGTATATACAAAATAATAATAGGATGAAACAAAAAGATAAAAGAAAATAATTGAAACATAACAATAGAGAGAAAAAGATTAAACAAGTAATTAAAATCCCAATTAAGAAAACAATTTTCACACAACCATTTCCCAAATCATTTAAGTAATATAGTAAGTAATTAAAAAATCTCTGAGACATGAGAACCATGTGAAAAAGTAATCAAATCAAGTCTAACAATATTTTTTATAGATTTTTTAAGTGAAGCAAATGGAATGTTTTGACGCAACAAAATATTGTAATCAATTTTAGTGTTAGTCTGTAGAAAATTAATAAATTGTTTTGACTATGTAATAACTAGTTGAAACAAGTAATTAATTTTTCTACTGAACCAAATTTAGAATTTTAAATCTATTATAATTATTATAATGCATTTAATATTCATCACAATTAAGGGTCAAAAAACAACGTCAATAATTATGGATAATTTTGAATATGAAAAGGATTCAATTATATATTTAAAATTAATGTAATTACAATATAAGATAATTTAATAAGATATAATTATATTATCAACATGTAATTAATTAATTATTCATTAAATACACATAACACCTCTTTATAAGGAATATAATAATTATTTTAATGTATACTTAATTTATATGATAATAAAATTAGTATAAAATTTATTTTAATTATAAAATAATATATTAATATAATTTATTATGTAATATAAATTTGATATATATACATTAGCTGCAATTATTATGTCATTTATTAACTCCAATAAAATTGTATGTTTATTACTTGGCTCCTGGGACAGCCTGGCTGACAGACATTGTAGGGGGTGCTCTATGGATGAGCTAATGGTGTGATGGTGAAGATCAGATTGTTTTCAATGCAGTATTTGCATGGGCCCATTTCAGAGGCAGATTTTGAAAGAAAGATGAATATGGTGGATCTGATAAAGAAGAATGGGGATATTGTCAATAGGAGGGAAGATGTGGTCTTCCAACATTGGCAGAGGCCTTGGTTGTGTTATCTGGTGCTGTTTGTGTATGTATAAATTGACATTGGTCAAAGAATTAAGTGTTGTTTTGGTTATATTCGGTGAATATTGGGACTATGGGTATGTGGGAGCTAGCATTGGATAGCTCTGGTTTTCTCTATATTTGATTTCCTGATAATATTTTTATATGTCAAGTTTTAAGGGGTCATTTCATCATTTTTCATATCTAAAAGTTAGCTGTTTAATTTTTTTTTTTGTTTTTACTGGCTAACCTTATCTCTTAGGGTTAAGTGCTTAGTAAAATAAAGTAAAGCTAATTTTGCCCTATATTTTTTGTCTCAATGTTGTCAGAGCTGAATTAAGTGTTTCAAGGGTTTTTGTCAGCCAGGCTACTAGACTTACACAGTAAAATATATAATTATTTACTGGGATGAAGCCACACCATTTATTTCTTTTTATATTCTTAATAATATTATATCTACTTTATTATTACTTGCAATGAACTAATTAATTAAAATTAGTAAAATTAGTAAATATTTAAAATTAATAAAAATGTCCTTCATATTTTTATTCCCTAACAATGTGCTCAATAACAGGTTGGAAGAGAATTGAAAATATATTAAAACTAAATTTTAAGAATTTAACTTTCTTTATTTAAAAAAGTTTAAAATTCTATTAATACAAAAATTAAATTCAAATTATTTTATACTAAGTGTGACCTTTAAAAGTGAACTCTAAAGTATATCAAATAATTTGATATATAGTAAAAAATTTTTTATTGACACATCCTTATAGCACACTTTTGTTATTTGAAATTTCATATTTTTAGAAATATCTTCTCTCACACTCCTGTATGTAGGTGTTAACTCGGCATGCTCTCTCTCTCCTTTTGCCTATAAAAGGCCTTCCCTTTTGTGCTGTTTTAATCCTTCATTACTTACTTTATTAAATTAATTATTACAAAAAATATTTATTACTACTAGTTATTGGTTTTAGTATTTATTTTTATGTAATTCTAAATTATTGATTATAATAATAAGTATAAAATTTGTACCTCTTTTTATTGAGTAAAATAACATAAAAGATAAAAAATACGTACTTTGCCTTTGAAACCTTCAAAATCCACCATCCAACACTGTTAACCTCCACTGAAAATCTTCTAGACCAAAAGAAGCACCTTATACTTGAGGCCCTTTCCAAATCTTTGACAGCACATCATTATCTTGAAGGCAGAGACCAAGGGACTATTGACGTCAAGGTACCAATATGGACGAGTGGACAATGAAAATGAAGAATGTCATCAACCACGTGACTTATTTTTTTACTGTGACCAGGAACCAAACTGCGCTCCAAACTTAGCTTCATACATTGTAAATAGTCATATATAATTGTGGTATTATATTTATTACTATTTGTGGGTCAATTTGCACATTTCATTGTCTACGTATATCTTTTTTACTACTCAGCACTCTGTAAGTGGCATTAACTTGCTCATTTTACAGGGGGAGGTGCCTGGTAAGTAAAAAAAAAATCCTAGTTTATCAAGATAGATATTATTTTTCTTAGTCCTAGAAGTGATATTAAAATTATATTAATTATTTCATTTCACCTCTGTCCTGATAATTAAAAAATTGTATTACTTCTTAAGTTGACAAATTGTCCTGGCAGTAAAATAATAATATTTAACATCAGTTGAATTTATTATATTAAATTTATTTTAGTTGACAATAAGTCCTGTTAATTAAATTATTTCAGTTGACAATAAGTCCTGGTAATCAAAATTATTCTCAGTTGACATCAAGTCCTGGTAATTAAATTCTTCAGTTGAAATTTACTCCTGATAATTATCAACATATACATTACTAATTAACAAATTCTTTTATTACTTTAGTTGATTTATTTTATTCCTGTTTATAAAATTATCTTAATTTAATTAATAATAATTGTGATTATTATTTCAGTTAATTTTTTGTCTTGAAAAACATTATATTTCAATTATTCCAGTTGATTACAAAATCCTGATAACTACTTATATAATAGAATTTTTTTTCCTTATTTTTCTTTAAATAAAGTAAAAATAATAATTGATTAAATTGTAATATTTATTTCTCTCAGTTCATGTTAATTACAACTATGACTGATATAGGTGCTTCTGCTGGCCATGATAAGGAACTGGATTTAATTGATTTTGATGAAGCTTCTTCTTTGAATTCCCCTTTGACTACAAATCTGGCTCAAATTAATCAATTTCTGGACCAATCAGGATGTGGAAATGCAAGATATAGAGATATTAGTGGAGACAACTGCTCTTGATCAAAAGCCTTCAATATACCCACCAGCAGAGCTTTTAAAAGGATTCAAGAGAAAAAAGATGCCCTTGATTCAGCAATTCAGCAATCTCTCTACTCACATCAGGGAGTTGAGGTCAGAAAATTTCAAACTGAGGTCAAAAGCAGAGGATCTAGAAGAAAATGTACAAAAATAGAGTCCTTTCTTCAAGAGAATAGGAAACCTCCTCCTCCCCCAAAAGCCCTTCCACAATTGGCCCCCAGAAACAAGAAAAGATGGAAGTCTCAAAGTGGCAGTGGGATTGTCTGAGCACCCAGTGGGATTATCTGTCCCAACAACAACAACAACAACAACAAGTACCTCAGGCAGGCCCTTCAAGAACCAATCAGTTTAACCCCACACCTCCTTACCCCTATCATGGATGAAGAAAGAGAAAAGAAAATCAAATTAAACTCTTTCCCAAGCCATGGTAAGCCCCTCTATTGAATCTTAAGTAACATTTCTTGTTACTGATTTAGTTCTTTCAGATAACTGTGGAAGGGGAGATGAGACTGTGAGACCATTGGAGGCTTAGAGTAGTAGAAAAATTGCTCAATATTCTAATGTATGTAATACTTTGGTTTTGATTGCATCTTCAATGATAAATCCTGATATGGCTATTATTGATGAGACACTTGATCCTGAGTTTTATGGGAATCTGGAAAGTTATTCTATTTCCCTATTGAGAAATACTCATGATGTAGCTAACATTAATGATTAATAATTGAGGGATATTATTTCTAAACAAATCATATAATGAAAAACATGCAATTGAATCAGAAATTAAAAAATTTGTTAACTGAACAGGGTTATAAAGTATTGAGGAGGGAATTACAGAAGATATCTGATGATTTGTTTCATTACAAAGTAACTCATGAAAATAAAGTCTCTTTATTGAAAAATAACAAGAATTATTTGTATAAATTACAAGACACTGTTTCAATCTATTTTTAGTAGCTAGAGGGACATAAGTTGAACTTAAAGAGATTAGGTGACCATTATTCTTCATGACAAAATAAGAACCAGTTATCTTTTCAACCATCAATGAGAGTTTATCTAGTACTCCAAGAGTGAAACCTAGGTTAAAAAACATTGAAGAGAAATTGAATTCATTGTTACATGATAAAAAGACTTCTCCAATTTCTTCGAAAGAACCTGTTGTGCAGGATACCCCAAGTGTACCTGTCCCTAGTTCATCTAAAGTAAATTTAGTGCTAGAAAAGCCTGTTTATACCAATGAGTTTCCATCAAAACTTGATGATGTACCTGGATCATCAACAGAAGGATTAAACAACAAAATTAGTGCCCAATTGAAAAAGTTACAGCTCTTTCTCACTCAGAAAAAAGCTTGTAACAAGGAGACTACTTCAAATCAAAAGAATTGGCCAAAACTTGACCAATATTCAACATTTGATGGTGATTCTTTTTCTTATTGGAAGCAGTTGATTTTCAGAATTGATAATCTAAAAAATTCTTACAAACTCTCAGATGATTAAATTGTGTCAAAATTAATTTCTTTATTTACCAATGTAGCTCTGATGTGGTATTTATCTGTTCTCTTGGATAAAAATGACTACTCATGGGAAGATTGGAAGAAATTAATTAGAGCACAATTTGGTGTTTCCAAGTTTAGGATAGCTCAACAAAGGCAACATGAGGAAACTAGATATAGCTCTTCTGCTAAAAAACCTATTGAGTTTCTGATGAAACTTGTAAAAATATTGAGGGCAATGGACTCAAATATGGAGTTTGAGTTATGTAAGGACAGGATCCTCTATAAATTACCTATGTCTCTGAGAGACTTATTGGTTGCTAGGACTGATCTCTCAAGAGAACCCTATTTTTTCATTAATACTTGTAATGAGATTCTTCCAAACAACAAGTATGATGCTAGAAAATTCATTCCTATAACTACATTGGAGAAAACTTCCAATTACAAAAAAAACCTCTGGAAAAGGTTGGTAAACCTTCTGCCCCTGTTGCACCCAAAATGTATGCAACAAACACTTGCTTCAAATGCAGCAAGCCTTGGCAGAAAGGCCATTTTGTGACAAGAAGATAAATCTTTTTGAACAGACAGAGGATCATGCTGATTACACAATAGCACTGGATGATACTTCAAGTTATTGTTCCAGAAATATATCATATGAATCTCACCTAGAAATTTTAATACTGGAAGAGGATATTCATTTTTTAAAGAATATTAATATTGAGAATAATTATTTATATATGGTAGAGGATGCTGAGATCATAAAAAACCTTGAGGACAGCTTAATTAATATTGCCCCTCTCAAGGGACCGGTCTTGATCAATGTAAATAACATTGAGGTTGTCTAAGATTCTGGAGCTGGAGGATGTGTAGTATTTGAAAAAGCACTTGCTTCAGTGTAGCAAGATTATAAATTAAAACTTATGCCTATCATGTCTGAAAATTGGAGAGGTTATGGCTCTGTTTTGTACCCCATTGGTAAATACAAGGCCACAGTTTTTTCAAATATAACCATGATTTTGTAAGGGCTATATGTGATTTTGTTGTCATGAAAAATGATAACTGAAGCAGTTGATTCATTGTGGTAAATGACTTTTTAAATAAGTATGGCATAAAATTGGATCCTTCAAACCAATGCTTCACAATGGGGATGAATTGGAATAGAAAATTTAAGATTTCCTCCACCAAAAAATTATTACATCAGGATTAAACACATGTGATTTTTTAGTTCAATGTTAAGGAAGATTTAAAAAAAAATGCCTGCCCTTGTGTCTGAAATTTACAATGCTTCTTTTGGAGAGAAACTTTCTGGTGAGGATAAATATTCCATCATTAAATTGATAAAATCTTTTCCTATGGCCTTTACTCATGGATCACATGAATTAAGATTGGTAAAAGAAGAAATGAAACTTTCATTAACTTTCCCATTAACTGAAATACCACCTTGTTTAAAGAAGAAGTTTTATTTTGCTTCTCCAGCAATAAGAAAATATATTGAATACAATATCTCTACCCTTTTAAAAATGAATATTATTGAAAAGGTAGTTGAAACACCTAAAAATTGTTTTATCTCACCTGTCCTAATTTCTTATGAGAAAGATAAAGCAAGGTTATGTGATGATTATAGAGCATTGAATACTTATACTGTTAATGATATCTATTCTTTACCTAGAATTAGCTGTATACATGCTACCCTGAAATGTGCTAAATATATCACCTGTTTGTATGGTAACAAGGGATATCACCAGCTCCCTATTGAGAAGAATTCTCAGGATTTTCAGATGATTGAAACTCATATGGTTATTTATAATTATGTTATGATGCATTTGGCCCTAAAGTTTCCCCTTCAGTTTTTCAAAAAGTTATGGATAACACATTTCATCAAGAAATAATTGAAGAATGGCTGATGTTTTATATTGTTTATATCATCATATTCTCTAAAACATTTGAGGAGCATCTTAACCACCTGTCTAAATTGTTCCACAAAATGGATGAAATAAATATGACACTTGCTTTGAAGAAATACAAATTTGTTTTCATTCTTTAAAAGTTCTTGGCTATGTTGTCTCAAGTTTACAGATATGTTTTGACCAAAACAAAGTGACAGCCATACAACAGGTGAAGGCTCCTACCACAGTTAGAGAGCTCCAGGGTTTTTTGGGAATGTGTTGATCCTATAGACAGTATATTAAAAATTATCAAGTCATTGAATTACCCCATACCCAATTGACTAGGAAAGATGTTGTGTTTTTCTGGAACAGTGAAAGACAAAGAGCTTTTGACACTATGAAACATTGTTTGATGTCAGCACCACTTCTTGCTTTTCCTGACTTTAATCAACCATTTGTTTTATACACTGATGCCAGTTTTATTGGTCTTGGTGCTTCCCTCCATCATAAACAAGTGATGAATGACGAAGTATCAGAGGAAGTAATTTGTTATATTTCAAGAGCCTTGAGAAATAGTGAATTGAAATATGATGCCGCTCAACTAGAGTTATTAGAAGTATTGTGGGCTCTAGAGAAGCTACATTATTATCTGGATGACCAGAAATTTCAACTTTTCACTGAGTGAAGTGCAGTTATATCCATCTTAAACTTGAAAAAACCTAATAGACATATGTTCAGATGGCAGCTAGCTGTTCAAGAATACAGATGGAGAATGACAGTAATTCATAGGGCTGGTATTGTTCACTCAAATGTGGATATGTTTTCAAGGTTTCCTTTTTTAAATGATGACTAAAATCCTTAATATTTTTTTGAGGATAAGATTGTTCACGTTCATGAAATATATGTGTTTGATATGGAGGAAGAGCTATTACAGCTTATTCTGGACTCATATGATAAGGACACTGACTTAAAAATTTTATGCACCATATTAAATGATCCAAGAATACTTTAATAAAAGCATTAATTAAAAGCCTTCCATCAAAGTAAATGAAGGCTTTGGAAAAAGGTGTATTTTCAATTGATGATGGCTATCATTATTATAGATTAAAGTTGAGTAATGTTATTGTTATTCCTCCCTCTACAAAAGGAATCATCTTGAACATTTGTCATGATGACATGTTGTCTGGAAATTTTGATCTTAAGAAAACAATGATCAGAATTAAGAACACCGCTTGGTGGGTTAATATGTCTGAATACACCAAAATATATGTTGAATCCTGTGATTCTTTCCTAAAATCAAAAAGATTGACTGGTAAAAGAGCTGGATTAATGCAACATATTGAAACACCTGATGCACCATGGAAAATATTAAAAATGGACTTTTTAATAGGATTAAATATTGCTGAGAAAGACAGTTATACATCTTGTTGGGTTATTGTGGACAATTTCACAAAATTTTGTAAATTTATCCCTACTCAGAAGGATGCATCCACAAAGAAATTAGCTTTCTTGTGGTGTTTTCATATGTTTAATACTTCTGGATTTCCCAAAGCCATAATCTCTGATAGAGACCCTAAATATACTTCTGAATTCTGGATGTCTCTGATGGATGTTTGTGGCTGTGATCTGAGGCTTTCTACTGCCAATGACCCCCAAACTGATGGATTAGCTGAAAGAATGATTCAGACTTTAGAGGACATGATAAGAAGGTATTGTGCCTTTAGAATTGAGTAAAAAAACAATGACAGATTTACTCATGATTGGGTTACCTTACTTCCTGGGTTGGAGTTTGCTTATAATAGCACTGCTCATTCTGTTACTCAGAAAAAGCCTTTTGAGCTCTGGCTTTGATATTTTCCAAAAACTCCTGCCCAAATTCTCAATAATAAAATACATAAACTGGATTTAAATCCTGGTTTAAAATCTTTTCTTCAAATGCAAAAACTTTTCAGAAGTCATGCTCAAGAATGTATTGAAAAATCCTTTGAATATGAGAAGAAGAGGTGGGAAAAATCCAATAACAAATACATAATTAAAAAAGGTGATGAAGTACTTATTTCTACAGTCCACTTCAATTTACAAGGTAATAACAAATTTAAAGACCCATTTGTAGGTTGATTTTTTGTAAGAAGAATGGTTTGTGATAATGCAGTTGAAGTTATCTTGTATGCTCCATATGACAGAAAACATCCTGTTTTCCCAATATTTCTTTTTAAAACTTACACATCCAATAGTGATTTAATTCCCAAAGGTGGGGAAGACCAAAGAAAACCCCTAATGAAATTACTGAGACAGAAGAAATTGATGAGTTTCTAAATGAAGAATAGTTACTGCTGAAAAAGGTACAGAATACCTACTGAGATTCAAGAATAAATTATCTGAATATGATTCTTGGATACCGGTGAAGGAGATATCTAATCATGCTACTCTTCTAAAGAAATAAAAAAGAAAAAATCATAGCATTTTTTTTATTGTTTTTTTTTTGAGTGAAGGAGTGTCAGCCAGGCTACTGGACTTACAAGTAAAATGGTTAATTATCTACTGGGATGAGCCACACCTTTTATTTCATATGATATTATTAATTATATTATATTTACTTTATTATTACTTGAAATGAACTAACTAATTACAATAAGTAAATTTAGTAAATATTTAAAACAAATATTAATGTCCCTCATATTATTATTCCCTAACACCATGCTCAATAACAGGTTGGAAGAGAATTAAAAATATATTAATACTAAATTTTAAGAATTTAAATTTCTTTATTTAAAAAAGTTTAAAATTCTATTTATACAAAAATTTAACATAAATTATTTTATACTAAGTGTGACCTTTAAAAGTGAAATCTATAGTATATCAAATAATTTGATATATATTAAAAAATATTTAATTGATGCATCCTTATAGCACACTTTTGTTATTTTCAATTTCTTATTTGTGGAAATATCCTTCTCTCAAACTCCTGTATGTAGGTTTTCACTCTGTGTGCTCTCTCTCTCCTTTTGCCTACAAAAGGCCTTCCATTTTGTGCTGTTTTATTCTTTCATTACTTACTTTATTGAATTATCATTACAACAAATATTTATTACTACTAGTTATTGGTTTTAGTATTTGCTTTTATGTAATTCTAAATCATTGATTATAATAATAATTATAAAATTTTTACCCATTTTAATTGAGTAAAATAACATAAAAGAAAAAACATACATACATTGCCTTTGAAACCTTCAAAATCCACCTTCCAACACTGTTAACCTCCACCAAAAATCTTCTAGACCAAAAGGAGCACCCAATAGTCTTAGTAGTCATTGTGGATTTTTTTAAGTATTTTGGGCTTGATTGGATTTTTTGGTGGTTTTTTGGCTTCAGGGAGGTCTGTCTGCCTTGGTTATAGAAGGCTGGGAAGATTTTCTAGAGGCTTTTTTATTCAATTTGGCTGTCAAAAGCACCAAATTAGTTGCTGTGAATTGATTTTTAGATTTGTGGTTTGTATGTTCATACTGAATAAAACAATTTGGGGCAACTTTAATTATCATACAACCATCTGGTAACTATATCATTGTTTCTCACTTATTTTTCACTGTTTTTCGGGCACAATTGGCTGTGTTTGCTGCAAGGTTAGTTCTTCATTTAATGTAACTTTGGAACCTGATTTCTCTGTTGTAGCTTTGAAACCTACATGAACCATTTTTACTGTGTTTGTGCAACAATTAGACTATGTCTTTGTTTTCTGGTCTGGATTTCTCTGCATTTAAGGTTTTCTGGTTCTTTAGTTCTCCGTGGTCTGCTCTTGGCTACTGTCTTGACTTCAAAAGCTGTCAAGTAGTGTGTTGGAAGGGGTATTGTAACAGTCTCTAATTTTCTGTAGGAAATAAATCTTACCTGGTGTTTCTCAAAGGGAAAGGGGTTTTTCTCTTCAGTTTTACTCCAACTCCCTTGGTCAAGGCCTATAGCTAGCACTATAGGATTTCCTACAATGTGCCTTTTGATGTTTTTTGTTTGTCATTTGTCCAAAAATTTACATAGGTG
Source organism: Hemileia vastatrix (assembly GCA_030280995.1). Lineage (NCBI taxonomy): Eukaryota > Fungi > Basidiomycota > Pucciniomycetes > Pucciniales > Zaghouaniaceae > Hemileia > Hemileia vastatrix. The sequence goes on along the minus strand of JASXTE010000003.1, from coordinate 31,124,994 downwards.
TTGGAGTCAATCTTCCCACCATCAACAACGATTTGGAAAGGCTCCCAACTGTCAGAGGGATACTTTTGGTCTAAAAGATTTCAATGGTCCAATGATGGTGATAGGTGAAAGGTAACCCAAGATTTCAAGATTTGTACATAGTTATATCTTTTAATATAATTACTCAGTTTAAAGTGGTAAAAATAGGCTATTTGATTATTAATTTATAACCTTAAAATTGCACAGATGTAAGTACTAAGCTATTAAAAGTAGTAGTAGAAGATTTAATTTAAGTAAATTGTAATAGTTAGTAAGAATGGATTGAAAAACAGTGAGATTGAGTGGCCTTATATAGGAAAAAAGGAGAGAACTAAAAAACCACAAGTCTACATACAAGAGTGCCTTCAGAGAGGACAAAAGCACATAAATAGAAATTTCATATAATAAAGTAATTTCTATAGATAATTTTTTCATGTACAGTATTTATTTGTATATTTCAAATTTTATTAAATCTATTTGATATACTTAGTTTTTCTGTATATGTTTAAGTAAAATATATATATTTGATTTAATCATTTATTATTTTTATAGTCTTAATCTACTTTTCAGCTGTAATGAGGACACTGTCAAGTAATAAAATATGAGGTAAAATTTAATTATATATTTACTTAGCTTTACTTATTTAATTAAATACAATATCATAAGTAGTTTTTCAAGTAAGCTATAATTAATACAATTAGAGATGAAAGGCATGGATCTACTCAATGAAATAAGTAATTATTTACTGGGTAAGTTTAGTAGCCTGGCTGACAGGAAACAAGAAAAAAAGAACAAATCAATTATTTATCAAAACAAAAAAGATGATAAAAAAATAAAAATAAAAGACATTTCAAACATCAATTATATTACAAAAAAGGAGAAAGTGACTTAACTTGAGGTCTGTGAAGTGAGAATTATCAGAATAAAAAATGAGTGATGTAAGTGAGAGATGAAGGGAAGTGCAATTTCAAGTCTGGGAGTTGAACCAAAATGAATGAAACTGTGAAGCTGGTGAATTTCATTGCACAAAATTTTTAATAAGTTAAGCTAGGCCTTCAAAATGAGAAAAGGGAATTGTTGGTATTTTAGAATGCATAGCACTAGTTTTAGATAATGAATTACCTAAAAAAAATTTTTTTTTGTAATCATCTTCTAGTTGATACTTGAGTTTCATATGATAAAATAAGAAATTGTACTCAAGAGTTTTCTCCTCTTTCTTTGATTTTTCAATACATAGAGTTAGTTCAAATTTCTTCTGCTCCAAGTCTCCTTCCCTATCATCCCTCCATGAAAAGAGCTCATATTTACTCTCCTCAAACTCTTTCACCCTATCATACCCCTGTAAAGAGAGGTCAATTTATTGATTTTGAATGTTAAGAGTCTCCTGTGCAACTTCAACATTACATATAGTATTAATAAATATTAACCAAAAATGAAACAAAAGTAGAATAAAAAATTAAGAGGTATCCTATCACTTACTAGGATCACATTTCTCTAAAAAAACTTTGATAGAAGAAATAGGGGTTTGATAAATACTACCTTTTTTTTGTTTGATTTTATTTCTGAAATTAAGAGTAGTAGAAGTTCTTTGCTTTTTTCTGGATGAATTTGTTATATTTTTTTCATCATCATCAATGTTGCTAGCTTCACAGCTGCTTTGTTGTGGCTCCTGGATTTTTTCATTGGAGTTTATAGAAATAAGAAAAAGTGAAGTGAATAAAAAAAACCACTAGATACAAGAAAAAAACTCACTGTAATTATATTGGATTGGTTTATATCACTATAAATATCTATAGAAAATATATCTTAATTTGTTGAGTTTGAAGGATGGGAGGCTTGAGTGGAGGAGGAGGATTCAAAAAAATTTCTCTCAATATCATTTTCAGAGATAGCATCTTCTCCATCCAACATGTTTACAGGATTAGCTTCAGCTCAGTCTCCAAATATAGAATCCATCCCTTTATAGTAAGGACATAAAGAATCAAGCTTATCATTTATAGTATTAATTCACTTACTGATATCAATGTCAGTAATACCAAAACCAGTGAAAGATAAAGGAATCTTGGCCTCCTTGTATTTTTATTGATAGTGCTTGAAGATTTCAGAAATATGTTTTAGAAAAAGAACAAACCTCCCCTTTTTCATATTTCTTATTTCATTGGCCATAGGAAAAAATCCATTGAATTTTAATGTTAAGGGACATCCTACTTTAGTTTCATTCTCAGAACCAAAATAATAATCATATTTACATTTAGTTTTTAGTCAGATTATAAGTATGAGTTGATAATCTTCTTTGGTTAAAATGTCATTAATTTCTAATCTGAGTGGCAGAAAGAGGGAATAGTTAGATTTTAAGAGCAAGTGAAAGAGCTGCCTTTGAGAATATATGTGACACCAAGGCATATTAAGATATTTGATTAAAAAAAGGAGCAGAAATGGGAAGATAAGATGAAGAAGGATCTGAATGGATGGAAGAAATATACAGGATGTGGGTGCACAGAAAGGTAGGGAGGCTGGCACATCCATAAAGCTGTCCAAGATGTGGTTATGAAAAATTCAGGATAAAATTGTCAGATAAGAGTATAAATTTGACACATAAAATTTCTAATAAGTAAATCTTTTTCCAAAATAATTGTGGAAGATATTTGGGGTGTAGTTGTTTTTATTTGAAATTAATTTAAATTTGGATCTGCTTACATTTATTTCTTATAATTATTCTATTAAAATAAGTATTATGCTAATTTTATTATTATATTTTATACATATATATAAATAAACATAAAATAAATTATATTCCATGAGCTTTGGGTGCATTTTTATGTATCTAAAAGCTATAAGTCAATAACTAATTAATTATAATATTATATTAGGAGGTATCAAAGTTAAATATTTGTAATTATTTAAAATTTATTTCACAAAACCAAAGAAATTCACAAACTTGAAATTAATTCTCAGTAAAGAGGTGGTTTGGGGGCACAATATGGCATTTTAAAAAAAATAATGATGGTTGATTTGGTGAAAAAACATGGTATTTTGAAATGTAAGATTTCTAACTTTGACACTGCCTATTAGGGGGAATAAATTTTGACCAATCTGAAATATAATTAATTGTTGTTAAAATCATTATAACCTAATTATCTTCCACAATTATTTTTACTAATAATTGGGTTATTAGACCTTTTACATATAAATGTTCATTTCTATCTTACATCTTTATCTTAAATTTTTCATAACCACATCTTGAACAACTTTCTGGATGTGCCCGCCTCCCTACCTTTCTGCACACTCCCATCCTGTCTATTCATTCTAGTTCTTCAGAACCCCTCCCCATCTCTTTTTTTTGTTTCTTCTCCTTTTGATCTTCAAATATCTTAACACGCCTTGTTGTCATAAATCTTCTCAAAGGCAGCCTTCCCCCCGTTTCTCTTCAAATCCCATTAGTCCCTCTATCCCCTGCTCAGCTGAGAAATCAAAGGCCATTCAAATAAAAAAATATGATCATCTCATATTTATCAACTGTCTGAAAACTAAAACTAATTATGATTCTTGTTTTTGGTACTGAGAATTCAACTAAATTGGGACATCCTCCTGCATCAAAAGTAAATGTATATCTTTTAATAGCAAATGAATTATAAAATAATACAAATGGAAGGATTGATCTTTTTCTAAACAGATGTCTGAATGCTTCAAGAAATATTGATCCAAATAAAAGAAAGCTAAGACTCTTTAAACTTCCACTAGTTTTGCTATTTCTGACCTAGATATCAGTAAGGACATCAAATCTATAGATAATAAAATTGATTATTTATGTCCTTACTATAAAGAGATGGATTCCATATTTGGAAAGCAAGCCTATGTAAATCCCAGAAAAATGTTGGATGGAGAAGATATCTCCAAAAATGATGTTGAAAGAAATCTTTTTCCTTCCTCTTCTACTCAAGCCTCCCCCATTTGACTTCCACCAATAAAGATATCTTTTCAATAGATCCTTATGGTAATATAAAACAACAAGGCTCTCAAGTGAAATTTCCTATTGGATCAGATGAAAATAAAGTATCAACTTGAAGATGGTTTAAAATAGAAGTTTTTTTGATAGAATGTGTTAAAGCTAATAAATCTGTTAAGGAAGTTGAATTCTTAATGAAAATGTTTGATGAGTAGTTTTTTTTCTATTTTGTACATATTTCATTCCATGTTTTCTTAGAAATTTTTCTTTATAGAATGTGTTAAATCTAATTAGTTTGTTAAGGAAATTGGCCACTAAATTTAGAATGTTTGATGACTAGCTTTTATAATTTCATTCATATTTCATTCCAAATTTGTTTCAAGTCAAAAATTTTACACATCTTATTTGAACTTTTGGAAATACCCCCCCCCTGCAATTCACTCTGGGAGGGGGTAAGGATTACCAAATATTCATTTTAATTTCATAAATAATTAAGTAAATCAAATAAAAATGATAATCAACCAAGTAAAGGAATCCCAAATACTATCAGCCAATGATTTCATGAGCAAAGTCAAATAAAACATATTACAAGAATGGTATTTTGAGCTCATTCATAGAATATAATTGGATCAACAGCTTTATACAGCACAAGGGCTCAATGGTGCAATACTTAAAGTTGATTGATTATCTTTAATGAATGATAAATTAATAATTTAAGAAATAAAAATAAAAATTTGGAAATCTTTTAAATACCTTATTTAGGACCCCTCCTTATTTTTTTACCAGCCATTGACCCTTCACCCCTTACCTTACTTATCCAGTTTATCAAAATTTGATGGATCTGAAAAGAACATCCAAAGTGAGTAAACTTTTGGCAAGATTCCAATTCAGAAGCTGCCTTAGTATTTTGATGATTATCTCTTGAAGAATTCTAAATCGCTTTGATAATCCCATTTCTTAAACCAAAGTCCATGATACATTTATCATCCAGAAAGTATAATCCATGGCCTTTTTTTAGCAGGTGAAGGGATTTTTCTTTCAGTAATAGGATCAATATAACAGAAAATCCAAAAAGTAAGCATATTAGAATTGGTTCTGTCAAAATGGCTCTGGTTATGAAATCCTTCATAAGTGATGATAACATTAGAATAAAATATATAATTTTTACTGAGCTCAACACATTCCATATCTGTCCAATTGGGAAGTCCAGATTTCTTTGTCAGTTTATGATTAGATTGAAATGCATGAATATATAGTTGTTTTAATTAATTGGCCAAGAAATGATTGAGTGATCCTATTCTTTGAGATAAAGCCTAGAAAATCATAAGATAAGTGTTTAAGAAGCCTTATTATCTAATTATGAAATATAAAAACATGATATAAATAAAGTGAAAATTGGAACATAAAGGTTTAAAGTTAAAGGTCAATATCTCAACAACCACTGAACCAAATTTAATTCTTTGTTTTGAAAATGAAAGATAGGCTTCAGAAGAATCTTCAGCTCAAAGAACATTATATTTGAAAAAGCATAACCCTAATTCTGGCTCTGAATTTAAAAATTGCACAAACACTTGAAAAGTGTTGATAAAAATTCCAGTAAGAGGGAGATAAAAGCCTAGTTAAAATCAGATAAGAGTTTCAGGATCCTTATTCTCTAATTATTCAATATAAAAACACAAAATAAATTAAGTGAAAGCTGGATAAAAAGGCTCAACTATAAAGGACATAATCTCAGCAACCACTTAACCTAATTCAAACCTGTTTGTGGGAAATGAACAATAGGCTTCAGAAGAATTTTAATATATAGAAATGTGACTTAAATAAACCTAACACAAATTTGTTACATAAAAAAATAAAGTAAAAAAATTTAAATTGAGAAAAAAAGGCTCTACTTTAAAGGTCATTATCTCAGCAACCACTGATTCAAATTACAAATCTGTTTGTGAAAAATGAAAGGTAGCCTTCAGGAGAATCTTCAGTTAAAAGAACATTAGATTTAAATATACCTAACTCTAGTTCTAAGTCTTATTTTCAAAGTTTCTCAAAAACTTGAAACGTGGTAATGGAGATGAGAACAAGAGGAGTTTAATAAGTCTACTTTTCTCCAGATAAGAGTCATAAATATATTTAAGTATAATATTGTCAGCCAGGCTATCTCAGGAGTCCAGTAATTTATATAAAAAATTACTGTAAAGGAGTAACTTTATGTAAATACAAAAAATTATTTAAAATAAAATTATAAATGTTTTGTGAATGAAATAAAATATTATACTTAATTTTATTATTAAATAAATTGTATTACATAAATAAATATAATATTCTATAATATCATGGTGTGATTTATATGTATAAATAAATTTTTTAAAATTATATTATCAGTGTAAATTTAACCTACACAGTAATTACAATTTTTAATAATAACATTTATATAAAACTAAATACAACCTATCATATAATAATATCTATCAATATTTGGCGCTTCTGTGACCCCTTATTTTGTTACCAATATTACTACATTAATTTAATATGATTAAATTCAAATTCTCATATTAAAAGGCTCCTGTATTAACTTAATTAGTTGTTCAATTGATTTAATAGTTCATTTACTTGAAATAGTTAAATTAATATTACTTATACTTAGTTAAGCTTATTTAAAAGCGTAAAAATACTTCCATTTATTTTAATTATACTTTTCTAGCTATTGGTATTCCTTCTTTAGATTTCTTTCTCATAGTTCTCATATTTTTTATACTCACGTAGTTAGTTGTTATATTAATTCTATTCTTTTTTAGGGATTACTAATGAGAAAGATATTTTTTATTCACAGATTTATTTTTTATGTTTTTAAAATTAGATTCTTTTAAATTAATTATTTCACATAATTTTACCTTTTTTTATATACTATTGGGACACTCCAGAATGTCCTCTTGCCTATAAAAGGGCTTTAGAAGTCCATCTGGTAGCTCATCATTTTTTACTTACTATACACTCACTCAACATATTTTAAAATATATTTCTTTATTTACTATTTTTATTAGTGCATTACATCTAATTTAAATACTATATAAATTATTATAGGTTTCTTTAAGATTTATAATACTAACATTGAACTGACGCGCCTTTGAACATTTACTATTATTAATAATATTTTCAATTTAACTTAATACTTAAAACTTTTTTCATCTCTCAATTAAATTGTCGTCCTATACTCTTAAATTAATTCTATTTTACTTCATTTTATAATATTACCATACTATTTACAACTCTATCCTCTATTATTCCCACTCATATCTTCAATCTTCTAGAAATCCCGGCTGATAATTGAGGGCCTCTCTGAACAACAACAACGACACCTTTTTGACGAACGACAAAGCGCACGGACCACCCGAGCTAGAAATTGAAACTTTTGCCGCGACCGTGTTTCAAAATTGGGTTTGATAGTTTAGGTTTATATTAAATTAAATTATATATTATTTTGAAGTGATTTTACGATCACTATAGTAAGTTCACCTTTGCACCTCTCACTAATAGTACTATATTTTTACTGCAATAACAGTGTTTGTGGCTTAATTGCTGACTCACTGAGTGTAAGTTTTCATTATATTAAAAATTTTTTTTTCCTATTTGACCATAATAGAGTAAAAACTCTTAGTCCTAGAAGACAATAAATATTTAATAAATTATTAAATTAACTTTATTATTATTTTTTGAATATTGGTTGACCATAATAGTACTCAGTACTTAGTCCCAATTATACAATTAAATTAATTTTGGTATTAATTATTTTGGTTGACTTATTAACCTTATTGGTTGGTCCCATTTTAATTGTTATTAATTCTTAATAATTGTAATTTCATTTATTGTATTACATTTTATTTTATAATTAATTGATTTTTAATAAAAAGTTTTTTAAATACAATTTATTATAATTTATTTTGAATTAACAATTTATATCTGCATTATTTTAATTCTCCTTCTTCACAGTCTTAAATTTCCAGTAGTTTGGCTAAAAGCATGGATAACTTACATGTGGATGAGAATGAAGTGGATGTTGACACTGAATCTGTAGGTTCTCCCAAAGTATCTTACAAAAATAATTCAGCTGACAAAAAACCTTCAAGATGTAGAAATGTCAGGAGAAGTTACAAACCCCTCTCACTTAACAGCTCTGAAGGAAGTTAAACTTCAGGTTCATCAGGACAATCCACTCACAGGTATAAAAATAAAAAAGATTCCTCTAGCACAACAGGTAAACAATCTGTCAAGCCATATAAAGAAACTGAGAGCAGAAAGCATGAAGTGAAAGGCAAAGGTAGACACACTTTGGCAGCAGATGCAGGAGCTTTTAAATCCCAAACAGGGTCAACCTCCTCATTTCCCAGCTTCCCAACCTCAGCCTCGACCTCAGGCCAGTCAGGCATCCAGCTACCTCAACCAAAACCAAGGCATTCTGCAAGTGGAACAATGGAAATGCGATTACTTAATGACCCACTACCAAGAGAATGTACAACAACCAGCTCAACACCCTGGCCCATCCAGGACACCAAACTACAATCCATCTCTTCAGCACAATCCTTATCACGGGGGCAGAAGAAAGAAGGCACAGGGGAAATTTCCTCCCTTGCCATGGTAAGTAATCTGTTTGATAAGCATGTTGGTATATATAATAACAAACCTTCTTCAGGTAATTATGTGGACCCTGAAAGAACAGTTAAACCTTTGAAGAGACAACTTCCTTTAATAAGTAGCCCCATTGATGTAATTAGTAAATTATCATTTGATGAACCTTTACATTTGACTTCTACTTCTATAATTAACCCTTCTCTTGCAATCAAGAATGATTCTGTTTCCCCTGAAGTTTACACTTTACTTGAGAAAACTTCTGAAGAAATATTGAAAGATACTCCTGATTTTAATGTTGTGAAAGATAACCATTTAAGAGATTTGTTAATACATGAGAGTGATAGATTATATAATTTGCATTTACATTGTATAGTGAGTTCTTCTGTTCAAGACACTGCTTATTTCAAATTGAAAGACACACTAAATAATATCCTGGCTCAACAAAAGCCTATTAAAGCTGACCACAAATCACTTTCAGATAAATATAGTCACCTACGCAAACTGTTGACAATCTAAAAGATGAAAATACTACTTTAAAGAATGACAATATGCTTTTGCACAGTGAATTAAGAAAATTGAAAATTGCTTCTCAGAATTTGAGTAATAAATGCTCTGTGGATAAAGACAGAAATGTTTTATCTATTTCTAGGATTAATGATCAACTATCTTACATTCCTGATTTGAGAAATAAATTATCTGACCTAGAGAAACAATTTTCTGCATTACAAACTGTCCAGGCTACTCAGTATCATGAATTAAAAAATAATGCTAGAACTGCTGTTAGTCTTAATAATAAACAGCCTGAACAGAGTAGTTCTTCTCTCCCTTGTAATGTACAAATTTTACCAGCAGAAATTCATTCTGAAAAATCAAGTGCATCAAACAGAAAGAAATTTAATACTCACCATGAGCCAGCTGCCTCTGTGAATAATGTAATATCTGAACACCTTTCAAGACTTCAGGAACTGATAACCTTGAATAATTCAAACCATAGGATGGAACATTCCAGTAGCCAGAAAAATTGGCCTAAGTTGGATCAATATCCTACCTTTGATGGTGATTCTTCATCTGATTGGCAACACTTTATACAAAGGATTGATAATTTAAAGAGATCTTATAAACTACTTGATGAGGAAATTGTTTCTAAGCTACTTTCTTTATTTTCTAATGTAGCTTTGTTGTGGTATGAATCTGTTCTATTGGATAATAACGATTATACATGGAATGAGTGGAAATCCTTGATTGATAATCAATTTGGTGGTTCAAAATTTAGGTTGGCTCAGCAAAGACTGTATGATAATACTAGATATATATCCTCCTCTGTTGAAAAACCCATCATTTTTTTGATGAAAAGAACAAAGATCCTGAGAGCAATTGATCCAAAGATGGATTAAGATATTTGGAGAGATAAAATTTTGTATAAATTGCCAAAGTATCTTAGAGAAGAGATAGGCTACAGTAGAATCTTCAGTTAAAGGACATGTGATTTAAATAAACCTAACCCAAATTTTTTATATAAAAATGAAAGAAATAAAAGTCAAATTGGGAAAAAATAGTTCAACTTTAAAGATCAATATCTCAGCAACTATTGAACCAAATTAAAATCTGTTTGTGGGGAGTAGAAGATAGCCTTCAGAGGAATCTTGAGTTAAAAGGACATTAGATTCAAATAAACCTAACCCTAATTCAAAGTCAGATTTTTAAAATTTTACAAAAACTTGAAAAGTGCTAACAAAAATGACAACATGAGGAGTTGAATAATTCAACTGTCATCCATATATGAGTTTTACATATATTTAAGTATGAAGTTTTCATAGAAAAAGTGAGATATCATATAGACATGAAAAAAAGGAGTTGAAACTTACCTTGATTGAAAGGTAGGAAAAATAGAGTGAGAAATATTGATGCTGGAAATTGGAGGAAATTAGATATGGAGTAAGTGAAATGCATAAAGAATAAGCAATTTCTGTGTTTTAATGACATGGAACCAAAAAAAAGTGAAATAAGAGAATGGGGGGATAATGACTATACCCAAGGGATGAAGAGTAAGATGATTGAGCCAAAAAAAAGGAAAGAAAAGAGTGAGAATAAAAAAAGGTTAATTTTTATTTGAAAATAAAAAAAATAACTTCCAAAAAAATTTAGATACAAAAAAGAAAAAAAAACAGAAGAAAAACAAAAAAAATTATAATTAGCAAACAAAAAATCAAAAAAAATTAATAAAATGACTTATACAAACAGATGATATGAGAAAATAAGAGAAACCAAATCATTTGAAGAATGTTTGAGGAGAGGAGAAAAAGGATATGAGTGATGAATGAAAAAAAGAAACAGTAAAAAATTATGCAATTGCACAAAATATTTGATTTCATGTTGAGCTGGTGAATGAAAACAAATGAGACATTCAAAAAAGAGACATTCACAGTAAAGTCAAAATAAAAATGAATATGTAAAAATCAAAAACATCAAAAAAAGTGAATAAAGCACACAAGTTGAAAATTTGGAGAGTATGAAAAAAAAAATTAAAAGGGTTGTGTTTCAAAATTTTGGAGGATGATTGACATAATGACAATGCATATGACATTGGAAAGCATATTTTGTGATTCAAGGGAGGGGAGGGCTGGTGCAGGTTTGGCGTCCTCTTCTTCATAAAGGTCATTGAAAATACATATAAGCTAAATTTTCTTCCAAAACCAAGTCAGAGTCAGAGTCAGAAGCTAAATTTAAAGTGATAGCATTCATAGCTGAGTGAATTTGCTTCCTAGTAGAGAGGTACTTCATTATTGTTGGTAGAAGGTTTAAGTGATGAGTGGGAAGTCGGAATTCACAACCAAATGAGCAGGTGGTGTGTGTAGATAGAAAATAATGTTATGTGTTTTCAACCAAAATTATGTAGCATAGATTGAAGAGAGACTTAATGTTGGCATCTGCAATTATATGTCTTCTGAGTTTCTGAAAAATAAATCATGGATGTGATGAGTTTGAGATCAGGAATTAGGAATAAAAATTAGTGTATAAGTTGTGGGATAATGCATTATAAGGAGGTATTAATTTTGAATGATATGAAATTAAATTAATTGTGGATTAAAATCCTTATACCCCAATAATTCTCTTCAATTATTTTTTCTAATAATTGGGTTACTATAGATTTTACATGTCAAAGTTAACCTCTCTCTGGAATTTTTATCCTCAATTTTTTATAACCATGTCTTGATAAACTTCCTGGATATCTCAGCCTCCCTACCTTGCTCTGCACTCCCACTCTCATCCCATCCTTTCTATTCCTTCTATCTTCTCAGATCCCTCCCCATCTGATCTGCTCATTTCTTCTCCATTTTATCATCAAATATCTTAACATACCTTGTTATCCCATATCTTCTCAAATGCAGACTTCTCACACTTTTTCTTCAAATTAAACTACTCTTCCTTTTCTCTGCTCAGATAGAAAATCAAAAAACATTCAACTAAAAAATTCACAAATTAAATGTGCTTCCTTCATGTCTGCATGGGGTTTTAGGTGGGGTTTATTAGTTTTTAGCCCCCCCACCAACAAAAATAATTCTTAATCATAAACCCCCAAGTGGTGTAAGTTAGTCAGACTAATCTCCAAGTTGTGAGAGTTACTCAGACAAATTTTTGAGTTATGCAATTGACTTAGGCAAATTTACAAGTGGTGCAAGTGACTCTGACCAATCTTTGAGTGAGGTGTGCAGATAAAAAATTTATTTTAGGGCTTAAGAACAGAAATCTAGGTGTCTTATGCTCCAGAAAGACCTAATACCAGGATCTGTGATTTGAAACCATGTGACTTGTTGACAAATTGATCATGGATGTGATGAGTTTGGGATCAGGAATAAGGAATAGAAATTGGGGTATAAGAAGTGGGATAATGTATTATTGTGCATTTTTTATCAACTAGACCAAGGGCTAGTGGATAATAATCTTCTGTAAAGTAATAATGTCAGATTAGGAAGAAAAAATTTTCTGAGCCCCAATTAGAGATCCCTTAATAATGATACCTTCTATTAGGGAGTATCAAAGTTAGAAATCTTCCATTTCAAAATACCTCTTTTTTCCATCAAATCAACCATTATTTTTTTTTAAATATGCCATATTGTGCTCCAAAAAGACCTTTTTACTGAGAATTAATGTCAAGTTTGTGGCTTTCTATTTGTGCAGTGAAATACCTTTTAAATAATTACAAATTTCTAACTTTGATACCCCCTATTATATTTATATGGTAAAATAATGGCTTATAAATAAATTTATTAATTACTTGGTTATATATAATAGGAGGTGTCAAACATAACCATACACACCATTCAAGCAGCCTCAAAAAATGTACCAGTAAGTCATTTTAATTTGATTTACATACACCATTAACTGGTGTACTTCAAAAGCATTCTTTTCACTACACACACTATTTGTTGGGCACATCTAAGCCCCTCAAGCACTTCTTCCCCTTAACTTGATTATTCAGAATAAGTTACACACATGCCCATACCTTAAACTTTTTCTTCACATTATCCTTATGAGCTTATTTATACACACACAGTGCATGGTTTACTGAGTCATAAGGCACCCTAACATCATAGTATAACCCTTAATTTATCCCACCCTTTATTACTCTCACTCTTATTTTTTTCCTCCAAACACTGTCATGACACCTTCACTTTTTCAAAAGCTTCAAACAACTACTGATGCTCCAGCCCTTGATCTTTTGTTTGAGTCTGATACAGATTCTGATTATGAGTCTGATTTTTTTATATCAGTCACCTGTAAGAGAACCACTACCTTACTTCCCAAACCCCATCCATTTACCATCAACTACAATATAAACTTCACAAACTTTCTGAAATACCTGAACCCAGTTTTAAGAAAATCTTACAAACTACTTATCATGGTTTTGAATACCTACATGAATTGATTCATGATCATTCTATTTACCACAAAAATTCTCATTTCACACAGAGGAACCCTGCACTACAAATCTCTGTGGCACTATGCCTACTTGGTTCAAATGGAAACAGTGATGACATAACTCCTCTCAAGAACCTCTTCAGTATAAGTCATGGAACAGTAGATTTATACACCAAGAGAGAACTATCAAAGCCATCTGATTAATTTAATCACAACTCCTCACATGTCTCACTATGGAGGCTAGGCTAGAAAACTCACAGCTCATGTAGAATGAAAGATTTCCTCGATGTATTGGTTTTGTTGATGGAAAAACCATTCCTTCGAGCCAAAAGCCTGAAAAGGATGGAAATAGTTATTTTGATCGGTAAAAGAGGTCAGTGCTTATCTATATCTTAAATATTCTTACATATAATACTAATACACTCTTACTTTTTCTTTTTTCAGGTATTCTATTGCTCTCCAATTAGTTTTAAATATAAATCAGATGTTTATTGAGTTTCATGCCAGCTCTCCTGGTGTTCACCATGACTCTTCATTTTTTCAACAAATGATGATTTCTCAAAACCCTGAGAATTACTTTGATGAACATCAATATCTTCTTGCGGACTCTGCTTAAACCATGTAAGTTGGCCTTGAGTATCTGGATTGAGCTTAAGAAAATTATATTTTAAATGAAGCCATTTACAAAATTCACAAGTTGAAGTGAATCTATTTACTCTGGTGTGTTTAACACAATAGTAATTGGATCTTTTACAATGAGTTCAAGAAATGTAGTATCCCCTTGTAAGCTTATAGTCTTTTGTACTATTCTCTTTTGAAGTAGATGATGATGATGGTAGAGATGTCATATTGAGAGGCTATAAAGGACTAGGTAAGATGTTTGAATTTAGCTAGAAATAACAAGATTAAATTTTGAAATTTTTTAGAAAGTTACTATGATTTTTGGGGGGAAGGAACTACCTTTTATATATTCCACAATCATATTTCTGTTAATCTTTTTATTTTGAAATTTTTTGTTTGTTTCTACCATCTTGAGGATTGAGACCTACTTAGTTGGATGTTTTTTGGATTGCACACTTTCTGCTTAACATGCAATTAAATTCATGTTTCATGCATTTTTAATCTTTAAAGGGAGATTTTTTGTCTTTTAAGTGTATATAAATTTAAAAAAAATTCCAACCAAATCACACAAAAAAATATGGCAACACTCTCCCCTACAAAGTCATAAAGAAAAATAAATTTCAACACCCTCTCCTGAAATTTTCTCTGGGAGGGGGTCAGGATTGCCAAATTTTCATTTTTATTTCATAAATGAATAAATAAATTTTTCAAAAAAGATAATCAACCAAGTAAAAGTAATGGCATTCAGAATACTACCATCCAATGAGTTCAGATGTGACCAAGGCCAAAGAATACATTGACATGGAATTTTATTTTGAACTCATTCAATAAATTTTTTTTTGAATGACTACCTTAATACAGCATCAAGGCCTGATGGCCCATTACTTAAAGTTGATGACTATCTTTAATAAATGATTAATCATAATTTTAAGAAATAAAAATGAATCTTTTTAAATCCTTTATTTATTATACTTAGCCTCCCTCCCTGTAGATTTACATTTCATTGAACCTTCTTGCCTCCCTTTACTTACCCTCTTTATCAAATTTCGGTTTATCTGAAATGAGCAGCCAAAATAAGTAAAATTTTCATAGGATTCTAACCCATGATGAAGTTGAGTTGTTTGATGGCTGTCTCATGAAGAGCTCCAAATTACTTCCACCAGACCTTTCCCCAATCCAAATTCAATAATAAATTTGTGATTGGGAATTTATAATCCATTACCTTGGAGTTAAGCAGGTGAAGGAATCAGTAGTCCAGTAATAGGATTAATATAAGTGAAAATTGCAAATGTTAAAAAATTGAAATTATTTTTGTCTATATTAATCTTGTTGTGAAAGCCTACATATGTAATAATAATGTTAGATGAAAAGATATAATCATCTTCCAGATCAACCAATTCCATTTCTGCCCAATTTGGTAAAAAAAATTGTTAGTAAAAATGCCTGGAAATGTGCTGGGCATGCTTCCAGCAAATTTCTGAGGCAAAAAGACAAAAAGAAACTTACCAAAATGATAAGAAATAGTCTATAAATTTCCTGGTACTATTTCTGAATCAATTTGAAAAAAAATGTTAGTAAAAATGCTTAGAAATGTGTTGAACATGCTACCAGCATGTTTCTGAGGCAAAAAAAAAACTTATCAAAAATCTCAGAAAAATTCTAGAAATATTCTGTTACTGTTTCCAAATTGATTTGAAAAAAAAATTGTTAGTAAAAACACTTGGAAATGTGCTGGGCATTCTGCCAGCATGTTCCAAGGCAAAAAAAACTACTTACCAAAATGCTCTGAAACATTCTATAAATTTTCTGGTACTTTTTCCAAATAAATTTGAAGAAAAAATGTTAGTAAAAAGACTTAGAAATTTGCTGGGCATGCTACCAGCACGTTTCCGAGGTAAAAAAAAAACTTTCCAAAAACACTCAGAAACATTATAGAATTGTTCTGGGACTGTTTCAAAAGCAATTTGGCAAAAAAAAACCCCCAAAAAAGGAAAAAAAAATGAAAAAAATGAAAAAAAGAAAAAAGTCAGTAAAAAGAAAATTAGGATCAGGAACCACGCACCTTAGGTAAGTGTTGGAAGGGACTTGAAGAGAAAAATGAGGAGCATGTGAATTTGTGAAGAGAAGGAAAAAAACATACCTTTATCAAAGGGCAGAAAAATATGTAAAGAGGAAGAGAGTTGGTGGGATCTGGAAGAAGAATCACATGATGATTAGGACTTGCATTATTAAATGCGTTCAGAAATGGATTTTAAAATTTTTTCTGAAATTGATGAATATATAAATCTGAGCAGGAGTCAAAGAGAATGTGGGGTTGGGGGAAAAGGGGTCTGATGTACAGTGGATTGTGGGAATGTGTGTATTGGTGGGCTAAATTGTGGTTGGGGTTATGGTGCAAGAATAGGAAGTGTTTAATAAAGTATTTTACCAAATGCTTGACATTTCTGACTGCAAGTCTGCTATTTATGATGGTGTCTTGGAATGGTGTTTTGAGACTGAAGATTGCCATTTGTATATTGTAATGTTTGACACCACCTAATAATTACTAAATTTAATATCTTAAAATACTTAGGTTTTGGTTAC
The DNA here is from genome assembly GCA_030280995.1 of Hemileia vastatrix. Lineage (NCBI taxonomy): Eukaryota > Fungi > Basidiomycota > Pucciniomycetes > Pucciniales > Zaghouaniaceae > Hemileia > Hemileia vastatrix. The sequence goes on along the minus strand of JASXTE010000003.1, from coordinate 31,108,283 downwards.
TTTTTGACTCAAAATTTTTTCATAAAATTTATTTAATGATTTAAATAATTACATTCCCATATTTTACTCTAAATTTATTATCTTATGATTTAAAATAGTATATTTTTACATTCCACTTTAAAATGGTTATTAACTAAAAATTTTAGTACATATTTTGATTTAAACTAGTTTTTTTACATATCTCACACTTATTAATGTGTAGTATACAGGGGGGAAGTATTTTGGTGAAATGTGTGCTCTCAAGTATGTTTTTATTGAAATATGTCATATTGTTTCCTTACATTATATCAATTGTAGTTAAATTTCATTTGTGGCTTATTTTGGCACTTCAGAGGGCTCATTTGCATATAAAAAGGGACTATGATAACCCACTATATCCTCATCACTTATACTCTATGATTTATATAATATTATTTAATATTTTTATTTACTATTTTATTTATTTTATGTGGCACTTTATTGCACCCTTAATTATCAAGAAACATTTACATATAGATACTAAGATTTTCACAAGAATTCATAATATAATCAGTTGCTAAAATTTTAGTAAAGAAAATTAAATATAACTTACTAGTTTACCCTTATGAATCCCTCACTTCATACTGCTGTTATTGTCCCTTTATTTGTAATCATTTCCTTACCTCTCTTTATAGTCCCTCTTATTCTTTCTTGAGATGCTTGAGACAAGTATTAAGTGATGAGACTGAAAAAAATGGTTGTTTGGTAGTTTGAAGCTCTTAAGAATAAAAAAATGACAAGGTCTAACTTTTTAGTCACTATATATGCCCTTATGTACAAGATTCTTTCTTTTAGGCAAATTCAATAATCAAATAATCAATAAGCTATTATGGGGTGTTAGTTCTGGAAAATCCACACTTGAAAATTGGAAAGTAAATTTGACCAAATTGGAACTTAGATAAGTGTGGATTTCTGAAATACACTAGCCCCAACACTGGTGGATTTCAAAAGTGAATTTAATAATTTATTTCACTAAATTCCACACATTTTTAAACAAAAGTTCTGGTTTCACCATATACCCCATTCCACTTGTTTGTCAGCATTATCTCATTCATATGCAGTACTCTTAAGAATAACAGTTAATAAATTAAAAGATCATACATCATTTCCATTTTTATACCATGTAAGAGTCATGCCTTCCTTACTCTCAAATCATGATAAGTTACATCAAGAAATGACTTTCATAGCTCTTGATCTCCTCTTGGACTGTGATAGTGATTCTGATTCTTATCTTGAAGAAGATTGTATTTTTTTTATCAAAAATAGACAGGAAACATTAGCTTCTTCCAAGAAAGCCTCAGGTACTTTATATCCCTAAGTACACCATCCAAATACTAGTTAACCAATCTGCACCCAGTTTTAGACAGTTGTTCATGACTTCTGAGAAATTCTTCCTTAGAAGTGTTATTTTTGTTTAGATGTTGACTTTGATTTTTAATATTCTGTTAAAGTCACTTTTTTTCAAGTCTCTTTGTTTTCCTTCATCAACTCAACATAAAATTTCATATTTTCAGCAATTGCATAATTTTTATGTCATTCTTTTTTTCTTTCAGCACTCATATTCATTTTCTCATCTTCTTTTTAATCCTTCAAATAATATGAAGTCAATTGTTTTCTCAACTCATTCATCTAGACAATTCGTTTTTACATTTTTACTTATATGTTTTCTAATTATGAAGTTTTTTTTGCTTTTTTTTGTTTTTTTTTTCTTTTTTGTATCTAAATTTTTTTGTAAGTGTTTTTTTTTATTTTGAAGGAAAAATTAAACTTTTTTCTTCTTTCCCTCTTTTCTTTCTTTTTTTTAGCTCCATCATCTTACTCTTTATCCCTCCTTGGAATGGTAATTATCCTTCCTTTCCCCTATTTCACTTTTTTTTGGTTCCATTGTATTGAAACACATACATTTCACTTTCTTCATATTCAATTTCCCCCAAATTATAATTTCACTCTTTCTCTCATTATTTTTTCTTAACTTTTAATCAAGGTAAGGTTAATCTCCTTTTTTTCACATCTAAATGATATCTATTTCTTTCTATGAAAATTTCATACTTAAATATATGTAGGACTCTTATCTGGATAAAAGTGGACTTATTCAACTCCTCATTTGTCATTTTCATTATCACTTCTCAAATTGTTGTAGAACTTTGAAAATCAGAGTCAGACTTAGGGTTAGATTTATTCAAATCTAATTTTCTTTGTATAGAAGTCTCTCCTGAAGGCTATCTTTAATTTTGCACAAAGGGATTTCAATTATTCTCAGTGTTTGCTGAGATATTGACCTTTAAATTTGAGAATTTTTTTGTCAATTTGAAAATTTTTTATTTTACCTTTTTATATAACAAATTAGGTGTCAGCCAGGCTGCTAGACTCACTCAGTGAAATAATTAGTTATTTCCTGCAATGAAGCCATGACTTTTTTTATTTTCAATTTATTATTAATTTTATTTTATTTACTTTATATATACTTAGAATAAATTAAATAATTACAAAGAAGTAAAATTAGTAAGTAATTAAAATTAATATTATTTGTCTCTTATATTTTATTTACTAACACTGTACTCAATGACAGGTCAAGAGAAATAAATATTAATATTAAAATAAAATTTAATATAAAAATTAAAATAATTATATACAAAAAATTCAAATAAACTATTTAAAAATAACACTTACTGTCAGCCAGGCTACTAGACTTATCCAGTAAAAAAGTTAATTATTTACTGAGATGAAGCCACACTTTTTATTTCTTATTATTAATTATATTATATTTACTTATGTATTACTTGAAATACACTAACTAATTACATTAAGTAAATTTCATAAATATTTAAATTAATAATATTGTCCCTTATATTTTTATTCCCTAACCCTGTGCTCAATAACAGGTTGAAAGAGAAATATAAATATTAATACTAAATATTAAAAATTCAAATTACTAATTTTTTAATTTTTGAAATTATATTTTCAATTAAAATTATTTTGTACTAAGTGTGACATCTATAGTGAACTCTAAACTATATCAAATAATGTGATATCTTTAATTGACGCATCATTTTAGCACACTTTGGTTACTTGTACATTTATATTTTTTTAATAATTTTCTCTTACACTCCCTAATGGATACTTTTTAACCCCATGTATTTTCTCTCTCCTTTTTGCCTATAAAGAGCCTCCTCTTTTGTGCTGTTTGATTCATTCCTTAACTTAACTACTTTATTAAAACACTTTAAAGTAAAGCATTACTATTATTTGTCTTTTAGTATTTACATTATTTTGATTCTAAATTATAAATTATAATAATATTTATATTCTTACCTCTTCATTTGAGTAAACTAAAGTCATAAGAGTAATTATACGTACTTAACTTGAGAATTCCAAATCCATCGGCCAATACTGTAAATCACCTCCAAAAATATTCTAGACCAAAAGGAGCTCCCAATACTTGAGGCCCTTTCCAAATCTTTGACAGCACATTGCTATCTTGAAGCCAGCAACCAAGGGACTGTTCGACATTGAGGTACCTGTAAGGATGATTGGAGGACAAAAACAACAAACGTCAAAGACCATGTGACTTATTTTTTTTCTGCGACCAGGAATTGAACCGTGCTCCAAAAATTAGGTTCATTAATTGGAAACATTCATATATATTTGTGGTTATTATATTTATTACTGTTTGTGTGTCACTTTGCACATTTCATTGTCCACATATATCTGTTTACTCAGCACTCTGTAAGTGGCATTAACTTGCTCATTTTACAGGGGGAGTTTCCTGGTAAATATAAAAAATTCCTAGTTCACCCAGATAGAACTGTATTGTTTTTATTCCTAGAAGTAATATAAAATTAAATTAATTGTTTTATATTTTTTTTAATTATTTCAGTTGACCTCTATCCTGATAATTAAAAAATTATATTATTGATCAGTTGAAAATTGTCCTGGAAGTGAAATAATAGTATTTAATAATAATTAAATTAATTATATTAAAATTATTTCAGTTGAAAATAAGTCCTGGTAATTGAATTATCTCAGTTGACATTAAGTCCTGGTAATTAAAATTATTATCAGTTGACATTAAGTCCTGGTAATTAAATTTTTCAATTGAATTTAGTACTGATAGTTATCAACTTTTACATTACTAATTACTAAATTATATTATTTCAGTTTATTTATTTTAATCCTGGTTATAAAATTACTCTAAATTAATTAAAAAAAATCTGATTATTATTTCAGTTGATTCTTTGTCCTGAAATACATTATATTCTAATTATACCAGTAGTTTACAAAATCCTGATAATTTGTTATTTATTAAATTCTTTTTTCATTATTTTTCTTTAAATAAAGTAAAAATAATAACTGATTAAATTTTTCTTTTCTCAGCTCAAGTTAACTACAACTATGGCTGACAAAAGTGCTTCTGCTGGCCATGATGAGGAACTGGATTTAATTTATTGTGAAGCTTCTTCTGTAATTTCTACTTTTACTACAAAATTGGCTCAAATTTATCAAGTACTGACCTAATCAGAATGTGGAGATGCAAGAGATAGAGATACTAGTGGAGACAACTTCTCAGGAACAAAAGCCTTTAAGCAACCCCCCAGAAGAGCTTCCAAATGGCTTAAAAATAAAAAAGATAACCTTGAATCAACAATTCAGATATCTCTCCACCAACATCAAGGAATTGAGGTCAGAAAATCTCAGGTTGAGGTCAAGAACAGACTCTCTAGAAGACAAGGTAAGAAAAATAGAAACCTTTCTTCAAGAGAAATGAAACCTTCCCATCCCCAAAAGCCCTTCCACAATTGGCCCCCAGCAACAAAAAAAAGTGGAAGTCTCAAAGTGGAAGTGGTATTGGCTGAACACCCAGTGGGATTATCTGTCCCAACAACAACAACAACAAGTACCTCAGGCAGGTCCTTCAAGAGCCAACCTTTTTAACCCTCCAACTCCTCACCCTTATCAAGGAGGGAGAAATAGGAAAAAAAATCACATTTAATTCTTGCCCAAACCATGGTAAGTCCTTCTATTGAGCCTGAAGTATAATTTCTTCTTGCTGATTCAGTTCCTTCAGGTAATTTTAAGAAAGGAGATGAGACTGTGAAACCAGTAGAGGCTGAAAGTAGTAGACAAGCTGCTCAATATTCTAATGTATCTAATCCTATGGTTTTGATTGCTATTTCAATGAAAAATTCAGATATGGCTATTATTTATGAGACACTTGAGCCTGAGTTTGATGAAAATCTGAAAAGTTATTTTGTTTCCCTATTGAGATATACTCCAGATGTAGCTAATATTCATGATGAATATTTTAGAGATATTATTGCTAAACAAAATCATATAATGAACAACATAAAATAAACTCAGAAATTTAAAAGTTTGTTAACTGAACAGTGTTATCAAGCATTTAGGAGTGAATTACAGAGAGTTTCTGATGACTTATTTCATTACAAAGTAACTCATGAAAATAAATTTGATTTATGTCAAAATATCAAGAATGATTTGTCTAAATTAACAGATACTTTGTCCATCAGTTGCGAAGAGCTAGAAGGACATAATTTAAGCTTAAAAATATTGAGTGATCATTATTCTTCTTTAAAAAATAAGAACCAGTTATCTTATGTAACCATCAATGAGAGTTTATCTAGTATTCAAAGAGTCAAAACAAGGCTAACAACCATTGAAGAAAAATTAAATTCATTTTTACATCATCAAAAATTTTCTGAAATTTCTTTGAAAGAACATGTGGTGAAAGATACCCCAATATCACCTGTTCCTAGCTCATCCAAAGAAAAATTAGAACTAGAGATACCTGTTGATATCACTGAGTTTTCATCAAAAATTGATGATGTACCTGGATCACCCACAGAAGGATTAGACAATGAAATTACTGCCCAATTGAAAAAATTACAGCTACTTCTCACTCAGAGAAAATCTTGTAATAAGAAGACTACTTCAAATTAAAATAATTGGTCAAAACTTGATCAATATCCAAAATTTGATGGTGACTCTTCCTCTGATTGGTAACAGTTCATTTGCAGGATTGTCGCCCAATTCTTTGGCATCGTTGCCAAAAACGGTAACCACACTTATTAGGTGTAAAGATGAAAGCTTGCGCTTTGTGGGCATTAATACCAAAAAGGTTTTACGCAGGTTTGAACAAGCAGCAGAAGTTCATGGAGCAACCAAATATGATATGGTACAAGAAGTACTATTCTTTGTATCTGATGAGTGCAAAGACAATTTAGAGGATCTAAAAGGGCAAGAGGAGCAAAATTGGTCAGCGCTAAATAAAAAATGCTCAAGAGATGGCCTAAAGTTACTGAGGAAACTAGGTATACAATGAAGGACCTGGATATTTTGGTAAATAGGGTCAAAGCTAGAGGAGGTGTTCGGGACCCCAAGAAATTTAAAAGTTTTAGGGAAGAATTCGATCGGATAGTAGAATATTTAGTTAGTAACGAAGATTTTAGTGATGTTAATGTGTCGTTACCCTGGTTTTGTGAAGCGTTAGCACCAGAAGTTGAAGACTGGGCAAAAAGGTGCTTGGATAACAAAGGAAAGTTGGTTAAAAAGAGGGATGGAAATTATAAGTACCCCGGATTAGAAGAAGTAGAAATGGAAGTGGAAGCTGAAATGAAGTTGTGTCGAGTTGAGCGACGTGCAGCAAGGGTGGCTCTGGATAATGAGGATATGGAGGAAGATGCGCCAGGCGTACGATTGCCTTCTCAGATCTTGTCTCCTAAAGATAAAATTCTCTCTAAGGATACAGATTTAGTCATGGCAAGAATCGATGAGTTGGAGAAGAAGATAGTTGAAGCGGCAAAAGCAAAAGAATCATTTAGGACCAATAGTTCTCCTCAAACTTTGCGTTTTTCTGCTATGGTGTGCTATTATTGTAATAAAGAAGGGCATACAAGGATGAGGTGTAATGCGCTTCAAAAGGATAAAGAAGAAAAGGTAGTTTACGAGGATGGGACTACGCTAATGTTGGAAGATGTTACCAAGTTGATTAAAGACAATAATCGAGGGATGCGAGCCATGGTCATAGATCATATTAATAAAAAGTCTATGGAAAGTAGGTCAAGCAAGGGCAAAGAGCCGGAAAATAAGGAGAAAAGCAAGGATGCGAAGTCGGTTAATTTTGCAGTTACTTGCACGGTTTTAGTTTTTAAAGTAAAAGAAGGAGCGGTTTCAGCGCCACTTACCGCAGCACAATTGGAGATCTTCGCGGCAAAGCATAAGAAAATGGCCCCACCTACAATTACTAGGCCAAGAAGGGCTGGCGCTAGGTATGCGAATCCAGAGGATATGGAGGAAGTAGGGTATACTACTAGAGAAAATACACCTGCGCCTATCGAGGATTTTGAAATGGATGGTATGGACTCTAAAGGTTATGGCATGAATCACCAGGAAGTAGAACAGATGGCAATGTTGGAGGAGCCAGTGGTAGTACAGAAAAGAGAGGTACCTGCTGAAGGAATGCCAGGAGCAAAGCATAATACTCCAAAGAACCCACCTGGAAGAGCAAAAGCTGGTGCCAAGGCAACTCAGCCTAAATGGAGAATGCAGCGCCCGGTTCATTCTGTGCCAAGGATTTAGTTGCGGAATGTTTAAAGACTACAGTTTCTGTTCCATTGGGGATTCTGACTGCAGTAGCACCAGATGTAGCAAATGGAATCATGGATAAGTGCAGAAAGCAAAGGATTGCTAGTTTCTCTGAGTTCGATATGGAAGAACAGTCATTTCAGCCAGTTGTTGGATTACCTAGGGCACCACATTATGCAGGACCCTTAGGGTATTTAACTATTACGGTAAATGGTAGGCAAATTAAAGTGTTAGTGGATACAGGTTCACAAATCAACCTGGTATCAGTGGATGACACAGTGGAATAAGGTCTTCCTGTAAAAGACAGCAAAGGCACTGTCGCAGGAATTGGGGGAGGTAGGTTACAGGTTATAGGTGTAGCACAGTATTTACGCACTAGAGTTGTGAGAGCAACAAGAGATATACATTTTTATGTTCCGATGGGTGTATTTAAACCAGTTTTAGGCACGCCATTTTTAATTGATTATTCAGCGACTATAGATTATTGTTTAAATAAGACTATAGGAATAAGGATTATGGGTGATGATGGTGTTCCAGTAACAGCAGTCTTAGTAGCGCCCAAGGATGGTGGCTGGGAGACTAAGTACTCTGGAGCTGCGCGGTTAGAGAAAGAAAGAGAGTTTTATGAGGAAGTCTCAGATGAGGAGATAGGGCAACCGCCAGGAAGGCGCCAACATTTTCATTAGGGACTGGCATTTTAGGTGTTACTATCTCCCAGGAGGAGAGGAACCCTGATAGTGACCAGTCAGTCCAACAAGGAGAGATATGTAAAGCGGTACTTCATAGGTGTCTTGGGAATACTACTTTAGAATGTGTTATACTTAAGCTTTTTAATTTCTTTAATTTTGGATATTGTTATACTTATATTAAAAAGAAAAGACAAAAACAGGATTTAGGTGTAACCCGTAGTTATATTAGAAAGGGGTTTATTTTAATTAATGAAGGAAGCAGTAAGGACTGTTTTGCATCTAAGTATAAACCAGTAGCTGTTAAGGTTAAACCAGTGAATATAGCGATGCCTTATTTGAATCCTCCTTTTCAGAGACTGGCGCTATCTAGGAATCCTTATGATACACCTTTAACAAAGTTTCGGCCTGATTTTGCGTTCACCTGTAAGATTACGATGGAAAGGCTTCAGATGGTATATTTTGGACCAGAGGGCTGGTTATCGCAGGAAGAAAAGAAGTTATTATCACATGTTATGGTTCTTAGGGAAAAAGCTATTGCTTTTTCAGAAGAGGAAAGAGGTTTGTTAAAGCACTATTATGGTAAACCTTATATTGTTCCAGTTATACCTCATGTGCCGTGGCAAAAGAAGGCTTTTCCAATACCGGCGGCTATAAGAGAAGAGTATACGGAATTAATTAGGGGAAGGTTAAAGTCCAGCTTGTATGAACAGTCTATGTCTAGTTATTCAAGTCCAGTGTTTTGAGTGGTCAAACGTAATGGTAAATTAAGGGTTGTTCATGATCTTAGGGAGATGAACAAGGTTACAGTAAAGGATGCAGGGATGCCACCAACGCCAGAAAAATTTGTGGAATCTTTTGCAGGGCGTGCATGTTACGGTGTGGTCTTCCAACATTGGCAGGGGCCTTTGTTTTGTGATTTGGTGCTGTTTGTGCATGTCTTAATTGACATCTGTTAAGGAATTAGGTATTTTTCTGGTTTTATTTTGTGGATATTGGGTCTGCAGGTATGTGGGTACTATCATGGGATAGCCCTGGATTTTCTCTATATTTTATGTCTTGTAGACATTTTTCATATTCTGAGTTTTAAGGGGTCATTTCCTCATTTTTCATTTATAAAAGATTGCTGTTTAGTTTTGTTTTTCGTGTTTTACGGGCTAACCTTAAGTCTTAGGGTTAAGTACTTAGTACCATTGGATAGAGCTAATTTTTCTCTATATTTCATGTCACAATGTTGTTATAGTGAAATTCCGTGTTTTAAAGGTTTTAGTAGTTGTAGCTAATTTTTCTAAGTAGATTAGTGGTTTTGTTGGTTTTCTGGCTTCAGGGAGGCCGAGCCGCTTCAGGCGGCATCTCCGACGTTGGGCGGCCCGCCCGCCTCTGTTTTAGGAGGTTGGGGAGCGCTTCAGGAGGGTTTTTTATGCAATTTGGGGGGTACAGGCGCCAGATTGGTGGGTGCGCATGGGCTCATAGCTAGTGGTCTGTGTGTACATAGTGAATAAGACAGTTTGGGGCAACCTTAATCATCATACAACCATCCGGAGATGATATCGTTGTTCCTCACTCAGTTTTCACTATTTTATGGCCACAATTGGCTGTGTTTGTTGCAAGTGAGTTCTTCATTTAACTTAACTTTGGCAACTGTTTTCTCTGTTATAGTCTTGCAAGCCATAGCAAGTATTATTGCTGTCTCTGGTTTGGATTTGCAGCCTACATCAAATATCTTTGCTGTCTCTGGTGTGGAGTTTGTTCTACATTTCAGTTCTTGGGTCTGGTAGTCTATCTGGTGACTAATTTCTTGGCTCATCAAGCAGTCAAGTGTGTTGAAAAGGAGCTTTAGCAAAACAGGAACCAACTTACTTTAGCAAGTAAATCTCACTCTATTTTTCTAAAGGGACAGGGGTTTTTCTCTCTGGTTTTTCTCCAACTCCCTTGGTCAAGGCCTATAGCTAGTACTATAGGATTGTCTACATTTCTGGCGCCCAACGTGGGGTAGAACTTGCTAGTTCTTTGGAATATCTGCTTTCTTTGGTTGGCTCTTTTTGGTGTTTTGGTCAGGAGGAATGGCTTCTGGTTCTGCTATTCCTGTGGTGACTGTCAGTGGGGGGATGGTCCTCCTTCTGTGATGGTTAGGGAGTGTGTGAGAATAAAAACTTGGGATGGTACCAAGTTTAATGGGGAGGATGTCAAGTGGTTTTTAGAGAAGTATGAAACTGCTGCTGGAGTGGATGGTGCTTCCTACCTGGACATGGTGAAGCAGATTATCTTCTTCATTGGTGATAGGTCAGTGGAGAAGGAGATTGTGGCCATGTCTGGATACAAGAAGAGGGATTGGAAATTGTTGTGTAGGGAAATGGTGGATAGATGGGGTGTCAGGTTCACTATGGTGGATCTGAAAAAGGTTGTCAGTGAATGGCAATCTTATGGTGGTGTTGGTAACTTACATAGTTACAGGAAGTTTCTGCTACAGTTTGATCCTGTGGTGGAATATTTGGTGGAAGTGGAGGAGCTGGCACATGAAAATGCTGCCAAGGATGTTTTTAGGTCTTCCCTGGCTAGAGATGTCAGGATTGATGTGCTGAAGGAGTTGTCAAGAAAGGAATGGATGAAGACTCTTTCTAATGGGGACCAGAAGTTGCCTGCCTTGGATAAGGTGAAGGAGGCTGTTGAGGCCCATTTGAAGTTATTGGCTGTGGACACCTATTAGGAGGGGTGTGCCAAGTATGTCAGCAAAGTAAGTGAGGCTTTGGCTGAAGAGGAAGTTAGGGAGAAGAAGGAGGAGAGAAATTTGGTGCAGGTTCACAAACAGGAGAGGGACTCAATGGTGGAGCAGTTGGCTGATCTTATAAAGCAGCTGCACATTTAAGTTCAGGAGGCCAAGAAGGTTAACAAGGCACCTTCTCAGCCTAGAGATTTTGAAAGGAGGGCTGGTAGGAGTGATCCTTGGGTTTGCTCTTATTGCAGTAGGAGGGGGCACAGGTCCAATAATTGTTGGGCACTGAACAGAGATGTGTCTGAAGAAAAAGTGGAGTTTGATGGCAGGGTTTTTAAGTTTCCTGATGTTTCTTTTGTGAAGCCCAGTGAGGGGCAGGCTCCTGTGGACTTGGTCAGGAGAAGGGGTGGTCTCATTCAAAGGAGGCCAAGGTTTGTGGAGATTCCTGATCAGGGGAAGTCTTCTGTTAAGGTAGATGAGGACCTCAAGGGAAAGGGGAAGGAGGTCAATAAGGTCTCTTTTTCTACTTCCTTTGGTGGTTTGGAGTTGTATTCTTGTGGTGGACAGTCAAGTGGTGAATGCTTGGCTGGTGTTTATGATGTGGAAGCGGGAGAGGTGGGAAGGCCTAAGAGCAGTTCTCAGGTCCAACCAAAGCCAAATTCTCCAAAGGTGGATCCTAAGCTGAGTGCAGCTAGGAAGAGGTACAGCAAAGAGGAGCTGTACAAGATGCAGAAGGGTGTGGATGACATGGGCACCCCTAGTTTTGGCGCATTGGATATGAATGGTGAGCCAATGCCAATGGAGGTGGATTCTGACTCTGAGGAGGATGTCCCTTTGGCTTCATTGCCAAAGCCTGTTGGAGTCACAGGTTCTGGTGAGGGATCTGGTTTGGTTCCTGTTAATGGTAAATCTGTTGGTGGTGCTGGTCCTCAAGAAGCTTCTAGGACCAAGGTGGTGAAGCAAAGAGCTCACTTTGAGAGGCCAGTAGTGTCTGGTCAAGTTAATGTTATGGACTCCTTTCTTGAAAGGATGAATCGGGGTCAGGTTTCCCTTTCTTATGGGGAATTGTATGCTATCAGTCCAGGGTTGGCTGATAGACAGAAAAAGTTGTTGACCAGGAGAAGAGTTTCTTCTGGTGAGGTAGAATACATTTTTGATTCTGCTGAAAAGTTTGGGAAGGGGTTGGAAACTCATTTTTCTGCTCCTCTGGGATATGTCAATGTCACTCTGAATGGCAGGGAGGCAAGGGCATTGGTGGATTCAGGCTCTCAGATAAACCTGATTTCTTTGTTTGAGGCAACTCATAAGGGCCTCCCCATCAAAACTGATATTGGTGGGAATTCGAGAGGGATTGGTGGCCATGTCACTGAATTGGTTAGAACTTCAGAGATTGTGAAGTTAGATGTTGGAGGAGCCTCAGGGAAGGTTCATTTTTACATTGCTAAAGGTAATGTAAAAGCAGTTTTGGGTGAGCCATTCTTGATGGATTTCCAGGCAAGAATTGGTTTTTAATTTGATTTGTGAATCAGTTTGGAGTTGACTGGTGAAGACGAAAGGAGGCTTCACATGAGGTTATCATCCCCTGGAGAGGATGGTTGGGAGACCAGGCCTGGTTTATCTTCAATGTGCCAGTGCATGGACTGCTGCAGGAGAAGGAAGGAAGTGGGTGCTGCCTCTGGTTTTTTGGAGTGTGTCTCAGGCTCTATTGAGAGTCTGTCTTTTTTAGAGTAATAAGGGCTGATCACCCTAGTGCTGCAACCTATCCCCAAGATGAGGAAATCCCAGGTTGTAGTAGGTCAGCTCCCTTGGAGATATACCAAGTGGATTTTCAACTTTCTCTTTTTAATTTTTCTCTTCTCTGCAAGTATTCATCAAGTTTTTTATCAAGTCTCTGTTCTCTCTCAAGATTCTTAATAAATTTTTATTTCAAGTTCAAAGAAGAAGATTGGTTATATATCTTTATTGAAAGATATGCAGAAAAGTTTTGGAGTGGTGATATTGGGGTGTAAAAGTAAGTCCTCCCAATTGTGAACCGCTAGGGTTTCTTCTACACCTTTCAAAAACATTACCTGGGCCACATCTGTGAGCATTGGGGAAACCCCTGGTTATTTTTGTAGGTCAGAAGAAAACTCAAGAAAAGAAGATAAAAATTTCAAGATAATTCATGAAAATTAAGAAAAAAATCTGAAGATAATGAAGAAAGAAGATGCAAAATATTTTTGTGAAGATCCTCAAGATCTATTTTTGGGCCTCCAGCATGAGGGTTAACTGCAGAAAATGTTGAAGAAAGAAGATCATCAAGATCGATTTTTGGGCCTCCAGCATGAGGATAAACTGCACAATTTTAGAAGATGTGATTCAGAATATGAATCAAGATTTGAAGATTTGGAAGTTCGAAGTGAGGATGAAGATGTGGAATTGCGGAAAAGTTTTGGAGTGGTGAGATTGGGGTGTAAAAGTAAGTCCTCCCAATTGTCCACCGCTAGGGTTTCTTCTACACCTTTCAAAAACATTACCTTGGCCACACATGTGAGCAATGGGGAAACCCTTGGTTTTTGTTCCAGATCTGGTGGTGAAGAATTCCTGAAGATCCCTCAAGTTGAAGGTGGAGCGGCAAAGTATAAGAAGGTAGCGCAGAAGATTAGGCCTGTCAATGAGCCTATGCCTGTGGGTTTGAATCCGCCTTTGAAGAGACCTCCTTTGTTGAGAGATCTGTTCTGTACTCCTTTGGTGAAGAATCCTCCAGAATTTGTAGAGACGGCTAGGGTGACCGTGGAAAGATTGAAAGTTGTTAATTTTGGTCCTGATGGGTGGTTGTCTGAAGAAGAAAAGAAGTTGTTGTTGCACGTTATTGTGCTAAGGGAAAAAGCTGTGGTGTTTGTTGAGGAGTAAAGGGGTGTATTGAAGCACTCTTATGGGGAACCTTACTTGATTCCTGTGGTTTGTCATGAACCTTGGAAAATCAAACCTATTCTGATTCCAGCAGCTATTAGAGAGGATTTTGTGGAGATTGTTAGGGAAAGAGTCAGGACTGGGTTATATGAACAATCAACATCCAGTTACTCAAGTCAGTTGTTCTGTGTAAAGAAGCAGAATGGAAAGTTGAGAGTGGTTCATGATCTTAGAGCCTTGAATAGAGTCACTATCAAGGACGCTGGTATGCCACCAAGTGCAGAGGATTTTGTTGAAGCTTTCACTGGTAGGGTGTGTTATGGTTTGGGTGATATTATGGGTGGTTATGATGAGAGGGAACTACATACCGATTCAAGGCCTCTCACAACTTTTGAGACTACTTTGGGAAGATTTAAGCTCACTAGGTTGCCTCAAAGAGCAACTAAATTAGTGACAGTTTATCAAGCACAGATGGCTTGGATTTTGCAGGATGAGGTTCCTACTCATGCTGGTAATTTTATTGATGATGGTGGAATTAAAGGACCATCCACTGATTATGGTAATGAGGTGTTAGCGGTGAACCCTGGCATAAGGAGGTTTGTGTGGGGAATATGCAATAACTCTAGAGAGAGTGTTGTTTAGGATTGAAGAGGCTGGTTTGACCATTTCAGGGTCAAAATTCTGTTGTTGTGTTCCTGCTTTGGAAATTCTGGGTCATGTGGTATGTAAAGAGGGAAGGATTATGGCGAAGAAGAAGATTAATAAAATCCAGTCATAGCCAAGGCCTGAAAATACTACTGAAGTCAGGGGATTTTTGGGTGTATGTGTATATGTCAGGATTTTTATTAAGGATTTTTCTTTGTTGGCTTCACCTTTAAGGAGGTTGACCAGAAAAGATGCAGATTGGGAATGGACTGAAGAGTGTGAAGAGGCTTTTCAGAAGTTTAAAAAGGTTTTTGGTGAAGATATTGTTCTTCAGAAGTTGGATTATGGTGTTGGTGCTGTAAAAATTTATCTGGCAGTGGACTCAAGTTATATTGCTGCTGCTGCTGTTTTGTCTCAGGAGGATAAGACTGGGAGGGTCAGGCCAGTAAGATATGAGTCTGTGGTGTTTAATGAGGTGGAATCTAGGTATTCTCAACCTAAGTTGGAATTGTGTGGCGTGGCTAAAATTTTAAAGAAGCTACAGACGGTTTTGTGGGGGCAGCATTTTGAGCAGCAGGTGGATGCAAAATCTTCGGTTCAGATAATCAATACACCTAGCCTTCCAAATGCTCCAATGACTAGGTGGGTGGCATTTATTCAACATTTTTCTTTTGACCTCGTACACAAACCAGGTAAAACCTTTACTATGCCTGATGGATTATCAAGGAGGACACCTACAGATGAAGATTCTTAGGCTGAAGAATTAGATGAGGATGTTCCAGTGGTTAGGGCCAGCACAAAGGGTGCTGAAGATTTTTCTGACCTCCCCCAAGAGGCTAAACTGGCTGGATCTGATATTGATTCTGGTGATCAGGATGTTTTTTTTGATAAAGATGGAGTTGTTGTTTGGGACAGCTCAAAATTGGAAAAGGGTGTTTTTGTTAGTGAACTGGATTTTCACAAGGTTCAGTGGAAAGAAAAGGACGTTCCAAAATTTAAGGATTGGTGTCCTGGTTGGGCTGCACAATTAGCTCATGTTCATACTGGTGATTTTGGTGACAGAATTGTACCCTTGGATGTTGTTTTGTTGGATTTTGAAGATGAGAACTGGGGTCAGTCTGGGTTTTATTTTATTTTGGTGGAATATCTGTTGACCTTGGAGAGGCCAGATAGTTGTGATGATGATACTTGATTGGCAATCAAGAAGAAGAGTCCTGGATTTTATGTGTCATGAAGGCGGCTGATGAGGAGGAGAAATCCAAATCCTCAAGTGGTGGTGACTCAGAAGAAGGGTCAAGAATTGGTTTTAAAGTCTTTGCATGAAGACCTTGGTCATAGAGGCTTTGGGGAGACTTATAGAAGAGTAGCAGACAGATTTTGGTGGCCAGGTATGAAGTTGGCTGTGCAGGGTTGGGTTCAATCTTGTGAAGAATGTCAAAGAAGAAGTCACTTGAAACATAAATAGGTGGGCTGTGCTACTGGAGAATCAACTGTTTTTGGAAGAGTCAGTCTGGATGCTGTCCATATAAAAGAGGGCAGGTATAAATACTTGATTGTTGCTAGGGATGATTTGTCTGGTTGGGTTGAGGCAGTGCCTCTGGTTAATTTGACTGCCAAGAATGTGGCAGAGTTTTTGAAGAAGGAGTGGATTTATAGGTATGGGTAAATGAAGTTGGTGACTGTTGATGGCGGGCCAGAGTTTGGTACCAAATTTAAAGAAGCTGTGGCTAGTGTTGGTTCTAAAGTTAGAGTAGCTACACCGTATTATCCTGAAGCTGAAGGCAGGGTTGAAAGAGGCCATCAAGTTATCAAGAATGCTTTGGTGAAGATGTGTGGAGATAGTGCTGAAAAGTGGAGTCATTATTTACCCTTGGTGTTATTTGCTGATAGGGTCACTGTGAAGAGGACAACTGGCTATTCTCCTTATGAGTTAATTTTTGGTCAGAAAGCGGTTCTACCAGTGGACTTGGAAGCTGTCTCTTATCTTGGAATTTATTGGGATGACATGCACTCAACAGAAGATTTGCTCTGTGCCAGGATGCAACAGTTGGAATGTAGAGAGGAATGTCAGGAGAAGGCATACTCTAGAATGATGAAGATTAGGAATCAATCAGTCAGGTACTGGGACAAGAAGTTGGCTCATAGACTCAGGAATCCTTTGAAACCTGGTTGTTTGGTTTTGGTGTATAATAGAAGTTTGGAGAGTCAGTGGGGGAAAATGTTTGCTGACAGATGGAATGGACCTTACAGAGTCAAATCTCAGGCGTATGGAGGTTCTTATGTTCTGAAAGAGTTGGATGGTGCAGTCTTGAAAAAGAGGGTTGCTGCAGACCAAGTGAAGAGGTTTTATCCCAGAGGCACTAGGCATGAAGAAGATTGACTCCGCAATGAGGATAAACTATGGAAAGTTCTTTTTTGTTTTGGAATTTTGTGGTGTTGCAGAGCAACTTTTGTGCTGGAAACTTTTTTGTTAGAAGGTACCCATGGGTGGGGCCTCTAGATTTTGATCTTGGAAAGTGTAGGGGTGACTGATGGGCTGGCTGCTCTATCAACAATTACCCCAGATTGTCTGTTTCCAACTCTTTCTCTCAATTTGGTTGAACCCTAGTATTGGTTTATTTTCACAGGTTTTAGTCCTTTATGACTTTAAACTGGAATTTCCTCTGGTTTTCATGTGCTGGTCTATTCACTCTTATTGCTTTTGGTTTTTTTTTTGTGTTGGACGTTGTGTTTTTGTTAGAAGGTACCCGGGGGGGCTTCTAGATTTTATTTTGGCAAGTGTGGGGGTAACTGATGAGCTGGCTGCTCTGTTGAACAGTTACCCCAGAATGTCTGTCTCAAGTCTTTTGTTTTCCTAGTTGAATTCTAGTTATGTTGTTTATTATTCAGGTTTCAAGTCCACTATGACTTTAAACTGGTTTGGGACTGGCTTCTTTATCTTTGGTTCTTTCAGATTGGTGGTGGATCACTGGTGGTCTCCCATCATTTTTACTTATTGGAGGGAGCCCACCCAGTGATCATTTCTATGGACCGGACTTTCCCTTTTTGGACCATCTATGGAGCTGGACTGTCTTTGATTTTGCAGTTATTTTTTTTTTTTGCTAGATAGCAGTCTTAGATTATTTTCTTTTTCTCTTTTTTTCATTTAATTTTTTATGGGGGTTGTTTAAAATTTTAAAATCAAAAAAATAGGGTGTTACCACATCAGGGTCACTTGGATGTGGGCAAGCATTGGTGGGGAAAGGCTCATCAATTGGCCAGGCAATGCTATTTTCTTTTTTATTTATTATTTATTTCATGTGTTTCTGTGTTTCATTTTTTTTATTATCTTCTGAATTTCTAAAGTTTTTGAATTTTGTTTTCTGTTAACCATTTAAAAGAATTAATTGTGTATCCACATCAAGGTGCACTTGGATGTGGGTAAGGTATCAGGGGATCAGCTCATCAATTGGCTGGGGGATACCATTTCTATTATTTTTTATATTATATTTTATTTCATTTATTTTATTTCATTTTATTTATTAATTTTTAATTTTAGCATATTAGTAGACTTAAAAAAAAAAAAAAAAATTCTGAAATTATTTTTTTTATTTGGTTTTATATTATTATTATGTTTCTAATCTTTTTGCAGGAGCTCATTATCTGGATGATGAAGCTTCTGGAGGCTGGTCCGGATTGTGATGACGTTTTTGTTTTTTGTTGGGATTGTGGGTAGCACTGTGTTCTTTGAAGTGAATCCTGCTGGAGAGATGATAGGGATTGTAATGATCAGGAATTGGATTAGAGGGAAGTTCAGAGGAGGAAGAAGAAGAGGCAGGAATGGAGTGCTGGAGGGTGTGCTTAATGATCCTAGACATTTTCCAGTGGTCCTCCAGTAGGCGCTTTTTCAGGGATTTTTCAAAGTCATTCAAAGGTCCATGGAGGGCAAAGTCTTTTAGCATGTTGGAACACATGGTGCTTAGGTGTTTCTTCATGTCTCCATAATCCAGGGTCAAAGAAGTTTCAAGAGGTTGGCCAGCTCCAATAATAGATTCAGGAGGAGGGGTGGCAACTAGACAAGAAGAATTGGATCAGTAATTATTTTTGTTGAAGAAATGGAATAATTAATTTGGTACTTACAGATTGGAAGCTCATCAAATCTGTAAGCAGCTGGGAATTGGATCTCTGATGATTTTGTAATGATCATAGTGGGTGGATCAACTAGGGAAAGATATGGATTCTCATGGTCTTTCTCTGAAGGATCCTGAGAAGGTGAACTGGGGTGCTGATGTTCCTGGGGCATAGTTGGAGCAGTGAGATTGTTGTTGTTGTTGTGGTTGTTATTTCTGTTGGATTCAGCTGGAGGAGGTGCTGGTGATGGAGTACCAGGGTAGTTAAAGGATGGAGCAGGAGAGAGGGATTTGGAAGCAGACTGCTCTCTTCTGGATGGAGATTTTGAGGAGATGGAACTGTCAGAAGAGTAGTTGGCTGAAAGAGGAGAGGTGTAGTTTCTTTGTCTTAGTTGGGGACGAAGTTGTTGTTGTGGAGCAGTGTGTGGTGTTCTGGTTTCTTCTTGGGATTCTTTGGCAGGTCTCTTAGAAATCTGGGAAATTTTGGTGCTTTTGGACTTTGGAAGGGTGGATCGAATTGCTCTGGGAGCAGTAGGAGGTAGTTGGGTTGAGTTGTTGTTGTTGTCTGAATGAATATGGCTGTTTTCTGACCGTTTTTGGAGGTTTTGGCCCTGATTTTCACTGTTTGGTGAGGCGGGAGGGCCGCCTGGACGCGGTCTAGAAGCCTGGGAGTTGATTTTGAAGCTTTTGGAGCTAATTTGGTGGAGATAAAAGCAGTTTCTTGGGAAGCAAAGGCTGGTCTTTTGGGAAGAGTGCGGGAAGCTGAGCTTCTGGATCTTCTGGAAGGAGCAGAAGATAGAGAGGAAGAGGAAGGACCAAGCTCTGGGGATCTAGTAGGGGATCTAGAGATGTATTTGTGGGAAGGTGAAGAAGGAGGAATAGGGTAGTTGGCGTCTCTGTCACATCTTTTCTTTTTGGAATAGCAAGAATCACAAGCCCTGTTGTAGAATTTGGATTCAGGATTTGGGAGAGTGAATTTGCAAGGTCTGCACAAGTGGATGCACAGTTTGCAGGCATAGTCCATGGGAGCAGTGAAGCAAGGGAGAGTAGAAGGGTTAACATCAGGAGATCCAGCCATGATCTGTGGTGAGAAAAGATGATGAAAAGGGATAGGAGGAGATTTTTGTCAGTGATGGGTAGATGATGAAGTGAAGGTGGAAGTTCAGCAGGTTGGCTGTAGAGGTGTGCTGCATGAAATTGGCCGCGTCTATTTTATGCAAAATTCTGTCAGTCCATCAAGACTCTAAACTGAAAAAGCTATGGTATCAAGGTCAGTCCATCAAGACTGTAAACTGAAAAAGCTATGGTATCAAGACAGTCCATCTAGACTTTAAACTGAAATCTGGTTTCTGTTAGTCCTACAAGACTTTAAACTGGCTGGTTTCAAGATTTTGTCAAGATAGTCCATCAAGACTTTAAACTGAACACTGTGTTAGTCCCCCAAGACTTTAAACTGAGGGTTGTAAGTCCCCCAAGACTATAAACTGAGGAAAAACGGTTTTGTTGTAGGAGTTGGTTTTGAAAGATTGGTGGAGGGTATCCACAGGGGGAGCCTCCGAATTTAGAAAAGGCAAGTTTGGGGGTAATTGATGGGCTGGCAGCTCTATTCACAATTACCCCAGAATGTTAGTTTTTTCTCTGTGTCTTAATGCAGTTGATCTCTGGTTCTGGGTTTATGATTTAGGTTTTGAGTCCCCCAAAACTTTAAACTGAGGGTTTTTGAGTCCCCCAAGACTGTAAAATGAGGATGGTCCCCCAAGACTTAAAACTGAGGGTTGTTTTGTGGTTACATCCTATAGAGGGTGTGGTCAATTTTTCTTTTCTGAATCAAACTCAAGTACTAGTGGAATTACAGAGGGAATCAAGAGATGAAATGAAGTGTTCAGAATTAGCCTTGAACTGGTGAATGAGGTGTCTTCTGTTCTCAATGTCCTGTGGATCTCTAGCAGGAGTGGATTGGAAGTAGTGAAGCAGAAGTTGTTTCTGTTGAGATGTGTGTTGTTGGAACTTGGCCTTGATAGTGGGCAAGTGTGTTGGTGTTGGTGATGCAATGGATCCTACATTGTTATCATCACTATCAGAAGAGGGAGGAACTGAGAAGTTATCAGTTTTAAAGTTGAAGGAAGAAATGAATGTTCTTAACCATCAGATGGACCAGGGATGGGGGAACTAGTTGTTTTATGGGTTGTGGCACTCTTCTGGGAAGGGTGGAGCTTTTTGATTAATCTGAATATCAGGATGGATGGCCTAGATCTTTTGGTGCTGGCAGAAGAAGGACCAGGTTGAGGTGGAGGTGAATCTGTTGTGGAAGAAAGTGGACCAGGTCTGTGGCAGGTCTTCTTTCTAAATTGGCAGACATCGCAGGATGTTCTGTATGGATGGACAGGTGGTGTCATGGTGCAGATTTAATTATTGTCGATGCAGTATTGGAAGGGGCCCATTTCAGAGGCAGATTTGGGAAGAAGGTTAAACATGGTGGTTGGATGAAGAAAGAATGCGGACAATCTCAATTGGAGGGAGGATGTGGTCTTCCAACATTGGCAGGGGCCTTTGTTGTGTGATTTGGCGCTGTTTGTGCATGTCTAAATTGACATCTGTTAAGGAATTGGGTATTTTTCTAGTTTTATCTTGTGGATATTGAGTCTGCAGGTATGTGGGTACTATCATGGGATAGCCCTGGATTTTCTCTATATTTTATGTCTTGAAGACATTTTTCATATTCTGAATTTTAAGGGGCCATTTCCTCATTTTTCATTTATAAAAGATTGCTGTTTAATTTTGTTTTTCGTGCTTTACAGGCTAACCTTAAGTCTTAGGGTTAAGTGCTTAGTACCATTGGATAGAGCTAATTTTTCTCTATATTTCATGTCACAATGTTGTTATAGTGAAATTCCGTGTTTTAAAGGTTTTAGTAGTTGTAGCTAATTTTTCTAAGTAGACTAGTGGTTTTGTTGGTTTCCTGGCTTCAGGGAGGCCGGGCCGCTTCAGTCGGCATCTCTGACGTTGGGCGGCCTGCCCGCCTCTGTTTTAGGAGGTTGGGGAGCGCTTCAGGAGGGTTTTTTATGCAATTTGGCGGGTACAGGCCCCAGATTGGTGGGTGCGCATGGGCTCTTAGTTAGTGGTCTGTGTGTACATAGTGAATAAGACAGTTTGGGGCAACCTTAATCATCATACAACCATCCGGAGGTGATATCATTGTTCCTCACTCAGTTTTCACTGTTTTCTGGCCACAATTGGCTGTGTTTGTTGCAAGTGAGTTCTTCATTTAAATTAACTTTGGCAACTGTTTTTTCTGTTATAGTCTTGCAAGCTATAGAATGTATTATTGCTGTCACTGTTGTGGATTTTCAGCCTACATCAAATATCTTTGCTGTCTCTGGTGTGGAGTTTGTTCTACATTTCAGTTCTTTGGTCTGGTAGTCTATCTGGTGACTACTTTCTTGGCTCATCAAGCAGTCAAGTGTGTTGAAAAGGAGCTTTAGCAAAACAGGAACCAACTTACTTTAGCAAGTAAATCTCACTCTATTTTTCTAAAGGGACAGGGGATTTTCTCTCTGGTTTTTCTCCAACTCCCTTGGTCAAGGCCTATAGCTAGTACTATAAGATTGTCTACAACGGATTAGGTGATATTATGGGAGGATACGATGAGCGCAAATTGGACAAATTGTCCAGACCCATGACAATGTTTGAAACACCACTGGGGCGCTTTAGGTTGACAAGGTTACCGCAAGGCGCAACAAATTCTGTGACGGTATATCAAGCACAGATGATGTGGATATTGCAGGATGAAATTCCAGAACATGTTGGAATTTTCATTGATGATGGCAGTATAAAAGGACCAGCCAGTGACTATGAAGGGGAAGTGTTAAAAGAAAATCCGTATATTAGAAAGTTTATTTGGGAATATGCAATTACCCTGGAAAGAGTGCTATTTAGGATAGAGGAGGCAGGATTAACGATTTCTGGGTCTAAATTTGCCTGTTGTGTTCCAGCGCTAGATATAGTGAGACATGTGGTATGCAAGGAAGGGAGAATCTTTGCTGAAAAACAGAGGAATAAGGTATTTACATGGCCAAGACTAAGAAATACTAAGGAAGTTAGAGGGATTTTAGGCATTTGTACATATCTAAGAATGTTTATTCAAGATTTTGCTTTGTTTTCTTTGCCTTTACGGCGCTTAACAAGAAAGGATGTTGTATGGGATTGGCGGAGGAATGTGAGGAGTCATTCAACTTATTAAAGAGGATTGTAGGAAAAGATATTCTTTCGAAGAAATTGGAGTATGGACCAGGAGCTGGAAAAATTACTCTAGCGGTGGATTCTAGTGTGTCCGCGGTGGGCGCAGTTTTGATGCAGGAGGAGGAAGAAGGTAATGATAGACCTGTCCTTTACGAGTCCAAGACTTTTACCAAAGTGGAGTCTAGGTACTCTCAGTCTAAACTGGAATTATATGGAATAGCGAAGATTCTTAAAAAGCTACAATGGATGCTTTGGGGGCAGCATTTCAAGCTGCAGGTTGATGCACTATTGTTGGTGCAAATGATTAGTAGCCCGAGTTTACCAGATGCGCCCATGACGAGGTGGGTAGCGCAGATTAATTTGTTTTCTTTTGATTTAGTCCATAAGCCAGGGAAATCTTTCACTATTCCAGATGCGCTGTTGAGAAGATGGTTGTGTGAAGAAGACTCGGAAGCGGAAGAATTTGAAGAAGATAAGAGAGGGGTAAACGGGATAGATTATTGTTATACAAAATTTGGCAAGAACGTCCGCAACGACGATAAACTATCAGGAAAGAATGTCCGCGAAGACCATAAACTAGTAGATAGTATTGTCCGTGATGACAATAAACTAGTAACGTGGAACGTCCGAAAAGACATAAAATTAAATCTGACAATGTAAAGGATTTTTGTAGCAAGTTTGAACTGCAACTGGATTTAGGGAACACTGAAGCTAATGTAGCAATAAGGAGTGTGCAAGGCGAGGAAGTGGAGGAGTCAGATGATGAAGATACTTCAAAGGGAAGTCAGGATAGTAGTACTCAACTCAAAGAGTGGGAGTATTTAGAAGACAACGCATCTACAGATGAGGGAGTAGAGTTGTTAAAGTTATATTTGGAAGGTAATAGTCGACTGGATTTTTGCGATAAAAATCTTTGGCGCAATATTAAAAAGCGGGCTAAAGGATATTTTATTAAAAATGGGAAGTTATGGAAGAATCAAGCTTTGTCTCCTCAGTTAGTTATTCAAACTAGGGAAGGGAAGAAGAAGATACTCAGGGAGTTACACGAGAATTTAGGACATAGAGGTCAAGATGAGACTCATCGCAGAGTTAGGGAAAGGTTCTGGTGGCCCAACATGAAAAATGAAGTAAGAGATTGGGTTAAATCTTGTCCTGAATGCCAGCGCAGAAGTTACAGAAAGCCAAATGAAAAAGGGAGAGCGATGGGCGAGGATACTGTTTTTGGTTGGGTCGGTTTAGATGCAATCCATATAAAAGAAGGACGCTTTAAATACTTGGTAGTAGCCAGGGAAGATCTATCAGGATGGGTTGAAGCAGCGCCGTTGATAAACCTCAAGGCAAGTAATGTGGCCGAGTTTTTGAAGAAAGAATGGATTTATAGGTATGGGGTAATGAAGATGGTAACTGTAGATGGTGGCGCTGAATTTGCGGGAGAATTCCAAGAAGTAGTAAAAAGTATTGGCGCAAAGTTGCGAGTTGCAACACCATATTATCCTGAAGCAGAGGGAATGGTAGAAAGAGGGCATCAAGTTATAAAAGATGGGCTAGTTAAGTTATGTGGAAATAATGGGGCGAAGTGGAAGAACTACTTGCCATTAGTTTTGTTTGAGGACAGGATTTCAGTAAAAAGGACAACAGGGTTTTTGCCGTTCGAGCTTATGTTTGGTCAAAGGGCGGTATTTCCTATTGATCTGGAGGCTGGATCTTTTCTAGGATGTGATTGGGATCAAGTGCGCTCAACTGAAGATCTAATTCTAGCAAGGGTAGCACAACTTGAAAGAAAAGACAAGTTTGTGGAACAAGCGTATGAAAGAATGATGCAGATCCGGGACAGGTCAGTTAAATATTGGGATGAGCGCTTAGTGCATAGGTTAAGAAAGCCATTGAACCCAGGAGATTTGGTTTTGCTTTATAATAGAAGTTTAGAAAGCCAATGGGGGAAGATGTTTTCTGACAGATGGAATGGTCCTTATAGGATAATAAAGCAGATAACTGGAGGGTCTTACTTACTGGAGGAATTAGATGGTACTGAGTGGAAGTGGCGTGTGGCCGCAGATCAGATCAAAAGATTCTACCCACGGGGTGTTCCAGTGATACAAGATAACCTCCAGAATGAGTAAAAACTACCAGAATAATACCTCAGGGAAGAGGTTAAACTATTAAGTTATGTTAAGTTTTGTTTTTCTAAGAGGACTCACAGGAGGCTTTGACACAGTTGTGACGGATAGAGGGCGCTAACTGGAAGCTAGGCGGACTATGGATGAACAGGCAACTGGAATAAGCGCTTAGATGAGGGCGTAGAGGAAAATGAAATCTTATATTTTCATCGTTCAAGGAGACATGACAAAATAGGTAATTGGATTGAAGGAGATGTGTACCATGTAAACGCAAAAGACACTGGGAATTTAACTAATGGGTTAACTAGCCAGGAGTGGAATAGTGATTTATAGATGGGGCGCTCTATAGTTCAATTCTTATTTTACATGGTATATTGCTGTATCTCAGTAAAGGCGGTAAAGTTTTATGATATAAAGGTTTATTTATGAATTTTTTAGGGTTTACAGTTTTTTAAAGAAAGTAGAGGGAGCAAAGTTAGGCGCTCTAAAAGTATGGGAGACAGGTGTAATAAAATAGCGCCATGTCTAAAAAGATTATTTGAAGGCATAGCATGAAAAATATATGAAGACTATGTACAGCGAGAATGGACAGAGGAGGCTCATAAGGAGAAGCGCTAGTGGTCTATTCAGTATCAAGATGAAAGCTAATAGGATATCCTTCCCAGTCTTCAGGCATGATGAAGTGACGGGGATCGGCAGGGAATCCAAGAATAGTCGTTGAGCTGATTTTGTTCATTAGTTGACCTATCATTTCTATATGAGTATAGCGAGCTTCAAGTTCAGCGTCAGAAAAATCTGGTGCATTATTTTAGAATAGGGACATAGCGTCATATATAAGGCGAAGTCTGGAAAACATTCACATGGAATGGACAAAGGGTAAAGGAATAGGAACCCATCCCAAGGATATGGATTCATTGAAGCCTGACAGGAAGTTAGTAAGAAAGAGGAGCATAAGTATAGTAAAGGATACTTACTTGCTAATAGGTTTTGTGGGCCTGCTGATGGCAAAGTAACGGTAACCGCGTCAGGAGCAGCTGCAGTGGAGCCTGAGCGCATGGAAGCACTGGAACTCGGAGTAAAAGAAGGTGTAGCGCTAGGCTGTATGGATATTTTGCGCCTGGGAAAACTAGGAAGCAATGGCAACTCATAAGGAACATTATTTTTATTAGTGGAAATAGTGGGACTAGTGGTGGTATTTATGGGAGCGCTACTAGTAGAGCTAGGTGGAAAGCAAATATAACCAGTAGGCTGAAGAGTATTCTGGTTAAGGGACGTATTGTAAGTTTTGTGGTATCTAAAGCAATTGTCACAAGCAGGTCTAAAAGAGGCATACCCCTGAGGTCTAGAAAATGTACAGTTAAAGTTAAGGCCTTTGCAAAATGAGCAAGCTTGATCTCTGGGAGCTGTGCGATATTGAGTCATGATGTTAGGATAGAGGAAATTCAGGTTATTAGAAGGGCTATTTATAGGTTAACAATAGCATTATAAAGAAGTCATCAGTTGCGCCACCTCTGACTTGGGAACTGGATGGTTTCTAAGAAGCTAGTAAGAAGCGTTTCTCATAATGAAGAACCCAAGGAAAGATGAATTGTTACAATCAAGGGAAAGGCATGTATTGCAAAGGTTTAAAGATTGAAAGAAAGCGCATACGTAAATGATGCAGGAGAAGTAATTGCTGTAGCAACAATCTCAAGTTGTTATTTTTTATTATTTGTGGTTTCATCTTTCATAGGCACTTAGTAGAAGGGTGGGCTGCTTAGAGAAAGGATGATATTTTTTGGGGCAACTCATCTCGCAGTTGTAGAGTTCTCCCAGGAAAGTTAAGTGAAAATAATAATAAAAATAAATAAATATATATTACATTTTTTTACAAGGCTATATACATTACAAGGAATAAATACAAAAGAAAATATTTTTTTTTAGTATTCTGCTTCATCAAAGATTGGGACACAGAAAGCCCAATTGTTAACAGCTTCTTGCATGTTTTGTTGCAAGGCAGCTATTAGTTGTTTTCGCTTATTATACTCAGTGCGAGTATAAACCGGAACCTCCTCGAGGAATTTTTTGACGACCCCAATCATGTTATTCATACAACACATGGTCGCATCGTAAGGATTGCAGGCGATTTTTTCTGCGAATTCCCAGTTTTGAGCCATGGCGGGCTCATCGTCATCTACTACCGGAAAGTTCTTGGTTGGCCATACGTCCGGAGTGACAGTATTGAAGACCGGCTGCATATCAGTCCAGTCAGGAGTGGGCAAACGAGGAGTAGGATCGGGAGTAGGCATCGTATCCCAGAAGGGATCTTCTTCCAAGGTAGGAAGGAATAGTGGAGTGATAGGAGGCAGAGGCGTTTCAGCGTAAGGAGTACCTGGCGCATTCTACATAAAAAAAAAAAAAAAAAAGGGAAAGTGAGAATGTTAGCGTTGGAAAGGGAAGAAGTAAGAAAAAGAAACTTACTGTACTTTCCTCCGAGAAAAGAGATTTAGGGACTGAAGAAACGCTACTGGAAGTAGGCTTGCGGTAACCAACCTTTGCTAGTTTGTTGCCAGGAGGGGTAGCAGGAGCAGGCGCCGGGCGCTTGATAGTCATTTGACTCATCATATTTGTTGTAGAAGCATTTGGGTCCAGGCGCGCGACAGAGGGCCGCCCATCATAACTGCATTTCTTCTTGCGTTGCTTGCAGTAATTGCATGACTAGGAATAAAAGAAAAATGAAAAGGTTAGTAACAAATGGGAAGGAGAATGAAGACAACTTACAGTGAAGAAAGTATTGCCACGGCGGGCTTTTGAAAAATGACTTGGAGTTATGCCATTTTCGATGCAACGAGTGCATCTCGTCCCACCCATCAGTGTGGTTATGGGCGTTGTTGGGGAAGCAGTA
The DNA here is from genome assembly GCA_030280995.1 of Hemileia vastatrix. Lineage (NCBI taxonomy): Eukaryota > Fungi > Basidiomycota > Pucciniomycetes > Pucciniales > Zaghouaniaceae > Hemileia > Hemileia vastatrix. Next base: position 31,080,381 of record JASXTE010000003.1, on the reverse strand, counting down.
GGGGGCTGAGTGCGCACGAACTGTCAAATAGCGTGCATGATGTTGGCAGTATTTTTAGCGTTAGGAGGGGTTCTTCTGGTATTCATTTTGAAAGATAAAAATAGTAAAGTAAATAATAAAAGAGAAGAAGATGATGATGAAGGAAGAAAACTCTGCAAGACGCAGGGTATTTATGGGCTCCTGGGGACAGTCACAAGTAGAGGGAGGATGTGGTACGCGCCTTGCAGGAAGTGTGATTTTAGATGAATAAGCGCGTGTATTCCAGGAAGAACAAAGGGTAGTTAGCGCAGCAGGAAATGTTAAAATATAATATGTATTTGTGTGTTTAAAGGAACAAAGGAAATGGAAGCGCGTAAAAAGATTAAGGGTCTGTGTGCTCAGATTTTGCAGCAAGATGTGCTGCACAATAGGGAATTGTGTATTATTAACTTTGGACTATTACACGCTAAATAATATGGATTTGGGATTTCCAAAAAGTATGTGTTACGCATTAAGAAGAAAGTCATGGATTAATGACGACTCAAGTGAATGGTATGCTGTACCGCAGCCAGTTGGGAAACTTACTAAGACAACTAATGAAGAAGGCTAACTAGTTAAGCGAGCTGTCAGAACTACGAACCAAGTATTAAAGCAAAGAGAGTGGGGACTCAATCGTAAAACTACCCAAGAGTTAAGGCAACTAGATGCAGCGTTAGGATAAGTCAAACCTGGAACTAGTGCTGAAACAAAACAAGGTATAGTTAAAAGTGCATATGTGGAGAATCAGTGAAACAAGTTAATACAAGTGTTAGTAATTATAGGGTCTGATTTAGGCGCTGTAGTTGTTGCAAGCAGTGTAAGTAGCATACTAATAAATTAGTTATTGTTTTACTAATGTGGCGCTAGAGTCAGCGCTGGAGATCCATTAGGGAACTGTGTCTTGAGCGCTGGAAGAATATAAAAGGAGAACTATTAGGTAGGGACAAAGGGAGATGACTGGTCAATCTATCTATTTAGTTAATAGAATAAGAAAAATCACATTAGTTGTCATTTTAAAAAGCAGATCATAGACAAATCAATATAGAGATATACATGTAGCTATAGTCATAGTACCCAGTATAAGATATTAGATCTTTTTGTGATTAATTGTTTGAGAGAGTATTAAAAGTTATTTTCTGAGTATTTTAGAGTTTGTGGGTCTGTGTGTGTATTTCATATAGTATAGTGAAAGAACGCAACATAGAGAGAATATATAGATTCAGTGGGATTAACTATTATTAGAGATATTTTATTACTATAATAAGGCATATTCAAAGAGAGCACTTCAAGAGGGAGTAGCTGTGGATAATAGCGCTTGTTAAGAATAGAAATATCCAGATAGTAATACTTGTTTTTTTTTCCTTATCTTTAACTCATCTCAACTTATGAACTTTCTAGTCAAATATTAGTGTTACACATTATTACACTGTCTTTAAAAATAAGAGTGGCAGGCGCTTCTTTTTATAAATTAAAAAGGAGAATCAACCCATCTCGCATTGTGTCTACTGCTTAGTACTTTAGAACAGTCTACAGCGTGACAAATACTTTTTGGAAAGCCCAAATCCATATTTTTTTAGCGCGTAATAGTCCTAAGTTGATAATACACAATTCCCTATTGTGCGGCACATCTTGTTGCAATATCCGAGTCCACAGACCCTTAATCCTTTTCCGCTTTTCCATTTCCTTTGTTCCTTGAAACACACAAATACATATTATAATTTTGCACTTCCTGCTGCACTAACTCCCCTTCATTCTTCCTGGACTACGCGCGCTGATTGGTCTAAATTCACGCTTCCTGCGAGGCACGTACCACATCCTCCCTCTACTCGCAACTTTCCCCAGGAGCCCATAAATACCTGCGTCTCGCAGCGTTTTCCTTTCTTCATCTTCTATCTTCTTCCTTCATCATCTTTCCTTTTCTTATTATTATCATTATTATTATTATTTTAACTCTCTCAATGAATACTCAAAGAGCCAACCCCAACACTGAAAATACTGCCGATGTCATGGACGCCATTCATCAGTTCGTGCATACTCAACCTCCTGTCGCTCCTCTGACAACCCTCCTGACAACTTTGATGGGCGGGACAAGATGCACCCGCTGTATTGAGAATGGCATAACTCCCTGCCACTTCTCAAAATCCCGCAGTGGAAACCATAATTTCTTCACTGTAAGTTTTCTTCATTTTCCTTCCTATTTGTTACTAATCTTTCAATTTTCCTTCTTCCAGTAGTGCGATTACTGCAAGCAACGCAAGAAGAAGTGTAGCTACGATGGTCTGCCCACCGTTGCTTGTCTAGACCCTGACGCTTCAACCTCGACTATGATGAGTCAAAAGACTATCAAGCGCCCGGCATCCAATCTCATTACCCCGCCTTGCAACAAACAAGCTAAGGTTGGTTACCGTGCTCCTACGCCTAGTAGCACCTCTTCGACCCTCAAATCTCTCTTCTCGGAGTAAATTACAGTAATTCTCTTTTTTTTACTTCTTCCTTTTTTAATGCTAACATCTTCTGTTTCCCTCTGTTTTAGAATGCGCCAGGCAATCCTTACGCTGAAACGCCTCCGCCTCCTATCGCTCCCTTATTCCTTCCAGTTTTGGAGGAACATCCCATCTGGGATACCAAACCTATTCCAGAGTGTGCTCCTCAAATACCTTCACCTGACTGGACTACGATGCAGCCGGTCTTCAATACCCTCATCCCGGACGAATGGCGTATCGAAAACTTCCCGGTTGTTGATGATGAAGAGCCCGCCATGGCTCAAAACTGGGAATTCGCAGATTAAATTGCCTGCGCTCCATACGATGCGACCATGCGTCTTATGAACGATATGATAGCTGCTGTCAAAGAATTCCTCGAGGCGGTTCCGGTTTATACTCCCGCTGAGTATAATAAACAAAAACAGCTGATAACTGCCTTGCAAAAAAACATGAAAGAGGCTGTTAATGACTGGGCTTTCTGCGTCCCAATCTTTGATGAAGCAGAATACTAAAAAAAAAATTTTCTTGTATATAATTCTTGTAAACTGTATGTAGCTAAAAAAATGTAATATTATTTATTTTCTCTTAATTTTCCTGTGAGATGAGTTGCCTTCAAAGAATATCCTTCTCTTGAGATTGTTGCTACTTCCTATAACAACAAATACTTCCCCTGCGTCCTATATGCGTGCGCTTCTTACAATCTTTCGATCTTCACAATACATGTCTTTCCCTTGATTGTAAAAATTCATCTTTCCTTGGGTCCTTCATTATGACGAACACTTTTCACTATCTTCTTAAAAACCATCCAGTGCTCAACTCAGACATGGCGCACCTGATGACTTCTTTATAATGCTATTGTTAACCTATAAATATCCCTTCTAATAACCTGAATTTCCTCTATCCTAACATTATGACTCAATATCTCACAGTTCCCAGAGATCAAGCTTACTCATTTTTCAAAGGCCTTAACTTTCATTGTACATTTTCTAGACCTCAGGGGTATGCCTCTTTTAGACCTGCCTGTGACAATTGCTTTAGGTACCACAAAACCTGCAATACCTCCCTTAACCAGAATACTCCTCAGCCTACTGGTTATATTTGCTTTCCAACTAGCTCTACTAGTAGTGCTCCCATAATTACCACCACTAGTCCCACTATTTCCACTAATAATAATAATGTTCCTTATGAGTTGCCATTGCTTCCTAGTTTTCCCAGGCGCAAAATATCCATACAGCCTAGCGCTACACCTTCTTTTACTCCGATTTCCAGTGCTTCCATGCGCTCAGGCTCCACTGCAGCTGCTCCTGACGCGGTTACCGTTACTTTGCCATCAGCAGGCCCACAAAACCTATTAGCAAGTAAGTATCCTTTACTATACTTATGCTCCTCTTGCTTACTAACTTCCTGTCAGGCTTCAATGAATCCATCTCCTTGGGATGGGTTCCTATTCCTTTACCCTTTGCCCATTCCATGCGAATGTTTTCCAGACTTTGTCTTATATATGACGCTATGTCCCTATCCTACAATAACGGACCAGCTTTTTCTGACGCTGAACTTGAAGCTCGCTATACTCATATAGAAATGATAGGTCAACTAATGAACGAAATCAGCTCATTAACAATTCTTGGATTCCCCTCCGATCCCCGTCGCTCTGTCATGCCTGAAGACTGGAAAGGACATCCTATTAGCTTTCACTCTGATACTTAATAGCCCACTAGCGCTTTTCCTTATGAGCCTCTTCTTTCCATTATCCCTGTACATAGTCATCGTATATTTTTCATGCTATGCCTTCACATAATCTTTTTAGACATGGCGCTATTTTATTACACCTGTCTTCCATACTTTTAGAGCACCTAACTTTGCTCCCTCTACTTTCTCTAAAAGACTGTAAACCCAAACAAAAATCATAAATAAACCTTCATATCGTAAAACGTTACCGCCTTTACTGCGATACAGCGATATAACATGTAGAATAAGAATTGAACTATATAGAGCCTCATCTATAAATCGATGATACACATCTACTTTAATCCAATTACCTATTTTGTCATGTCCCCTCAAATGATAAAAATATAAGATTTCATTTTCCTCTGCACCCTCATCTAAGCGCTTGTGCCAGTTTCCTGATCAACCATAGTCCGCCTAACTTCCAGTTAGCACCCTCTATACGTCACAACTGTGTCAAAAAGCCTCCTGTGAGTCCTCTTAGAAAAACAAAACTTAACATAACTTTTTAGTTTCACCTCTTCCTGGAGGTATTATTCTGGTAGTTTTTCCTCATCCCAGAGGTTATCTTGTATCACTGCAACACCCCTTGGGTAGAATATTTTGATCTGGTCTGCTGCCACATGCCCCTTCCACTCAGTACCATCCAATTCCTCCAGTTATCTGCTTTCTTATCCTGTATGGACCATTCCATCTATCCAAAAACATCTTCCCTAATTGGTTTTCTAAACTTCTATTATAAAGCAAAACCAAATCTCCTGGTTTCAATGGCTTTCTTAACCTATGCGCTAAGCGCTCATCCCAATATTTAACTGACCTGTCCCGGATCTGCATCATTCTTTCATACGCTTGTTCCACAAACTCGTCTTTTCTTTCAAGTTGTGCTACCCTTGCTAGAATTAGATCTTCAGTTGAGCGCACTTGATCCCAATCACATCCTAGAAAAGATCCAGCCTCCAGATCAATAGGAAATACCGCCCTTTGACCAAACATAAGCTCGAACGGCAAAAACCCTGTTGTCCTTTTTACTGAAATCCTGTCCGCAAACAAAACTAATGGCAAGTAGTTCTTCCACTTCGCCCCATTGTTTCCACATAACTTAACTAGTGCATCTTTTATAACTTGATGCCCTCTTTCTACCATTCCCTCTGCTTCAGGATAATATGGTGTTGCAACTCGCAACTTTGCGCCAATACTTTTTACTACTTCTTGGAATTCTCCCGCAAATTCAGCGCTACCATCTACAGTTACCATCTTCATTACCCCATACCTATAAATCCATTCTTTCTTCAAAAACTCGGCCACATTACTTGCCTTGAGGTTTATCAACGGCGCTGCTTCAACCCATCCTGATAGATCTTCCCTGGCTACTACCAAGTATTTAAAGCGTCCTTCTTTTATATGGATTGCATCTAAACTGACCCAACCAAAAACAGTATCCTCGCCCATCGCTCTCCCTTTTTCATTTGGCTTTCTGTAACTTCTGCGCTGGCATTCAGGACAAGATTTAACCCAATCTCTTACTTCATTTTTCATGTTGGGCCACCAGAATCTTTCACTAACTCTGTGATGAGTCTCATCTTGACCTCTATGTCCTTAATTCTCGTGTAACTCCCTGAGTATCTTCTCCTTCCCTTCCCTAGTTTGAACAACTAACTGAGGAGACAAAGCTTGATTCTTCCATAACTTCCCATTTTTAATAAATAGCCTTTAGCATGCTTCTTAAAATTGCGCCAAACCTTTTTATCGCAAAAATCCGGTCAACTATTACCTTCCAAATATAACTTTAACAACTCTAATCCCTCATCTGTAGATGCATTGTCTACTGAATACTCCTCCTCTTTGAGTTGAGTACTACTGTCCTGACTTCCCTTTGAAGCATCTTCATCATCTGACTCCTCCACTAACTTGCCTTGCGCACTCCTTGTCGCTATATTAGCTTCACAGTTCCCTAAATCCAGTTTCAGCTCAACCTTGCTACAAACATCCTTTGCATTTTCAGCATTTAGTTTTATGTCTTTTCGGAAATTCCACGTTACTAGTTTATTGACATCGCAGATGTTACTATCAAATTTTGTATAACAATAATCTATCCTGTTTACCCATCTCTTGTCTTCTTCAAATTCTTCCGCTTCCGAGTCTTCTTCGCACAACAGTCTTCTTGACAGTACATCTGGCATAGTGAAAGATTTCCCCGGCTTATAGACTAAATCAAAAGAAAATAAATTAATCTGCACTACCCACCTCGTCATGGGCACATCTGGTAAACTCGGGCTACTGATCATTTGCACCAACGATAGCGCATCAACCTGCAGCTTGCAATGCTGCCCCCAAAGCATCTATTGTAGCTTTTTAAGAATCTTCGCTACTCCACATAACTCCAGCTTAGACTGGGAGTACCTAGACTCCACTTTGGTAAAAGTCTTGGACTCATTAAGGACAGGTCTATCATTAATTTCCTTGTCCTCCTGCATCAAAACTGTGCCCACCGCTAGAGTAATTTTCCCAGAACCTGGTCCATACTCCAATTTCTTCAAAAGAATATCTTTCCCTACAACCCTCTTTAATAACTTGAATGACTCCTCACATTCCTCCGTCCAATCCCATACAGCATCCTTTCTTGTTAAACGCCGTAAAGGTGAAGACAACAAAGCAAAATCTTGAATAAAAATTCTTACATATAAAAAAATGCCTAAAATCCCTCTAACTTCCTTAGTATTTCTTGGTCTTGGCCATGTAAGTACCTTATTCCTCTGTTTTTCAGCAACAATTCTCCCTTCCTTGCATACCACATGTCCCACTATATCTAGCGCTGGAACACAACATGCAAATTTAGACCCAGAAATCGTTAATCCTGCCTCCTCTATCTTAAATAGAACTCTTTCCAGGGTAATCGCATAATACCAAATAAACTTTCTAATATACGGATTTTCTTTTAACACTTCCCCTTCATAATCACTGGCTGGTCCTTTTATACCGCCATCATCAATGAAAATTCCCACATGTTCTGGAATTTCATCCTGAAATATTCGCATAATCTGTGCTTGATATACCGCCACAGAATTTGTTGCGCCTTGCGGTAACCTTGTCAACCTAAAGTGCCCCAGTGGTGTTTCAAACATCGTCATGGGTCTGGACGATTTGTCCAATTCAAGCTCATCATATCGTCCCATAATATCACCTAATCCGTAACATGCAGGTCCCGCAAAAGAATCCACAAATTCTTCTGGCTTTGGTGGCATCCCTGCATCTTTTACTGTAACCTTGTTCATCTCCCTAAGATTATGAAAAACTCTTACTTTACCATTATTTTTGACCACACAAAACACTGGACTTGAATAACTAGACATAGACTGTTCATACAAGCCGGACTTTAACCTTCACCTAATTAATTCTGTATACTCTTCTCTAATAGCCGCCGGTATTGGAAAAGCCTTCTTTTGCCACGGCGCATGAGGTATAACTGGAACAATATAAGGTTTACCATAAGAATGTTTTAACAAAACTCTTTCCTCTTCTGAAAACGCAATAGCCTTTTCCCTAAGAACCATAACATGTAATAATAACTTCTTTTCTTCCTGCGATAACCAGCCCTCCCGTCCAAAATCTACCATCTGAAGCCTTTCCATCATAATCTTAGTAGTAGACCCAAAATAAGGCGGAAACTTTGTTAAAGGAGTATCATAAGGATTTCTAGATAGCGCCGGTCTCTGAAAAGGAGGATTCAAATCAGGCATCGCTATATTCACTGGTTTAACTTTAACAGCTACTGGTTTATACTTGGATGCAAAACAGTCCTTACTGCTTCCTTCATTAATTAAAACCAAAACCTTTCTAATATAGCTACAGGTTTCACCTGAATCCTGTTTTTGTCTTTTCTTTTTAATATAAGTATAACAATATCCAAAATTAAAGAAATCAAAAAGCTTAGGTATAATACATTCTACAGTAGTATTCCCAAGACACCTATGAATATTGCTTTACGTATCCCTCCTTGTTGGACTGACTGGTTACTATCCGTGTTTCTCTCATCCTGGGAGATATTAACACCTAAAATGCCAGTCCCTAATGAAAATGTTAGCACCTTCCTGGCGGTTTCCCTATCTCCTCATCTGAGACTTCCTCATAAAACTCTCTTTCTTTCTCTAACTGTGCAGCTCCAGAGTACTTAGTTTCCCAGCCACCATATTTGGGAGCTACTAAGACTGCTGTTACTGGAACACCATCATCACCGATAATACATATTCCTATAGTCTTATTTAAACAATAATCTATAGTTGCAGAATAATCCATTAAAAATGGTGTGCCTAAAACTGGTTTAACTACACCCATCGGAACATAAAAATGTATATCTCTTGTTGCTCCCGCAACTCTAGTGCATACATACTCTGCTACACCAATAAAAGGTAAACTACCTCCCCCAATTCCTGTGACAGTGCCTTTGCCGTCTTTTACAGGAAGACCTAATTCCACTGTGTCATCCACTGATACCACGTTGATTTGTGAACCTGTATCCACTAACGCTTTAATTTGCCTACCATTTACCGTAATAGTTAAATAGCCTAAGGGTCCTGCATAATGTGGTGCCCTAGGTAATCCAACAACTGGCTGAAATGACTGTTCTTCCATATCGAACTCAGAGAAACTAGCAATCCTTTGCTTTCTGCACTTATCCACGATTCCATTTGCTACATCTGGTGCTACTGCAGTCAGCATCCCCAACGGAACAGAAACTGCAGTCTTCAAACATTCCGCAACTAAATCCTTGGCAGCTTTAGGAAAATCAGAATGAACCGGGTGCTGCATTCTCCATTTAGGCTGAGTTGCCTTGGCACCAGCTTTTTCTCTTCCAGGTGGGTTCTTTGGAGTATTATGCTTTGCTCCTGGCATTCCTTCAGCAGGTACCTCTCTTTTCTGTACTACCACTGGCTCCTCCAACATTGCCGTCTGTTCTACTTCCTGGTGATTCACGCCATAACCTTTAGAGTCCATACCATCCATTTCAAAATCCTCGATAGGCGCAGGTGTATTTTCTCTATTAGTATACCCTACTTCCTCCATATTCTCTGGATTTGCATACCTAGCGCCAGCCCTTCTTGGCCTAGTAATTGTAGGTGGGGCCATTTTCTTATGCTTTGCCTCGAACATCTCCAATTAGAGAGAATTTTATCTTTAGGAGACGAGATCTGAGAAGTCGATCGTATGCCTGGCGCATCTTCCTCCATATCCTCATTATCCAGAGCCACCCTTGCTGCACGTTGCTCAACTCGACGCAACTTCATTTCAGCTTCCACTTCCATTTCTACTTCTTCTAATCCGGGGTACTTATAATTTCCATCCCTCTTTTTAACCAACTTTCTTTTGTTATCCAAGCGCCTTTTTTCCCAGTCTTCAACTTTTGGCGCTAACGCTTCACAAAACCAGGGTAACGACGCATTAACATCACTAAAATCTTTTTTACTAACTAAATATTCAACTATCCGATCAAAGTCTTCCCTAAAACTTTTAAATTCCTTGGGGTCCCAAACACCTCCTCTAGCTTTGACCCTATTTACCAAAATATCCAGGTCCTTCATTGTATACCTAGTTTCCTCAGTAACTTTTGGCCATCTGTTGAGCATTTTTTCTTTTAGCGCTGACCAATTTCACTCCTCATGCCCTTTTAGATCCTCTAAATCGTCTTTGCACTCATCAGATACAAAGAATAGTACTTGTTGTACCATATCATATTTGGTTGATCCATGAACTTCCGCTGCTTGTTCAAACCTGTGTAAAAACTTTTTGGTGTTAATGCCCGCAAAGCGCAAGCTTTCCTAATTACAACTAATAATTGTGGCTACCATTTTTGGCAACGATGCCGAAGAATTGGGCGATTTAACCCTCTCCTGACATCTCTTAGATGTAGTCGCAGTAGGTTCCATTCCGGAAATATCAAATCAAAACAAAGATCACAAAGAAAAAACACACACTTGGTAATTAAACCTGACTGTTTTCACGATACAGCCCTACGCTATCCTCTGATAACGGCTATTGATCCACTTGTTGTATACCCTACGACTCTTCCGCTGAAGCACCGGCTTGATTACGTCCTCTTGACGAAACCCTAAAAAACCAAACATTCTAATCAAAAACACCAGTTACAATTAGGCCACTGTTGGGACACCGATTGCAGACTGTTCTAAAGTACTAAGCAGTAGACACAATGAGAGATGGGTTGGCTCTCCTTTTTAATTTATAAAAAGAAGCGCCTGCCACTCTTATTTTTAAAGACAGTGTAATAATGTGTAACACTAATATTTGACTAGAAAGTTTATAAGTTGATATGAGTTAAAGATAAGGAAAAAAAACAAGTATTACTATCTGGATATTTCTATTCTTAACAAGCGCTATTATCCACAGCTACTCCCTCTTGAAGCGCTCTCTTTGAATATGCCTTGTTATAGCAATAAAATGACTCTAGTAATAATCAATCCTACTGAATCTATATAACCTCTCTATGTTGCGCTTCTTTCACTATGCTTTTTGAAATACACACACAGACGCACAAATTAAAGGATTCAGACAAATCTCTAATTTACTACTCTATTTTTTGTATATATCAATCTCTCTCTTAAAAGACTATATATGTGTATATATATCTATCTTATATGTATATGAATCCCTTAGACTCTATCAAATAGTTTTCCTTTTTATATTTTTACAGTACTCAAGACACAATTCCCTAGTGTATCTTCAGCGCTAGCTCTAGCGCCATATTAGTAAAACAATAACTAATCTATTAGTAAGCTACATACACTGCTTGTAACAACTACAGCGCCTAAATCATACCCTATAATTACTAACAGAAGTATTAACTTGTTTCACTGATACTCCACATATGCGCTTTTAACTATACCTTTGTTTTTTTTCAGCGCTAGTTCCAGGTTTGACTTATCCTAACGCTGCGTCTAGTTGCCTTAACTCTTGGGTAGTTTTACGATTGAGCCCCCACTCTCTTTGCTTTAATACTAAGTTCATAGTTCCGACAGCTCGCTTAACTAGTTAGCCTTCTTCATTACTTGTCTCAGTAAGTTTCCCAACTGGTTGCGGTACAGCATACTATGCACTTGAGTCATCCTTAATCCATGACTTTTTCCTTAATGCGTAACACATACTTTTTTGAAAGCCCAAATCCATATTTGTTTAGCGCGTAATAGTCCTAAGTTGATAATACACAATTCCCTATTGTGCGGCACATCTTGCTGCAATATCAGAGCGCACAGACCCTTAATCCTTTTCCCCGCTTCCATTTCCTTTGTTCCTTGAGACACTCAAATACATATTATATTTTTGCACTTCCTTCTGCGCTAACTCTCCTTTATTCTTCCTGGACTACACGCGCTGATTGGTCTAAATTCAAGCTTCCTGTGAGGCGCCTACCACACCGTGCTAGTCTAAACTCTAAATCTAAATTATTCAATCTCTCAATAGTGTGTTTTAGTCTTTTCCTCAATAAGTGACACACAGCGCAATAGTCAATGTAATAGTCCACTAAAAGTTTATTAAATATCTTTGGGTTATTAAAAGGAATAGTGAGCATGGATGGGATGGTTAATGGAGGATTAAAGGGCTAATGTATGTTAGTGAGGAGGGTCCAGGTGTAATGGGTGTAATTTTGGTGGTCTGTGGGGTGTGGAATGATTGATGGGTATGAGGTCGATGCAAGGAGGATTAAAGGATATAAAAGGGGTTGGATTTTGTGTTCGACATTCTTTAGAATTAAATTATAAAACATATATATAGTTAATAGTGGTAAAGCTTCAGGTTAAATTATTATTATTTTATCTTTCCTTATTTTCTCAGTAATCATTTCTAAATCCTAAATCTTTGATTATTGAGTTTCCAACCCTTTTTGAGATCTTAAGAATATTAATATTATCTTTAAATTATATTAGAATTCTTATCAAACATATCTTGAAGCAGTAGCTCTTCCTTCAACTCATCTTCAAATTACTTCCTCGAACATTTCCTCTGTGCTTCGAAGAAGTTTCTAAACTACCCTCCTCATCTCACTTCCAGGAACACCCTCGACCTTGTGCGTAGGTCATCTGGTGACAGTATAATTTAATTCTCCATAGTTCTCATTCTTTGGTACTACTACGTCCTTTTTTCAGGTGTTTTAAATTTTTTGAAATGGCACCTGTTCAACACACTCCTCCTACAGGCACTACTACTAGGGCTCGCACCAGAGGCAGTCCAACAGCTACATGGCCTGTTTCCTGCACTCACTCCTTGGAACCTCTTGACCTTAAGAAACGGGGACATTCAGTCCAATCTGTAGAAGACATACCCCAGGATTTTGATGATTCTAGAAAGGAAGAAGAAGGAGAGGATATGATGCATGAGGCACCATCCGCCCCTGCTACTCACCCTTCTGGTCAACCTTCGGAGCCTGGACCATCTAATTCACTGGAAGACTTCATGAGACTTTTTATGAAAACCCTTTCCAATCAAAAATCTTCGGAGGGATCTAAATTCAAAACTCCTTCCATGAAAGCTCCTCATGAACTTGATGGAGAACATCCGGACAGATTGAGGCCCTTCTTGCAAACCCGCAGGCTCCTGTTCCATAACGACCCTCAAACCTTTAATAACAACCGATCAAAGGTTGTTTATGCTTCTTCACTCCCAGCCGGAAAAGCAGCAAGATGGTTCAAACCTTATCTTCTCATTCTCTCTTCGACAGAAACCCACTTACTTATTAATAACTAAGAAAATTTCGAAGACCAACTCTTTACGTTGTTTGGTGACCCTAATGAAACTGAAAACGCAGAAATTGAACTTGATTTCCTTTGCATGAGTGATAATGGTAAAGCCTCTGAATATATTTCGAACTTCAGAGCACTTCAAACTCAAGTAGGTTGGAATGATGCTGCCCTCAAGTATCATTTCAAAAAGGGACTTCCTTTGAGGATTCTGGATCAATTAAATATTCATGGTCAGAAGATGACTACTTTAATGGACTTAATGGATTGAACCCTCGAACTCGACGGCGTTTACCAAGGACAGCTACAACATCGTCAATACGCCAACAAATCTCAAGGCCTTAATTTTAAATTGGGACCTTCTTCACACCCACGGACAACTCAATCCTCCTTGACTCAATCCAGACCCAATAAGGGAAAGGACAAACCTCGACCAAAAGGCTCAACCCCAGGCGACAACAGTAAAGTACTGGACCCAAAAGGGGAACTTAAAGAAGCTGAGAGGAAGAGGTGAGCAGATAATGGGTTATGTATGTATTGTGGGGATAAGCACAAGCTAGAAGATTGTGTGAAGTTAAAGAAAAGAGAAGGTACTAGTTCAAGGTCAAAAAACTAGTAGATAGTTTACTTGTGTGCAAAGCAAACTATCTTATCTCTCCCAGTGCACAGAACCTCCATGTCTTAAGGACTGGAGTTGCCTTAAACCACTTGAGATTCATTCTTTTCAAGGAGGATACCCCCTTCAGTTGTCTTATAGACTCTGGAGCTTCAATTTCTTTTGTCAGTTTATCTTTTGCCAAGAAGTTAAAGCTGACATTCACAGATATTGATCAAACTCCAATATATTTGGTCAAATCAGAGGAACCCAAACATTGGGTAAGTAAGAAAGTTTTATGGGTTTTCAACTTTCCTAACTTTCCCCCCTTTGAGTGGGAATTATCAGTCTTGGATGCCCCAAGGATGGACGATATCATCCTTGGCCATGATTTTTTAATGCATTGGAATCCTAAAATTTTCAACAAATCAATTTTAACCACTCATCAACTTATTTCGATGACAATTAAATCTTTCCAAAATCCACTATCCAACATCCTCGAAGCCCAGTCTAAGGATAATTATTGTTTAGGGTTAAAATACAAAATACTCTTGAAGAAAGGGTTTAAAAGATTTAGTATTGAATCAGGTCTATTAGTTTTCGAAGGTAGAGTAGTCATACCCAACAACAATGAAATAAAATTTTGGATCTTCAAAAGTCAATATGATTCTCCATTAGATGGCCATTTTGGGGTTGATAAAACCTACCAGTTAGTAACGAGGGATTTCTTCTGGCCAGGGATGACCAGAAAAATCAAGGCCTATATAAGATCTTGTTATGAATGTAATAGTAATAAGGCTCCCCGTCACCAGAAGCATGGGTTGCTTCAACCGCTTCCTATTCCCTCTAAACCTTTGGAATCTTTATCAATGGATTTAATTTCTCAACTTCCTCTTTCTAATATTTTTGATGCTATATTAGTAATAGTAGATAGATTTTCAAAGATGTCTAATTTCATTAAAACCACTACTACTGCTACAGCAGAAGATTTTTCAAAATTGTTTCTATAATATGTATTTTCCAAACATGGCTTACCTAATGATATTATTTTAGATAAAGGCTCATTGTTTGTATCCACATTCTGGACTCAATTGTTTCAACAACTAAATATCACTAGGAATCTCTCCATGGCCTATCATCCTGAAACCAATGGGAAAATGGAAAGGGTCAACCAAATCCTCAAACAATACCTTCAAATGTATGTCATTTATCAACAAGAAGATTGGACCACATGGTTACCATTGGCCAAATTTGCTTATAATAACTCGACTCATTCTTTGACACGACAATCTCCCTTCAAAACTGTTTATGGAAGACATCCTTGATTCTACTCAATCCATGTAGGAACTAGTCATCCTGCGGAACATTATCTTTGAACCATATCACGACTCCAAGAAGAACTTAAATCAAATTTGGAATTAGCAATTCAAAGGTACAAGGAACAGGCTGACAAACATCGACAATCTGCTCCTTATTTTAAACCAGGCGACAAAGTATGGCTCAACGCACGAAACATTCGAACAACTCTACCATCAAAGAAACTGGCTAAAAAACGCTTGGGACCATTTGAAATTGACTCCAAAGTTTCTAAAACTGTATTTTAATTCAAGCTACCTCCTAAATGGCAGGCTATTCACCCTGTTTTCCACATATCTCTCCTGGAACTGGCTTGAGAAACATACCTGGGCAGGAACCAACCTCCTCCGGAACCGGTTGAAGTATAAGACCATCTAGAATGGGAAGTAAGCCGTATCCTTGATTCAAGAATGAGCAAGGGGAAACTTCAATACCTTGTGGAATGGGAAGGCTTCCTCAATGACTCAGACAAAACATCCTGGTAACCAGCCATCAATTTTTCTAACGCCCCTGAACTCCTAAAAAATTTTTCATCTTAAATATCCTTTAAAATCAAAACCTTAGAACTCTCTTTCATTTTTTCTATTCTTTCTCTTTTCTCTTTCTTTTCTTGAAATTCTAAAACTTCTTCTCTTCTAAAAATCCTTACTCTGTTTTTTCTTTTCTTCTTTCTTCTTCTCAAAAGCTTTTTTCAACCTTCTTTAAAAAAAATAAATAAAATTAAAATAAAAAAAATAAAAAATAAAAAAATAAACTAAAATTAAAATTATATTATATTAAAAAAATAATAAAAAGCTAAAAATTAAAATAAAATTAAATAATAAAATTAAAATCTTAAAATTCATTCAAATAAAAGCTTAAAAAATCAACCATTCCTTTAATTTTCTTTCTTTTCTCTTTTCAAACTTTTCTTCTTTTCCCTTATTTCTTTTTTCTTTGAACTATCAAAATTTTTCACGAACTCAATACGACAATCTTTCTTAAATTTCACTTCAACCTTTATATCTCTCTTTTAAAATTCTTCAAACAAATTACTTCTTTCTTTCAAAATCTTTTTTTTTAATATTTTTTTTCTTCTTTCTTTTCAAATAACCAAAATTCCTCAAAAAAAAACTTCAATAAATAAACTTTCACAAATAACAAATTTTTTCTCTCATTTAATTTTCATTTCAAACAAAATTGTTTTCAATCAACTATTTCTTTTTATTACTTAAATTTTTCTTTTTCAAAACTTAAAACTAAAATTCCTTCATTTAAACATTCTTTCTTTTCTTCTTTCAAAATTTAAAACAAAATTTTATTCAAATCTTTTCTTTCTTCCTCTTTTCTTTTCTCAAAATCTTAAAAAATATATATCAACATTTTCAATTAAAATAACAAAATAAAAAAGATAAATAAATAAATACACAAATTGCTTTCTACCTTTTTTCCTTCCCTCTTTCTTTCTTTTATTTTTCCTTCCATTTCAAATTTTCTCCTGTATTTTCTCCCAAACCAACTTTTTCATTTTTTCAAAACCACTCTTATTTCCTTCCTGCATTTCTGAAATACCTCCTCCTCTCCTACCGGTACCACTTCCCCAATTTCTAGTAATTCTTTGGCCACGTCGAAGGAGGCAGCATCAACAATCTTGTCAACTTCACCGCTTAAATCTTCAATGAATCGAGTTCTTTGACCTTGCTGAGGTTTCTTCAACCATACCTGGTCAAGATTCTCTTTGTTGTCCTCCCTCTAATCAACCACTGTTTGATTTGCCTCAACTGGCAGCAATGGCGCAGCTTCCACAATCAGAGCTTCTGCAATTACATCTGAATTTTAAAAACATAGGTCATCAGTAACAAAAAATTTTTTTTAAAAAAAAGAAGAAAAGACTTACTTTGAACAATGGGTCAGTTTCTAGGAATAATTTTGGGGTGACTTCCACCGTCACTTCCTCCTCCTCTTCTTCATCCTCAATGACCATCAGCCGCTTCTTTGTGTCCGTCTCAAAATAGGGACTTCATTTTCATCCTCTTCTTCGACCCCTTGTTTCTTACTTGTGGTCTGGGTTACCCAGGTTGCCACGGTATCTTCAACCTCCTCCTCAATTTCTTCCACCAACTAATTGTCCCTGATCAATACATCCCAGATATCTTCAACCACCTCTTTGGTCTTAAGTATTACCCAATATTCTGTTTTTGTAAATTGTTGCTCGATGTCCGCATTTTTTGATAATGCATCACACGCCACCCATCTCCAGTGGCAAAACTCGCATTTCTGGTGAGGACCTTGTTTCTCCATGCTTTTAACGCAGAAGTTCTCTATTGATTTGCAGGCTGTGCAGGCTTGAGAATACTGCCTGGTAATGAATTTACCATCTGCTTTGGGGTGTGGAGGCGTGAGAGTTGGGGTAGGACAAGTCGACATAATAAAGTATAAAAGTAATTAAAAGCAAGAATTGAGAGAAAGTAGTGTGGGAAAGTATGTCTCACGCTCAACTGAGCTTGTGTTTTTATACCCGGGCATCTGTCACGCGCCATGTGACACTCAAGGCAAAAGCATCTCATTAAATCAATAATACAGAGGTCTAAATCCATACTCAAAGCGCAGAAAGCAATTCTACATAGCAACTGTGAGATTCCTTTGTGTACTCACTATTCAACTGCGCTAGTCTTAACTCTAAATCTAAATTAGTCAATCTCTCAATAGTGTGTTTTAGTCTTTTCCTCAATAAGCAACACACAGCGCAATAGTCAATGTAATAGTCCTCTAAAAGGTTTATTAAATATCTGTGGGCTATTAAAAGGGGTAGTGAGCATGGATGGGATGATTAGCATAGGATTAAAGGGTTAACAGATGTTAGTGAGGAGGGTCCAGGTGTAACGGGTGTAATTTTGATGTTCTGTGGTGTGCAGAATGATAGATGGGTATGAGATCAATGTGAGGAGGAGTAAAGGATATAAAAGGGGTTGGATTTTGGGTTTGACATTCTTTAGAATTAAATTATAAAACGTATATAGTTAATAGTGGTAAAGATTCAGGTTAAATCATTATTATTTTATCTTTCCTTATTTTCTCAGTAATCATTTCTGAATCCTAAATCTTTGATTATTGAGTTTCCAACCCTTTTTGAGATCTTAAGAATATTTATATTACCTTTAAGATATATTAGAATTCTTATCAAACATATCTTGAAGCAGTAGCTCTTGCTTTGAGTCTTCTTCGAATCACTTCCTTGAACATCTCCTCTGTGCTTCGAAGAAGTTTCTAAACTACTCTCCTCATCTTACTTCCAGGAAAACCCTTGACCTTGTGTGTAGGTTGTCCTGTGACACTCTCCCACAAAGAGAAAAAATATTGAAGACAATATCTCTACCCTTTTAAAAATAAATATTATTGAAAAGGTAGTTGAAACACCTAAATATTGTGTTATCTCACCTATCCCAATTTCTTATGAGAAAGATAAAGCCAGGTTATGTGGTGATTATAGAGCATTGAATACTTATAATGTTGATGATATCTATCTTTTTCCCAGAATTAGCTCTATGCATGCTAACCTACAAGGTGCTAAATATATCAGCTGTTTGGATGGTAACAAGGGATATCACCAGGTACCTGTTGAAAAGAATTCTCATAATTTTCTGATTTTTTCCACTCATATGTGTATTTATAAGTATGTTAGGATGCCGTTTGGCCCTAAAAATGCCCCTTCAGTTTTTCAAAAATTTATGTATAACACATTCCATCAAGAAATAATTGAAGGATGGCTGATGGTTTACATTGATGATATCATCATATTCTCAAAAAATTTTGAGGACCATCTTAACCACCTGTGTAAAGTGCTCCATAAGATGGATGAGATAAATGTGACACTTGCTTTGAAGAAATGCAAATTTGAATTTTATTCCTTAAAAGTGCTTGGTCATGTTGTCTCAGGGTTACAGATATGTGTTGACCAGAACAAAGTGGCAGCCATACAACAGGTGAAGGCTCCTACCACAGTTAGAGAGCTCCAGTATTTTTTGGGAATTTGTGGATACTATAGACAGTATATTAAAAATTACCAAGTCATAGCATTACCCCTTACTCAATTGACTAGAAAAGATGTTAATTTTGTCTGGAATAGTGAAAGACAAAGAACTTTTGACACTATGAAACATTAATTGATGTCAGCACCAACTCTTGCTTTACCTGACTTTAATCAACCATTTGTTTTATATACTGATTCCAGTTTTATTGGTATTGGTGCTGCCCTCCATCAGAAACAAGTGATGAATGACAAAGTATCAGAAGTAGTAATTTGTTATATTTCAAGAACCTTGAGAAATGGTGAATTGAAATATGGTTCCACTCAACTAGAATTTTTTGCAGATGTGTGGGCTCTAGAGAAGCTAAATAATTATCTGAATGGCCAGAAAATTTAACTTTTCACTGACTGCAGTGCAGTTAAATCCCTCTTAAATTTGAAAAAACTAACAGAAATATGTTCAGATGGCAGCTAGCTTTTTAAGAATATAGAGGGAGAATGACAATAATTTTTAGGGCTGGTATTGTTCACTCAAATGTAGATATTTTATCAAGGTTACCTTTACCAAATGATTACTCAAATTCTGCATATGTTCCTGAAGATGAGATAGTTCATATTCATGGAATATGTGTGGTGGATATGGAGGAAGGGCTATTACAGCTTATTCTGGATTCATATGATAAGGAAACTGACTTGAAAAAATTATCACTACGCAATATAGGGGGTGGACTTGCTAGAAAGTCCTCAACCTGAACTCAGATGGAACTCAGATGGAACTCAGACTGAACTCAGACTGAACCCATACTGAACTCTACTTGAACACCCACCTAAAACTGTTCTGCTGAGTGGTGTTCATCCCTGATTGTATGGTTCCTTTATCAATAGCTCAATGTGTGTTCAATCTATGGTGAGTTTGGGTCCAAGGTTGCGGACTTGCTAGCAAGTCCGCCCCCCATATTGTGTGGTGTATGTACCATATTAAATGATCCAAAGAATGCTTCAAAACAAGCATTAATTAAAACCCTTCCACCAAATTACCAGAAGGCTTTGGAAAAAGGTAAATTTTCAATTGATGAAGGATATCTATATTAGGGGGTATTAATGTTCAGGGATCGGTAATTAGGGATCAGAAATTATTAATTGCGGAAGATTCTTATCCACTAGCCCCGGGGCTAGTGGATAAGGAATCAATGATAATGCATTATCCTGCCTCTTATACCCCAATTTCTGTTCCTAATTCCTGATCCCAAACTCATCACATTCATGTAATTTTTTAGAAAGTCAACTAACATATATTTTCTGATGCCATCCTTAAGTCTCTCCTCACTCTATGCTACATAATTTTGGTGGAGAACACTTAAGTTTTTTTTCTATCTACACACCCCAACTGCGCATTTGGCGGAAAATTCCCACTTCCCACTCATCACCTAAACCTTTTACCAACACCTATACTACTGACAAGAATGAAGCACCTCTCTACTAGACGGCTACTTAACTCTACTATTAATGCCATCACTTTAGTTTTAGTTCTCTACTATGAATCTGACTCTGATTTGGGAGATGCCTTAGCCTATTTGTGTTTTCTTTCCAAAAAGTTTTACCTCATTTTCAGGGTGCCAAATCTTTATCATGATCCCTGATATGATCTCCGCTCCATTCTCAAAATTCCCCAACTAAACTTCACTCAGCTATTTAGAACTTCACCAAATTCTTTATTCAAACTTTATCAACTCATCTCTGAACATCCTATCTCTCATAACAGTTCCCATAACAAACGGCGTAATCCTGCCATTCAAATTGCTTTTGAACAATGTCACTTTGGCTAAAATTGAAATGGTGCATCTGTAAGACGTTTGGATAATCTATTTAACATAGGATATGGTACAGTGATATTATACACCAAGCGCTGTATGATTGCTATCCTTTTCCTCAAGTCTCAAACACTTGCTTGGACAACTCCACAACAGCGACTTGAATCTTCTCAAGTAATGCAAGCCAAAGGTTTCCCTGGCTGTGTAGGTTTTCTTGATGGCACAACTATACCTTTGAGTTAAAAGCCTGCTCATGATGGGAACCATTTTTTTGATTGCAAAAAAAGGTTTGTTCAAAATCTTCTCCAATTTCTCATCATTCATGAACTAACTTTATCTTCCTTCTAGATACTCTTTTGCCATTCAACTTATATGTGATGTCAATAAAAAATTTATTGCTTTTCACAGTGGCTTCCCTCGATCATGTCATGACTCTTCTGTCTTCCAAGGAATGAGGATTTCTCAAATCCCAGACTCATACTTTGAAAAATCTCAGTACCTCCTTGCAGACTCAGCATATGCAAGTGGGAGTACATTATACTTGCTTTCCGTGGTGCAACCTTAGAAAATGACCCCAAAACTAAATTTAATTATCACCTTGCCCAATCAAGAGTATGGATTGAACATTCTATAGGTATTTTAAAGTGACAATTTTCTAGTCTTTGGGAGCTCAGAATCCAATTTCAAAAAAAATTGGAGATCAATAGTGCAAATCATTGGATCATGACTTGCGTTATACTCCACAATATCCTAGATGATTTAAAAGATGAGTGGAATGATTTTTATGAAGAAGAGGATCCTGAACCAGTGCCTGCTCTCCCATCCCTTGAATCACAAAACATTCATTCAACTGGCATACGCTCCGTCATTATGCCAATAACCCTCCACCATTTTGGCAAACAACCCTTTTAATTTTTTGTTTTCATACTCTCCAAATTTCCACTTTGTATACTTAATTCACTTGGCTTGGTATTTTTGTTTGTTGCATATTCAGTTTTTTTGAAATTTATGGTGTATATCTCTTTTTTGGATGACTCATTGGTTTTCTTTCACCAGCTCAACATTACATCACATATTTTCTAAAATTGCATAATTTTTCACAGTTTCTTTTTTTCATTCATCCCTAATATCCTTTTCCTATTCTCCTCCAACATCCCTCAAACAATTTGGTTTAATTTATTTTGTCACCTCATCTCTCCAGGTAAGTCATTTTATTCTTTTTTTTGATTTTTTGATTACTAATTATATTTTTTTGTTTTTTTTCTGTTTATTTTATTTTTTTTATCTAAATTATTTTTAAAGTGGTTATTTTTGATTTCAATGGTAAAATTAACCTTTTTTTTCTCTCCCTCTTTACTTTCTTTTGTAGCTCCATCACCCTACTCTTCATCCCTCCTTGGCATGGTCACTATCCCCCCTTTCCCCTATTTCACTTTTTTGGCTCCATTTCATTGAAACACATACATTGAACATTCTTTATGCATTTCACTTACTCCATATTCAATTTCCCCACAATTCCAACATCAATCTTTCTCACTCTATTTTTCCTACTTTTCAATCAAGGTAAGTTTCATCTCCTTTTTTTCATGCCTATATGATATCTCATTCCTTTTATGAAAACTTCATACTTAAATATATGTATGAGTCTTATCTGGATAACAGTGAACTTATTAAACTCCTTTTGATCTCGTCTTCATTACCACTTTTCAAGTTTTGTAAAATTTTGAAAATCAGACTTGGAATTAAGGTTAGGTTTATTCAAATCTAATGCTCTTTTTACTGACGATTCTCCTGAGGGCTACCTTTCATTACCTTCAAACAGATTTGAATTTGAATCAGTGGTTGCTGAGATATTGACCAATAAAGTTGAGCCTTTTTTTTCCCAATTTAAATTTTTATTCCATTTTTTATGTAACAAATTGGGTTTAGGTTTATTTAAATCACATGTCCTTTAACTGAAGATTCTACTAAAACCTATCTCTCATTTCCCACAAGCAGGTTTGAATTAGGTTCAGTGGTTGCTGAGATTCTGACCTTTGAAGTTGAGCCTATTTTCCAAAT
Organism: Hemileia vastatrix; assembly: GCA_030280995.1. NCBI lineage: Eukaryota > Fungi > Basidiomycota > Pucciniomycetes > Pucciniales > Zaghouaniaceae > Hemileia > Hemileia vastatrix. The sequence goes on along the minus strand of JASXTE010000003.1, from coordinate 31,057,582 downwards.
TTTAGTTATCTTATTTCACACTTTTACATTGCATAATTAGAGGATAAGGATTCTTAAACTCTTATCTGATTATTATCTAGGCATTTATATTATATAGGCATATATTGATTTCTCAAGAATATCACTAAAGCTCAAAAAGATGAAGATTTTTGCTTATGGGACACTCTACCTTCCTTTAACTCTTTTCTTGATCTTTAACTCAAAAAGCTCTATAATAAAGCATTTGAAAAAAATCATGAACTTGCAACCAAAGTTGGAATACTGAACTGGTATGACTCTGAATGGGAAGATATCAGCCATGAATATCTTATATTTTCTAATTTTATTATCACTTATTCTGGATTCCACAATAGGATTCATATCAATAGGAATGACGCCAATTTTCTTACTTTTGGTATATTCTCATATATCAATTTGATAAATGGCCAACCAATACCATCTCCAGCTAAAATAAAAGGACGTGGTATATATTTTCCAGACCACCAGTGCATCATTGATTTCGTTTTGGGAAATGGTATCTTTAAAACTATTTGGAATTCTTCTCAGGATAATCATCAAACAACCAAAGCTCCTCCTGGTTTGTAATCCTGTCAAGATTTCAAACTTTTCGGTTTCTCATTTCAAATCAGTCATAAGTTTTTTCAAAGAATCAAAAGGTAAAGAAAGAAGGTAAAGTGAATTGATTTAAAAAAACTTTATCTAGATCCAAAAAGTATGGGGATTAGAGTTGTCATCAAAAATTTTATATTTTTTCATATATTTTTAATAAATATTTTTTATATATCAATTTCCTCAACTAAAGTAATGGGCCAATGATCTTTGGTTGTATAACAGGTAATCATGATAACATTTATTTGTTTCATGAGGTTCCTATAGCCTATACCTGTGGAAAGTCCAAACTTTTGTTTCTAGATTTGATCTGCATTTTGGGTTGAGGAATTTTCATTACTTTAAACTAGGGAAATTGATATATATTAGATATTTATTTAATAATTTATGTAATTATATTAAATTTAGATGACTTCAACCCCTTACTTCAATAAAATGCAGGGGGGGGGTATAGCCAAATTTTCAAATCTGACATTCAAAATTGAGACTTGTGAAAATTTTGGTGATACCCACCCCTTGCTTCAATAAAATGTAGGGGGGTATTGCAAAATTTTCAAATGTAACATATAAAATTTTTGACTTGTAAATATTTTGGTGATACTTGTCCCTTATTTCAATAAAATCCAGGGGGAGGTATTGCCAAAATTTCTTATAAGACTTGTGAAGTTCTTTACTTGTAAGAATTTTGGGGATAAAAGTAAAATGAAGGGGTTAGTAAAGCCAAAGTTTCATATAAGACTCTCAAGATTCATGACATGAAAGAATTTCGGTTATACCCACCCCTTACTTCAAAAAAATCCAGGGGTAGGGGATTGTCAAATTTTCAAAGGAGACATGAAAAATTTATTTAAAAAAAGGATATTTAACATTAAAATACAAAAATTCAAGTAATGATTGATAGAGTAATGAAATACAGGAAATTATTGTAGATTCTATGTACAAATAAATATGAACAGTTGAAGTGTGAGAGAAATAAAACAAACTAGTCATCAAACAATTTCTTTAAACATTCAATTTTCTCAACAGATTTTTTAGCTTTAACACATTCTATCAAGAAATCTTTCTTTTTGGAATTTTCTTCATGAAGAAACTTATATTTCATCTGCTCTAATAGGTTTTGATTTTTTAGTGTGTTCTCCTCTTTTTTTGATTTTTCAATACTTAGAGTTAACTCAAACTTCTTCTCCTCCAAATCTTGGGGCCAATCATCCTTCCGTAAAGAGAGCTTGTACTTCCTCTCTTCCAAATCTTGTAGCCTATCATCCCTCCTTAAAGAGAGCTCATATTTCTTCTTTTCAAAGCTTAGAGTCTCTTTAGCAATTTCCACTTGTTCTAGAGTGATAATAAAAATTAACATAAAGTAGAAGAAAAGCAGAGTAAAGTAATAAGATGTATTGTATCACTTACCAGCATCACGTTTCTCTAAAAAAATTTCCATAGACAAAAAAGCAAATTGTGATGAAGTATCACTTTTTTGTCTTCTTTGGGAGTTGAAATTTAGACTACTTAAAGCCCTACGCTTCTTGTTCAAGGTCATCTTTTCCTCCTCATCATTGTTGCTACCTTCAGATTCAGTTGATTGAGGATCCTGGGTTTTTTTGTCAGCCTTTTAAGAAATAAGAAAAAGATAAGTAATTAAAAAAATAGAATTGATAAGATAAAAGAAAAAAGAAACAGAACTGAGTTAGATTTGGTTGGGCTATATCGGGGATAAGATCTACAGAAGAGCTATCTAGATTGGTCTCATTCAAATGAGGGGAGGCTTGAGTGGAGGAAGAGGATGGGAAGAAATTTGCTTCAACATCATGTTTGGAGATAGGATCTTCTCCATCCAACATGTTTACAGGATTAATATTGGCTCACTCTCCAAAAATTATATCCATATCTTTAAAGTAAGGACTTAAAGATTCAAGTTTATTGTCTATGGATTTGATGCCCTTAGTGATATTGATGTCAGTAACCCCAAAACCAGTGGAAGATGAAGAGCCTTTGCCTTCTTGTATTTGGCTCGGTAATTCTTGAAGTGTTCAGACATCTGTTTAGGCAAAAGATCAATCCTTCCCTTGGTCTTATTCTGTAATTAATTCGCCATTAGAAGGTAGCCATTAACTTTTGATGCTGGGGGCCATCCTACTTTAGTTGCATACTCAGTACCAAAACAAGAATCATAGTTAGATTTGGTTTTCAAATAGTTGATAAGAATAAGATTATCATCTTTTTTAATTGAATGGTTTTAGATTTCTTGTCTGAGCGGGGGAAGAGGAAGTAGTGGGATTTGAAGAACAGCTGGGTGATGGCTGTGTTTGAGAAGATCTAGGATGACAAGGCATGTGAAAATATAAATGAAGATGAAAAGGAGCAGAAACAAGCAGATGAGATGGTGAGGGGCTCTGAGTGGATAGAATGGACAGGATGGGATGAGAATGTGAGTGTGCAACAAGGTAGAAGGAGTATCCATAGAGTAGTCCAAGATGTGTTTATGGCAGAAAGAAGGTCAAGATGTGGTTATGACAGAAACTTGTCCAAGATGTGGTTATGAAAAATTGAGTAAAAAAATGTTGGATAAGAGGTGAAAATTGACACGTAAAGTGTCTAATAACCCAATTATTAGCAAAAATAATTGCAGAAGATAATTGGGTTATGCAGATTATTTTCCAGAATTAATTTAATTGTGGATCCCTGAGCATTGATTCCCCCTATTATATAAGAAAGTTTAGTAATGTTATATTTATTCCTTCTTCTATGAAAGAGATCCTCTTAAAAATTTGTCATGATGAAAAACTGGCTGGACATTTTGATATTGAGAAAACAATTATCAGAATTAAGAACACCACTTGGTTGGTTAATAGGTCTGAATACACCAAACTATATGTTGAATCCTGTGATTCTTGCCAAAAATCAAAAATATTGACTGGTAAAAGAGCTGGATCAATGCAACATATTGAACCTCCTGATGCACCATGGCAGATAATAAACATGTACTTTTTAAAAGGATTACCCATTGCTGGGAAAGACATTTATAACTATTGTTGGTTTATTGTGGACAGATTCACAAAAATGTGTAAATTTATCCCTAATCACAAGGATGTTTCCACTAGATAATTAGCTTTTTTGTGTTGGCCTCACATTTTTAATACTGCTGGATTTCCTAAAGCCATAATCTCCAATAGAGACCCTAAATTTACTTCTAAATTCTAGATGTCTCTGATTGATGTTTGTGGCTTTGATCTGAATCTTTCTACTGCCTATCACCCCCAAACTGATGTATTAGCTGAAAGAATGATTCACACTTTAGAGGACATGGTAAGAAGGTATTGTGCCTACGGTCTTGAGTACAAAGACAGTGACAGACTTACTCATGATTGGGATATCTTATTTCCTGTTTTGAAATTTGCTTATAATAGCACTGTTCATTCTGTTACTCAGAAAAAGCCTTTTGAGCTCCTACTTGGATATGTTCAACATACCCCTGCCCAAATTCTCAATAATAAAATACCTAAATTGTATTTACATCCTGATGTAAAATCATTTCTTCAAATGCAACAACTTTGCAAGAGTCATCCTCAAATATTTATTGAAAAATTCTTTGAATATGAGAAGAAGAGATGGGACAAATCCCAAAAAGAATACACTTTTAAAAAGGGTGATGAAGTGTTTATTTCTACAGTCCACTTCAATTTACAACGTAATTACAGATTGAAAGACACATTTGTTGGTTCACTTGTTGTATGAATAATGGTTGGGGATAATGCAGTTGAAGTTATTTTATATGCTCCATATGACAGAAAACATCCTTTTTTTCCAAAATCTCTTTTTAAACCTTACACATCTAATAGTGATTTATTTCCCAAAAGGAGGGGAAGACCAAAGAAAACCCCTAATGAAATCACTGAGACAGTAGAAAATGATAATATTCTGAATGATAGAATAGTTAATTCTGAAAAAGGTACAGAATAATTATTGATATTGAAGAATAAATCTTCTGAATATGATTCTTGTATACCTGGGAAGGAGATATCTAATCTTCCTACTCTGCTAAATAAATATAAGAAGAAAAAATCATAGCATTCTCTATTGTTTTTTTAGAGGGAGGGAGTGTCAGCCAGGCTACTAGACTTATCCAGTAAAATAAATAATCATTTACTGAGATGAAGCCACTTCTTTTATTTCTTATTATTAACTATATTATATTTACATATGTATTACTTGCAATACACTAACTAATTAAAATAAGTAAATTTTGTAAATATTTAAATTAATAATAATGTCCCTTATATTTTTATTCCCTAACACCATGCAATATTTGGGGGGGACTTGCTAGCAAGTCCTCAACTTGAAGTCAGATGGAACTCAGATGGAGCTCAGACTGAAGTAATACTGAACTTTCACTTAAATTATAACACAAATAATAATGGATCTATATTGAAAAAATAGTGAAAGTGTGAGGATAACTTAATGGAAGCCAGAAAAATTGTTCCATGATTCTACTCAATGCAAATTATTTTTTAAAGCAACTTATTTAAATAATACTTTATTAAATTAAATTGATCAATAAAAATTAATTTACAATATCACAATTTTTAAATACAATATTTTAATTAAAATCTTTCAAATTACATATAAAAAAAATCAGTGACTTTTTCTATTACCTACAACTGTTTTTACACAATTGAAAACTATGTTTCAGCTAATATTTTATGGAAGTGAACTCTGTTCTTCTCCCAAAGAACAGAGTTCATCCTCCTATTTTCACACTCTGTTTGCACCAATCCACATCCCTTTCAATTCTATCAACACATGCTTGACTTCCCTCCCCACCCCTTTTGCTATCCTCCCACCCCCATTGTATGTCTTCCTTTTTTGATCCCCATTTCACCCCTCTCAACCTCTCCTCAACCCTTTTCTTCATTCAAAATGCCTGGGAACCCTTAATCTTCCTTTCCAACTCTTTCACAAACTTTTTGCCACCCCATATACCCTTCCTCACCCCTCTCTCCAGCCTCCCCAACCCTTGTAGCCCTATTCCTCCCCTTTACCTCTCCTCCACAATCCTTGAACCCCAATTTCCTCCCTTTCAACTCAGTACCTATTCCTGTATATAGAAATAAAGTGTTAAGGAGAAACGGGGAGGTAAGCAAACTGGAAGGAGAGGAGTGGAGAGGGGTGGAGAGGCATGGAAAGGGAGAGGAAAATGTGGATGGGGGTTGAAAATGATAAGTAAGGGAGTGAAAAGGCTGCGGAGATAGATGAGGTGAGAATAAAAAATAATTGAAAGGGAAAAGAGTGGGGTATTCTTGAGAGGGAGTAAAAAATAATGATAAAAGAAGATAGTAATAAAAAATAAATATACTAAAAATATAAAATATATAAAATATGTTACAAAGAGTGGGCACAGAAATTCCTTGAATCCTAAAAATCCGCAACTGCTATACTATTATTCTCTTCATTTACTTAAATCAAATAAAAATCTACATTTTAGTATTTTGAAAATTTTGAAGAAGAGGTGAAATTAATTGTCAGAAATATTAGTATGAAATTTTTTTTATTTAATAGTGAAATATAGTATGTCAATTGATTTTGAAAATTATATGTCTAAGTAAAGTCTTTTTATCATCATTTTTAAGATTTTTGCACCTTCTTTAGATATTTTAATGATTTATAATATTCAATATTATCTAGTCAAAAAATAAGTATATAGTTTTTTCAATTCTTGAAAAGAATACAATAAAGAATATAAATTCACAAAATAACATTTCATGAACAAATTGGCATATTTCAAATTTTAGTTTCTCCATGTATTTCTGGCCAAAGAAACTTATATAATAATGTCAGATGGTATCTTGCCAGATCTATACACTGGTGTTCTTTTTTTTTAAAATTTCAAAGAAACTGCTTAAATAGTTTAAAATATGTATTTTTCAGATTAATTTTAGTGTGGTCTGCACTGTATTAAAATTTTTATAATAAAATCTCATTCTTCATATCTCAAGATTTGTTCAAAGTATTATTACCTATGCTTCATTAAATGTTCAAGTTTTATTCATATTGAGTTCACCAGAATGTCAATATTTTTTCTTGGTGTTTTCATCAATAATTCAATGTGAGCTCAAAAAGATATGAATTAGGGTTCAAGGTTGCGGACTTGCTAGCAAGTCCACCCCCCATATTGCATGGTGTAACACTGTGCTCAATAAAAGGTTGAAAGAGAAATAAAAATATTGATACTAAATCTTAAAAATTCAAATTGCTTTATTTTAAATGTTTGAAATTCTATTTTAAATTCAAATTATTTTGTACTAAGTGTGACATCTAAAGTGAACTCTAAACAATATCAAATAATGTGATATCTTTTATTGGTGCATCATTTCAGCACACTTTTTTTACTTTCACATTCTTATTTTTGTAATAATTTTCTCTCACAATCCCTTATAGATACTTGTTAACCCTGTGTATTTTCTCTCTACTTTTTGCCTATAAAGAGTCTCCACTTATGTTCTGTTTGATTCATTCCTTAACTTAACTATTTTATTAAAACACTTTAAAGTAAAGCATTACTATTATTTATCTTTTAGTATATACATTATTGTGATTCTAAATTATAAATTATAATAATATTAATACTCTTACCTCTTCTATTGAGTAAAGTAAAATCATAAGATAAATTATACGTACTTGATTTGAGAATTCCAAATCCATTTGCCAAAACTTTAAATCACCACCAAAAATCTTCTATACCAAAAGGAGTTCCCCAATACTTACATTAATTTTTAAATAAACCAATTTTATTTCTGATGTTTACAGTAAATGCATATTTTTAACACTTTCTTTCTAGAACAACCTTATTATTTGAAAATATTTTTATCGAATATTCTTCTTCTTCTTTCATACTCCTGTATATATGATATTTTTAATCCATGCTTTGTCTCTCTTTTACCTATATAAGGCCTCCCTTTTCTGGTTGTTTTGATGCATTCCTTACTTACTTTTTTTATTAAATCATTTAAACCAAAATATTTATTAATATTATTTATTATTTCAGTACTTACAACATAGTAGTTCTAAATTATAAGTTATAGATATAATTATAATAATTCTACCTCTTTAAATTTGAGTAAACAAAATAAAAGAAAAAATATGTACCTTTGACTTTGAACACCCCTAAATTCCACCTATCACTGCCGTTGAACCTCCTTTAAAAATATTCTAGACATCAGGACCCTTTGACACTTGAGGCCCTTTCCGAATTTTTGACAGCGCATTGATATCTTAAAGCCGGTGACCAAGGGACCATCAACAACAAGGTACCAGTAGGACAAGTAGACAACAAAAACAACGAACGTCTTTGACAATGTGACTTATTTTTTTGCTGCAAATGGTTTAGATAATCCTATAGTACTAGCTATAGGCCTTGACCAAGGGAGTTGGAGAAAAACCAGAGAGAAAATCCCCTGTCCCTTTAGAAAAATAGAGTGAGATTTACTTGCTAAAGTAAGTTGGTTCCTGTTTTGCTAAACCTCTTTTTCAACACACTTGACTTCTTGATGAACCAAGAAAGTAGTCACCAGACAGACTACCAGACCAAAGAACTGAAATGTAGAACAATGACCACACCAGAGAAAGCAAAGATACTTGATGTAGGCTGCAAATCCACACCAGAGACAGCAATAATACTTGATATAGCTTGCAAGACTATACAAGAGAACCTGTTGCCAAAGTTGAGTTAAATGAAGAACTAACCTTGCAACAAACACAGCCAATTGTGGCCAAAAGACAGTGAAAACTGAGTGAGGAACAAGGATATCACCTCTGGATGGTTGTATGATAATTAAAGTTGCCCTAAACTGTCTTATTCACTATTTACACACAGACCACTATATAAGAGCCCATGCACACCAATGAATTTGGCACCTGTACCAGCCAAATTGAATAAAAACCCTCCAGAAGTGCTCCCCAACGTTCTAAAACAGAGACAGGCGGGCCGCCCGACTTTGGAGGTGCAGCCTGAAGCGGCCCGGCCTCCCTGAAGCCAGAAAACCAATAAAAACATCTAATCTACTTAGAAAAATTCACTACAACTACTAAAACCCTTAAAACTTAAAATTAAGCTATAACAACATTGGGACATGAAATATAGAACTAAATTAGCCCTATATAATGGTACTAAGCACTTAACCATAAGACTTAAGGTTAGCCCGTTGTGGTAGCCTAAAGTTTAGTATGGCACCTAAATACGTAAATGGAGTTATTACGGTGTGCAAGATTGGCGCTATTATTTTTTATAAAAGGGTTTTATTTAATTTATTTGAGTTTTAAATATTAAGAAATTGGTCAAAAGCGAATGCCTACACAAAAACAATTTATTTTATGGAGAAAAACTTATTTTTATGGTCTGAAAAGTTTATAAGTATCAAGTCGAGTCACTCAAGAACCTTGGTAAATTTTCCCAGAATTTTTACTATTTTCTTATATTTTTAAATGAATTTTAAAGTTTTATAGAAATATTTACGTTTTTAGAAAATGCTTAACTTTGATGAATTTTCACGGGGTGATTAGAGCTGCGCAGGCTATGAAAATTAGTTTGGAATGTAAAAGGGAAGTGGCTCTATCATGTGTAATTTTTCTAGACTTTTTATTATAGTTTTAAAGGTTCTAATTGAGTCCAGAGGTCTGGACGGACTCTGTTTGGACTCCGGACGGACTCCGCTTGGACTCCGGACGGACTCTGTACGAGCTCCATACGGGCTCCGGATGGGATCTGGCTGAGCTCTGGAGGGGAAACTTAGGCACGTGACTAGGTATACTTAAGAGCCTCTCAGACTCGAAATTGGGGATCATCTTAGAATCATCAGACATCATACAGCTTAATCTTTAACCACCACGGTCTCATTATTTATTACACAACAAATTAAATAAAATTGTAATACCCTTATAACTTTATATTTTATATATAACATTTTAGAAATACTACTCAACAATTTAAATCACACTTCATACAGGGTATCTTTAGAAAGGTATTCATCACTGGGACTTGATTATTGCTGTCTCATAAAAATTTAAATTGTTATAAAAACATAAAAGTCAATCTTTTCAGATCTTTCACTGGTACACCTTAATTGTTGTTATCAGTATTTCTTTTCTCAACAGCCACAATCATTAAATCTCAATAAGCGTTAAATTTTCAAGAGTTTCAGTATTAATTTTTCATCTGATATAAATAGACTGGGTAGCTTAGCAATTTAGAACACCTACTTTGTTATTTTTTGTTGGAAGGACGGGGTTTTCCACTAAATCCACATATCTCCTCCGGTTCTGCTTACAGCAAGGCGACTGTAAGAGTTTACCTTACCATAGTTGGTGCCCAACGTGGGGTTCGAAATCTCTAGCTTTTTCTAGGACTTTTTTGGGTCAAGGTCCTTGTTAATAGCCTGCAAGAGGCTTATTCTTTGGAACTCTAATTGATCTTTGTTATTAGCCTGCAAGAGGCTTGTTTATTTTAACGGTTTTTAATGCTTTTCTTTACTTATTGGGATGTCTTCTGCTGTTGCTTCTGGATCTTCTCACCCTCTTACTCCCTCAGTTAGGATTGTTTCTTGGGATGGCCCAAAGTTTGATGGGGAGGAGGTTAAATGGTTCATTAGCAGGTATGAAGCTGCTGCTGCTGTTGATGGTGCTTCTCATGTGGATATGGTGAAGCAAGTTAGGTTTTTTATTGCTGATAGGGAGGTGGAAAAGGAGGTTATTGCTATGCAGGCATTTAAGTACAAGGATTGGGTTAAGCTTTCTAAAGCTATGGTTGATAGATGGGGTGTTAGGTTTACTATGTTGGACCTCAATAAAATTGTTAGAGACTTGCAAGCAAAACATTGAGTTTCTTCTATGGCTGACTTCAAAAAGCTCTGTGTTCAGTTTGATGAAGTGGTGGAATATCTCATACTGGTGGACAAGTTAGTGCATGAGAACCAGGCAAAAGATTTGTTTTGGTCAGCATGCAGCAGCAATATTCGAATGGACGTCTTGAAGGATCTTTCAAGAAAAGATTTGATGAAGGAACTGCCTAATGGTGAGCAGAAACTGCCGGCTCTGGAGATTATCAAAGAGAACATTCAAGCCCATATAAACTTATTAGCGTTGGACAAATATCAGGAGTCCTGCACTCAATATGTTAGCAAGGTTAGTGAAGTTTTGGCTGAGAATAAAGATATCATGGTCAAAGCTCAGGAGGCCAAGAAGGCTCAAACAGGACTACCGGCTGCAAAAGTTGAGGGTAATGTGGATAATAAGATGGTCGATCACCTGGCCAATTTAACTAAACAATTAAAAATATTTGTTCAAGAGACACAGAAGGCTAACAAGGCCCCAATCGCTTCTTCATTGACGTCGACTTCTTATCAGTTCAGATGTTATGAACGTCGAAATTATAATGGCAATAATAATGTTAAAAGCTTCCCAGGCAATGGGAGAAATGGTGGGAATGGTGGTAGTAGTTATAGAGGTGGCTACAATGAGCCAAAGGTGTGCTCCTATTGTAATAGGAGGGGGCACAGAGCAACAGTTTGTTTTGCTCTTGATAAGGATATGGATGCTGGGCGAGTTTTATTTGATGGTAAAGTTTATAAATTTCCTGATGGTTCATTCATCAAGCCCAGTGATGGACAGTCTCCTTGTGATTTGTTCAGAAGAAGTTTAACAGCTGAAAGGAGAGCCAGATTTGAAGAGGTGACGGATGAAGATGTTAATGCCAAGGGTGGAAAAAATGGTAATGGTAATGGTGGTAAAGCTGACAAGGGCAAGGAGAAAGAGGTCAGTAAAGCCACATTTTCTACTTCTTTTGGAGGTTTAGAGCTGGCAACGGTTGCCCAAGTGGAGGGTAGTTGTATGGCCGGCGAATATGATGTTAATGCTTCTAGAAGAGCAGCTGCAACTAAGGCGAAGAGTAGCATTCAAAGCCAACTGAGGGCTAATCCTGGCAAGGCCAATAACAAAGTGAACCCTTACTCTAAGGACAAAAATTCTAGTGCACAAACTGCTTCCAAAAAATTGAACACTTACTCTAAGGACGAATTATATAAAATGCAGAAGGGGATTGCTGATATGGGGCCCCCTAGTTATGGCAAGTTTGATTTAAATGGTGAGCCTATGCCAGAGGATGATTCGGATTCTGAGGAGGACGTACCGTTGGCGTCTCTACCCAGACCAAGTTTTAGAGGTCCCATCCCAATGGAGGGTGTAAGAAGGACTAGCGATGGATCAGGATTAGTGCAAGAAGCTGGTGATGGAGTTAGGGTTATAGAAAGTGAAGATGTTATAATGGGGGGTGAAGATGGCTCGGTTGGACCTCAAGAGGTACCCAGGGCCAAGGTTGTTAAATCAAAGGTCCAGTATGAGCGGCCAGTAGTTTCTAATCAAGCTAATGCAATGGACGTAGTTTTGAATAGGGTGAATCAACTGCAGATTCCCTTATCTTTGGGGGAGTTATTTACGATTAGTCCGGCGCTTTCTGAAAAGCAAAAGAAGCATTTGACGAGGCGTCGGGTTTCCAATGGAGAGGTGGAATATATTTGTGAAAATGTTGAAAAGTTTGGGGAAGATGTAGATACACATTTTTCTGCTCCCCTGGGTTACCTGGTGGTAACTCTTAACGGTAAAGAAGTAAAGGCCTTGGTCAATTCAAGGTCTCAAATTAATTTAATTTCATTGGAGAAAGCGACAAGTATAGGCTTGCCAATTAAAAGTGGAACTGGGGGAAACCTCAGAGGCATTGGAGGGCATGCAACAGAGCTAATGGGCACAGCTGAGCATGCCAGGTTAGGAATTGGTGGATCTGTTGGTAAGGTTCACTTTTATGTGGCCAGAGGAGCAGTCAAAACTGTTCTTGGTGGTCCTTTTTTGATGGATTTTGAGGCCAGGATATAGTATCAAGCTGGCATGGGGATTAGTTTGAAAATCACTGGTGAAGATATGCGGAGGTTACATATGCAGTTAGCGCCTCCTGGTGATGAAGGTTGGGAAACAAGGCCAGGGATTACTACTCTGTGCCAGTGTTGTGTTTGCACCAAGAAGCGGCGTGTAAAAGGGACGGCTTCTGGTGAATTATGTTTGTTGGAAAGGGATAAATGCCCTCATTTTTTGGGGTAGAAGGGGCTGATCACTCTAATGTTGTAATCTCTCCTCAGGATGAGATCCCGGATCGCAATAGGTCAGCTCACTTGGAGATAATTCAAGTGGATTCTCAATTATTTTCTGTTAATATTACTTTGGAGTGCAAATACGTTTTGGACTTTTCTATATGTTTATTGGATTTACCCTGTTTTTCTATTAAATTTAAAAATGGTAAAAAAGGCAAAATGGGCCAAATTAGGTTGGATAAAAATTGGAAGGGTATGTTTTATGACCTCTAGCAAGAGGTTAAACTGCAAGTATCTCCTTCTATTCCGGACCTCCAGAAAGAGGGTAAACTGCAAATATCACATCAAAACCCGATTAAAAATCTCAGTATAATTAAAACACAAAAAAATAATTTCTGTGAGAATTCAATTCCGGTCCTCCAGCAAGAGGTTAAACTGCCAACTTTCTTTACGGGCAATTTACTGTTGGATAAGGGAAGCAAAGGTGTTGGAAAATCTGTTTTTAAATTAGACGAGGGAAAGGAGAAAAGGGTAAAATTTAAAAATGAAATAAAATATTTCTCTAATTTTTCTTATTCCGATTCTGACAATGAAGAAGATTCATTTGATGAAATTTTTAAGGGCAAAAGAAAAGTAAATGTTTTACCTCAAGTTTATTTAGATGTGGATGCAGCCAAATATAAGAAAGTAGCAAATAAAGTTTGACCTATTAATGAACCACTACCTGCTGAATTGAATCCACCCTTGAGAAGACCAAGGTTATCAAGAGATCCTTATGAAATTCCCTTGGTAAAGAATCCGCCAGAATTTTTTGAGACGTCAAGAATCACTTTTGAGAGACTGGGTGTTGTTAATTTTGGACCTGATGGTTGGTTGTCTGGAGAAGAGAAGAAGTTGTTGTTAGATTTTATGGTCAAGCGAGAGAAGGCCATTGCTTTTGTAGAAGAGGAGAGGGGTGTGTTGAAGCATTCTTATGGGGAGCCTTACAAGATTCCTGTGGTATGTCATGAACCGTGGCAGCAGAAACCGATTCCTATTCCGGCTGTATTAAAAGAAGCCTATGTTGAAGTTGTCAGAGAACGGATACGCACTGGACTGTATGAGCAATCAACGTCAAGTTATTCTAGTCCGGTATTTTGTATCAAGAAACCGAATGGCAATCTTAGAGTTGTTCATGATCTTAGGGAATTAAATAGGGTTACAATAAAGGATGCTGGGATACCGCCTAGTGCTGAGTAGTTTGTTGAAGCGTTTGCAGGGAGAGTGTGTTATGGTTTGGGAGATATTATGGGTGGATATGATGAGAGAGAGTTACATCCAGACTTAAGGCCTCTCACTACATTTGATACGTTACTAGGACGTTTACAGTTAACAAGATTACCTCAAGGAGCAACAAATTCGGTTGCAGTTTATCAAGATCAGATGGCTTGGATCCTTCAAGACAAAATTCCACAATATGCTGGAATCTTTATAGATGATGGAGGAATTAAGGGACCAACAACCGACTATGATTACCAGGTGTTGGAAGAGAATCCCGGGATACCCAAATTCTTTTGTGAGTTTGCAATTACATTAGAAAGAATCTTATTTCGAATTGAAGAGGCTGGTTTAACTATTTCAGGTTCAAAATTTTCATGTTGTGTGCGAGCCTTAGAAATATTAGGCCATGTGGTATGTAGAGAGGGTAGGATTATGTCCAAGAAGAAAGTTAACAAAATGCAGTCCTGGCCAAGACCCAAGAATACGACCGAAGTTAGAGGGTTTTTAGGCGTTTGTGTATATGTTAGAATGTTTATTAAGGACTTTTCTTTATTGGCAGATCCATTGAGACGGTCAACAAGAAAGGATGCAGACTGGGAGTGGGATGAAGAGTGTGAGAAGGCGTTTGTGAAGTTGAAGGAGGTTGTGGGGAAGGATTTAGTCCTGCACAAGTTGGATTATGGAAAAGATGCTGGTGGAATTTATTTAGCAGTTGATTCAAGTCAGGTTGCATCTGGGGGAGTTTTGTCTCAGATGGATAAAGCTGGTTACATCAGGCCAGTTAGGTATGAATCTGCAGTATTTACTGAGGTCAAATCAAGATATTCTCAACCAAAATTGGAATTATGTGGTGTGGCAAAAATACTTAAGAAACTTCAGCATATTTTGTGGGGGCAACATTTTGAGTTGCAAGTGGATGCGAAATCGTTAATCCAGATGATTAATTCCCCAAGTTTACCGAACGCACCCATGACGAGATGGGTAGCTTTTATTCAACATTTTTTGTTTGATTTAGTTTATAAGCCTGGCAAGACTTTTACTATGCCAGATGGTTTATCAAGGAGACCACCCACTGAAGAAGATTCAGACTCAGAAGAGTTTGATGAAGATATACCTATTATCAAGGCCAGCACTAAAGGAGCTGAAGACTTTCCATACATCCCCCATGAGGTTAAACTGGCAGGATTATTGTGTTTAGATTATGGTGATGATGACCTCCACCAAGAGGATAAACTGGAAAATAGTTTTTATGTTAATAAAGGTGTTGGATAAGGTGTAGATAAATTTGGTAGAAAGGAGGTAGAAGAAGATGTGGTGTATGTAGAGGAAGATGGATTGGTAGTGTGGGATACTAGTAAGTTAAGGAATGGTGTATATGTTGGAGAATTAGAGAATTTAAATAAAAAGGTGGATAAAGAGAAAGAGGTATTTTTGAATACGGTTTACGAAGGATCCAAAGGTTCAGAAGAAAAATGTTGTCAAAGCTCAATTAAAGATTTATTTAGGGGTCAACGATTATTGGCTCATTCATGTGCAGGTGATATTGGTGATAGAGAAGTCCCTATTGATGTTATATTAATCAATTTTTAAGATGAAGTCTGGGGTCAGACTGGTTTTTATTTTTTGTTAGTCAAATATTTGTTGACTTTAGAGAGACCAGAAGATTGTGAAGACAATGAATGGGTGGCTATCAAGAGGAAGTCATCTACGTTTTACCTATCTGGTCAAAGTTTAATGAGGAGAAGGTATCCAAATCCTCAAGTAGTTATAACTCAACAGAAGGGGCAAGAATTAGTTTTGAAATCACTGCATGAAGATCTCGGGCATAGAGGCGTTGGAGAAACGTTTAGAAGAATTTCTGATCGATTTTGGTGGCCTGGAATGAAGATGGCTGTTAACCAGTGGGTTCAGTCATGCAAAGAATGTCAAAGACAAAGTTATTTAAGGCCAAAAGAACCTGGACGCGCTACTGGAGAAAATACACTCTTTGGGAGAGTCAGTTTGGATGCCGTTCATATCAAAGAGGGACGGTATAAATATTTAATTGCAGCCAGAGACAACTTATCTGGTTGGGTAGAGGCACTGCCTCTTATTAATTTGACTGCCAAAAATGTGGCAGAATTTTTGTTAAATAATTGGGTGTATCGATATGGAGTGATGAAATTGGTGACGTTAGATGGAGGTCCTGAATTTGGGGCTGAGTTTAGAGAGGCTGTATCTAAAATTGGATCAAAGGTTAGGGTAGCAACCCCATATTATCCTGAAGCTGAAGGCATGGTTGAAAGAGGGCATCAAGTTATTAAAGATGCTTTAGTTAAAATGTGTGGGACAAGTTCCGAAAAGTGGAGGCACTATTTACCTTTAGTTTTATTTGCTGATCGAATCACTGCCAAAAGGACGACTGTATTTTCACCTTATGAACTTGTTTTTGGGAAGAAAGCAGTTTTACTGGTTGATTTAGAAGCTAAATCATATCTTGGAGTTGACTGGGACACGGTCAAAACTACTGATGAATTATTGTGTGCAAGAATGATGCAGCTAGAAAAGAAAGAAGAATATTTAGAAAAGGCATATTCGCAGATGATGAAGATCTGAAATCAATAAGTTAGATATTGGGATGAGCGTTTGGCACATCGATTAAGGAAACCTTTGAACCCAGGAGATATGGTCTTGGTGTATAATAGGAGTTTGGAAAGTCAGTGGGGAAAGATATTTGCAGATAGGTGGAATGGACCGTAAAAAAATCAAGGAGCAAGTTTCCGGCGGTTCATATGTGCTAGAAGAGTTGGATGGAGTAGTATTGAAGAAGAGGGTAGCGGCCAATCAAGTGAAACGGTTCTATCCTAGAGGCACCAGGAGTGCCGAAGTCTCCCTCCGCAATGAGGATAATCTATGACATTTATCAAATTTTATTAACCTCCGCAACAAGGATAAACTATCTTCTTTTTATCAGAAATACTTTACTGTCGTTACACTGCATATGGGCGACAAAACTGTGATGAAACTTAACGAAATGCAAGAAAACCTTCTTTGAAATTTTCAAAATTTAAAATTCTTAAAATATGGGTGAAGATAGTGTTGGAAAATTTTAAAAATTTATTGGGTGAAGTGTTCACAGGGGAACCTTCTTAATTTAATATTTGCAAGTGTGGGGGTAATTGATGGGCTGGCTGCTCTATACACAATTACCCCATAATGTTTGTTTCCTAAATTTTCCCTGTTTCTAGTTGAATCCTGGCTTTGTCTTTTAATTATAGGAAGTCCACTAAGCCTAAAAACTGAAACAAATCAAGAGACACCGCTCTCAACGCCGTATTCAAGATTTTTTTTTTTTTGATTTTGATTTTTTATGTTAGATTGTGATTTCTTTCTTTAAATATATATTATGAATTATTGCAAAGGTGATGCTCATTGGTGGTCTCTAATCATTTTTATAAATTGGAGGGAGCCCACCCAGTGATCATCATTATAAAATTATCTTCTAAAAACTTTCACTTATTTTCTTTTCTTTTCAATTTCTCAAAATTGTGTAACCACATCAAGTTGCACTTGGATGTGGGTATGATGTGGAGGGTATGGCTCATCAAATGGACGGGGGGCATCTTTTAAAATTTTATTTTGAAATTTTTTTTATTACTTTTTTTATCTATCTTTTTACATTCGTTTATCTTTCTTTAAAAAAAATAAATAAATAAATTTTAACTTTTATTTCAAAACTATCTTTTCAAAATTCTTTTATTTTAAATTAAAAACAAATTAAAAAAATATATATATATATATAAATAAAAAATAAATAAATAATAATAATAATAATAAAAAGGTAGTTTAGATGTTTATATTATTATTTTTCAAACATTATTCAAGAAAGCTACGTACCAGGAATGTTAAGTTGTTGAACGTTACTGTGATATACCTATAGCCTATTTTCTCTTCTCGGTTATTTACTGGTTACTGTCATCTATGCTCTAATTTAATTTCTCTTCTCGATTATCTACTGGTTACTGTTATCTACACTTTATTTTAACTTCCTCTACTTAACAGTGCCTCAAATGTACTTATTTATGAAAATGGCGTCATTCTTATTCATTATTTCCTCATTCATTATAGTTAATCTCTAGAATAAAAGGCGGATGCCTTCATACACTATTCGGCATCCACCTTTTCTAATTCTTACTCTTAACTGACCTCTTGACTGTACTAGACCTTTTGACCTTAACTCATTTAACCTACCCTTATATACCTGACCAGTATATAATAAACTTTGACCTTAACTAATCTACCTGTTTACGCCATTCTTACAGGTATCTAGTATGTGTGCTCCTGACTGCAATATTAATCCACCTTTTCTAATTCTTACTCTTAACTCACCTCTTGACTGTACTAGACCTTTTGACCTTAACTCATTTAACCTACCCTTATATACCTGACCAGTATATAATAAACTTTGACCTTAACTAATCTACCTGTTTACGCCATTCTTACAGGGTTATGGGACCAGCGCTCCACTAAATTCAATCTGGCTTCACCTGCTTCTACCAGCTCCAGCTGTTTGGACTCCGATTCTGATTCAACTCCTACTCCCTCCCTCCATCAACATGGACCATCTAATTGTATCCGAAATTAAAAATGTTGAAAAACTGACAGAGTCTAATTATGTTTCTTGGAGCAACAATATGGAGTGTGCTTTAGGACTACGTTTTCTTGATCAATATTTAAACTCCAACCTTGTCATTCCTACTGATGAGGATGAAAAGCGAATTTTTAATTTAAAGAAAAAACAAACGGCTATGATTTTAAGGATGCATCTCAATCTCGATAATTCTAATTTATTTATTAACAATAAAACAAAGAATGATCCTAGCTTATTATGGTCTAATATTAAAAATCATTACGCCTCATCCTCTGCTCAAAATTGTTCATACATTTTCAATAAACTCTACTCCACCAAATTTAACAAAAATAATATGGTTTCAATGATGAAAGAATTTCGTGGGAATTTTAAATTACTAAAAGAGGTTGCACCAGAAATGTTTACTACTAACGATGTATCTCATTTGATTGCCTATTACATTCTTAACCACCAACCTGAATCTTTTCAAACACTTGCAATGATGATTGTCAAAACAACTAACGTCTCGAATACTAAAACCACAGTTGAAAACTTCTTTTCCAATATTGAAACTGAATTACGTCGTCGTGAGGCCTCTAATTTATCTGCCCCATCTGGAAGTATTTTAAGTGTCAAAAATACTAAACAGTTATGCTACAATAGTAAACATAATCCACTAGCACCCCATCCCGAATCTTCTTGTTTTCAGCTTCATCCAGAAAAAAGAGAAGAATATAAAGCAAAAAAGGCCTCAAAGGAAAAAGTCCATTGTGCACTTACTCTTTCTAGGTCAATACCTTCTCATTATATTATCTTTGACAGTGGTGCCTCTATATCAATTTTTAAAGATATTAATTTATTTTCAAACTATGTCAAAGAAAACACTTCTTTCAAACTAGCAAATGGTGATGAATTTAAAGCCCTTGGTCACGGCTCCGTCTCACTTACTCTACAAAACGGCTATAATCTTTTTATTAAAAAGGCGCTTCATGTCCCCTCTACTCAATCTTCCTTAATTGCTGCTACCCAAATATTATTGGACGGTTGGTCACTTGAAAATAACAAAGGCAAATTTTATATCAAATCAAACGGAAAATTAGTCTCTGAGTGCCTTATACAAGACAAAGTAGTTTTTCTTCCTTTAAAGTCGTTACATATTAATATGGCCATTACTGAAAAGAAAATTCAACTGATGCATCATGCGGCTGGTCACCCGAACACACAAATTATGAAGAAAATGTTTCCAAGTATAAATTTCTCCAACTTCATCTGAAAAATGTGTGCCTTAGCTAAATCACATGTCCTTCCTTATTCTGGAAAATTCCCTACTCCATCTGCTCCTTTAGATATCCTTCACATGGATTTATGTGGCCCGGTCAGCCCAATTTCCAAAGGAGGAGCTAATTACTTTTTGCAAATAGTTGATGGATTTTCTCAATATCGTCGCGTTTATTTCCTTACTCTAAAATCAGAAACATTCTATAACTACAAATTATTTGAGGCCATGGCTGAAAATCAGTTTAACAAAAAAATTAATACAATAGTCTCTGACAATGGTACTGAATTTTGTAATAGAAACTTCAGAACGCATCTTCAACTTAAAGGAGCAACACATCTCTTAACAGCGCCTTACTCACCTCAACAAAACCCTTTTGAAAAACAAGGAAACAGATCACTAGTTGAAAAAGCTCGATGTCTTCTCCTCGACTCAGGCCTATCTGGTGAATGGTGGGCTGAAGCTATAAATACTGCTGCCTATCTCATGAACCACTCACCTACTTCATCATTACCCAATCTTACTACTCCTAGTGAAATGTGGACTGGTCATCCTTCTTCATCTAGGAATTTGTATCCTTTCGGGTGAGATGTTGTCTTTCACATACCAAAAAGTAAAAGAACTTGTAAATTTTCTAATCCTGGTGAAAAAGGAATGTTTCTTGGATTTAGTGATGGACATAAAAATTATCGTGTTTACTCTTCAAAGCAAGATAAAACTTTTATCACTCACAATGTTAAATTCCTCAATACATTTGAAATAGCTGCTTCATTATCTACTATTAAAAATACTTTAGTAGATTTTCCCAAAATTCCTTATCTAAATCTTAATCCAGTTATTGATTCAAAAGAAAATTCATCACCAGACTTAATTGTCACCAACAGCAATGAAGTAACTAATCAAGAAAAACAATCAATCGATTCTTTACCTCAATTCAAAAATTATACTTGGGTCGACAAAGATGCTCCACCACCTAATTTAATCTCTAGCAATATAGATACTTCTAACATTCTCACTTCCAAACAACAATCTGACAAAATTAACATGGCGGTCAATTCCATGAAAACGCCCAAAAATTACCAAGAAGCAATCACCTCTACTGAAAGCTCCAGTTGGCTAAATGCCATTGAATCTGAATTAAAAAGTATTGCAAAACACAAAGTTTTTGAAGAAATTGATAAACCTCTGAATGCTCATTTATTAGGTACGACCTGGACATTTAAAAAGAAAACTGACTCTTCTTGAAATATTACTAAATATAAAGCTCGACTTTGTGTTCAAGGATTCTCTCAAATTAAAGGAATTGAATATAACGAAAACTTTTCTCCTACTGGTTGACTTGCTACACTCAGATTCCTCCTCGGTGTCGCCGCTGCTAACGATTGGGACATACATCAAATGGATGTCAAATCTGCCTTTTTACATGGAGAACCTGACAAAATCTTACATCTACAAATTCCTGACGGCTATTTCACTAAAAAAGGCAACTCATGCCTCAAACTCAAGAAGTCTTTATACGGTTTAAAACAATCTCCCCGATGCTGGTATAACAAATTAACTAAATTCTTTGCTTCAATTAATTTTATTCCAAGTTCAGCAGATCCGTGCCTCTTTCATAATCAAGACAAATCAAATCCTTGCTATGTTTTCATTCACGTTGATGATATGATCATTGCAGGCCCTGATTTAGAAAACTTTAAAAAATGTATTGAAAAAGTTTTTGACATGGATGATCAAGGTGAACTAAACTGGGTACTTGGTATGAAAGTTTATTGTGATAGGAAAAACAAAACTATTAGCTTATCTCAAAAATTATACATAGAAAATATGTTAACTGAATTTAATCTAGACAAATATAAACCTTGTAGTACTCCCCTTATTCCAAATCTACGCTTTACTCCAATCAATACTTCCGTTAAACCTCCTATCTTTAACTATCGAAGAGCTGTTGGTTTACTTAATTATCTAGTTCTATGTACTTGACCTGATTTAGCTTATGCATCTAGTTTACTTGCTCAATATCTTAATCATCCCTCTAAAGAACAAATAGATGCTTTTAAACATGTACTTTGTTATTTATTCAATACTAAACACTATGCTCTAAAACTTGGAGTTGTTTTTAACTCATCTACAAATAACTTAGTTGGTTATGCTGATTCAGACTTCAATGGCTCTCCCGATTCTTGATCCACTTCTGGCAGTCTTGTTTTTCATCTAGGACTTGTTGGCTGGCTTTCATCTAAACAACCATTAGTGTCATTATCAACTACTGAATCTGAATATAGAGCTATGTCTGAAAATGGTCAAGACTTACTATAGATTCAACAATTATTCTCTGATTTTAATCTCAAATTATAATCCTGCTTACTCAAGTGCGTTAATCAAGGAGCCTTAGCTTTAATAAAAAACCCTCTTTATCAACACCGTACTCAACATCTTAATACCAGAATCCATTGGTTACAAGAACTCATCTCCAACAACACAATACAAGTTCAATACATTGACACTAATTCTATGATAGCAGATTTACTCACAAAATCACTACCTCGCCATAAACTTACAGAAAATTGCAATGCTTTAGGCCTTGTTAATATGCCGTCATGAGCATGGGGGGGTGTTAAGTTGTTGAACCTTACTGTGATATACCTATAGCCTATTTTTTCTTCTCGATTATTTACTGTTTACTGTTATCTATGCTCTAATTTAATTTCTCTTCTTGATTATCTACTGGTTACTGTTATCTACGCTTTAGTTTAACTTCCTCTACTTAACAGTGCCTCAAATGTACTTATTTATGAAAATGGCTTCATTCTTATTCATTATTTCCTCATTCATTATAGTTAATCTCTAGAATAAAAGGCGTATGCCTTCATACACTATTCGGCATCCACCTTTTCTAATTCTTACTCTTAACTGACCTCTTGACTGTACTAGACCTTTTGACCTTAACTCATTTAACCTACCCTTATATACCTGACCAGTATATAATAAACTTTGACCTTAACTAATCTACCTGTTTACGCCATTCTTACTGGTATCTAGTATGTGTGCTCCTGACTGCAATATTAATCCACCTTTTCTAATTCTTACTCTTAACTGACCTCTTGACTGTACTAGACCTTTTGACCTTAACTCATTTAACCTACCCTTATATACCTGACCAGTATATAATAAACTTTGACCTTAACTAATCTACCTGTTTACGCCATTCTTAAAGGTATATAACCTTTTGACCTTAACTCATTTAACCTACCCTTATATACCTGTCCAGTATATAATAAACTTTGACCTTATCTAATCTACCTGTTTACGCCATTCTTACAAGGAAGAACACCATCAAGGGTTATTATATTTTGAAGAATTGAAATTAGAAGATTTAGAAGGACCTTGATCGATTTCCTGTTATTTGAATCTTATTTCACGGTCACGATAGTGTTGAAGCCAGTTGGCTATTTTGAAAAGATCTCTTAACAGTTGTTCTCTCATCCAAGATTCTGATCTATCAGAGGGCGGGTATTGTTGGAAATAAGCGATAAGGTTATTAAAATTAGCAAAGAGCTTTTCAGAAACTAGGTGAATTGGAACCCTAGGGAAGCTTGGACTAGGTTCTGGTAGTTCATAAGCTGAGTATGGAATTGGAGAACCGGTGGACGCTTATCAAATTAAAATATCAGAAATATTAAAACCTGAAGATTAAAGAAAATAAAAAGGGACAACTAACCTGTGTCAACACTATCAAGATCATAGATAAATGGCTTACTTGGTAATGGAGTGGGATTTTTTATGTTTAAAAAAGGATTTTTAATTTTTGATAGATGAGGAGGACTGGTGTTGGAATTGGAGTTTGAAGTAGATGTTTTGGGCTTTTTGGATGGAAAAAAAGAAGATGAAGATTTCTGGCTATTATAGGACCTTTTGTGCTTCAAGATGTTGGAAGTCGGAGAAGAATTGTTTGAAGGTTGAAGCATGGACCTGGAAGCAGTAAGAGTTCTTGGCGGGTAGCAGCAAGTCTAGATTGGAGAGGAGGACCCAGAGGATTAGGTGATGAAGAAAGATTTAAATAGGCTAATGGAGAAAAAGGGATAGGATCTTTAGAAGTTGATGGAATAGGGGGTGGAGTAGAAGGTGAAGAAGAAGGAGGAGGTTTGCAGAAGGAGGCGAAGCTAGTAGCAGTAATGGGGAAAGAACCACATTTCAAGCCAGAACATTTTCTTTTCTTCTCATAACAGGATAAACAGGCCCTGTTATAAGTGTGCTATTGCAAGTTGAAAGTGAAAATACATTCCCTATGGGTGAAAGCACAATATTTGCAAGATTGATCAGCTGAAGCAATGAAGTCAGTAGGTTTCATCTTGTTAGGAGATATTTTTTTGAAGAAGAAAACTTGAAACTAGGATGAAGAAAGCTGGTGGCAAAATCTGGGTTTTAAGATAGAGAAGTTGTTAGATCCTCCAAGACCTTAAACTGGACTATTATCAAGTTGTTGGGTCCACCATGACCTTAAACTGGATTTCTTATCAATCAAATTTTTGGTCCACCATGACTTTAAACTGGTAGTTCATTCATTGTTTTAGTCCACTATGACTTTAAACTGGAAAATTAATATCTGCAGGAAAATTCAACATTCGTTGGGTCCACCATGACCTAAAACTGGATTTCTTATCAATCAAATGTTTGGTCCACTATGACATTAAACTGGATTATCAAGTTTATTCAATCTTTGGTCAAGCCTTGGCCTTACTTAGGAATATTTCAAGTTATTTATGCACTTAAACCATCTTTGGTTCACCAAGACCATAAACTGGCAATTGATTATTTGTTTGGTCCACCAAGACTTTAAAATGGAATTTCAATCTTGTTTGGATAACTCAATTCAATCTTTTAATTTATCACTGTCCACTAAGACTTTAAGCTGGTTATTCAATCATATCTTGAATTGGGTGATGATATGCTTTAGGAGGTTAAAATTTTAGGTGGTGATGATGCTAAGGAAAGCATAATGGTTAATTAGGTGAAATTTGTGGCGCTTTAACATGGTCTAAAGATAATATTATTATTATTGGAAGCCTGGCAAAAGTATTATATAGGTTGCTATTTAGCAATGGTTGAAATTGTGATGAAGGAATCAGAAGTTAGGATGGTAGTTGGATTTTAGGGAATGATTTTTAGTGCCTCAGTGTTAGGCCATTTTTGGTGTGAAGCTTGGAGGACCTTATGGCAAGATTGGAATCATAGAATTTGGCTCAGTGGGGGGCCCTATGAGATTGGAATCAGGAGTATTCGGCTCATTAGGAAGATCCACTCTCTCAATGCTGTGACAAGAAGGAAGACTGGTATATGGGAGTCTGAAGGGATTCAATTCTTGCTCTCAGTAGTGGAATCATCACAAGATTTATATTATTTATTATTTTATGTTATGTTAAGCCAGAGAAGAAATAAAACAACATTTATTTTAAAGTTAAAGAAGACCAAGCAAAAACAAAATTTTATCAAGTTATACTGTTAGAAAAGATAATTTCTTTGAAATTTTTCAACATCATTATCAAAGCTTTGCATTAAAATTCTTCTTTTCATGAGGTCTTCATGCTTATTAGCTGGAGTTTCTTGAAAATAGGCCAGCATTTTTCATTTCACTTCATTCGTAAAGTAAATAAAAAGATAGCGATGAAAATTTGGATAATGATTAATATAGTCTGTCTTCACTTTGCCAACGTCATCAGTGTTGGTTATTTCGACAGCTAGAAGTTAAAATATGTTATTAAGTTATAGGTTTAGTAAATTTTGATAAAAAGTTTTTTTAGTAAGATAATAGGGTCTTACATTTAGAGCCAGGAAACATAGTCTCAGCAAAGTTGGTTGGGGGCACTGGCGTTATAGGATTAGGATCTTGTGAAGGCAAAATTAAGCCGGGATCCGCTGATGAATATTGAACTTTTGATGTTGAAGCTGTTTTTGATCTTATTTGTTTTAAGAAGACAGGAATTTTTGATTGCTTTTTAGAAGTTGTGGGATCAGGGAGAGCTGCTGGTCTTAAATATACATTTGTTTTAGAAGGAACTATTGGCCGGTTACATTTGACTTTTTTCACACGGCATAAGTCGCAAGTGGTTCTGCCAGGAAGATCAGGGTTGGACATTAAACAAGGTACCTGGTAGCAAGCGCAAAGTTCACATGGAGCAACAAGTTCTTTGAAAGACATAATGATGAAGATGTATTTCAAAGTTGATTGAAGAAGATGGTGGTTGAAGGTTAAAGATGAATATTGTGCTCAATCACTTATGCAAAGTTTTAAGAATGGGGACATTCTCAATTGGAGGGAGGATGTGGTAGCCTAAAGTTTAGTATGGCACCTAAATACGTAAATGGAGTTATTACGGTGTGCAAGATTGGTGCTATTATTTTTTATAAAAGGGTTTTATTTAATTTATTTGGGTTTTAAATATTAAGAAATTGGTCAAAAGCGAATGCCTACGCAAAAACAATTTATTTTACGGAGAAAAACTTATTTTTACGGTCTGAAAAGTTTATAAGTATCAAGTGGAGTCACTCAAGAACCTTGGGAAATTTCTACAGAATTTTTACTATTTTCTTATATTTTTAAATGAATTTTAAAGTTTTATAGAAATATTTATGTTTTTAGAAAATGCTTAACTTTTATGAATTTTCACGGGGTGATTAGAGCTGTGCAGGCTACGAAAATTGGTTGGGAATGTAAAGGGGAAGTGGTTCTATCATGTGTAAATTTTCTAGATTTTTTATTATAGTTTTTAAGGTTCTAATTGAGTCCGGAGGTCTGGACGGACTCCGTTTGGACTCCAGACGGACTCCGCTTGGACTCTGGACGGACTCCATACGAGCTCCGTATGGGCTCCGGATGAGCTCTGGCTGAACTCTGGAGGGGAAACTTAGGCACGTGACTAGGTATACTTAAGAGCCTCTCAGACTCGAAATTGGGGATCATCTTAGAATCATCAGACATCATACAGCTTAATCTTTAACCACCACGGTCTCATTATTTATTACACAACAAATTAAATAAAATTGTAATACCCTTATAACTTTATATTTTATATATAACATTTTAGAAATACTACTCACCAATTTAAATCACACTTCATACAGGGTATCTTTAGAAAGGTCTTCATCACTGGGACTTGATTATTGCTGTCTCATAAAAATTTGAATTGTTATAAAACCATAAAAGTCAATCTTTTCAAATCTTTCACTGGTACACCTTAATTGTTGTTATCAGTATTTCTTTTCTCAACAGCCACAATCATTAAATCTCAATAAGCGTTAAATTTTCAAGATTTTCAGTATTATTTTTTCATCTGATCTAAATAGACTGGGTAGCTTAGCGATTTAGAACACCTACTTTGTTATTTTTTGTTGGAAGGACGGGGTTTTCCACTAAATCCACATATCTCCTCCGGATTCTGCTTACAGCAAGGCGACTGAAAGAGTTTACCTTACCATACCGTAAAACAAGAAAAACAAAATTAAACAGCTATCACTACGCAATATAGGGGGTGGACTTGCTAGCAAGTCCTCAACCTGAACTCAGATGGAACTCAGATGGAACTCAGACTGAACTCATACTGAACCCATACTGAACTCTACTTGAACACCCACCTAAAACTGTTCTGCTGAGTGGTGTTCATCCCTGATTGTATGGTTCCTTTATCAATAGCTCAATGTGTGTTCAATCTATGGTGAGTTTGGGTCCAAGGTTGCGGACTTGCTAGCAAGTCCGCCCCCCATATTGTGTGGTGTATCTTTTGTAACTGAAAAATGAGGAAATGACCCCTTAAAACTTAGAATATGAAATATATTATCAAGACATGAAATATAGAGAAAAACTGGGGCTATCCAATGATAGTACCCACATACCCACAGTCCCAATGTTCATGGAATAAAACCAGAAAAACACCCAATTCTTCAACTGATGCCAATTAAGACATGCACAAACAGCGCCAAACAATACAACAAAGGCCCCTGCCAATGTTGGAAGACCACAACGGGAATTGAAATGTGATCCAAAATTTAAACATTCATATATTGAAAATAGTCATATATATTTGTGGTAATTATATTGATCACTTTTTGTGGGTCATTTTGCACATTTCATTGTCCACATATATCTTTTTTACTCAGCACTCTGTAAGTGGCATTAACTTGCTCATTTTACAGGGGGAGGTGCCTGGAAAATTAAATATTTTTTTCCTAGTTGACCAAGATAGAACTATATTGTTCATAGTCCTAGAAGTGATATAAAAATTAAATTAATTTTATAAAAAAAAAATTTAATTATTTTAGCAGACTTCAGTCCTGATAATTAATATTTTGTATTTTTGTTTCAGTTGTAAAATTGTCCTGGAAGTAAATTAATACTTAAAATTAATTATGTTAATTATATTAAAAATCTTTAATTATTTCAGTTGACTTCTTTCCAGATAATTAAAATTTTATATTATTGTTTCAGTTGAAAAATATTCCTGGCAGTAAATTAATAATATTTAGAATTAATTATATTAATTATATTGTAAATTTTTTTTTAATAATTTCAGTTGACTTCTGTCCTGATAATTTAAATTTTATAATATTGTTTCAGTTGACAAATTGTCCTGGAAGTAAAATATTAAAAATTAATTAAATTAATTAATTAAATTATTTCAGTTGAAATTAAGTCCTGGTAATTAAATTCTTCATTTGACTTCTAGTCATGATAATTATTAAAATATTACTAATTATTAAATTATTTTATTATTTCACTTGATTTATTTAAAATCATGGCTATAAAATAATTTTAATTAATAAAATTTTTGATTATTGTTTCAGTTGATTTTTTGTCCTGGAAAACAATATATTTCATTTATTACAGTTGATTACCAAATCCTGATAATTACTTATATAATAGAATTTATTTTTCCTTATCTTTCTTTAAATAAAGTTTTCAAGGGGTCATTTTATGTCTATATGGGTTTTAACTGTGGTCTAACGGCAGTAACAGCAGAAATTTAGGATTTCAAAGTGTAGAGTATGTTTTTATATCTTTTATTTATTTTACTCAAATATAAGAGGTAAGAAATTTAATTATTATTACAAATTAATGAGATATTTCTACAAAAATGTAATTACTATACACAATAATAGATAAAAATAAGTATTTAAATTAAATGAATGTTTTGTTAAATGTAAGTAAGTAATGAATGAATCAAAAACACCCAGAAAGGAAGGCCTTATATAGGAAAAGGAGAGGAAAAGCACGGTGTTAAAATCCTAAATACAGTAGTCTGAGAGAAGAAAAGATTATTCCAGAAAAATATTTCCAATTAATAAGGTTGTTCCAAAAAGAAGGTGTCAGAAAATTGTAATTAGTGTATATGACCAAAATAAATTAATGTATTTAAAATTTACTTTAAATGTTAATTTTGAATAAGTAATTTGAATTTTTTGTGGGGGTTAATTTTATCTGAATATTAAATTTTCATTTTTATTTATTTTAATATTAATCTCTATTTCTTTTAACCTTTCATTGAGCATGGTGTTAGAAAATAGAAATAAAAGGAACATTTAATGTTAATTTTAATTATTCACTAACTTCACCAATTTGTAATTAGCTAATTTGTTATAGGTAAATTTAATGTAAATAAATTATAATTAATAAAATTAAATAATAAGGTGCAGCTTCATCCCAGTAAGTAATCAATTATTTTACTGGGTAAGTCCAGCAACCTGGCTGATACTCCCTCACTCTAAAAAAAACAATAAAAAAATGCTATGTTTTTTCTTTTGATATTTCTTTAGCATAGTAGGAAGATTAGATATCTCCTTCCCAGGTATCCAAGAATCATATTTGGAAGATCTATTCTTGAATCTCAATAAGTATTCTGTACATTTTTCAGCAGTAACTATTCTTTCATTCAGAATATTATCAATTTCTGCTGTCTCAGTGATTTCATTAGGGGTCTTTTTTGGTCTTCCCCTCCTATCGGGAAATAAATCACTATTGGATGTGTAAGGTTTCAAAAGATATATTGGAAAACAGGATGTTTTCTGTCATATGGAGAATACAAAATAACTTCAACTGCATTATCACCAACCATTCTTCTGACAACAAATGGACCAACAAATGGGTCTTTCAATTTGTTATCACCTTGTAAATTGAAGTGGACTGTAGAAATCAACACTTCATCAGCCTTTTTAAAATTGTATTCTTTATGAGATTTGTCCCATCTCTTCTTCTCATATTCAAATGATTTTTCAATACATTTTTGAGCATGACTTCTGAAAAGTTGTTGAATTTGAAGAAAAGATTTTACATCAGGATGTAAATAAAATTTAGGTATTTTATTATTGAGAATTTGGGCAGGGGTATTAGGAACATATCCAAGCCAGAGTTCAAAAGGCTCTATTTGAGTAACAGAATGAACAGTGCTATTATAAGCAAATTCCAACCCAGGAATTAAGGTAATCCAATCATGAGTGAATCTTTCATTGTCTTTATACTCAAGGCCAAAGGCACAATACCTCCTTATCATGTCCTCTAAAGTCTGAATCATTCTTTCAGCTAATCCATCAGTCTGAGGGTGATGGGCAGTAGAAAGTTTCAGATCAAAACCACAAACATCCATCAAAGACATCTGAAATTCAGAAGTAAATTTAGGGTCTCTGTCAGAGATTATGGCTTTAGGGAAACCAGCAGTATTAAACATATGAGACCACCATAAGAAAGCATATTCTTTAGTGGAATCATCCTTGTGAGTAGGGATAAATTTACACATTTTTGTGAATCTGTCCACAATAACCCAACAAGAGTTATAACTGTCTTTTCCAGAAATGGGTAATCCTGTTACAAAATCCATGTTTATTATCTGCCATTGTGCATCAGGAGGTTCGATATGTTTCATTAATCCAGCTCTCTTACCAGTCAATCTTTTTGATTTTGAAAGAATCACAAGATTCAACATATAATTTGGTGTCTTCAGACATATTAACCCACCAAGCGGTGTTTTTAATTCTGATCATTGTTTTTTCAAGATCAAAATGTCCAGCTAATATGTCATCATGACAAATTTTCAAGATGATTTCTTTCATACAAGGAGGAATAACAATGAAATTACTCAAATTTCTTCTATAATATAGATATCCTTCATCAATTGAGAAATTACCTTTTTCCAAAGCCTTTTGGTACTTTGGTGGGAGAGTTTTAATTAATGCTTGCAATGAAGCATTCTATTGATCATTTAATATGGTGCATAACTTTTTTAAGTCAGTTTCTTTATCATATAAATCCCAAATAAGCTGCAATAGCTCTTCCTCCATATCAACTACATATATCCCATGAATATAAATAATTTGATTTTCAGGATCATAAGCAGGATTTGAGTCATCATTTGGTAAAGGTAACCTTGATAAAATATCCACATTTGAGTGAACAATACCAGCCCTATGAATAATTGTCATTCTTCCTCTGTATTCCTGAAAAGAAAACTGTCATCTGAACATATGTCTGTTAGGTGTTTTCAAGTTTAAAAGAAATTTAACTGAACTGCAGTCAGTGAAAAGTTCAAATTTCTGGTCATCTAGGTAATAATCTAGCTTTTCTAGAGCCCACACTACGGCTAAACATTTAAGCTGAGTGGCACCATATTTCAATTCATTATTTCTCAAGGTACTTGAAATATAACAAATTACTACCTCTGATAATTTATCATTCATCACTTGTTTTTGATGGAGGGCTGAACCAAGACCAATAAAACTGGCATCAGTGTACAAATCAAATGGTTGATTAAAGTCAGGTTAAGCAAGAATTGGTGCTGAAATCAAACAGTGTTTCATAGTGTCAAAAGCTCTCTGTCTTTCACTATTCCAGCAAAAAGAAAGATTCTTTCTAGTCCATTGGGCAAGGGGTAAAGCTATGCCTTGGTAATTTCTAATATACTGTCTATAGCATTCACACATTCCCAAAAAACTCTGGAGCTCTCAAAATGTGGTAGGGGCCTTCACCTGTTGTATGGCTGCCACTTTGTTTTGGTCAACACATATCTGTAACCCTGAAACAACATGACTAAGTACTTTTAAAGAATGAAAACCAAATTTACACTTCTTCAAAGCAAGTGTCATATTTATTTCATCCATTTTTTATAACACTTTACACAGGTGTTTAAGATGGTCCTAAAATGTTTTTGAGAATATAATGATTTAATCAATATAAACCATCAGCCATCCTTTAATTATCTCTTGATAGAATGTGTTATCCATAACTTTTTGAAAAACAGAAGGGGCATTTTTAGGGTCAAATGGCATCCTAACATACTTATATATACCCATATGAGTAGCAATCATCAGAAACTTCTGAGAATTCTTCTCAAAAGGTACCTGGTGATATCCCTTGTTACCATCCAGACAGCTGATATATTTAGCACCCTGTAAGGTAGCATGTATAGAGCTAATTCTAGGTAAAGGATAGCTATCATCAACAGTATAAGTATTTAATGCTCTATAATCACCACATAACCTGGCTTTATCTTTCTCATAAGAAATTAGGACAGGTGAGATAACACAATATTTAGGTGTTTCAACTACCTTTTCAATAATATTCATTTTTAAAAGGTAGAGATATTTCTTAAATATCTTTTCACTTTGTGTGAGAAGCAGGATAAGGCTTCTTCTTTAAACTAGGTGGTATTTCAGTTAATGGACAAGATAATGAAAGTCTCTTTTCTTCTTTAACTAATCCTAGCTCATGTGACCCATGAGCAAAGGCCATAGGAAAGTATTTTATCAATTTAATGATGGAATCTTTATCCTCACCAGAAAGTTGTTCTCCCAAAGAAGCATTGTCAATTTCAGACATATGGGCATGCATTTCTTTTGTAGATCTTCCTTTATATTGAACCACAGAATTACAAGTGTTCAATTCTAGTTTTAATAATTCTTTGGGGGAGGAAATCTTAAATCTTCTCTTCCCATTCATTTCAATTGTGAAACATTTGTTTGAAGGATCCAATTTTATGCCATACTTGGTAAAAATATCATTTTATATAATAAACCAACTTCTTAAGTTATCATTTTTCATGACAACAAAATCACAAATAGCTCTTGCAAAACAAAAGTTATATTTAAAAAACACTGTGGCTTTGTATTTACCAATGGTG
Organism: Hemileia vastatrix; assembly: GCA_030280995.1. Taxonomy (NCBI): domain Eukaryota; kingdom Fungi; phylum Basidiomycota; class Pucciniomycetes; order Pucciniales; family Zaghouaniaceae; genus Hemileia; species Hemileia vastatrix. Next base: position 31,024,543 of record JASXTE010000003.1, on the reverse strand, counting down.
GACAAAACAGAGCCATAACCTCTCCAATTTTCAGAATTTATAGGCATCAGTTTTGATTTATAGTCTTGATCCACTGTAGCAAGTGCTTTTTCAGATACTACACTTCCTCCAGCTCCATAATCCAGAGAACTTCAATGCTGGTTCCATTGATCAAGACTGGCTCCTTGAGAGGGGAAATAACAATTGAGCTATCCTCATTGTTTTTTATGATCTTAGAATCCTCAAATGTAGATAAATCATTATTATCAATATCAATAGTATCTAAATAATGAATATCTTCTTGAAGCATCAAGATTTCTTGTTGAGATTCATATGAAATATTGCTAGTACAATCACTTGAATTATCATCCAGTGCTATTGTGTCATCAGCATGCTCCTCAGTTTGTTCAACAAGATTTATCTTCTTGTCACATACATGGCCTTTACTCCAAAGCTTTTTGCACTTGAAAAAAGTGTTTTTTGCATACTTTTTAGGTGCAGCAGGGGTAGAAGGTTTACCAACCTTTTCCAGAGGTTTCTGTTGGTAAGTGGAGGGTTTCTCCAAAGGCGTTCTAGGAATGAATCTTCTGGCATCATACTTGTTGTTTAAAAGAATCTCATTACAAGTGTTAATGAAAGAAAAAGTTTCTCTGCAGAACTAAGTCCTAGCCACTATCAAGTCTCTCAAAGAGATTGGTAATTTATAAAGGATCCTGTCCTTCCATAACTCAAACTCCATATTTGGCTCCATTGCCCTAAAGATTTTAACAAGTTTCATTAAGAACTCAATAGGTTTATCAGTAGAAGAGCTATATCTAGTTTGCTCATACTGCCTTTGTTGAGCCATCCTAAACTTGGAGCCGCCAAATTGTGCTTTAATCAATTTTTTCCAATCTTCCCATGAGTAGTCATTCCTATCCAAGAGAACAGATTCATACCACATTAGGGCTACATTGGTAAATAAAGAAATTAACTTAGACACAATTTCCTCATCTGGGAGTTTGTAAGAAATTTTTAGATTATCAATTCTGCAAATGAATTGTTGCCGATAAGAAGAATCACCATTAAATGTTGGATATTGGTCAAGTTTTGGCTGATTAGTTTGATTTGAAGTAGTCTCCTTATTAAAAACTTGTTTCTGAGTGAGAAGGAGCTTTAACTTCTCCAATTGGGCAGTAATTTCATTTTTTAATCCTTCTGTGGATAATCCATGTACATCATCAATTTTTGATGTATTTTCAGTGATATCAACAGGTATTTCTGGAACTAATTTTTCTTTGGATGAACTAGGAACAGGTAAAATTGGGGTATCCTGCTCAACAGGTTCTTTCAAAGAAATGTCAGAAAACGTTTGATTATATAACAATGAATTCAATTTCTCCTCAATTGTTGTTAACCTAGTTTTTACTCTTGGAATACTAGATAAATTCTCATTGATGGTTGCAAAAGATAATTGATACTTATTTTGTAAAGATGAGTAATGGTTAATCAATATTTCTAAGTTCATCTTGTGTCCCTCTAACTCCTGGCAACAGATGGACACAGTATCTTTTAATTTAGAAAAATCATTCTTGATATTTTTCCATAAAGAAACTTTCTTTTCATGAGTTACTTTGTAATGAAAAAAATCATCAGAAACTCTCTGTAACTCACTCCTTAATGCTTGATAGCCCTGTTCAGTTAACAAACTACTATTTTTCTGAGTCAATTGCATATTGTTCATTATATGATTTTGTTTAGCAATAATATCTCCCAGATATTCATCATTAATGTTTTCTACATCTGGAGCATTTCTCAATAGTGAAACAGAATAACTTTACAGCTTCTTATAAAACTCAGGATCAAGTTTCTCATCAATAATAGCTGTATCTGGATTTATCATTGAAGTACCAATTAAAACCAAAGGATTAGATACATTAGAATATTGAGCAATTTTTCTACTGGTCTCACATTCTCATCTCCTCTTCCAGAATTACCTGAAAGAACTGAATCAGTAACAAGAAATGGTACTTGAGATTCAATAGAGGGGCTTACCATGGCTTGGGAAAGACTTGGATGTGGTTGTTTTTTCTCCTTCTTCTTCCTTGGTAGGGATGAGGAGGTGTTGGGTTAAACTGATTTTTTCTTGAAGGACCTTCCTGAGGTACTTGTTGCTGTTGCTGTTGCAACAGATAATCCCACTGGGTGTTCAGCCAATCCCACTTCCATATTGAGACTTCCACCTTTTCTTGTTGCTGGGGGGCCAGTTGTGGAAGGGCTTTTGAAGGAGGAGGTTTCTTCTTCACTTGAAGAAAAGAATCTATGTTTTTTACCTTGTCTTCTAGACAGTCTATTCTTGAACTCATCCTGAGGTTTTCTGTCCTCAACCCCTTGATGTGAGTGGAGAGAACTTTTACCTGCTGGCTTAAGAACATCTTTTTTATCTTTAATCCTTTGCAAAGCTCTTCTGGGGGGTATACAGAAGGCTTTTGTTCCTGAGAAGTTGTCTCCACTAATATTTCCATCTCCTGTATTTCTACATCCTGATTGTTTCAGTAATTGATTAATTTGAACCAGTTTTGTAGTCAAAGGAGAACTTACAGAAGAGGCTTCATCATAATCAATTAAATCTAGTTCCTTATCACAGCCAGAAGAAGCACCTTGATCAGTCATAGTTGTAATTAAACTGAACTGAGAGAAAAGAAATATTTAATTAGTTATTATTTTTACTTTTAATTAAAGAAAAATAAGGAAAAAAAATATATTATATAAGTAGTTATCAGGACCTTGAAATCAACTGGAATAATTAAAATATAATGTTTATCAGGACAAAAAATCAACTGAAATAATAATCACAATTTTATTAATTTTAAGGTAATTTTATAACCAGGATTTAAATTAATCAACTGAAATAATAAAATAATTTAATAATTAGTAATATTTTGATAATTAACAGGACTAGAAGTCAACTGAAGCATAATATAATTACCACGACTTATTGTCAACTGATATAATTTAATTACCAGGACTTATTGTCAAATGAAATAATTTTAATTACCAGGACTTATGTCAACTGAAATAATTTGATTTCCAGGACTTATTGTCAACTGAAATAATTTTAATTACCAGGACTTTATTTTCAACTGAAATAATTTGATATAATTTAAGTAATTTATATTATTTTTAAATTTAACTGCCAGGACAATTTGTCAACTGAAACAATAATATAAATTTCTAATTATCAGGACAGAAGTCAACTGAAATAATCAAAAAAAATAATATAATTAATTTTACTCTTATATCACTTTTAAGACTAAGAAAAATATAGTTACATATTTTTCAACTAGGAAAAAAAATTATTTTGCCAGACACCTCCCCCTGTAAAATGAGAAAGTTAATGCCACTTTACAGAGTTCTGAGTAACAAAAGATTGACGTGTGCAATTAAATGTGTAAAATGACCCACAATTAGTAATAAAATAATTACCATGAACTTATATGACTATTGTCAATATATGAACTTAATCTTTGGAGCACAGTTTGATTCCCAGTCGCAGCAAAAAAGTAAGTCACATGGCTGATGACGTTTGTCCTTTTCTTCGTATACTTGTCCTATTGGCACCTCTTTGTTTATGGTCCCTTGGTTGCCAGCTTCAAGATATAAATGCACCGTCAACTATTTGGAAAGGGCCTCAATTTTCAAGGGGTCTTTTTATGTCTAGAAAGTTTTTAACAGCAGTCCAACGGCGGTAACAGTGGAAATTTGGATTTCAAAGTGTAGAGTAAATTTTTATATCTTTTATTTATTTTACTCAAATATAAGAGGTAAGAAATTTAATTATTATTATAAAATAATGAGATAGTTCTACAAAAATGTAATTACTATAAGCAATAATAGATAGCAATAAGTATTTAAATTAAATAAATGTTTTGTTAAATGTAAGTAAGTAATGAATGAATCAAAAACAACCAGAAAGGAAGGCCTAATATAAGCAAAGGAGAGACAAAGCATGGTGTTAAGATCCTAAATACAGTAGTCTGAGAGAACAAAATAATATTCCACAAAAATTTTTTCAATTAATAAGGTTGTTCCAAAAAGGAGGTGTAAGAAAAGTGTATTTACTGTATATGACAGAAATAAATTACTGTATTTTAAATTTACTGTAAATGTCAATTTTAAATAAGTAATTTAAATTTTTTGTAGGTAGTTAATTTTATTAGAATATTGAATTTTTATTTTTATTTATTTTAATATTAATTTCTATTTCTTTTAACTTGTCATTGAGCACGGTGTTAGAAAATAGAAATATAAGGGATGTTTAATATTAATTCAAATTATTCACCAACTTTACCAATTTGTAATTATTTAATTTGTTTTAGGTAAATTTAATGTAAATAAATTATAATGAATAAAATTAAAATAATAAGGTGCGGCTTCATCCCAGTAAATAATTAATTATTTTACTGGGTAAGTCTAGCAGCCTTCCTGACAAAAGTAAAGATAATAACTAATTTTAATATTTTACTCTCTCAGTTCAGGTTAATTACAACTATTACTGATAAAGGTGCTTCTGCTGGCCGTGATGAGAAACTGGATTTAATTTATTATGATGAAGCTTCTTCTGTAAGTTCTCCTTTTACTGCAAAACTGGCTCAAATAAATCAATTACTGGATAAATCGGGACTTGTAAATGAATGAGATGGAAATATTAGTGGAGAAAACTGCTCAAGATCAAAAGTATTCTATCAACTCCCCAGAAGAGCTCCCAAAGGCTTCATAATAAAAAAGATGCCCTTGAATCATAAAGTCAAAAATCTCTTCACTCACATCAAGGAGTTGAGGTCAGAAAACTTCAAGCTGAGGTTAATAACAGACTCTCTAGAAGACAAGGTAAGAAAAATAGAGTTCTTCCTTCAAGAGAAGAGGAAAGCTCCTCCTCCCCCAAGAGCCCTTCCACAATTGGCCCCCCAGAACCAAGAAAAAGTGGAAGTGGGATTGGTTGAACACCCAGTGGGATTATCTGCGCCTTCAGCAACATCAACAAGAACCTCAGACATGTCCTTCAAGAACTAATCAGTTCAGCCCCACACCTCCTCACCCCTATCAAGGAGGAAGAAAGAGAAAACACAATCACGTCCAATTTTTTCCCAAGCCATGGTAAGCCCCTCTATTAGATCTCAAGTACCATTTCTTGTTACTGATTCAGTTCCTTCAGGTAATTCTGGAAGGGGAGATGAGACTGTGAGACCAGTTTAGGCTGAGAGTAGTAGACAAATTGCTCAATATTATAATTTATCTAATCCTTTAATTTAGATTGCTACTTCAATGATAAATCCTGATATGGCTATTATTGATGAGACATTTGATCCTGAGTTTTATGAGAATCTGGAAAATTATGCTATTTCCCTATTGAGATATACTCCAGATGTAGCGAACATTGATAATAAATATATAAGGGATATTATTGCTAAACAAAATCATATAATGAACAATATGCAATTGACTCAGAAATATAATAGTTTGTTAACTGAAAAGGGCTATAAAGCATCAAGGAGTGAGATACAAATAGTTTCTGATGATTTGTTTCATCACAAAGTAGCTCATGAAAATAAATTTTCTTTATGGCAAAATATCAAGAATGATTTGTCTAAATTAAAAGACACTGTTTCCATCTGCTGCCAGGAGCTAGAGGTACATTAGATGAACTTAGAAAGTACCTCTATTCATCTTTACAAAATAATAACCAGTTATATTTTTCAGCCATCAATGAGAACTTATCTAGTATTCCAAGAGTGAAAACTAGGTTAACAACCATTGAAAAGAAATTGAATTTATTTTTACATAATCAAAATTTATCTGACATTTTTATGAAAGAACTTTTGAGCAGGATACCCCAATTTTACCTGTTACTAGTTCATCCAAAGTAAAATTAGTGCCAGAAATACCTGTTGATACCACCAAGGTTCCATCAAAACTTGACAATATACCTGGATCATCCACAGAAGGATTAAACAATGAGATTAGGCCCAAATGGAGATGTTACAGCTCCTTCTCACTCAGAAACAAGCTTTTAATAAGTAGACTACTTCAAATCAAAAGAATTGGCCAAAACTTGACCAATATCCAACATTTGATGGTGATTCTTCCTCTGATTGGCAGCAGTTCATTTGCAGGATTAATAATTTAAAGAATACTTTTAAACTCCTAGATGAGGAATTTGTGTCAAAATTAATTTCTTTATTTACCAATGTAGCCCTAATGTGGTATGAATCTGTTCTCTTGGATAAAAATTACTACTCATGGGAAGATTGGAAAAAATTCAATTAAAGCATGATTTGGTGGTTCCAAGTTTGGGTTAGCTCAACAAAGGCAGTATGAAGAGATCAGATAAAGATCTTCTACTAATAAAGCTATTCACTTCCTGATGAAACTTGTGAAAATTATGAGGCAATGGACCCAGATATGGATTTTGAGTTATGGAAGGACAGTATCCTCTATAAATAACCTATGTATCTGAGAGACTTAATAGTTGCTAGGACTAAGTTTTCAAGCAAACCTTCTTCTTTCATTATTACTTGTAATGAGATCCTTCTAAACAACAAATATGATTCTAGAAGATTCATTTCTAGAATTTCATTGGAGAAAACCTCCAATTACCAAGAAAAACCTCTGTAAAAGGTTGGTAAACCTTCTGCCCCTGTTGCACCCAAAAAATATGCAACAACACTTGCTTCAAATGCAGCAAGCCTTGGCAGAAAGGCCATTTTTGTGAAAAGATAAATCTTGTTGAAAAGACAGAGGAACATGCTGATGACACAATAGCACTGGATGACACTTCAAGTTATTGTGCCACCAATTTTTCATATGAATATCACCAAGAAATTTTAATTCTGGAAGAGGATATTCATTATTTAAACAATATTGATATTGAGAATAAATATTTATCTACAGTGGAAGATGCTGAGATCATAAAAAATCTTTAGGATAGCTCATTTATTATTGCCCCTCTGAAGGCACCAGTCTTGATTAATGGAAACAAAATTGAGGTTGTCTTAGATTCTGGAGCTGGAGGAAGTTTAGTATCTGAAAAAGCACTTGCTTCAATGGGCCAAGATTATAAATCAAAACTTATGCCTATTGTTTCTGAGAATTGGAGAGGTTATAGCTGTGTTTTGTCCCCCATTGGTAAATACAAAGCCACAGTATTTTTCAAATATAACCATGGTTTTGTAAGAGCTATGTGTGATTTTTTATCATGAAAAATAATAACTTGAGTACTTGGTTCATTGTGGGAAATGACATTTCAACCAAATGTGGCATAAAATTAGATCCTTCAAACCAATGCTTCACAATGGGGATGAATGGAAAGAGAAAATTTAAAATTTCCTCCCCCAAGAAATTATAAACACCAGGATTGAGCACATGTCATTCTGTAGTTGAATATAAAGGAAGATCTACAAAAGAAATGCCTGCCCTTGTGTCTGAAATTGAAAATTCTTCTTTTGGAGAACAAATTTCTTTTAAGGATAAAGATTCCATCTTTAAATTGATAAAATCTTTTCCTATGGCCTTTGCTCATGGGTCACATGAATTAGGATTGGTAAAAGAAATGAAGCTTTCAATATCTTGCCCATTAACTAGAATACCACTTAGTTTAAAGAAGAAGCCTTATTCAGCTTCTCCCACAAAGAGAAAAGATATTGAAGACAATATCTCTACCCTTTTAAAAATGAATATTATTGAAAAGGTAGTTGAAACACCTAAATATTGTGTTATCTCACCTGTCCTAATTTCTTATGAGAAAGATAAAGCCAGGTTTTGTGTTGATTATAAATAATTGAATACTTATACTGATGATGATATCTACCATTTACCCAGAATTAGCTCTATACATGCTACCCTAAAAGGTGCTAAATATATCAGCTATTGGGATGGTAATAAGGAATATCCCCAGGTACCTTTTGAGAAGAATTCTCAGAATTTTCTGATAATTGCTACTCATATGGGTATTTATAAGTATGTTAGGATGCCATTTGGCCCTAAAAATGCCTCTTCAGTTTTTCAAAAAGTTATGAATAAATATTCCATCAAGAAATAATTGAAGGATGGCTGATGGTTTGTATTGATGATATTATCATATTCTCTAAAACATTTGAGGACCATCTTAACCACCTGTGTAAATTTTTCCATAAGATGGATGAGATAAATATGGCACTGGCTACAAAGAAATGCAAATTTGGTTTTCATTCCTTAAAAGAGCTTGGTCATGTTGTCTCATGTTTACAGATATGTGTTGACCAAAACAAAGTGGCAGCCATACAACAGGTGAAGGCTCCTACCACAGTTAGACAGCTACAGAGTTTTTTGGGAATGTGTGGATACTATAGACAGTATATTAAAAATAACCAAGTCATAACATTACCCCTTAACCAACTGACTAGGTAAGATGTTGTTTTTGTCTGGAATAGTGAAAGACAAAGAGATTTTGACACTATGAAACATTTTTTGATGTCAGAACCAATTCTTGCTTTACCTGACTTTAATCAACCATTTGTTTTATACACTGATGCTAGTTTTATTGGTCTTGTTGCTACCCTCCACTAGAAACAAGTGATGAATGATAAAGTATCAGAAGTAGTAATTTGTTATATTTCAAGAACCTTGAGAAATAGTGAATTGAAATATTATTCCACTCAAGTAGAGTTCTTAGCAGTAGTGTGGGCTCTAGAGAAGCTACATTATTACCTAGATCACCAGAAATTCGAACTTGTCACTGACTGCAGTGCAGTTGAAGCCCTCTTAAACTTGAAAACACCTAATAGACACATGTTCAGATTAAAGCTAGCTGTCAATGAATACAGAGAAAGAATGACAATAATTCATAGGGCTGGTATTCTTCACTTAAATGTGGATATGTTATCAAGGTTACCTTTTCTAAATGATGACTCAAATCCTGCATATGATCCTGAGATGAAATCATTCATATTCATGGGATATATATATTTGATATGGAGGAAGAGCTATTACAGCTTATTCTGGATTCATATGATAAGGACACTGACTTAAAAATTTTATGTACCATTGTGGTCTTCCAACATTTTCAGAGCCCTTTGTTGGTCTATTTGGCGTTGTTTTGATGTCTTAAATGGCATTGATTAATAATTGGGTGTTTTTCTACAATGATTTGGCAAATATTGGGACTTCAGGGATGTGGGTACTACCATTGGATAGCTCTGGTTCTTCTCTATATTTTCTGTCTTTATGACATTTTTCAGATTTCAAGTAGTAAAGGGATTATCACTCATTTTTTTAAAGAAAGATAGCCTTTTAATTTTGTTTTTTGTGTTTTACAGGCTAGCCATAAGTCTTAGTGTTAAGTGCTTAGTACCATTAGAATAGACTAAATTTCTCTACATTTCATGTCTCAATGTTTTTATAGCCTAATTATGTGTTTGAAAGGTTTTAGTAGTCTTAGTAGATTATTCTAAGTATTTTGGGTATTTTTGGAGGTTTTTGGTGGTTTTCTGGCTTCAGGATGGTCCGGCCGCCTCAGGTGGACCGCCTTCCTTGGTGCTAGAAGGCTGGGAAGTTTTTCTAGAGGGTATTTATGCAATTTGGCACTTAAGAACGCCAAATTTATTGGTGTGAATGGTCTTTTAGATAGTGGTCTGTGTGTAAATAGTGAATAAGACAGTTTGGGGCAACTTTAATTACCATACAACCATCCAGAGGTGATATCCTTGTTCCTCATTCAGTTTTCACTGTTTTTTGGACACAACTGGCTGTGTTTTTTGTAGGGTGAGCTCTTCATTTACCTTAACTTGGAAACTAGTTTAACTGGTATAGTCTTGCAAGCTATATAAAGTATTATTGCTGTCTCTGGTGTGTATTTGCAACCTACCTCAAGTATCATTGCTTTCTCTGGCGTGGAAATTGGTCTTTCTTTCAGCTCTTTGGTTTGGTACTCTGTATGGAGACTAATTTCTTGGATGATCAGGCAGTCAAGTTTGTTTGAAAAGGGGCTTTATCAAAAGGAACCAATTTACTGTAGCAGGTAAATCTCACTTTATTATTCTAAAGGGACAGGGGATTTTCTCTCTGGGTTTTCTCCAACTCCCTTGGTCAAGGCCTATAGCTAGCACTCTAGGATTGTCTACACCATATTAAATGATCCAAAGAATGCTTCAATACAAGCATTAATCAAAACCCTTCCCCCAAAGTACCAGAAGGCTTTGAAAAAAGGTAATTTTTTGATTGATGAAGGATAACTATATTATAGAAGAAAGTTGAGTAATGTTATTTTTATTCCTCCTTCTATGAAAGTGATCATCTTAAAAATTTGTCATGATGACATATTGGCTGGACATTTTGATCTTGAAAAAACAATGATCAGAATTTAAAACACTGCTTGGTGGCTTAATATGTCTGAATACACCAAACTATATGTTGAGTCCTGTGATTCTCACCAAAAATAAAAAAGATTGACTGGTAAGAGAGCTGGATTAATGCAAATTATTAAACCTCCTGATGCACCATGGTAGATAATAAACATGGGTTTTGTAACAGGATTACCCATTGCTGGGAAAGACAGTTGTAACTCTTGATGGTTTATTGTGGAAAGATTCACAAAAATGTGTAAATTTATCCCCACCCAAACGGATTTTTCCACTAAAGAATTACCTTTCTTGTGGTGGTCTCATATTTTTAATACTGCTAGTTTCCCTAAAGCCATAATCTCTTACAGGGACCCTAAATTTACTTCTGAATTCTGGATTACTCTGATAAATGTTTGTGGTTGCGATCTGAAACATTCTACTGCCCATCACCCCCAAACTGATGGATTAGCTGAAAGGATGATACAGACCTTAGAGGACATGATAAGAAGGTATTTTTCCTTTGGTCTTGAGTACAAAGGAAATGAGAGATTTACTCATGATTGGGTTGCCCTACTTTCTGGTTTAGAATTTGCTTATAATAGCACTGTTAATTCTGTTACTCAGAAAAAGCCTTTTGAGCTCTGGCTTAGATATGTTCCAAATACTCCTGCCCAAATTCTCAATAAGAAAATACCTAAATTAAATTTACATCCTGGTGTAAAATCCTTTCTTCAAATGGAAAAACTTTGCAGAAGTCATGCTCAAAAGGGTATTGAAAAATTATTTGAATATGAGAAGAAGGGATGTGACAAATCCCATAAAGAATACACTTTTAAAATGGTGATGAAGTACTGATTTCCACAGTCCACTTCAATTTACAAGGTAATAAAAAATTCAAAGACCCATTTGTATGTCTATTTGTTGTCAGAAGAATTATTGGGGATAATGCAGTTGAATTTATCTTGTATTTTCTATATGACATAAATCATCCTGTTTTTCCAATATCTCTTTTGAAACCTTACACATCCAATAGTGATTTATTTCCTAAAAGGAGGGGAAGACCAAAGAAAACCCCTAATGAAATCACTGAGACAGCAGAAATTGATAAGATTCTGAATGACAGAATAGTTAATGCTGAAAAAGTTACAGAATACTTATTGAGATTCAAGAATAAATCTTCTGGATATGATTCTTGGATACCTGTGAAGGAGATATCTAAGCTTCCTACTCTGCTAAATAAATATAAAAATAAAAAATCATAGCATTTTTTTTATTGTTTTTTTTAGAGTGAGGGAGTGTCAGCAAGGCTGCTAGACTCACCCAGTAAAATAATTAATTATTTCCTGGTATGAAGCTACACCTTTTTTCTTCTATTTATTATTAATTTTCTTTTATTTTCTTTACATTTACTTGTAATAAATTAACTAATTAAAAAGAAGTAAAATTAGTTAATAATCAAAATAAATATCATTTGTCCCTTATATTTTTTTTCTAAAACCGTTGTCAATGACAGGTTGAGAGAAATAAATATTTATATTAAAATAAAATTTAATATAAAAATTAAAATAACTATATACAAGAAATTTGAATTACCTATTTAAAAATGACACTTACAGTATTTTTTAAATAAACCAATTTATTTCTGATGTATACAGTAAATACTTATTTTTAACACTATCTTTCTAGAACAACTTTATTATTTGAAAATATTTTTCTGGGGTATTATTCTTCTTCTTTCATACTCCTGTATATATGATATTCTTCCTCCGTGCTTTGTCTCTCTTTGCCCTATATAAGGCCTCCCTTATCTGATTGTTTTTGTCGGGTGGTCCTTCAAGTCTAGAAGATTTTTCAAGGAATTTCAAGGATGGCAATGGTGGATTTTGGAGGACTCAAAATGTGTACATATTTCTCTTATCTTTTAAATATTATTTTCTCAATAATAAGAGGTAGAGTTTTAATTATTATTATAATTAATTATTTAGAACTATGAGATTTTAAGTACTAAAAACAATAATAAATAGTAATAAATATTTAAATGTAGTATTGTTTTAATAATTTAAGTAAGTAAGTAAGTAATTAATGAAAAGTACAAAAAGAGAGGGCCTTTTTATAGGCAAAAATGTGAGAAATAAAGACACAGAGTTAACACCACCTGATACAAGGGTGTGAGAAAAAAGAAACTAAATAAAGAGTCTATGTGAAATATTAAAAGATATACTAAATAGTGTGTAAATAAAAGGTATCATTTTATTTGAAACAAAAATTAGAATCCCTTGGTCCATCACATTTAGTACAAAAACATTTGATTTAAAATGTTGTTTCAACAAAATCTAAAAAAAGGAATTTGAAAAGTTTCTTCTTTTTATATTTTTTATATTTTTTAATACTATTTTTATTCCCTCTCATCTGTATTATTGAGCACGGTGTTAGGGAGTAAGAATGTATGTGACAATTACTTATTTTTATTAATTATTTACATTACTTATTGTACTTAGCTAGTTAGTTGTAAGTAATACATAAGTAGTTAGTAAATAATTAATTATTAATAAGGATTAAAAGGTGTGGCTTCATCTCAGTAAGATAATTAATTTTTTTACTGGGTAAGTCTAGTAGCCTGGCTGACACTCCCTCACTCTAAAAAAACAATAAAACAATACTATGATTTTTTATTTTTATATTTCTTTAGCGTAGTAGAAAGATTAGATATTTCCTTCCCAGGTATCCAAGAATCATATTCAGAAGATTTATTCTTGAATCTCAATAAGTATTCTGTACCTTTTTCAGCAGTAACTATTCTTTCATTTAGAATTTTATCAATTTCTGCTGTCTCAGTGATTTCATTAGGGGTCTTTTTTGGTCTTCCCCTCCTTTTGGGAAACAAATCACTATTGGATGTATAAGGTTTTAAAAGAGATATTGGAAAAACAGGATATTTTCTGTCATATGGAGAATACAAAATAACTTCAACTTCATTATCACCAACCATTCTTCTTACAATAAATGGACCAACAAATGGGTCTTTCAATTTGTTATTAACTTGTAAATTGAAGTAGACTGTAGAAATCAACACCTCATCACCCTTTTTAAAGGTGTATTCTTTATGGGATTTGTCCCATCTCTTCTTCTCATATTCAAATGATTTTTCAATACATTTTTGAGCATGACTTCTGCAAAGTTTCTGCATTTGAAGAAAAGATTTTACACCAGGATGTAAATCCAATTTAGGTATTCTATTATTGAGAATTTGGGCAGGAGTATTTGGAACATATCCAAGCCAGAGCTCAAAAGACTTTCTTTGAGTAACAGAATAAAAAGTGCTATTATAAGAAAATTCCAACCCAGGAAGTAAGGTAACCCAATCATGAATGAATATGTCATTGTCTTTATACTCAAGGCCAAAAGCACAGTACCTTCTTATCATGTCCTCTAGAGTCTGAATCATTCTTTCAGCTAATCCATCAGTCTGAGGGTGATGGGAAGTAGATAGTTTCACATCACAACCACAAACATCCATCAGAGATATCCAAAATTCAGAAGTAAATTTAGGGTCTCTGTCAGAGATTATGGCTTTAGGAAAACCAGCAGTATTAAACATATGAGACCACCATATGAAAGCTAATTCCTTAGTGGAAACATCCTTGTGAGTAGGGATAAATTTACAAATTTTGGTGAATCTGTCCACAATAACCCAACAAGAGTTATAACTGTCTTTTCCAGAAATAGGTAATCTTGTTACAAAATCCATGTTTATTATCTGCCATGGTGCATCAGGAGGTTCAATATGTTGCAGTAATCAAGCTCTTTTACCAGTCAATCTTTTTGATTTTTGGCAAGAATCACAAGATTCAACATATAATTTGGTGTCTTCAGACATATTAACCCACCAAGAAGTGTTTTTAATTCTGATCATTGTTTTTTTAAGATCAAAATGTCCAGCTAATATATCATCATGACAAATTTCCAAGATTATTTCTTTCATAGAAAGAGGAATAACAATGACATTACTAAACTTTCTTCTATAATATAGATGTCCTTCATCAATATATAATTTACCTTTCTCCAAAGCCTTTTGGTACTTTGTTGGAAGGGTTTTAATTAATGCTTGTATTGAAGAATTCTTTGGATCATTTAATATAGTGCATAAATTTTTTAAGTCAGTGACCTTATCATATGAATCCAGAATAAGCTGTAATAGCTCTTCCTCCATATCAACCACATATATCCCATGAATATGAATGATTTCATCCTGAGGATCATAAGCAGGATTAATGTCATCATTTGGTAAAGGTAACCTTGATAACATATCCACATTTGAGTGAACAATACCAGCCCTATGAATAATTGTCATTCTCCCTCTGTATTCTTGAACAGCTAACTGCCATCTGAACATATGTCTGTTAGGTGTTTTCAAGTTTAAAAGGGATTTAACTGCACTGCAGTCAGTGACAAGTTCAAATTTCTGGTCATCTAGGTAATAATGTAGCTTTTCTAGAGCCCACACTACAGCTAAATATTCCAATTGAGTAGCACCATATTTCAATTCACTATTTATCAAGGTTCTTAAAATATAACAAATTACTACTTCTGATACTTTATCATTCATCTTTTGTTTTTTGATGGAGGGCAGCACCCAGACCAATAAAACTGGCATCAGTATATAAAACAAATGGCTGATTAAAGTCAGGTAAAGCAAGAATAGGTGCTGACATCAAACAGTGTTTCATAGTGTCAAAGGCCCTTTATCTTTTACTATTCCATAAAAAACCAACATCCTTTCTAGTTAATTGGGTAAGGGGTAAAGCTATGACTTGGTAATTTTTAATATACTGTCTATAGTATCCACACATTCCCAAAAAACTCTGTAGCTCTCTAACTGTATTAGGAGCCTTCACCTGTTGTATGGCTGCCACTTTGTTTTGGTCAACACATATCTGTAAGCCTGAAAAAACATGACCAAGAACCTTTAAAGAATGGAAACCAAATTTACATTTCTTCAAAGCAAGTGTCATATTTTTCTCATCCATTTTTTGGAACACTTTACACAGGTGGTTGAGATGGTCCTCAAATGTTGTTGAGAATATAATGATATCATCAATTTAAACCATCAGCCATTCTTCAATTATCTCCTGGTGGAATGTGTTATCCATGACTTTTTGAAAAACTGAAGGGACATTTTTAGGACCAAATGGCATCCTAATATACTTATAAATACCCATATGAGTAGCAATCATCAGAAAATTCTGAGCATTTTTCTTCACAGGTACCTGGTGATATCCGTTATTACCATCCAAACAGCTGATATATTTAGCACCCTGTAAGGTAGCATGTATAGAGCTAATTCTAGGCAAAGGATAGATATCATCAACAGTATAAGTATTTAGTGCTCTATAATCACCACATAACCTAGCTTTATCTTTCTCATAAGAAATTAGGATAGGTGAGATAACACAATATTTAGGTGTTTCAACTACCTTTTAAATAATATTCATTTTTAAAAGGGTAGAGATATTGTCTTCAATATCTTTTCTCTTTGTGGTAGAAGCAGGATAAGGCTTCTTCTTTAAACTAGGTGTTATATCAGTTAATGAACAAGGCAATGAGAGTTTCATTTCTTCTTTAACTAATCCTAGTTTATGTGACCCATGAGCAAAGGCCATAGGAAAAGATTTATCAAGTTAATGATGGAATCTTTATCCTCACCAGAAAGTTGTTCTCCAAAAGAGGCATTGTCAATTTCAGATATAAAGGCATGCATTTCTTTTGTAGATCTTCCTTTATGTTGAACCACAGAATTACATGTGTTCAATTCTAGTTTTAATAATTTTTTGGGGGAGGAAATCTTAAATCTTCTCTTCCCATTCATTTCAATTGTGAAACATTTGTTTGAAGGATCCAATTTTATGCCATACTTGGTAAAAATATCATTTCATATAATAAACCAACTTCTTAAGTTATCATTTTTCATGACAACAAAATCACAAATAGCTCTTGCAAAACAAAGGTTATATTTAAAAAACACTGTGGCTTTGTATTTACCAATGGTGGACAAAACAGAGCCATAACCTCTCCAATTTTCAGAAGTTATAGGCATCAGTTTTGATTTATAGTCTTGATCCACTGAAGAAAGTGCTTTTTCTGATACTACACTTCCTCCAGCTCCATAATCCAGAGAACTTCAATGCTGGTTCCATTGATCAAGACTGGCTCCTTGAGAGGGGCAATAACAATTGAGCTATCCTCAATGTTCTTTATGATCTCAGAATCCTCAAATGTAGATAAATCATTATTATCAATATCAATAGTATCTAAATAATGAATATCTTCTTGCAGCATCAAGATTTCTTGTTGAGATTCATATGAAATATTGCTGGTACAATCACTTGAATTATCATCCAGTGCTATTGTGTCATCAGCATGCTCCTCAGTTTGTTCAACAAGATTTATCTTCTTGTCACAAACATGGCCTTTCTGCCAAGGCTTGTTGCACTTGAAGCAAGTGTTTGTTGCATACTTTTTTGGTGCAACAGGGGCAGAAGGTTTACCAACCTTTTCCAGAGGTTTCTGTTGGTAAGTGGAGGATTTTTCCAAAGGGGTCCTAGGAATGAATCTTCTGGCATCATAATTGTTCTTTAGAAGGATCTCATTGCAATTATTAATTAAAGAAGAGGGTTCTCTGGAGAACTCAGTCCTAGCCACTTTCAAGTCTCTCAGAGACATTGGTAATTTATAAAGGATCCTGTCCTTCCATAACTCAAACTCCATATTTGTGTCCATTTCCCTCAAGATTTTTAAAAGTTTCATAAAGAACTCAATAGGTTTATCAGTTGAAGAGCTATATCTAGCTTCCTCATACTGCCTTTTGTGAGCCATTCTGAACTTGGAGCCACCAAATTTTGCTTTAATCAATTTTTTCCAATCTTCCCATGAGTAGTCATTTCTGTCCAGGAGAACATATTCATACCACATTAGGGCTATATTGGTAAAGAAAGAAGTTAACTTAGACACAATTTTCTCATCTGGGAGTTTGTAAGAATTTTTTAAGTTATCAATTCTGCAAAAAAATTGCAGCGAATCAGAAGAAGAATCACCATCAAATGTTGGCTACTGGTCATGTTTTGGCCAATTCTTTTTATTTGAAGGAGTCTCTTTAGCACCAGCTTGTTTCTGAGTAAAGAGCAGCTGTAACTTCTCTAGTTGTGCAGTAATCTCATTGTTTAATCCCTCTGTTGATGATCCTGGTGTATCATCAATTTTTGATGGAAACTCAGGGGTATCAACATGTATTTCTGGAACCAATTTTCCTTTACATGAACTAGCCACAGGTAACTTTGGAGCATCCTGTACTATATGTTCGTTTAGAGAAATCTCAGAATATTTTTCATCATTAAACAATGAGTTCAATTTCTCCTCAATGGTTGTTAGTCTGGTTTTCACTCTTGGAAGACTAGATAAACTCTCATTTATTGTTGCAAAAGATAACTGATTTTTATTTTGAAAAGATGAAAAATGGTCATTTAATCTTTTCAGATTCAGCTTGTCTATCTCAACCTCCTGCCAACAGGCAGATACAGTATCTTTCAGTTTAGACTAATCATTTTTGATATTTTGCCATAAAGCAACTTTCTTTTCATGGGTTGCCTTGTACTGAAACAATTCATCAGAAACTCTCTGCGATTCACTCCTTAATTCTTGATAACCCTGTTCAGTTAACAAACTATTATATTTCTGAGTCAGTCCCATATTGTTCAATGAATGATTTTGTTTAGCAATAATATCCCTCAAATATTCATCATTAATGTTAGCTACATCTGGAGTGTTTTTCAATAAGAAAACAAAGTATCTTTCCAGCATCTCATAAAACTCAGGTTCAAGTGTTTCATCAATAATAGCCATATCAGGATTTATCATTGAAGTAGCAATTAGAACTAAAGGATTAGATACATTTGAAACTTGAGCAATTTGTCTACTGTTCTCAGCCTCTACAGGTCTCACAGTCTATTCTCCTCTTCCAGAATTACCTGAGGGAACTGAATTAGTTACAAGAAATGGTACTTGTGAATCAATAGAGGGGCTTACCAAGGTTTTCTGGGCAAGATCATATTGTTTTTTCTTCTTTTTCCTCCTTGATAGGGGTTAGGTGTTGTGGTGTTGACTTGGCTGGGTCTTGATGGACATGCTTGGGGCAATTGAGTCTGTTGATTTCGAGACAGGTAATCCCACTGAGTGTTCAGCCAATCCCACTGCCACTTGGATACTTCCACTTTCTCTGGATGCTGGGGAGCCAATTGATGAAGATCCCTGGGGGGAGGAGGTCTCCTCTTCTCTTGACAAAAAGCATCTATTTTTCTTACCTTTTCCTCTAGAGCATCTACTCTTGACCTCAATCTCAAGTTTTCTGTCCTTAATTCTTTTATGTGTGTTGACGGGTTCTTTACTTGTTGAGGTAGTGGCATCTTTATAATTTTGAAGCCTTTTGGAAGCTCTTCTGGGGGGTTTATTACAGGTTTCTGTTCCTGAGTTGTTTCTACCAGAATTTCCACTTCCTCCATTTCTACATCCTGATTGGGGAAATGATTGATTAATTCAAGATAATTTACTTGTTAAATGAGAACTCACAGAAGTAGCCTCATCATAATCAATTAAATCCAATTCCTCTTCACGTGCAGCAGAGACACCTTGATCAGTCATTTCTAAATTTTACTGAAACGAGTGAGGGAGACAATAAGATGAATTAGTTTGTATTTATACTTTTATTTAAAAGAAAAATAATAAAATAAAAAATTTTTTAGGATAAAATCAACTAAAATAATAATCAATTTATTAATTCAAATCAGTTTAAAACCAGGATATAATAATCAACTGAAGAATTAAATTTAAATTTCTTATTAACAATTTTATGATAATTATTATCAGGATTTTAAATCAACTGAGAATTTAATAATTAACAAGACTTAATGTCTACTGAAATATTAAATATTAATTTTTTTTTTCAAATTTATTGTCAGGACAATTTGTCAACTGGAACAATTAAAACTTAATTATATCAGGACACGAGTCAACTGAAAATTATAATGAATAATATTTATTTTTTAAAAATATAATTTATTACCTCTTGGACTAAGAACACAATTTCTCTATCTTTGTCAACTAGGAAAAATAAAATAAACAAAGAAAAATTAATTCCAATTTACTAGACACCTCCCCCTGTTAAATGAGCAAATTAATTCCACTTACAGAGTGCTGAGTAAAAGAAAATACGTAGAGTATGAAGAGTGCAAAGTGACCCACGAATAGTAATCAATAACTACCACAAAATATATGGCTATTAGTTAGTATATAAGACTAATTTTTGGAGCATGGTTTGATTCGCGTTTGCAGCAAAAATTAAGTCACGTGATGTATGACGTTCATCGTTTTTGTCGTCCGCTTATCCTTTTAGGTACCTTGATGGAGATGGTCCCACAGTCTCCAGTCCTCAAGATAACGATGTGCCCTCGACAATTTGGAAAGGCCTCCGATTGTCGGGTGGTCCTTCAAGTCTAGAAGATTTTTCAAGGAATTTCAAGGATGGCAACGGTGGATTTTAGAGGACTCAAAATATGTACATATTTCTCTTATCTTTTAAAGATTATTTACTCAATAATAAGAGGTAGAGTTTTATTTATTATTATAATTAATGATTTAGAACTACAAGATTGTAAGTACTAAAACAATAATAAATAGTAATAAATATTCAAATGTAGTATTGTTTTACTAATGTAAGTAAGTAAGTAAGCAATTAATGAAAAGTACAAAAAGAGAGGGCCTTTTTATAGGAAAAGATGTGAGAAATAAAGACATGGAGTTAACACCACCTGATACAAGGGTTTGAGAAAAAAGAAACTAAATAAAGAGTGTATGTGAAATAATAAAAGATATACTAAATAGTGTGTAAATAAAAGGTATCATTTTATTTGAAATAAAAATTAGAATCCCTTTGTCCATCACATTTAGTACAAAAACATTTGATTTAAAATGTTGATTCAACAAAATCTAAATAAAGGAATTTGTAAAGTTTCTTCTTTTTATATTTTTATTCCCTCTCATCTGTATTATTGAGCACGGTGCTAGGGAGTAAAAATGTATGTGACAATTACTTATTTTTATTAATTATTTACATTACTTATTGTACTTAGCTAGTAAGTTGTAAGTAATACATAAGTATTTAGTAAATAATTAATTATTAATAAGGATTAAAAGGTGTGGCTTCATCTCAGTAATATAATTAATTATTTTACTGGGTAAGTCTAGTAGCCTGGCTGAAAGTTTTTATGCATTCCTTACTTACTTACTTATTTTGTTAAATCATTTAAATCAAAATATTTATTAATATTATTTATTATTTCAGTACTTACAACATAGTGTTCTAAATTATAATCTATTATAACAGTTATAACAATTCTACCTCTTTAAATTTGATTAAACAAAATAAAAGAAAACATATGTACCTTTGACTTTGAACACCCCAAAATTCCACCTATCACCACTGTTGGACTTCCATTATAAATCTTCTAGACATCAGGTTTCTTTGACACTGTTATTTTTATTTAAATCACATTACCTTTAAACTGAAGATTATGCTGAAGCCTATCTTTCATTTACCACAAATGAATTAGAATTTTGTTCTGTGGTTGTTGAGATATTGACTATTAAAGGTGAGCCTTTTTTTCCCAATTTGACTTTTATTTATTTCATAAAGTGTATCACAATTTTCACATAATGAATTTATCCCTCAAAATTCCTCTAAATACATTTATCTTTACTTATTATTCTGCCCTTTCATCAAGGTGTGTTTTTTTTCTTTTTCTTACCATTTTCATATGTCTAACCTTTCACTCATTTTTGGGTGATCTTATCAGATCAGTGAAAATTTAATCCAAAGAATCAAAAAGGTAAGAAAAGAAGGTAAAATTAGGAAATTTAATAAAACTTTAGGTATATTAAATAATTATGAGGTTTTTTAAATTCATCAGATAATTATTATTCTTTCATAAATTTGTAATAAATAAATCTGATATTTCAATTTACTAAACTAAAGTAATGGGCCAACAACCTTGTGTTGAATAAAAAGGACAGGGGAGAAAATCCTTCAGCCTGTATATCCCCAGGACTGAGTAAAAATTACTTATAAGTTATTTTAAACACATGAACTATACATGTGAACGATAAATTAGAGTACACAAACAGTATACATAAGTAAAATTATGATAATACACAAAAAATGCCATTATAACACCCTATATACATGCATATATCCACCTTTTATTAGTCTTATGTACTTAATATTAAGTTGGAATATTCTAGGGTAACCTTAAGAACCTTAATTATAAGGATACATAATTTATAAGTACACTTAAAGCTGTTATTTTCATTGTTTTATACAAAAAACAAGAAATGTGCTTTAAATCACTTAAAAGTTGATTATATGCACTATAAATTTAATAATATTAAAAATGCGCTTTGACAGATCATTTTTTCTTAATTAGTACTATTTATTTGGCTACTCAAATGCATAAAAATAACATTTTTCAAATTTGGTGTTTTTTATGCCAGAAATGGCTTCTGTGTACTGGCCACATACTGCCGGCATTTTTTCCGTGTGAATAGCTTCATTTTTAGCAAAGTTAGATTTTTCACACTATAAATACCCCACATTCTAGGCCCACTGTGGGGAAACACACTAAAATAGGTGACAGGCGCTTATTTAGTGTCCTAGCTTAATTAATAATTCATTGACCCTCTTTATATGCACTAATTTCATTAATAACCTCTCTCTTGGTGCCTTATTTCACTACCACGCTTAAATTTGCCTAAAATTATTCAAGTATTTACCTGTGCAAGCGCCTGTCAAGGACTGCATGCAGTTACCCCACATCTCATGCCTTTTTTGGGTTTCTAGGTGGTTTCTCAGTCAATTTTGGTCATTTTTGAATGAGAATTTCACATAGTATAATGTCAGGATTAGCCCCATCATTTCCACTGTGAACCCCCCTTATTATTAATCTCTTATTAACCTTAATTTTTCCTCTTTAGTCTTTTATATTGATGTATAATATGCATATACTCTCTTTTTTACTTATTCTTTAATTTTGATGGATTTTCCCTATTATTACAGGATTTTGGCAGGTAATATTCTTCTAATTATTTTATGGGTCACTTGGGATGTTGATTGAAATGTCTATTATCTGGATGGAGGCCTCATTAACTGTGTATAGGATTAGTAAATTAAGGGACTCATTGGGGAACTTATTGTGTATAAAAGAAGGAGGTTTTGGGTCTTGTTTTCTACATTATTTATCATTACAATTTAAACATATAACCAATACAATTACAATACATATAAATAGTACTTATAAAGTCTTTGAATAGTATCTGAATTTATTAAATCTATTTTTCTACCAACTATAAAGATTGTAAGCCATATATAATTAGTGATATTAGAATTATTGAGACCCTTATATTGAGTTATATTTTAATACTTATTTGATTTGTACTACAGTATTCATATAGGACCATTAAAATCTTCTATACAACTGACCATTCAAGCTAGTTCACGTCTCTGTACTTGACCTCAGCCTGACAAAATCCCTGAACTAGATGTCTAGTTCAGTTTTTGGCTGCAGCGTTTGACTCTGGGTCTGATTTTTGTAGTGACCTTAAATATTTTGCTTTTCTGAAGTTGGCATCTTCTTAGCTCATGTCAACTCATCTTCATGGATTCATCCAAAAATTCTATTTTCACCTCATGTTCCCTTCTCTTACAAGCATACCCACACCAGACCACCTTAATCTTCTTCCAAAGGCAAAAAAATAAGGTGTGCTCAAAAAGTGACATTCAATGGTGTGTCACAAAAATGAACCTAGGAATGGAATAGGGTCACGAAACTGAACTAGACTTCTAGTTCACCATTTTTCCCCTTGTGCAGTAATCATGACAAAATAAATTTGTTTCATGGGGTTCTTCTAGTCTATACCTGTGGAAAGTCCCAAACTTGGTTTCTAGACTAGATCTGAACTTTAGCTTAAGTAATTTTCATTACTTTAAAACTAGTAAATTTGAATTATCTTATTTATTAATTTATTTTTGTTGCCAGTCAGATGAAGAGTCACCATCAAAAGTGGGATTGTCAGGCTAAGATCAACTAAATGGACGTGAACTAGCTTGAAAAGTTTTTGTCTAGAAGATTTAAATGGTCCTATATGAATACTGTAGTATAAATCCAACAAATAGTAAAATATAATTCAGAATAAAGGTTTTAGTAATATAACTCTCACTATTCTTATATGTGGCTTACAATCTTTTTAGTTGGTAGAAAAATAGATTCAATAATTTCAGATACTATTCAAAAGTCTCATATAAGTACTAATTGATTTGTATTGTAATTTGTTTGGTTATATTTGATAAATTGAAGTGATAAAAGAATGAAGAAAACAAGACCCAAAACCTCCTCCTTTTATACACACTAAGTTCCCCAATAAATCCCTTGATGTACCATCCAATACAATGTTAATGACGCCTCAAACAACTAATAGACCTCTCCATCAACACCCCTAGTGACCCATAACATAATTAGACAAGCAACAACCACTAAAATCCTATTAATAATAAGGTAGATCCAACAAAATTAAAGAAAAGACAAAAAGAGAGTATATGCGTGAAAAACAATGATATAAAAAACTAAAGGAGACTTTCTAAGGTTAATTATAGCTTAATAATAAGGGGGATCTACTGTAGAAATGGAGGGGCTAATCCTGACATTATACTACGTGAAATTCCCATCCAAAAATAACCAATATTGACTGAGAAATCACCCAAAAACTTAAAAAAGAGCGTGAGATGTGGGGTAACTACATGCAGTCCTTGGCAGGTGCTTGCACGGGTAAATCCTTGACTAAATTTAGGCAAATTTAAGCATGGTGATGAAATAAGGTGCCAAGAGTGAGATTATTAATGAAATTAGTGAATATAAACAAGGTCAATGCACTATTAATTAAGCTAGGACACTAAATAAGCGCCTTTCGCCTATTTTAGTGTGTTTCCCCACAGTGGGCGTAGAATGTGGGGTAATTATAGTGTGAAAAAGCTAACTTTGCTAAAAATGAAGCTATTCACACGGGAAAAAAGCAGGCAGTATGTGGCCAGTACACAGAAGCCATTTCTGGCATAAAAAACACCAAATTTTAAAAGTGTTATTTTTATGCATTTAAATAGCCAAATCAATAGTCCTCAATGAGCCCAATTGATCTGTCAAAGCACATTTTTGATATTTTCAATTTTGTAGCGCATATAGTCAACTTTTAAGTGAAATAAAGCGCATTTCTTGTTTTTTGCGTAAAACAATGAATATAACAGCTTTAAGTGTACTTAAAAATTATGTAGCCTTATACTTAAGGCTCTTAAGATTACCCTAACATATTCCAACTTAATATTAAGCACTTAAGACCTATAAAAGGTGGATATATGCATGTATATAAGGTGTTATAATGGCATTTTTTGTGTATTTATCATAATTTTACTTATGTATACTATTTGCATACTCTTATTTATTGTTCCCATGTATATTTCATGTGTTTAACATAACTTTTAAGCACTTTTTACTCAGTCCTGGATACATACAGGCTGACACTCTCCCACCCAAAAAAAACAGTAAAAAAAATGATAAGTTATACATTTTATTTATTTATTTGTAATTTTTAGGTATTCAGATTAACTCTGTAGCATTAAAGATTATACTTTAAAAAAATAAAACATAATAAATTATTATGAGTACTGATTTTAAACCCCTCGGCTGGTTGAACAGAATTTTATTTCTGTTTAAATTTTTTCAGAAGGGTGGATAAATTAGAAATTTCTTTTTCAGGTATCCATTTACCAAATTCATTTTATTTCCCTTTAAATCTTAGTAAATACTCAGTTCCTTTTTCTTGAGTATTTTTTCAATCTCTGCTTTTTCCACAATTACTTCAGGTTGCTTTTTAGGTTTTCCCCTTCTCTTTGAAAACAAGTCAGGACCATTTGCATGGTAAGGTTTCTATAATGAGATAGGGAAAACTGGATGTTTCCTATCATATGGAGCATATAATATGACTTCCACTGCATTATTACCAAACATTTTTTTTACTACAAAAGATCCTACAAAGGGATCCTTTAATTTAACATTACCTTGTAAGTTAAAATGTAGTGTTGATATTACGACTTCATCCCCCTTTTTGAATTCAAATTCTTTATGAGATTTGTCCCAACTTTTCTTTTCATATTCAAATGCTTTTTGTATGCATTCTTCTGCATGCTCTCTACACATTTGTTCCATATGAATAAAGGATTTAGTACCAGGGTGTATATCTAACCTTGGTAATTTATTTAAATCATTTACTGGGGTATTTGGTACGTATCCCATCCAGAGTTCAAATGGTTTCTTCTCTGTTACAGAATGAGTTGTGCTGTTATAAGCAAATTCAAGGCCAGGAATTAATGTTACCCGGTCATGTGTGAATTTCTCATTGTCTTTGTATTCTAATCCAAAGGCAAAATATCTTCTGTTAATGTCTTCTAGAGTTTGTATCATTCTCTCAGCCAGCACATCAGTTTGTGGATGGTGTGCTGTGGATAATTTCAATTGACAACCTGATACTTCCATCAAAGATGTCCAGAACTCTGAAGTAGATTTAGGATTTCTGTCAGAGATTATGGCTTTGGGGAACCCAGAAGTATTCATCATCTGAGTCCACCATAATAATGCCAAGTCTTTTGCAGATACCTCTTTATGGGTAGGGATAAACTTACACATTTTTGTTAATCTATCCACAATTACCCAGCAAGAATTGAAACTTTCTTTTCCTGCTAATGGCAAGCCAGTTACAAAATCCATGTTTATAATTTCCCATGGAGCTTTTGGCTGCTCTATTTGTTGTAACAACCCAGCTCTCTTACCAGTTAATCTTTTAGATTTCTGACAAGATTCACATGTTTCAATGTATTTTTTGTACATATTCTTTCATGTTTATCCACCAGGCTGTATTTTTAACTCTGGTTAATGTTTTGTTAAAGTCAAAATGACCAGCTAAGATGTCATCATGACAAGTACTCAACATTAACTCTCTCATAGAAGGTGGTATTACTATAACATTACTTAACTTTTTTCTGTAATATATATATCCATCTTCAATTGATAGTTTACCTTTTTCCAACACATTTTTATACTTTGGAGGCAAGGTTTTAATTAATGCACTTATGGAGGCATTTGTTGAATCATTAAGAATGGTAGATAGTTTAGACAAATCTTTATCAGATGAATAATTTTCTAATATAGTTTGCATAAATTCTTCTTCTAAATCCACTATATAAATCCCAAATATATGTATAACCTCATTTTCAGGTACATAAACTGGGTTGTCAGCATCATTTGGCAAAGAACTTCTAGATAATAAATCCACATTAGAATGCAATGTTCCTGCTCTGTGAGTGATTGTCATTCTTCCTCTGTACTCTTGTACAGCTAGTTGCCATCTAAACATGTGCCTATTAGGTGTTTTCATGTTTAGCAATGATTTTACTGCACTGCAATCTGTTATAAGTTCAAACTTCTGGTCTTCCAGATAGTAATGAAGCTTCTCCAAAGCCCACACCACAGCTAAACATTCTAGCTGTGTGGAACCATACCTTAATTCAGTTTTTCTTAAGGTTCTGTATATATAACAGATAACTACTTCAGATAATTTTCCATTTATTATCTGTTTTTGCTGTAAAGCAGCAACTAAACCTATGAAGCTTGCATCAGTGTACAAGATAAAAGGTAAGGTGAAATCTGGCAGTCCCAAAATTGGAGCTGTCATTAAACATTCCTTTAATTTATTAAAGGCGTGTTGTCTTTCATTATTCCAAATGAAAGCCTCATTTTTCCTGATTAATGTTGTCAAAGGAGCTGCAATAGATTGGTAATTTTTAATATATTGTCTATAATATCCACACATACCCAAAAAACTTTGAATTTCTTTTACATTCTTAGGTATACCAATGTTTTTTATTGCTGCCACCTTATTCTGGTCAACACAAATTTGTAATCCAGATACAACATGTCCAAGTACTTTCAAAGATTGAAATCCAAATTTACATTTCTTTAATGCAATTGTCATATTAATTTCATCCATTCTTTGAAAGACTCTTTTCAGGTGATTTAAATATTCATCATATGTTTTTGAAAACACTATGATGTCATCAATATAGACCAATAGCCATCCTTCAACCATTTCCTGATGAAAAACACTATTCATCAATTTTTGGAAGACTGAAGGCGCATTCTTTGGGACAAATGGCATTCTCACATACTTATATATACCCATATGTGTGGTTATTAATAAGTAATTTTGAGAATTTCTTTCCACAGGAATCTGGTGGTAACCTTTGTTTCCATCCAGACAGGAAATATATTTTTCTCCTTATAAAGTAGCATGGATAGAAGCTATCCCTGGTAGAGGGTAAATATCATCTACTGTGTATGTATTCAGAGCTCTATAATCACTGCATAATCTTGCCTTATCTTTTTCATAAGAGATCAATACTGGTGAAATGACACAATACTTAGGTGTTGTGTCCACTTTTTCAACAATACCCATTTCCAACAACATTTTTATATTGTCTTCAATATCTTTCCTTTTTTCAGGAGATGCTGGGTAAGGTTTCTTTTTTAGGCTGCCAGGAATATTATCCAAATCACAGCTTAGAGAGATTTTCATCTCATGGTATTTGACCAATCCTAGTTCATTTGAACCATGAGCAAATGCCATAGGATATGATTTAATCAATCTCAAAATATTTTCTTCTTCAATTTTTGAGAGTTGAGGACTGAAAGAGGCCTTTTGGATTTCATTTTCAAATTCAACCCCTTCATTGGTGGTTCTTCCACCTTGTAGTTGTTCTTCTCTAGGAGAAATGGCATACACTGAATTTTCAGAACATATCTTGAATTTTCTCTTACCATTCACTCCTATGGTGAAACAACTGTTTGCAGGATCTAGTTTAATTCCAAATTTTGTCAATAAATCATTTCCAATAATAAACCAATCACTACAATTATTATTATCCATTACTAAAAATTCACAAACTGCTCTTACATATCCATTATTATATTTAAAGAATACAGCAGTTTTGTATTTGCCAATTGGATTTAATATTGAACCAAAACCCCTCCAGTTCTTTGTTTGAACAGGTTCTAGTTTTTCCTTATACTTACTTTCAAGTTTCATTAATGTATTAATAGAAACTACACTACCTGCAGCCCCAGTGTCAAGAATGGCATTCGTTTCTCTTCCACATATAATAACAGGTGCTCTGATAGGTGTTATTTTGTAAGTATCATGAGATACATCCTTAATTATTTCAGCTTCTTCAATGGAAGTTAAAGATGTATCTGTATGAGGTATAGCATCATTCAGGAACATTATATCCTGTTCTAATACAAATATCTCATTTTCATCCTCACTGTAAGATATGTTACTTTTGCAATCCTCACTGGATTCCACATTTTCATCTTCATGATTACTTGGTTCAGAATTCTGGGAGGTTTCAATAACATTTATTCTCTTCTTACACGTGTGACCCTTAACCCAAGGTTCATTACTATTGTAACAAGTGTTATTCTCTTGTCTCTTAGGGGCAAGGGGAGCTGAAGGTTTTTTCTTCTCCACTGGTAATTTACTTGTAGTAGGTTTTACCACGTCAACACTTTGTCTGTAATTACTATACTTGGTTTCATACTTGTGGTTTAATAATATCTCATTGCATATATTAATGAATCCAGAGGTATCTCTGATGGTTTCAGTTATAGCCACAATAATGTCTCTAACTGATATAGGTAACTTGTATATTATTTTTTCTTTCCACTCTTCATAATCCATTTTTGGATCCATAGCTTTCATGATTTTTATTAAATTCATTAAGAAGAGCATGGGTTTATCTCCAGCATTTGGATTATATCTTGTCCTTTCATACAATCTTTGTTGAGTGATTCTTAATTTTGGGCCACCAAATTGCCTTTCAATTAGTGCCTTCCATTCATTCCAGGAGTAATTAATTCCCTCACTCAATACAGATTCAAACCATAATAAGCCCACATCTGTAAATAAAGATATTAACTTTGAAGTAATTTCTTTATCCGGTAATTTTTATGAAAATTTTAAATTATCAATTCTTTGTATGAATTGCTGCCAATCAGATTTTGAATCTCCGTCAAAAGATGGGTACTGATCTAACTTAGGCCAGTTCTTTTGGCTAGTTTTTGCTTCCCTAACCTGAGGATTATTGAGTAATTCACTTACTTTAGAAAGATGATCATGTATTTCATCTTTTACTGATTTTATATTCTCAGAGCCTATGACACTATGTTCATTTTCAATCATTGGTTTATTATCAGAGTGTTTCATATAAACTGGTACTCTTTCCACATAAGAGGTATTATCTTTTATTTTTTCAGTATTTTTCAAAATTTTAGCTACTTCAATTACTACTCTTTGTAAACTATCTTTTATTACAGGTACATGAGTTAAGGTATCATTTACATTTGAAAAAGACAATTTTATATGTCCCTCTATGGTAGCCATAATATTCTGAGAATGTTCAAATTTATGTTCTAAATTTTTAATCTCACAGTTTAATCTTTTGTTTTCATTGAGTAATTAATTATTTCAATTCTCAATAATTTTTAACCTATTGGCCGTTGTACTCAATGATTTTGTGACGTTTAATAATACACTTTCTGTATTATTGTTGTACTCTCTATAGAATTCTTCCAATTTTTCTATTCTTAATAATTGTTTACTAGTTATTTTTGATTCCATTGGGTTTTCTTTTAGAAAATATTCAATTTTGTCTGTGTCCAATTCAGAAGACTCATCATCAGGGTCAAGATTTAATTCATTTGATTCCATTTTTATATTAATAGTATTCTCCTGGTGGTCAATTAAACTATGTACATTGTCCTCATTGAAAGACAAGTTTAACATGTTATTTTCAAATGAATAATTTTTTAAATCCTTATCAATTATATCCAATACCTCTCTATCAATTTCATTACCTATAAGTAATTCATTGTTAGGATTATATAATTGATCCTGAGAAGATGGATTACTTACCACGGTCTTATTCCATTTCCCCTGCCTCTCCTTGGCTTTCCCCTGTAAGGGTGACTGCTGGATCCTTGTTGAGGAGGGTTGTTGTAGTTTTGGGCGTACCAATCCCATTTCCATTTGCTTACTGTAATTTTTTGGTCCTCCTCTTGGGCTGGAGGTGTTGCTATGGAATTGTTGGGTGCCACTGTTGGTGGTTGAGTCTTTATGTCCACTAGAGCTTGGTTGACTTCTATGAAACCTTGAGCTGCTCTCTTTTCCAGATTGTTGATCTGGTCCACTATATTGTTGACTCTTATTGTCAAGGTGTTCAGTAGGGTGGATAGGGAGTGAACTTTTTCTTGTAATGAATTTTTTGATTTCTTTATTGAAACCTGCTTTAAAAGCTTTTCCCTTTCCTCCAGAGAAATTGGTGGAGTGTTGTTGATTATGGGAGAGTCCTGGCCCTCCATTTGAATCTCCTGTAACAGGTCTTTCAGCTCTAGGTCTCAAGTTATATGGTTTTGCCTTATTACTTACAATGTCATTGTTGTCACACATTTTCACGTGGAATTTAAAGAATTGAAAGTTTAGATATGAAAACTTCAAAAAAGGAGTTTTATCAGTATTTATAAATACCACTGAAGACAATTTTATTGCTTACTTATTGGTATGAAGTGAATTTTTAAGTGCCAAAAGTCAAATATGCTTTTTATGTGTTCACTTGATTTAACTTGGCTACAATATGTAGCCATGTTTTTATATTTAAAAGAAAACAACTGTCAGTAAGATTCTTTCTAAATATTTAATGAATATTACAAACCAATAAAAAGAAAATATTAAGAGTCCTGTTAAAAGAAAACAATTAATAAGTTTAATTGGTTTATTATCTGCAAAGATCACAAATTTAATTGGTCTATTGACAGACTCCCACTAATAACAATTTTATGTTGAATTAGTGGTAAAATTGTTGATTCAATATCACAATTTTATTATATAACAGGGCTTCTTTTTCTGAAATCACTATATAAGTGACCCCAGCCTGTTGTAATTATCCAAATATTTCTATAGGGATATTATTTACGTGCACCTTCTTTGAAATTTTCACTTACTGGATTATAACAGAATTCTTGAGGAAAGGCACCCAATTGTCAGGCTAAGATCAACTAAATGGACGTGAACTAGCTTGAAAAGTTTTTTTCTAGAAAATTTAAATGGTCCTATATGAATACTGTAGTATAAATCCAACAAATAGTAAAATATAATTCAGAATAAAGGTTTTAGTAATATAACTCTCACTATTCTTATATTTGGCTTACAATCCTTTTAGTTGGTAGAAAAATAGATTCAATAATTTCAGATACTATTCAAAAGTCTTATAAAAGTACTAATAAATTTGTATTGTAATTTGTTTGGTTATATTTGATAAATTGAAGTGATAAAAGAATGAAGAAAACAAGACCCAAAACCTCCTCCTTTTATACACACTAAGTTCCCCAATAAATCCCTTGATGTACCATCCAATACAATGTTAATGACGCCTCAAACAACTAATAGACCTCTCCATCAACACCCCTAGTGACCCATAACATAATTAGACAAGCAACAACCACTAAAATCCTATTAATAATAAGGGAGATCCATCAAAATTAAAGAAAAGACAAAAAGAGAGTATATGCGTGAAAAAAATGATATAAAAGACTAAAGGAGACTTTCTAAGGTTAATTATAGCTTAATAATAAGGGGGATCTACTGTAGAAATGGAGGGGCTAATCCTGACATTATACTATGTGAAATTCCCATCCAAAAATAACCAATATTGACTGAGAAATCACCCAAAAACTTAAAAAAGAGCGTGAGATGTGGGGTAACTACATGCAGTCCTTGGCAGGCGCTTGCACGGGTAAATCCTTGACTAAATTTAGGCGAATTTAAGCGTGGTGATGAAATAAGGAGCCAAGAGTGAGGTTATTAATGAAATTAGTGCATATAAACAAGGTCAATGCACTATTAATTAAGCTAGGACACTAAATAAGCGCCTTTCGCCTATTTTAGTGTGTTTCCCCACAGTGGGCGTAGAATGTGGGGTAATTATAGTGTGAAAAAGCTAACTTTGCTAAAAATGAAGCTATTCACATGGTGTAGACAATCCTATAGTACTAGCTATAGGCCTTGACCAAGGGAGTTGGAGAAAAACCAGAGAGAAAATCCCCTGTCCCTTTAGAAAAATAGAGTGAGATTTACTTGCTAAAGTAAGTTGGTTCATGTTTTGCTAAAGCTCCTATTTAACACACTTGACTGCTTGATGAGCCAAGAAAGTAGTCCCCAGATAGACTACCAGACCAAAGAACTGAAATGTAGAACAAAGTCCACACCAGAGACAGCAAAGATACTTGATGTAGGCTGCAAATCCACACCAGAGACAGCAATAATACTTGCTATAGCTTGCAAGACTATAACAGAGAAAACAGTTGCCAAAGTTAAGTTAAATGAAGAGCTCACTTGCAACAAACACAGCAAATTGTGGCCAGAAAACAGTGAAAACTGAGTGAGGAACAATGAGATCACCTTCGGATGGTTGTATGATGATTAAGGTTTCCCCAAACTGTCTTATTCACTATGTACACACAGACCACTAACTAAGAGCCCATGCACACCCACCAATCTGGCACCTGTACCTGCCAGATTGCATAAAAAACCCTCCTGGAGCGCTCCCCAACCTCCTAAAACAGAGGCGGGCGGGCCGCCCGACGTCGGAGATGCCGCCTGAAGCGGCCCGGCCTCCCTGAAGCCAGAAAACCAATAAAAACCACTAATCTACTTAGAAAAATTAGCTACAACTACTAAAACCTTTAAAACACGGAATTTCACTATAACAACATTGAGACATGAAATATAGAGAAAAATTAGCTCTATCAAATGGTACTAAGCACTTAACCCTAAGACTTAAGGTTAGCCCTTAAAACACAAAAAACAAAATTAAACAGCAATCTTTTATAAATGAAAAATGAGGAAATGACCCCTTAAAACTCAGAATATGAAAAATGTCTGCAACACATAAAATATAGAGAAAAACCAGGGCTATCCAATGATAGTACCCACATACCCGCAGACCCAATATCCACGGAATAAAACCAGAAAAATACCAAATTCCTTAACAGATGTCAATTAAGACATGCACAAACAGCGCCAAATCACACAACAAAGGCCCCTGCCAATGTTGGAAGACCACATCCTCCCTCCAATTGAGAATGTCCACATTCTTTCTTCATCCAACCACCATGTTTAACCTCCTTTCCAAATCTGCCTCTGAAATGGGCCCCTGCCAATACTGCATCAACAATAATTTAATCTGCACCATAACACCACCTGTTCATCCATACAGAACGTCCTGCAATGTCTGCCACTCCAGAAAGAAGACCTGCCACAGACCTGGTCCACTTTTTTCTACAACAGATTCACCTACGCCTCAACCTGGTCCTTCTTCTGCCAGCACCAAAAGATCTAGGCCATCCATCCTGATACCCATATTAATCAAAAATCTCCACTCTTCCCAGAAAAGTGCCACAACCCATAAAACAACTAGTTCCCCCATCCCTGGTCCATCTGATGGTAAAGAACATTCATTCCTTCCTTCAACTTTAAAACTGATAACTTCTCAGTTCCTTCCTCTTCTGATAGTGATGATATTAATGTAGGATCCATTGCACCACCAACACCAACGCACTTGCCCACTATCAAGGCCAAGTTCCGACTACACACATCTCAACAGAAACAACTTCTGCTTCACTACTCCCAATCCACTCCTGCTAGAGATCCACAGGACATTGAGAACAGAAGACACCTCATTCACCAGTTCAAGGCTAATTCTGAACACTTCATTTCATCTCTTGATTCCCTCTGTAATTCCACTAGTACTTGAGTTTGATTCAGAAAAGAAAAGTTGACCACACCCTCTATAGGATGTAACCACAAACAACCCTCAGTTTTAAATCTTGGGGGACCATCCTCATTTTATAGTCTTGGGGGACTCAAAAACCCTCAGTTTAAAGTCTTGGGGGACTCAAAAACCTAAATCATAAACCCAGAACCACAGATCAACCACATTAAGACACAGAGAAAAAACTAAAATTCTGGGGTAATTGTGAATAGAGCAGCCAGCCCATCAATTACCCCCAAACTTGCCATTGCTAAATTCGGAGGCTCCCCCTGTGGATACCCTCTACCCATCTTTCAAAACAGCTCCA
This sequence comes from Hemileia vastatrix, assembly GCA_030280995.1. Lineage (NCBI taxonomy): Eukaryota > Fungi > Basidiomycota > Pucciniomycetes > Pucciniales > Zaghouaniaceae > Hemileia > Hemileia vastatrix. The sequence continues at coordinate 30,989,820 of JASXTE010000003.1, read as the reverse complement.
ACAACAAAAACTTTTCCCTCAGTTTATAGTTTTGGGGGACTTACAACCCTCAGTTTAAAGTCTTGGGGGACTAACACAGTTTTCAGTTTAAAGTATTGACGGACTACTTCTTGAAAAAATCTTGAAACCAGCCAGTTTAAAGTCTTGGAGGACTAACAGAAACCAGATTTCAGTTTAAAGTCTTGATGGACTGTCTTGATACCATAGCTTTTTCAGTTTAGAGTCTTGATGGACTGATAAAATTTCCAGTTTAGAGTCATAGAGGACTGACAGAATCTTGCATGAATCTGACCCAATCAATTTCATGCAATACACACACAGCTAGACCCACGGAGCGTCCACCTTCACTTCATCTTCTACTCATCACTGAAAAAATCTTCTCTTATCCTTTTCTTCACCTTTCACACCACAAATCATGTATGGATCCCCTGCTGTTGACTCCTCTACTCTTCCTTACTTCACTGCTCCAAGGGACTATGCCTGCAAACAGTGCATCCACATGTGCAGACCTTGCACATTCACTCTTCCAAATCCAGAAGCCAAATTCTACAAAAGGGCTTGTGACTCTTGCTATTCCAAAAAAAAGAAATGTGACAGAGATGCCCACTATCCTATTCCTCCGCCTTCTCCTTCTCACAAGTACATCTCCAGATCCCCTACCAGGTCTCCAGAACTTGGTCCATCCTCTTCCTCTCTATCTTCAGCTCCTTCCAGAAGATCCAGAAGCTCAGCTTCATGCACTCTTCCAAAAAGACCAGCCTTAGCTTCTCAAGAAACTGCTTTTATCACTGCTAAATTAGCTCCAAAAGCTTCAAAATCAACCCCTAGGCTTCTAGACCGCGTCCAGGCGGCCCGCCCGCCTCACCAAACTGTGAAAATCAGGGCCAAAACCTCCAAAAACGGCCATAAAATAGCCAAATTCATTCAGACAACAATAACAACTCAACCCAACTACCTCCTACTGCTCCCAGAGCAATGCAATCCACCCTTCCAAAATCCAAAAACACCAAAATTTCCCAGATTTCTAAGAGAACTGCCAGAGAACCCCAAGAAGAAACCAGAACACCACACACTGCTCCACAACAACAACTTCGTCCCCAACTAAGACAAAGAAACTACACCTCTCCTCTGTCATCCAACTACTCTTCTGACAGTTCCATCTCTTCAAATTCTCCATCCAGAAGAGAGCAGTCTGCTTCGAAACCCCCCTCTCCTGCTCCATCCTTTAACAACCCTGGTACTCCATCACCAGCACCTCCTCCAGCTGAATCCAACAGAAATAACAACCACAACAACAACAAAAATCTCACTGCTCCAACTAGGCCCCAGGAACATCAGCATCCCAGTTCACCTTCTCAGGATCCTTCAGAGGAAGACCATGAGAATCCATATCTTTCCCTAGTTGATCCACCCACTATGACCATAACAAAATTGTCAGAGATCCAAATCCCAGCTGCTTACAGATTTGATGAGCTTCCAATCTGTAAGTACCAAATTAATTATTCCATTTCTTCAACAAAAAATAAATACTGATCCAATTCTTCTTGTCTAGTTGGCACCCCTCCTCCTGAATCTATTATTGGAGCTGGCCAAACTCTTGAAACTTCTTTGACCCTGGATTATGGAGACATGAAGAAACACCTAAGCACCATGTGTTCCAATATGCTAAAAGCCTTTGCCCTCCATGGACCCTTGAATGACTTTGAAAAATCCCTGAGAAAGCGCCTACTGGACAACAACTGGAAAATGTCTAGGATCATTAAACACACCCTCCAGCACTCCATTCCTGCCTCTTCTTCTTCCTCCTCTGAACTTCCCTCTAATCCAATCCCTGATCATTACAATCCCTATAATCTCTCCAGCAGGATGCACTTCAAAGAACACAGTGCTTCCCACAATCCCAACAAAAAACAAGAACGTCATCACAATCAGGACCAGCCTCCAGAAGCTTCATCATCCAGACAATGAGCTCCTGCAAAAAGATTAGAAACATAATAATAATATAAAACAATTAATAAAGATAATTTCAGAAATTTCTTTTTTTTTTTTTTTTTTTTTTTGTATCTACTAATATACTAAAATTAAAAATTAATAACTAAAATGAAATGAAATAAAATAAATGAAATAAAATAAAATATAAAAAAATAATACAAATGGTATCCCCCAGCCAATTGATGAGCTGATCCCCTAATACCTTACCCACATCCAAGTGCACCTTAATGTGGATACACAATTAAATCTTTTAAATGATTAACAGAAAACAAAATTCAAAAATTTAGAAATTCAGAAGATAATAAAAAATAATGAAACACAGAAACACATAAAATAAATAATAAATAAATAAAATAAAATAGCATTGCCCGGCCAATTGATGAGCCTTTCCCCACCAATGCTTGCCAACATCCAGGTGACCCTGATGTGGTAACACCCTATATTTTTGACTTTATAATTTTAAACAACCCCCATAAAAAAAATTAAAAGAAAAAAAGAGAAAAAAAAATAATCTAAAACTGCTATCTAGCAAAAAAAACATAACTGCAAAATCAAAGAAAGTCCAGCTCCATAAAATGTCCAATAAGGGAAAGTCCGGTCCATAGAAATGATCACTGGGTGGGCTCCCTCCAATAAGTAAAAATGACGGGAGAACACCACTGATCCACCACCAATCTGAAAGAACCAAAGATAAAGAAGCCAGTCCCAAACCAGTTTAAAGTCATAGCGGACTTGAAACCTGAATAATAAACAACAGAACTAGAATTCAACTAGGAAAAACAAAAGACTTGAGACAGACATTCTGGGGTAACTGTTCTACAGAGCAGCCAGCTCATCAGTTACCCCCACACTTGCCAAAATAAAATCTAGAAGCCCCCCCTGGGTACCTTCTAACAAAAACACAACGTCCAACACAAAAAAAACAAAACCAATAAGAGTGAAGAGTCCAGCACTTGAAAAACAAAGTAATTAGCAGTTTAAAGTCATAGAGGACTACAACCTGTGAAAAGAAACCATTACTAGGGCTCAACCAAATTAAGAGAAAGGGATAGAAACAGACAATCTGGGGTAACTGTTGATAGAGCAGCCAGCCCATCAGTCACCCCTACACTTTCCAAGATCAAATCTAGAAGCCCCGCCCATGGGTACCCTCTAACAAAAGTTTCCAACAAACAGATGCATAGCATCACCACAAAAAAAAACCAAAATTAAAGAATGGTCCGTAGTTTATCCTCATTGCGGAGTCAATCTTCTTCATGCCTAGTGCCTCTGGGATAAAACCTCTTCACTTGGTCTGCAGCCACCCTCTTTTTCAAGACTGCACCATCCAACTCTTCCAAAACATAAGAACCTCCAGACGCCTGAGATCTGACTCTGTAAGGTCCATTCCATCTGTCAGCAAACATTTTGCCCCACTGACTCTCCAAACTTCTATTATACACCAAAACCAAACAACCAGGTTTTAAGGGATTCCTGAGTCTATGAGCCAACTTCTTGTCCCAGTACCTGACTGATTGATTCCTAATCTTCATCATTCTAGAGTATGCCTTCTCTTGACATTCCTCTCTAAATTCCAGCTGTTGCATCCTGGCACAGAGCAAATCTTCTGTTGAGTGCACGTCATCCCAATCAATTCCAAGATAAGAGACAGCTTCCAAGTCCACTGGTAGAACAGCTTTCTGACCAAACATTAACTCATAAGGAGAATAGCCAGTTGTCCTCTTCACAGTGACCCTATCAGCAAATAACACCAAGGGTAAATAATGCCTCCACTTTTCAGCACTATCTCCACACATCTTCACCAAAGCATTCTTGATAACTTGATGGCCTCTTTCAACCATGCCTTCAGCTTCAGGATAATACGTTGTAGCCACTCTAACCCTAGAACCAACACTAGCCACAGCTTCTTTAAATTCGGCACCAAACTCTGGCCCACCAACAACAGTCACCAACTTCATCAACCCATACCTATAAATCCACTCCTTCTTCAAAAACTCTGCCACATTCTTGGCAGTCAAATTAACCAGAGGCACTGCCTCAACCCAACCAGACAAATCATCCCTAGCAACAATCAAGTATTTATACCTGCCCTCTTTAATATGGACAGCATCCAGACTGACCCTTCCAAAAACAGTTGATTCACCAGTAGCACGGCCCATCTCTTTAGGTTTCAAGTGACTTCTTCTTTGACATTCTTAACAAGATTGAACCCAGCCCTGCACAGTCAACTTCATACCCGGCCACCAAAATCTGTCTGCTACTCTTCTATAAGTCTCCCCAAAGCCCCTATGACCAAGGTCTTCATGCAAAGACTTCAAAACCAATTCTTGACCCTTCTTCTGAGTCACCACCACTTGAGGATTAGGATGTCTCCTTCTCATCAAGCGCCTTCCTGACACATAAAATCCAGGACTCTTCTTCTTGATTGCCAACCAAGTATCATCATCACAACTATCTGGCCTCTCCAAGGTCAACAGATATTCCACCAGAATAAAATAAAACCCAGATTGACCCCAGATCTCATCTTCAAAATCCAACAAAACAACATCCAAGGGTACAACTCTGTCATCAAAATCACCAGTGTGAACATGAGACGATTGAGCAGCCCAGCCAGGACACCAATCCTTAAATTTTGGCATGTCCTTCTCTTTCCACTGAACCTTGTGAGAATCCAGTTCACTAAAAAAAACACCCTTTTCCAATTTTGAGCTGTCCCAAACAACAACTCCATCTTCATCAACAAAAACATCTTGATCACCAGAATCAAGATCAGATCCAGCCAGTTTAACCTCTTGGGGGAGGTCAGAACAATCATCCAGTTTAGCCTCATGGGGGAGGAAAGAAAAATCCTCAGCACCCTTTGTGCTGGCCCTAATCACTGGAACATCTTCGTCAAACTCTTCAGAATCAGAATCCTCATCTGTAGGTGGCCTCCTTGATAATCCATCAGGCATAGTAAAAGTTTTACCTGGTTTGTGTACCTGGTCAAAAGAAAAATGTTTAATAAATGCCACCCACCTAGTCATTGGAGCATTTGGAAGACTAGGTGTATTGATCATCTGAACCAAAGATTTTGCATCCACTTGCAGCTCAAAATGCTGCCCCCACAAAACCATCTGTAGCTTCTTTAAAATTTTAGCTACGCCACACAATTCCAACTTAGGTTGAGAATACCTAGATTCCACCTCATTAAACACCAAAGACTCATACCTTACTGGCCTGACCCTCCCAGTCTTATCCTCCTGAGACAAAACAGCACCAGCAGCAATATAACTTGAGTCCACTGCCAGATAAATTTTTCCAGCACCAACACCATAATCCAACTTGTGAAGAACAATATCTTCACCAACAACCTTTTTCAGCTTCTGAAAAGCCTCTTCACACTCTTCCGTCCATTCCCAATCTGCATCTTTTCTGGTCAACCTTCTTAAAGGTGAAGCCAACAAAGAAAAATCCTTAATTAAAATCCTGACATATACACATACACCCAAAAATCCTCTGACTTCAGTAGTGAGTTATTGCATATTCCCACACAAACCTCCTTATTCCAGGGTTCTCCGATAACACCTCATTACCATAATCAGTGGATGGTCCTTTAATTCCACCATCATCAATAAAAATACCAGCATAAGTAGGAACCTCATCCTGCAAAATCCAAGCCATCTGTGCTTGATAAACTGCCACTGAATTAGTTGCTCCTTGAGGCAACCTAGTGAGCTGAAATCTTCCCAAAGGAGTCTCAAAAGTTGTGAGAGGCCTTGAATCCGTATGGAGTTCCCTCTCATCATAACCACCCATAATATCACCCAAACCATAACACACTCTTCCAGCAAAAGCTTCAACAAAATCCTCTGCACTTGGCGGCATACCAGCGTCCTTGATAGTGACTCTATTCAAGGCTCTAAGATCATGAAGCACCCTCAACTTTTCATTCTGCTTCTTTACACAGAGCACCAGACTTGAGTAACTGGATGTTGATTTTTCATATAACCCAGTCCTGACTCTTTCCCTAACAATCTCTACAAAATCCTCTCAAATAGCGGCTGGAATTGGAATAGGTTTGATTTTCCAAGGTTCATGACAAACAACAGGAATCAAGTAAGTTTCCCCATAAGAGTGCTTCAATACACCCCTTTCCTCCTCAACAAATGCCACCGCTTTTTCCCTTAGCACAATAACGTGCAACAACAACTTCTTTTCTTCCTCAGACAACCACCCATCAGGACCAAAATTAACAACTTTCAATCTTTCCATGGTCACCCTAGCCGTCTCTACAAATTCTGGAGGGTTCTTCACCAAAGGAGTACAGTACGGATCTCTTGACAAAGGAGGTCTCTTCAAAGGTGGATTCAAACCCACAGGCATAGGCTCATTTACAGGCCTAATCTTCTGCGCTACCTTCTTATACTTTGCCCCTCCACCTTCAACTTGAGGGATCTTCAGGAAATCTTCACCACCAGACCTGGAACAAAAACCAAGGGTTTCCCCATTGCTCACATGTGTGGCCAAGGTAATGTTTTTGACAGGTGTAGAAGAAACCCTAGCGGTGCACAATTGGGAGGACTTACTTTTAGACCCCAATCTCACCACTCCAAAACTTTTCCTCAATTCCACATCTTCATCCTCACTTCCAACTTCCAAATCTTCAAATCTTGATTCATATTCTGAATCACATCTTCTAAAATTGTGCAGTTTATCCTCATGCTGGAGGTCCAAAAATAGATCTTGATGATCTTCTTTCTTCAACATTTTCTGCAGTTTAACATCATGCTGGAGGCCCAAAAATAGATCTTGACAATCTTCACAAAAATATTTTGCGTCTTCTTTCTTCATTATCTTCAGATTTTTTTCTTGATTTTCATGAATTATCTTGAAATTTTTATCTTCTTTTCTTGAGTTTTCTTCTGTCCTACAAAAATAACCAGGGTTTTCCCCAATGCTCAAAGGTGTGGCCCAGGTAATGTTTTTGAAAGGTGTAGAAGAAACCCTAGCGGTGCACAATTGGGAGGACTTACTTTTAGACCCCAATCTCACCGCCCCAAACCTTTTCCTCATATCTTTAAATAAAGATATATAACCAATCTTCTTCTTTGAACTTGAATAAAAAATAATTAAGAATATTGCGAGAGAACAGAGACTTGATAAAAAACTTGATGAATACTTGCAGAGAAGAGAAACATTAAAAAAAGAAAGTTGAAAATCCACTTGGTATATCTCCAAGGGAGCTGACCTACTACAACCTGGGATTTCCTCATCTTGGGGAGAGGTTGTAGCACTAGGGTGATCAGCCCTTATTACTGTAAAAAAGACAGACTCTCAATAGAGCCTGAGCCGCACTCCAAAAATCCAGAGGCAGCACCCACTTCCTTCCTTCTCTTACAGCAGTCCATGCACTGGCACATTGAAGATAAACCAGGCCTAGTCTCCCAACCATCCTCTCCAGGGGATGACAACCTCATGTGAAGCCTCCTTTTGTCTTCACCGGTCAACTCCAAACTGATTCTCAAATCAAATTGATAACCAATTCTTGCCTGAAAATCCATCAAGAATGGCCCACCCAAAACTGCTTTTACATTACCTTTAGCAATGTAAAAATGAACCTTCCCTGAGGCTCCTCCAACATCTAACTTCACAAACTCTGAAGTTCCAACCAATTCAGTGACATGGCCACCGATCCCTCTCAAATTCCCACCAATACCAGTTTTGATGGGGAGGCCCATATGAGTTGCCTCAAACAAAGAAATCAGGTTTATCTGAGAACCTGAATCCACCAAAGCCCTTGCCTCCCTGCCATTCAGAGTGACATTGACATATCCCAGAGGAGCAGAAAAATGAGTTTCCGACCCCTCACCAAACTTTTCAGAAGAATCACAAATGTATTCTACCTCACCAGAAGAAACCCTTCTCCTGGTCAACAAATTCTTCTGCTTATCAGCCAACCCTGGACTGATAGCATACAATTCCCCATAAGATAGGGAAACCTGACCCTGGTTCATCCTTTCCAGGACAGAGTCCATAACATTAACTTGACCAGACACTACTGGCCTCTCAAAGTGAGCTCTTTGCTTCACCACCTTGGTCCTAGAAGATTCTTGAGGACCAGCACCACCAACAGATTTACCATTAACAGGAACCAAACCAGATCCCTCACCAGAACCTCTGACTCCAACAGGCTTTGGCAATGAAGCCAAAGGGACATCCTCCTCAGAGTCAGAATCCACCTCCATTGGCATTGGCTCACCATTCAGGTCCAATGCACCACAACTAGGGGGGCCCATGTCAGCCATACCCTTCTGCATCTTGTACAGCTCCTCTTTGCTGTACCTCTTCCTAGCTGCACTCAGCTTCGGATCACCCTTTGAAGCATTTGGCTTTGGTTGGGCCTGAGAACTGCTCTTAGGCCTACCCACCTTCCCTGCTTCCACATCATAAACACCAGCCAAGCATTCACCACTTGACTGTCCACCACAAGAATACAACTCCAAACCACAAAAGGAAGTAGAAAAAGAGACCTTATTGACCTCCTTCCCTTTTCCCTTGACGTCTTCATCTACCTTAACAGAAGACTTCCCCTGATCAGGAATCTCCTCAAACCTTGGCCTCCTTTGATTGAGACCAACCCTTCTCCTGACCAAATCAACAAGAGCCTGCCCCTCACTGAGCTTCACAAAAGAACCGTCAGGGAACTTAAAAACCCTGCCATCAAACTCCACTTTTCCTTCAGACACATCTCTGTTCAGTGCCCAACAATCATTGGACCTGTGCCCCCTCCTACTGCAATAAGAGCAAACCCAAGGATCACTCCTACCAGCCCTCCTTTCAAAATCTCTTGGCTGAGAAGGTGCCTTATTAACCTTCTTGGCCTCCTGGACAAAAATGTGCAGCTGTTTTGTCAGATCAGCCAACTGCTCCACCATTGGGTCCCTCTCTTGTTTGGGAACCTGCACCAAATTTTTTTCCTCCTTCTTCTCCCTAACTTCCTCTTCAGCAAAAGCCTCACTGACTTTGCTGACATACTTGGCACACCCCTCCTGATAGGTGTCCACAGCCAATAACTTCAAATGGGCCTCAACAGCCTCCTTCACCTTATCCAAGGCAGGCAACTTCTGGTCCCCATTAGAAAGAGTTTTCATCAATTCCTTTCTTGACAACTCCTTCAACACATCCATCCTGACATCTCTAGCCAGGGCAGACCAAAATTATCCTTGGCAGCATTTTCATGTGCCAGCTCCTCCACTTCCACCAAATATTCCACCACAGGATCAAACTGTAGCAGAAACCTCCTGTAACTATGTAAGTTACCAACACCACCATAATATTGCCATTCACTGACAACCTTGTTCAGATCCACCATAGTGAACCTGACACCCCATCTATCCACCATTTCCCTACACAACAATTTCCAATCCCTCTTCTTGTAGCCAGACATGGCCACAATCTCCTTCTCCACTGACCTATCACCAATGAAGAAGATAATCTGCTTCACCATGTCCAGGTAGGAAGCACCATCCACTCCAGCAGCAGTTTCATATTTCTCTAGAAACCACTTGACATCTTCCCCATTAAACTTGGTACCATCCCAAGTTTTAATTCTCACACACTCCCTAACCATCACAGAAGGAGGACCGTCCCCCCCACTGACAGTCACCGCAGGAATAGCAGAACCAGAAGCCATTCCTCCAGTCCAAAACACCAAAAAGAGCCAACCAAAGCAAACAGAGATTTCAAAGAACTAGCAAGCTCTACCCCACGTTGGGCGCCAAAAATGTAGACAATCCTATAGTACTAGCTATAGGCCTTGACCAAGGGAGTTGGAGAAAAACCAGAGAGAAAATCCCCTGTCCCTTTAGAAAAATAGAGTGAGATTTACTTGCTAAAGTAAGTTGGTTCCTGTTTTGCTAAAGCTCCTATTTAACACACTTGACTGCTTGATGAGCCAAGAAAGTAGTCCCCAGATAGACTACCAGACCAAAGAACTGAAATGTAGAACAAAGTCCACACCAGAGACAGCAAAGATACTTGATGTAGGCTGCAAATCCACACCAGACACAGCAATAATACTTTCTATAGCTTGCAAGACTATAACAGAGAAACCAGTTGCCAAAGTTAAGTTAAATGAAGAACTCACTTGCAACAAACACAGCCAATTGTGGCCAGAAAACAGTGAAAACTGAGTGAGGAACAATGAGATCACCTCCGGATGGTTGTATGATGATTAAGGTTTCCCCAAACTGTCTTATTCACTATGTACACACAGACCACTAACTAAGAGCCCATGCGCACCCACCAATCTGGCGCCTGTACCTGCCAGATTGCATAAAAAACCCTCCTGGAGCGCTCCCCAACCTCCTAAAACAGAGGCGGGCGGGCCGCCCGATGTCGGAGATGCCGCCTGAAGCGGCCCGGCCTCCCTGAAGCCAGAAAACCAATAAAAACCACTAATCTACTTAGAAAAATTAGCTACAACTACTAAAACCTTTAAAACACGGAATTTCACTATAACAACATTGTGACATGAAATATAGAGAAAAATTAGCTCTATCAAATGGTACTAAGCACTTAACCCTAAGACTTAAGGTTAGCCCGTAAAACACGAAAAACAAAATTAAACAGCAATCTTTTATAAATGAAAAATGAGGAAATGATCCCTTAAAACTCAGAATATGAAAAATGTCTTCAAGACATAAAATATAGAGAAAAACCAGGGCTATCCAATGATAGTACCCACATACCCGCAGACCCAATATCCACGGAATAAAACCAGAAAAATACCAAATTCCTTAACAGATGTCAATTAAGACATGCACAAACAGCGCCAAATCACACAACAAAGGCCCCTGCCAATGTTGGAAGACCACAACTGGAAAAAAGCAGGCAGTATGTGGCCAGTACACAGAAGCCATTTCTGGCATAAAAAACACCAAATTTTAAAAGTGTTATTTTTATGCATTTAAATAGCCAAATCAATAGTCCTCAATGAGCCCAATTGATCTGTCAAAGCACATTTTTGATATTTTCAATTTTGAAGCACATATAGTCAACTTTTAAGTGAAATAAAGCGCATTTCTTGTTTTTTGCGTAAAACAATGAATATAACAGCTTTAAGTGTACTTAAAAGTTATGTAGCCTTATAATTAAGGTTCTTAAGATTACCCTAACATATTCCAACTTAATATTAAGTACATAAGACCTATAAAAGGTGGATATATGCGTGTATATAAGGTGTTATAATGGCATTTTTTGTGTATTTATCATAATTTTACTTATGTATACTATTTGTGTACTCTTATTTATTGTTCCCATGTATAGTTCATGTGTTTAACATAACTTATAAGCACTTTTTACTCAGTCCTGGTTACATACAGGCTGACAGGGATATTGATCCATTTTAGGCCAATTTTTCTGGCTACTGGGATGGTCCATCTTTTGATTTGAATTTTTTAACATTAATAATTCATGAAGTTTAGCCAGGTGTTTAGAAATTTCATTATTTACAAAAACAGCTGGTTCATGACCATTAAAATATTTTTTGCTAGTAGCAAAAACTTTTACAGACTCATTGTCAGTTTGTTTAATGGTTGAAATATGGGGAAGAAAAGAGCTGCTTTTTTCAGGCCCCTTTCCTTGTTTTTTATGCAACTTATGGGTAGCATATTCATGTACACCATAATGATTGACAGCAAAGGCTGAAAATTTTTCCTGTAGGTCAGACAAAGAATCTCTTATCCTTGGAACTTCAGACATCTGATCATTTATTTTTGCAAGGGATAAAACATTTCTTTCCTCAAAAACTGTGTATTTGGCACTCAGAGCTTGGAAATCATTTTTCAGCTTTTTCAACTTATTGTTTAGAGACTTAATATTACTTTTCAATGAATAATTCTCTTCAATAAGGGGTTTTAACTCACTCAAAGTTCTATGAAGATGAATATTTTGCTCTGAGATAGCTCTATGATCACTTCTTATTTGTTTTTGTTGGCTAACAACAATATTCAAAGTTTCTTTGATTTTAAAATAGGCTGTATCTTGCACAGAAGAGCTTACTTTACAATGTAAGTGCAAATTATTCTTTCGATCACTCTCATGTACTAATAAATATCTCAAATTTTTGTCTTTTACAACATTAAAATCAAGTGTATCTTTCAATATATCCTCAGAAGTTTTCTCAAGCAAGGTATAGACTTCAGGGGAAACAGAATCATTTTTAATTGCAAGAGAAGGATTAATTAAAGAAGTAGAAGTTAAATGTAAAGGTTCATCAAATGATAAGTTACTAATTACATCATTAGGGCTACTCATTAAAGGAAGTTGTCTCTTTATGGGTTTAACTGTTCTTTCACCATTATCCACAATATTACCTGTGGGAGAAGATTTGTTATTATACATACCAACATGTTTATCAAACAAATTACTTACCATCGCAAGGAAGGAAATTTCTCCTGTGCCTTCTTTCTTCTGCCTCCCTGATAAGGATGGTCCTGAGGAGATTGATGGTAGATTTGTGTCCTGGATGGGCCAGGGTGTTGAGCTGCTGGCTGCTGAACATTCTGTTGGTAATGGTTCATCAGGTAATCCCATTTCCACTGTTCCACTTGTAGAGTGTTTTGATTTTGAGTGAAAGAGCTGGGTGCCTGATGAGGCTGAGGCTGAGGCTGAGAAGCTGGGAAAGGAGGATGTTGAACCTGCTTGTGATGTAAGAGCTCCTGCATCTGTTGCCAGAGTGTGTCTACCCTTGCCTTGTACTTCATGCTTTCTGCTTTAAGTTCTTTTAAATGGCTGGAATGATTGTTTATTTGTTGCCTCAGAGTGATCTTTTTTATTTTTATACCCTTTAGAGGATTTTCCTGATTGATCTGAGGCTTTACTTCTTTCAGTGTAGTTTGCTGAGGGGGGTTTGCCACTTCTCCTGCCACTTCTATGTCCTGAAGGGAATGAAGATTTTTTGTTAGCTGAAGAATTATTGTAAGTTAATTTTGAAGAACTTACAGATTTATTATCAACATTCACATCAATTTCATCTACATGAAGATTATCCATGCTGTTTGCCAAACTACTGGACATGAAACTGTGAATAAAAAATCAAATGGTTTTTAATGATTTAAATTTATATTTTCAATCAACAAATAATCAAATTATATCTTAAAGAAAAAATTTAAATTTTATTCAAAAAATTAATTAATTAACAATAAACATGTAATACAAAAAATATGTAATTACAAATGATATTATTAAGAAAATAACAATAATTATTAAGGGACCAACCCTAAAGATTTAATAAGTCAACCAGAAAATAATTTATACCAAAAAATATATTGGTAATATTGGGACTAAGCACTGAGTACTATTATGGTCAACCAATAAATCAAAAAAAAATTTATTAAAAATTAAGTTAATAATTTATTAAAAATTCTAATGATCTTCTAGGACTAAGAGTATAACTCTATTATGGTCAACTAGGAAAAATTAAAAAAATAATGATCACTTACACTCAGTGATTCAGCAATTAAGCCAAAAACACTGTTATTGCAATTAAAATTTAATAATATATTTGAGAGGTGCAAAGGCTTACTTACTATAGTGATCAAGAAATCACTTTAAAATATATGAAATTTAATCTTAATATAAACCAAAAATGTTGAACCCAAGTTCAAAACACGGTCGCGGCAAAAATTACCTGTTTTCCGCTAGGTGGTCTGTGCATTATGATGTTTGTCAAAAAAGGTTGTTGTCATTTGGAAAGGCCCCCAATTGTCAGCAGGTCGTCTAGAAGAAGAAGAAGGAGAAGAAAATAAAGCTAGAGAAAGGGGAATAAAAGAAAAAAAGAAATGAAGATAATAAAAAAAAATTAAGTCAATAAATTGAGAGAAGATACAATGACAATTTATGAGAAATAACACAAAGTTGAAATTTAATTTGAGTGATAAAATTTTGAGTCAAGTAAGCAATGTCTTCTCTGTGCAGCAAACAAATTTTATTATTAATAAACTTAAAGCAACCTTAGTTTAATTATTGAGTATTGATATTAGAATTGTAATGCTAATAAAAATAAAAACAATGTATTGTAAGTTTGTAAAATGTATATAATGTAAGTGATAGTCAACAAAGAGGAATTACAAGATCCTTTTATAGCAAAGGATACTTCTGAGGCGCTTCCAATGTATATACAAAAGTAATAGTATGTGAAACAAAAAGATCAAAGGATTTTAATTAAAACATACACTTGGAGGAAAAAAAATGTAACAACAAATTAAACCTGTGAATAAGTTAATAACTTTCCCATCTTAAAGCTCCAAACAAGTAATTAATATAATGAATAACTAAATAAGTATGAGAACATGAGAACTGTGAGAAAAAATATCCTAAACAAGTATTATAATAAGATGTAAAGGTTTTTATTAAGACAACTAGAATTATTTTCACACCAAAATTTTATGTAATCAATTTAATTCAGTTATAAAGAGAAATTAATTAATTGTTTTAACTACTTTCAGTAATAAATTTAATTGTAACTTATTTAAAGTGAGAATTTAATATTAACATATTAAGTATGTGTTTTAAGTTATTTAGTAATTCTACTGACACAGTTAAGGGTCAAAAAAGCGCCCAATATTTATGGATAATATTATATGATGAGTTGGATTTAGTATCTAAATTATATTAACTTGTTTGTAATTCCATTATAAGTTGACTATAATTAAGCTTATAATATCATAATTAATTTAATTAATTTTTTAGAAATATTAAATACATAGAAATGCGCCATGTTTTTATAGAATATAATATTTGTTTATGTAATAAAACTTATTTAATAATAAAATTAAATATAGTAATTATTTTATTTATTCATAAAATATTTATAATTTTATTATTTAATAAAATAATTTATTGTAACTACATAATGTCATGCCCTTACATGATTTCAGTAATTTATTATATAATTTACTGGGCTCCTGAGATAGCCTGGCTGACACCCCCTCTCTACTCCCCCCTGATCCTATATATACTTACTAAAATAGCTTTTCCAGCATGGTTTTTTTTCACCAATTCAATCTTTTTTTTTTCAAGAAAAAGAAATCACAAGTACTATCCCTTCCTGCCTCCTTACTAACCAAACAGTTAACATACTATCACCACCTCCAAATATATTTATTATAGCTTCACACTTACAAGGTGACACTACCATTGCCCCATTATCTATCTATATATCTTTATATGTAGCAGTGGTTAGAACTGACTAACATCATTGACATATAAAAAGATTCTTTACAACCATAGAGTATCAATTTTGCAAAAAAGAACAATTAAAAAACAGAAGAAAAAAAAAACGACACGAGAAACCAATATCTTAGTTTTTTTTGAATATATATATATTTTCAAATAGTTGGAAACAACACACAGTTACCATAAAGAAAAAAAAAATACAAGCTAATTTCATTCTACTTCACTTTCTGGTAACATTTTTAATATAGTATAATTTATTTTAGCTTAGTTTAGATATTGAGAAAATGAAGTACACAAAAGAAACTTCACCAAAATAAGTCTTTGAACAAAAGGATAATATGATAATCCTACACTGAGATAAACCGAGGAATTTTTGAACCTTGAATAAACAAGTTGATTTTATGGTCAACAAATGTCCAAAACAAAACACAAGACTTGATCAAACGACATCAATTTCTTTTAGGCAACTAAAATATAATCAAGAGGAACAGCCAAGGAGAGCGTTAGCGAGTGACGAAACCATGCCGGAAACGTGCCGCTTCAAACAATCAATTCATTACAGCTCTAACCCCGGGTAGAGATGCAAAAGGTGATTGACTATTTCTCTTGGAATTAGAGGAGAAAAAAACGTATTCAACACAGTGACATAGTGGTCCAACAATATTTTAATCGAAGAACGATAGTAGTTAGCAAACGTCAATTAGAAGTGCTTGATTAATTTCTTGAGTATCGTGGTGAATCATCAATAAGGATAAGAAATTTCCGTAGATAATTCTGGTTTATCAAATTATTCTTCATCCTAAATTATTACACATATTCAATAAGGAGTTAATGCATGGATTGGCAGTTCCTTAGAATTGACTTTTTTGACTTTTTTTTCAGCTGATTTCATGACAAAGCTATTAGAGTGATATATAAAGAGCATCGGTAGAGGGAAAATCTTGAGAAGAAAAAATATTGTTAGACTTGACTTTAAGGTGTGAAAATGAACAGATCATTTTTTGGAACAGATCAAAACAACTATATTGAGAACGGAATCAGGGATTAATCGAATGATAAAAATGACAGTTAATCGAGTAACTTGATTACATATATCGCGGACGCTCATGGAGTGAATTCATCCCTCCAAACGTATGAGGAACAAGACCATTAGATGTTTGAGACCCAGCCCATGGATTAGGGAAGGCGGAAGTAGGACGGTTAGGATGGCCCGAATGTAATTGATGGTTGGCGGTCGCAGCAACGGCAGCAACAGTAGCTGCATTGTTCATATATGGGACAGCAGCTTGGGTATTCAACATGGTGGTCATAGCGTTAGAAAGATGACCGGCATGACCAGACATGTGAGGGGGAGTCAAAAAATATGCGCCCGGAAGCATAGCTGCATGATATGCAGATGGCCGGATGGGATCCATTCCCTCACGTTGAATTTTACTCTGAATGCGCTTGCCATAAGGAGTATTACGAATCATCGCTTTATGAGATAATAAACAAAATATCAGACCTTATTTCGATGGCCAACCCTCAATAGGCTCAGCAAAATAAAAAAATGACTAACGCAAAATGGGACGTATATTATCGACTAGTTGCGCACGCTGCGCAGGATCGGAATAATCCAACGCTGTTTGAACTACATAGTTGGCACTGAGGATAGCATTGATAAATAAGAGAAGATGCTTCAGTATTTTTTTCAAGATAAAAAATCCTGGCAACATACAAACTATCCCTGAGGAGCCGTTCCAAGCGCTGTCTACCAGATAATTCTTCCACTAAGGCTCTTCGCCCAACCGGGTCAGATACGCGGATACACTGTTACAATGTATATTTTAGTAGTTAGTCTGACTTGCAACTGATAAATTATGATTCTTGTGCACTCACTTTTTCAACTACGTTACTGCTAAATTTTTGCATAGATAATGCACACACATTGCCCAAAAACTGTCTTACAATAGCTTCGATAAATCGACTATCATTGAGATCCAGGACATATTGAACAACATAGTTACCCTATCAAAATGGTTGTCAGTATGACATGAAGCAACGTAAGATGATTGATGAAATACAAACAAAAGGATCCTGAACCAATGTGAGAGAATTATAGGTGATTTCCGTAACCAATTGAATCCTTTGAGATTCTGATGCATGGTCAATACAGCGCTGTAAAACACAACAACCGTGACGATGTGTTGCAACTTCAATGCAGTTTGTTGCCACAGCATTGTAGATGAACTGGTTATCTTCTGGAGGAAGATGATTCAAGCACTTTTGAACCACATGATTTCCATTCAAATCTTTGATCAACGTTACCACATTCAAATTTAAAGCAGCAATCAGACTCTTCACTTGACGCTGGGTAGACAAAAAGTCAATCATTTTCTGTACTGCTCGGGTTCCATGCATGTTTAGTGAAATCGAAACTAATTCTCCACTGATGGACTCGATTAAAAGATCCCGCTGATCGTCTGTACTATATTCAAGAAGTTTCTGAGATAGATAATTACCGAATGCGTCTGGGTGATTTTAAATAAAATGCAAGTAATGAAAATAAATTAGATATACCAAACCAAACCAAACCAAACAAAAAAAACAAAAAAAAAACAATGGAAGTCGCTATTTGACATATATTCCCAGACCACTCAATTCACCTGTCATAAGCTCCCCAAAATGAGGATAAATTTCATTAAAAATCATATCACGGTGATTCGGATCACCTTCCTCCAGCTTTTTCTGAAGAAATCGACAGCCATGTTGATCCTTTAAACACAAAAATAAATACCAATCAATTGAATGGCTACTATTGTAAATTAGGCGTGATAGAAAAAATTAAAAAAAAAAGATTCATACTTTGCATAATCCAAACATGTCCCCTTGCATATCTTCTAATCTCATATTTGTGAATCTATTCAACTCAGCATCACGCCTAGGTTTACCGCCATAAAGTTGACTATTTGGGGTAGCTGGCAAAGCCGGTGGACCAAAAGTTTCAGAATTATCAAATCCAAACGATAAGCCAGCTGACCCACTACCATTGCCACTAGCAGAGTTGGCGGTATATGAGTTGTAAGAGCTATCAAGAGCGCCGTTTCCATTTAAAGAGTAAGATGAATTGGCTCCAAATCTGTTATTCTCAATGATGCTAGGAATAGGAGGTATAGGAGATCTAATAGGAACGAATTCATTTCCTGTATAGCCTTTTGAAATTAAGCTGGGCATAGCACCTGGGGATGGAGAGGGCAGAAAAGACCTTTTTTCTTGACGAGGTGAGTTTGCGTGACTTAAAGACGGATTTAAGCTAGAAACATTGGCAGTCCCACCACTGGAGACGTTTGTACTGACGCTAATATTGGATGGTTGTAAAGTAAGTCCACTTCTATTAGAAATACCGTTCAAGTTGGCAACCCGAGTCAAGCGAGGAGAGGTACCGCGTTCTGATACAGGTGATGCCTTAGAATTCGTATGAAAAGAGACTGAAGGCTGAGACGAGGGTTGGTTGGAAGTATTGATGCGAGGAGCAAGGTCATCGGTAGCTGCAAATTCATCTACAGAACCAGGGGGACGAAAGGTTCCAGTTGAATCAAACGGGGACCAATCATTTGCCTTGGTCGGCATGGATGGACGAACAAAACCATTATGCCTTGGAGGAGTTTGAGCAAGTGGAGCTAAATCCAAAGCAGCAGAAGAGGCGGAAAGCTGAAGAAGAATGTTTAGGTAAGCAATGGACAAAGTGATAAACAAGTATAAAGTGGCGACGGACCATGCCGGGAAAGCTGTCTCGCCTTACAAGAATGGGGAATTTATCATCGTCGGTGTTCATTTGAAGATACTTACCACCAAAGGCAGGATCTAAAATAAATAAAATAATCCAAAATCAATGATCAATTATACACAGGCAAATGTAAGCCAGATGAAAAAACCTCACGATGTAATTCATTGTCTAGCTCATCATCAAATAGAAACGATGTCACCGACGGAGCATCATTGCCTAAGCAAGGTTTCTGCGACCCACGGGATAAAAGAGTCTTTGCAGAACCAGGACTAGGAAAAAAAGGGTAAATTAATAGTTGAACCTGCGCGATCATTAAGATACTACTTACGCTAAAGAATGATCACTTCCTAAGCTCAGTTTATCAAATCCAAATACATCGTCTTCATGTCCAGAATGGCGGCGACTGGCCGGGACGCTTTTTGAGTTATTAGCAAACTCTTTGAAACTCGCGCCAAATCCTCCAGTCCCAATATTGCCAAAATATCCAGGACGAGGATGATGTGAGTTTGGGGAGAGGCCGTTGATTTCAATTTGAATATCATCTTCGTCATCGTCGGACCGAGGTGGGGTCGTAGGCGCTGAAGTTGCAGCAACCAACAGCTCACGTTCTTCAGATTCGTGCTGAGCTTCCAAGGCTCGCATCTTGTGTATGGATCAATACAAAAGAAAACATTCAAAACACCAAAAATATAATCAAAATTGAAATTCAATTTATTCGTTCAAAGAATAAGCGAACATTGATCCAGGTGAACAATTCTTAAGCGAGGACCCAAGCGCACCTGTGCGGCAAAAGCACGTTTTTGCTCTGCTCTTTGTTTTTCGTGTTCAGCCCTTTTCTGTTCAAGACGCTAGGTAATGTGATGAAAATACACCCATTAAAAATTAAAGTTGAGTCAAGACGGCAAACACTCAGTCGGTCAAAGATGTGCTTAGGAGAAGTTATAGATTGTGTAACTGAAGGCAAGATCAAGGATAAGAGAAATGCTTACAGAGTTGAGCTCTGGAGAAGTCCCTAAACGAGTGCTCTAAATTTTTTTTGAGCATATATGGAAATAAAAAAATGTATGATTTCAGAGCACATAGCAGCGATTGATTGAGATATAACAAGGAGGTCTCTTATTTTTGCTTTACATTTCCGATTACTTCATCAACTTACCGAATCAGCCAAATCTAAGAAGTCAGTTTTGCTTTTTGTTCGACCGTGATGACCGGGGACATGGCCCATTCCTACTGAAAGACCACCTGCACCAAAAAGGTCTTGATCCTTTCCCCTTCGAGGGGGAAGCGTATCGATGGAAGCAGACATATCTTTCTCAGTGGGAATAGAGAGCTGAGAGACGGGTACAGGGGGATTTAGTTCAGCAAAAGGATGGGTTTGCAGAAGATTTTGACTCATGAGTGATACAGAGAAAAATTAGCCACAACGGGATGGTTGAGGAGTGAGTGTTGATTGATAATGATGATGATAATGTTTTGAAAGTGAGTGCTTGGGGTATGCTGATGAGTGTTGGAATGGAAAGAAGTCCAGATCAAGAGGTTGGAAAACCGCCCACAAGACCAGTAGCACCAAATTCGTGACCAGAGTTGAACCAACTCTTGGCCTCGTCACGTGCTTTCCACCACGCGTCCGCACCTCACTCGCCAGGCACATCACCACTCACATTAGCTCTCCCTGACGTCAAGTCTTGCCTATCTCCCTCTTCTTCACAGCACAGACAGCAAAACCGTTTCACTTTGCTATGTACAAAGGGAAAAGGTGAAAAGGCTGAGTTTCCGAAAAGGTCGGTAACTAAATCCTGTCAAATTAAACTCATCCAAAAGAACCCACCATCAGATAATTGGAAAACTTGTTCAAGGTCTATCTCAATCCCTTATATATTTGAATTAAATTCATCCTGGAAATAGGTGGCGTACTGGCCTGTTTCTCCAATCATTCAAACTTGTATTCAATACACCAGAACAATAAAAAACTTGGGCACCTCATAGCAGGTGCTAATCCCTATCTTTGTCTTAACTCAACTTCAGCTCAGCTGTAATTCTTCTGGAAAGACTGCGCACTGAACAATGAGCACACTATCTCGCGCAACATCAAATCAAATTGACTCATGGATTCTGACCAGAACCACCATATGCTCGTCGACGCGTCTGACGCGCCTATTGCATCTCCGCATAAAATATTGGACCCTCCTCCACCCAATCCCATCCCACTGCTGGCTGATGAATCCCCCCCTCCCTCCCCTCCCCTTGGACAAGATCGTCCTATGGATGGTATCATTGATACTGTCATGAATGACACTCAGCCCTCTCAATCCTCCCCTCCACTCTCTCCTCTCCCACCCCTCCCTCCCCCTCTCTCCTTTGACCTTAATCAAGTCAAAGTTGCCACAGCTGCTTTCCCTCAGGCCCCTCTAGATACCAAATTTCTGGCTGCAAAGAAGAGATGCTACTCCTCTCCCTCACCCAAACACCCTCTAACTAATGCTAACATGGATGAAGCCAGGATGCAACATCCCAAGCTTTTTCCTCCACCATGCAGCTCTACTCCCTCTCCCTCTCCAAGAGTAGTTCCCATCCCCCTCCCCCTGCACCACCCTCACCACTCACCAGTGGCCACATTGAATGCCTCTATCCACAACCTGGACAACCCTTTTGTGGGCTTTGGTCTCTCCACTGCTCTTCAAGTCCCACTGACTTCCTCTGTTGACACTAATTCCCCAGCAGCACAAGTTATCCACCTGGTAGGAGTGGACCAAGCAACTGATCCTCAGGCTTTGGTCTTATGCCTAAACAACCTGTTGGGTACTATTAGAGATCCTCCTAGGAAAGGCTCACAAATCACAGTACACACTGCAGCCATCTCTGATATTCATGCCATGGCATCTGCCTTATCCCCACTTGCATCTCTGTCCTCCTTCAACCAAGTGGCCTTCTCTCCTTCCCCCACCTCTCCCTCTCTGGCAAAATCCATTAACAGAAAACTTAACAACATTCTTGAACATCTCCTTCCCAAAGGCTCTGCCCCACCCCCTCACCCCTCTTCCACCAATCTTTGCCCTTCCTTCACTTAGGCTACCACTGCTGGCATTACCACCCAAGCCCAACCACAGTCTCAAAACCTTCCTAACCCACACCTAACTCTCCCATCCTTTACCATTAAACAAACTGACCCAACTACCCCCATTCTCAAAGACTTTCCCGATCCCAAACTCCTTTCTTTCATCAACAACTGCATTGCCACAAAAAAAATCTTGCTCCCTGATTCTGAATCCCCAATCAAAGTTAAAGGTGTTATCAGACATAAATCTAATGACCTCAAGATCATCACAGCATCAAAAGTGGACCTCCTTTGCCCAGTTAATTTATGGCAGGAGTGGATACCTCAAGATATGATCTATAAGCCCCCTACTTTCCCAGTAGTAGTGCACAGTATCTCAACCTATTACAATTTAAACAATAAAGCCTGTGTCATCTCACTCATCAAGGACAACCCTAAAACACTCAAATCTCTCTACCACATTTCCTGGCTCAGGTGCCCAGAGGCCAGAGCTGGGAAAAATCATTCCTCTGTTGATTTTCACTTATTTAACCAA
Organism: Hemileia vastatrix; assembly: GCA_030280995.1. Classification (NCBI taxonomy): domain Eukaryota; kingdom Fungi; phylum Basidiomycota; class Pucciniomycetes; order Pucciniales; family Zaghouaniaceae; genus Hemileia; species Hemileia vastatrix. The sequence continues at coordinate 30,967,251 of JASXTE010000003.1, read as the reverse complement.
GAAGATGCTGACTCCCTTTCATCCTCTCATTGTTGAAAGACAAGTTCAATGAAATTGAAGCAATCAACCATGAGTGTAGAACTAGTTATCAGTGCTGTGGAAAGGGTCACCTCTCAATCCACTGTTCCCTCCCTCCACATTGCTCCAACTACACAGGCCATCACAACACCAAGTTATGCAAAGCCCAGAAGCTAGTGACCTCAGTTTGCTTCAGATGTGTCAATGCCCTCTCACACAATCACCCACTTAAAAACTCAACTCTCTCTGAATCTCCCAACCCTGAGCCTCCCCTTTTTCATTTCCTCCACACCCCATCCTGCCCCCACAATAATTCTCTATGATAGGTGACACTCATTTCCTGCCCACAAGTTTTAACTACTTTACTTTCTTTCAAATTAATTGTCATTGTTCATTTCATGTTTTTTTACTCTATCTTCAATGACCCTGAAATTGACAAATATAAGGTATTAGTTTTCCAGGAACCTTTCCTCTCCCCCAATCACCATTCTCCAGCTTTGACAAAAATTTGGCATTTGATAGCTCCTTTACATTTGCCTTCTCTCCCTTCCCCATTGTCACATGCCACATGACACTCGAGGCAAAAGCTGCTCATTAAATCAATAATACAGAGGTCTAAATCCATACTCAAAGCGCAGAAAACAATTCTACATTGCAACTGCGACTTTCCTTTGTGTACTCACTATTCAACCGCGCTAGTCTAAACTTTAAATCTAAATTAGTCGATCTCTCAATAGTGTGTTTTAGTCTTTTCCTCAATAAGCGACACACAGTGCAATAGCTAATGTAATAGTCCGCTAAATGGTTTATTAAGTATCTGTGGGTTATTAAAAGGGGTAATGAGCATGGATGGGATGGTTAATGGAGGATTAAAGGGTTAAGGGATGTTAGTGAGGAGGGTCCAGGTGTAACAGGTGTATATTGGAGGTCTGTGGTGTGCGGAATAATGGATGGGTATGAGGTCAATGCGAGGAGGAGTAATGGATATAAAAGGGGTTGGATTGTGGTTCGATATTCCTTTAGAATTAAATTATAAAACATATATATAGTTAATTGTGGTAAAGCTTCAGGTTAAATCATTATTATTGTATCATTCCTTATTTTTCTCAGTAATCATTTCTAAATCTTAAATCTTTGATTATTGAGTTTCCAACCCTTTGTGAGATCTTAAGAATATTAATATTACCTTTAAATTATATTAGAATTCTTATCGAACATATCTCGAAGCAGTAGCTCTTCCTTCAAGTCATCTTTGAATCACTTCCTCAAACATTTCCTCTGTGCTTTGAAGAAGTTTCTAAACTACTCTCCTCATCTCACTTCCAGAAACACCCTCGACCTTGTGCGTAGGTTGTCCTGTGACACCCCTCTCCTATCAGATGCTGCCTTTACATCAACAAAAAGTTACCTATTCACTGTTTTATTTTGATCCCAAGCCCCTCTCTTGACCTCTCTCTTATTCAAATCAGCCTCTTCCCTACCCCTATTCTTTGAGCTAGCCTCTACGACCTGCCTTCCATTTTTACTACTACCCAATTCATCTTCCCCTCACTCTCTCCCTTCTGCAATTTTCTCATTTTCCACTTTGCTGATTCTAATTTACATAATGATTTATGGGATGATCCCTCTTAACATCATACTAATCATGCTGCTCCCACTCCCTTTCTAGATTTGTTGTTTGACCTTGACATGTCCCTTGTGTCTCAACCAGGTGTCCCTACCTTTTGTAAATCAAGGAATTTTACCTTGGTAATTGACCTGGTGTTTGCCAATGGTAAGGCATCCAAGATGATCATCAGCAGCAAAATGGATCAAGAGGGTTTTGAGTCACACCTATCAGATCATTAATCAATGATCACCCAAATTTTATTTAATTCCTTTCCCCAACTTCATTGTAAACCCTACTGTAATTGGAAAGGTTTTGATAAGTCCCCTTTACATTCTTCTCTCTCTTCCATCTCCCTTTCCCCCCACCCTCCTCTCCTGTCCCCATCTTCCATAGACATGGCTGCCTAAACTGTTGCTTCCCATTTTATTAAACTAATGGAAAGTTCTGTCCTGCAGCAGCAGCCTGGCTTGTTGTGTCACACTTGGTGGAACTGCAGTATCTTGGATTCCCTCAAGAAAGCCTGCTACCAGACCTAACAATAACATAATTCTTCCCCTTCCCCCCCCCGCCCACATCACAGCTGAGTTTCTGACAACTCAAAGAATTTTTCACACTAAAACAAAGTATTTACATAAACTACACTGGCACAATTATCTTTCATCCCTTACCCCTCAAACACTATTAAAACCAGCTAATTTTTCTCCACACATCTCTGATTCATGCTCCAACCCCCCATTGTCCTCTCTGGATAGCTTGCCTGTGACTGATAACCTACTAAAAGCCCTGATGTTGCTTTCAGGAACCTTAGTGGCAGCAATCCCATGCAATCCCTCTGACACCTCCAGTCCCCCACCCTCACACCTTGCTCCTTCCCCCTTTCTCCATTGCAGAAGTGATAAATGCCCTTCTTAAAACAAATAAAAACAGGGCTCCAGGCACAGATGGCATCCCCAACTCCCTCCTTCACTGCAACCCTGAAGCCATGGCAAAATTCTCTTTCAAATTTTTCAAGCTTGTCTCAAATATGGCCACTACCCTTCCTCATGGAAGGTAGCCAAAACTGTCAGTGTGTGCTAGTATCTAAGTATGATTTAATAGTAAATATTAATGGTCCTACTAATTATTGTTAAATGACTTAGTGATTAAACCTCAGGGGAAGACTAATAAAATAGTTATTCTCAATATAAACTCACAATACTTGTATTTCATGCGTGCTAGTGGTGGAAAATAGATAAATAAAATATATTTATAGCTTATATAAAGACAATATCAATTTATAAATGCTTTATAATATATTTATATATGATAATAATTGTTTTATAGTGTTTGTTCAATGTTTAGTAAGTAAGTGATGTCTAATAACACGTCAAATCCTCCCTTAATTGTACCAAAATCAACTGGAGTGCACAGACATTCAATCCAGATGATGTCACTGCTATCCCTGGAAATTAAAGCACTGTGAGGACCCACCACCTCCCCATGGCTTCCACTTCAAGCAGATTCAACACCCACACCTCCAGTAAGGACCCTCCATCACAATTAATGATACCACAGACCCATACCATAAATAGAATAAACAGATAAAAGCCAATACCATATAGAAACAGGTAAAATAACTCATCCAAAGAGTATATAATGAAGCCCAAAGCATATAAAGGAACCAAATTAACTGTCCAAGCATCCATATTAATCCAGTAATGATATCCCAACCCATAAATTTGTGAAAATCCATCAAAGAATGCAGATTGAGTTGTCAAACCTGGATATATGTGCCTGAAAAAGGTGTATATGCTTGTGTAGGTGTTGTGAGTCCACTGAATACATCCATATGACCTAAAATAAGCAGAAAAATAAAGGTTATAGGCTATTAAGAGGTTAAAACCCACTTATAGACCTAAATATACATAATATAACTACATATTTCACAGAATATGAAGTTTATGTATACATATAAGCTTATGTATGTCTATAATTACTTAATATAACTTAAGATAAGTATATTATGACTCTATTAAAATCTTAATAAGTACTATTAGGCTATGGATAAGCTATTTAAACTATTATAAGTCATATAATAGAGTAATAATTATATATACATGTATTATAACCATATATATAAGTATTTTAACCTTATTTTTAAGTTATAATCTTAATTTAATTAAGGTTATCTTATTTTAAATATAAGAATTACTCAGTCCTGGGGATACCTAGGCTGACACTCCTTCACCCAAAAAAACAATAAATTTTTTTTAAGACATTTTAATTAATAAGTAAGGAGTGAATAGAAAAATAATTTTAAAATCTTCTATGATACATATACTGAATTAAACAGTATTATTTGGATTTAAATTTTTTCAAGAGATTTTTAATACCAGAGATTTCATTTTCTGGGATCCACTGGTCATTTTCACTTGATTTATTTTTAAAACTTAATAGATACTCAACTCCCTTTTCTTTTGTAAGGTGTCTCTTTTCAAGTATCTTTTCAATTTCTGCCTTTTCAACTATTTCTTCAGGTTTCTGTTTATGCCTTCCTGATCTTCTTGGAGATAGAGCAGTGTCATTAGAATGGTATAATTTTATAAGAGAAATATGAAATACTGGATGTTTTCTATCATATGGTACATATAGAATAACTTTAACAGCATTGTTACCAACCATCTTTTTTAATACAAATGGTCCAATGAATGGATCCTTCAATTTAATATAACAATTTTAATTGAAAAGTAGTGTAGAAATAAGGACTTCATCACCCTCTTTGAACATTTGCTCTTTATGGGCTTTATCCCATCATTTCTTCTTATACTCAAATGCCTTCTTTATAAATTCTTGAGCATGCTTTCTGCATTATTCTTGCATCTGAAGAAAAGACTTTGTACCTGTATGGATATCAAATCTAGGTAATTTATTAAGAGTTTTAGCAGGGGTATTAGGTACATAACCCAACCATAAATCAAATGGCTTTTTGCCAGTGACACAATGTACTGTACTATTGTATGCAAATTCTAAACCTGGGATAAGGGTTACCCAATCATGCATGAATTTGTCATTGTCTTTAAAGTCAAGACCAAAAGTACAATATCTTCTTATCATATCTTCTTAAGTTTTTATCATTCTTTCTCCTAGCCCATCAGTTTGAGGATGGTGTGCCGTAGAAAGTTTTAATAGACACCCTGAAACATCCATAAGTGATGTCCAGAACTCAGAAGTAAATTTAGGATCTCTTTCTGAAACTATTTCTTTGGGGAATCCTGCTGTATTTACCATTTGTGTCCACCATAAAAAAGCTAATTCCTTTTCAGAAACATCTTTTTGGGTAGGAAAAAATTACACATTTTTGTAAATCTATCTACAAATACACAGCAGGAGTTATAACTCTTATGCCCTGCTATTGGCAAACCTGTTACAAAGTCCATGTTAACTATTTCTTATGGAGCTTTTGGTTGCTCAATTTGTTGTAATAAACCAGCTCTTTTGCCTGTTAATCTTTTAGATTTTTGATAAGAATCACATGTTTCAACATATTTTTGAACTTCATCAGACATTTTAATCCACCAAGCTGTATTTTTTACTCTGATTAATGTTTTATGGAAGTCAAAATGACCTGCTAATATATATTCATGACATATGCTTATAATTAACTCCTTCATTGAAGGGGGAATTACAATTACATTCACCACACAATATGGGGGGCAGACTTGCTAGCGAGTCTGAAACCTTGGACCCAAAATCACCACAGATTGAACACACATTGAGCTATTGATAAAGGAACCATACAATCAGGGATGAACACCACTCAGCAGAAAAGCTATAGGTGCCTGTTCAAGTAGAGTTCAGTATGGGTTCAGTATGAGTTCAGTCTGAGTTCCATCTGAGTTCAGGTTGAGGACTTGCTAGCAAGTATAACCCCTATATTGCATAGTGAAGGGCATCAATTAGCCACTTGTCTGGATGATATAGTGAATAGTTTAATAGATGAATTGCTAGACTTACCTGATATTGACATCTTTCTTCTTATCATCCTAGATAATGATTTATTGCTTCTATTTTTCACAAAGATCAAGGAGGAGTCAGAAATAACATGTAGTAGTCAATTAAATAGAAATCCTATTTTTTGACTAAAACTTTACTCACCTTGATGAATTATATGATTGTTAAACAATCCTTGTTTAAATCAATGAAGTGTGTCTTGAGTTCCAAAGTGAGTTACCTGTAAGAATTGAGAAGTTAGTTCTTGACACTATAAAAACTAATATTGAATACATTGTTTTGTGAGAAACAATAAACTAAGTGAGATAAACAAAACAATATTAGAGAATCATCAAAAATTAATAGCAAAAATTGATGACTTAAAAAATGAAAACGCTACACTAGAAAATGAAATTAGTGAACATAAAAAACACTTACCAATTCACTCCAACAGTTTCACAGTTTTGATCCACTAATCAGAACAATGATGAAAAAGATTGAACAAAATAGTTTGACAAAAGACAAGGCGATGCTAGATCTAAAAAATGAGATGAGCACCCTCAAAAATGTCCTTACAAAAGATAAGGAAACACTTACTTTGGATTTTTAATCAAGCTATTGCCTTGCTATGGTAGAAAACAAGTCAAAATTTGCCTTACTGATAAATGAAAAAATAATACAGTTAGAGAAAAAACTGATGGCAGCTGAGTAAAAAGAAATACCTACCGGTCCAAAAAAATCCTTGGATAAAGTTCCATTCCAAGGTAAGTCAAATAAGGAGTTAACAAGGGACTCTATGCACAAAAAAGTGCCACAAAAATCATATGACAAACCTGAAACATTTGAAGAAAACATATCAGAAAATTCACATAATAAAAAAATATTAATGATACATTACCAGAGGATAAATAAAATTCTTGACAGTACACCAGACAATAAGTTAGACAAGTCAGAGGCAATGATTCTTGCCTTGAAGGATTTTCTAAAAATATTTAAAGAAGGTGAGGAAAAAGTAGACTCACATAAATATAAAGGAAAGGGTAAGGAAGGTTACCTTTCCCTTGACCCACCTATTTGGACCACATCTAAGCAAACATTAGATGGAGACAAGGTGGAGGACACTAGAATTAAGTGTCCTAGTAAGCAGCTATCAGAGAGTAAGTGGAAAAAAGACTTACCTCCAAAACAGAGGCAACAACTGAGTTCAGTATCCTCCATAAGTGATGAGATTGATACCTCATCTTTTAGATCTACATCTAATAAAATTGATAATAAGAAAAGTAGAGCTAATAAAGAAAATAAGATGTCTCATAAAGGACAAGAAATTAAAAAAAATAAAGATTTTATTAGTAAAAATAGTAATAATTTAAATAAAAATAGGCTTTAGACAATCCTATAGTACTAGCTATAGGCCTTGACCAAGGGAGTTGGAGTAAAACTGGAGAGAAAAACCCCTGTCTCTTTGAGAAAATACCAAGTGAGATTTATTTGCTACAGAAAATTAGAGAGTGTTACTATACCTGTCAAGGGGTTCTTTTGGTCTAGAAGATTGGTTCGAGGTTTTTAAAAGGGTTTTAAGGGTTTTAATGGTCTCTCAACAAAAAGTACGTTGTGGTCTTCCAACATTGGCAGGGGCCTTTGTTGTGTGATTTGGCGCTGTTTGTGCATGTCTTAATTGACATCTGTTAAGGAATTTGGTATTTTTCTGGTGTTATTCTGTGGATATTGGGTCTGCGGGTATGTGGGTACTATCATTGGATAGCCCTGGTTTTTCTCTATATTTTATGTCTTGCAGACATTTTTCATATTATGAGTTTTAAGGGGTCATTTCCTCATTTTTTCATTTATAAAAGATTGCTGTTTAATTTTGTTTTTTGTGTTTTACGGGCTAACCTTAAGTCTTAGGGTTAAGTGCTTAGTACCATTGGATAGAGCTAATTTTTCTCTATATTTCATGTCACAATGTTGTTATAGTGAAATTCCGTGTTTTAAAGGTTTTAGTAGTTGTAGCTAATTTTTCTAAGTAGATTAGTGGTTTTTATTGGTTTTCTGGCTTCAGGGAGGCCGGGCCGCTTCAGGCGGCATCTCCAACGTTGGGCGGCCCGCCCGCCTCTGTTTTAGGAGGTTGGGAAGCGCTTCAGGAGGGTTTTTTATGCAATTTGGCGGGTACAGGCGCCAGATTGGTGGGTGCGCATGGGCTCTTAGTTAGTGGTCTGTGTGTACATAGTGAATAAGACAGTTTGGGGCAACCTTAATCATCATACAACCATCCGGAGGTGATATCATTGTTCCTCACTCAGTTTTCACTGTTTTCTGGCCACAATTGGCTGTGTTTGTTGCGAGTGAGTTCTTCATTTAACTTAACTTTGGCAACTGTTTTCTCTGTTATAGTCTTGCAAGCTATAGCAAGTATTATTTCTGTCTCTGGTGTGGATTTGCAGCCGACATCAAGTATCTTTGCTGTCTCTGGTGTGGACTTTGTTCTACATTTCAGTTCTTTGGTCTGGTAGTCTATCTGGGGACTATTTCTTGGCTCATCAAGCAGTCAAGTGTGTTAAACAGGAGCTTTAGCAAAACAGGAACCAACTTACTTTAGCAAGTAAATCTCACTCTATTTTTCTAAAGGGAAAGGGGATTTTCTCTCTGGTTTTTTCTCCAACTCCCTTGGTCAAGGCCCATAGCTAGTACTATAGGATTGTCTACATTTCTGGCGCCCAACGTGGGGGTGAACTTGCTAGTTCTTTGGAATCTCTGTTTTCTTTGGTTGGCTCTTTTTGGTGTTTTGGACTGGAGGAATGGCTTCTGGTTCCTCTATTCCTGTGGTTACTGTCAGTGGGGGGGATGGTCCTCTTTCTGTAATGGTTAGGGAGTGTGTGAGGATTAAAACTTGGGATGGTACCAAGTTTAATGGGGAGGATGTCAAGTGGTTTCTAGAGAAGTATGAAACTGCTTCTGGGGTGGATGGTGCTTCCTACCTGGACATGGTGAAGCATATTATCTTCTTCATTGGTGATAGGTCAGTGGAGAAGGAGATTATGGCCATGTCTGGCTACAAGAAGAGGGATTGGAAATTGTTGTGTAGGGAGATGGTGTATAGGTGGGGTGTCAGGTTCACTATGGTGGATCTGAACAAGGTTGTCAGTGAATGGCAATCTTATGGTGGTGTTGATAACTTACATAGTTACAGGAAGTTTCTGCTACAGTTTGATCCTGTGGTGGAATACTTGGTGGAAGTGGAGGAGCTGGCACATGAAAATGCTGCCAAGGATGTTTTTTGGTCTGCCCTGGCTAGAGATGTGAGTATGGATGTGTTGAAGGAGTTGTCAAGAAAGGAATTGATGAAGACTCTTTCTAATGGGGACCAGAAGTTGCCTGCCTTGGATAAGGTGAAGGAGGCTGTTGAGGCCCATTTGAAGTTATTGGCTGTGGACACCTATCAGAAGGGGTGTGCCAAGTATGTCAGCAAAGTAAGTGAGGCTTTGGCTGAAGAGGAAGTTAGGGAGAAGAAGGAGGAGAAAAATTTGGTGCAGATTCCCAAACAGAAGAGGGACCCAATGGTGGAGCAGTTGGCTGATCTTACAAAGCAGCTGCATATTTTTGTTCAGGAGGCTAAGAAGGTCAATAAGGCACCTTCTCAGCCTAGAGATTTTGATAGGAGGGCTGGTAGGAATGATCCTTGGGTCTGCTCTTATTGCAGTAGGAGGGGGCACAGGTCAAATGATTGTTGGGCATTGAACAGAGATGTGTCTGAAGGAAAGGTGGAATTTGATGGCAGGGTTTTCAAGTTCCCTGATGGTTCTTTTGTTAAGCCTAGTGAAGGGCAGGCTCCTGTTGATTTGGTCAGGAGGAGGGGAGGTCTCAATCAAAGGAGTCCAAGGTTTGAGGAGATTCCTGATCAAGGGAAGTCTTCTGGTAAGGAGAATGAGGATACTAAGGGAAAGGGGAAGGAGGTCAATAAGGTCTCTTTTTCTACTTTCTTTGGTGGTTTGGAGTTGTATTCTTGTGGTGGACAGTCAAGTGGTGAATGCTTGGCTGGTGTTTATGATGTGGAAGCAGGAAAGGTGGGAAGGCCTAAGAGCAGTTCTCAGGCCCAACCAAAGCCAAATGCTTCAAAGGTGGATCCTAAGCTGAGTGCAGCTAAGAAGAGGTACAGCAAAGAGGAGCTGTACAAGATGCAGAAGGGTATGGCTGACATGGGCCCCCCTAGTTTTGGCACATTGGACATGAATGGTGAGCCAATGCCAATGGAGGTGGATTCTGACTCTGAGGAGGATGTCCCTTTGGTTTCATTGCCAAAGCCTGTTGGAGTCAGAGGTTCTGGTGAGGGATCTGGTTTGGTTCCTGCTAATGGTAAATCTGTTGGTGGTGCTGGTCCTCAAGAAGCTTCTAGGACCAAGGTGGTGAAGCCAAGGGCTCACTTTGAGAGGCCAGTAGTGTCTGGTAAAGTTAATGTTATGGACTCTGTCCTGGAAAGGATGAATCAGGGTCAGGTATCCCTATCTTATGGGGAATTTTATGCTATCAGTCCAGGGTTGGCTGATAGGCAAAAAAAGTTGTTGACCAGGAGAAGAGTTCCTTCTGGTGAGGTAGAATACATTTGTGATTCTGCTGAAAAGTTTGGTGAGGGGTTGGAAACTCATTTTTCTGCTCCTCTGGGATATGTCAATGTCACTCTGAATGGCAGGGAGGCAAGGCCATTGGTGGATTCAGGTTCTCAGATAAACCTGATTTCTTTGTTTGAGGCAACTCATATGGGCCTCCCCATCAAAACTGGTATTGGTGGGAATTTGAGAGGGATCGGTGGCCATGTCACTGAATTGGTTGGAACTTCAGAGTTTGTGAAGTTAGATGTTGGAGGAGCCTCAGGGAAGGTTCATTTTTACATTGCTAAAGGTAATGTAAAAGCAGTTTAGGGTGGGCCATTCTTGATGGATTTTCAGGCAAGAATCGGTTATCAATTTGATTTGGGAATCAGTTTGGAGTTGACTGGCGAAGACAAAATGAGGCTTCACATGAGTTTATCATCCCCTGGAGAGGATGGTTGGGAGACCAGGCCTGGTTTATCTTCAATGTGCCAGTGCATGGCCTGCTGCAGGAGAAGGAAGGAAGTGGGTGCTGCCTCTGGTTTTTTGGAGTGCGGCTTAGGCTCTATTGAGAGTCTGTCTTTTTTAGAGTAATAAGGGCTGATCACCCTAGTGCTACAACCTCTCCCCAAGATGAGGAAATCCCAGGTTGTAGTAGGTCAGCTCCCTTGGAGATATACCAAGTGGATTTTCAACTTTCTCTTTTTAATGTTTCTCTTCTCTGAAAGTATTCATCAAGTTTTTTATCAAGTCTCTGTTCTCTCTCAAGATTCTTAATTATTTTTAATTCAAGTTCAAAGAAGAAGATTGGTTATATATCTTTATTGAAAGATATGCGGAAAAGTTTTGGGGCGGTGAGATTGGGGTCTAAAAGTAAGTCCTCCCAATTGTGCACCGCTAGGGTTTCTTCTACACCTTTCAAAAACATTACCTCGGCCACACCTGTGAGCATTGGGGAAACCCCTGGTTATTTTTGTAGGACAGAAGAAAACTCAAGAAAAGAAGATAAAAATTTCAAGATAATTCATGAAAATCAAGAAAAAAATCTGAAGATAATGAATAAAGAAGATGCAAAATATTTTTGTGAAGATCGTCAAGATCTATTTTTGGGCCTCCAGCATGAGGTTAAACTGCAGAAAATTATGAAGAGAGAAGATCATCAAGATTGATTTTTGGGCCTCCAGCATGAGGATTAACTGCACAATTTTAGAAGATGTGATTCAGAAGATGAATCAAGATTTGAAGATTTGGAAGTTGGAAGTGAGGATGAAGATGTGGAATTGCGGAAAAGTTTTGGAGTGGTGAGATTGGGGTGTAAAAGTAGGTCCTCCAAATTGTGCACCGCTAGGGTTTCTTCTACACCTTTCAAAAACATTATCTTGGCCACACATGTGAGCAATGAGGAAACCCTTGGTTTTTGTTCCAGGTCTGGTGGTGAAGATTTCCTGAAGATACCTCAAGTTGAAGGTGGAGCGGCAAAGTATAAGAAGGTAGCGCAGAAGATTAGGCCTGTCAATGAGCCTATGCCTGTGGGCTTGAATCCGCCTTTGAAGAGACCACCTTTGTCAAGAGATCCGTACTGTACTCCTTTGGTGAAGAATCCTCCAGAATTTGTAGAGACGGCTAGGGTGACCGTGGAAAGGTTGAAAGTTGTTAATTTTGGTCCTGATGGGTGGTTGTCTGAGGAAGAAAAGTAGTTGTTGTTGCAGGTTATTGTGCTAAGGGAAAAAGCTGTGGCGTTTGTTGAGGAGGAAAGGGGTGTATTGAAGCACTCTTATGGGGAACCTTACTTGATTCCTGTGGTTTGCCATGAACCTTGGCAAATCAAACCTATTCCGATTCCAGCCGCTATTAGAGAGGATTTTGTAGAGATTGTTAGGGAAAGAGTCAGGACTGGGTTATACAAACAATCGAATTCCAGCTACTCAAGTCCGGTTTTCTGTGTAAAAAAGCAGAATGGAAATTTGAGGGTGGTTCATGATCTTAGAGACTTGAATAGAGTCACTATCAAGGACGCTGGTATGCCACCAAGTTCAGAGGATTTTGTTGAAGCTTTTGCTGGAAGGGTGTGTTATGGTTTGGGTGATATTATGGGTGGTTATGATGAGAGGGAACTCCATACAGATTCAAGGCCTTTCACAACCTTTGAGACTCCTTTGGGAAGATTTCAGCTCACTAGGTTGCCTCAAGGAGCAACTAATTCAGTGGCAGTTTATCAAGCACAGATGGCTTGGATCTTGCAGGATGAGGTTCCTACTCATGCTGGTATTTTTATTGATGATGGTGGAATTAAAGGACCATCCACTGATTATGGTAATGAGGTGTTAGCGGAGAACCCTGGCATAAGGAGGTTTGTGTGGGAATATGCAATAACTCTAGAGAGAGTGTTGTTCAGGATTGAAGAGGCTGGTTTGACCATTTCAGGGTCAAAATTCTGTTGTTGTGTTCCTGATTTGGAAATTCTGGGTCATGTGGTATGTAAAGAGGGAAGGACTATGGCGAAGAAGAAGATTAAAAAAATTCAGTCATGGCCAAGGCCTAAAAATACTACTGAAGTCAGGGGATTTTGGGGTGTATGTGTATATGTCAGGATTTTTATTAAGGATTTTTCTTTTTTGGCTTCACCTTTAAGGAGGTTGACCAGAAAAGATGCAGATTGGGAATGGACTGAAGAGTGCGAAGAGGCTTTTCAGAAGTTGAAAAAGGTTGTTGGTGAAGATATTGTTCTTCACAAGTTGGATTATGGTGTTGGTGCTGGAAAAATTTATCTAGAAGTGGACTCAAGTTATATTGCTGCTGGTACTGTTTTGTATCAGAAGGATAAGACTGGGAGGGTCAGGCCAGTAAGATATAAGTCTGTGGTGTTTAATGAGGTTGAATCTAGGTATTCTCAACCTAAGTTGGAATTGTGTGGCGTAGCTAAAATTTTAAAGAAGCTACAGACGGTTTTGTGGGGGCAGCATTTTGAGCTGCAGGTGGATGCAAAATCTTTGGTTCAGATGATCAATACACCTAGTATTCAAAATGCTCCAATGACTAGGTGGGTGGCATTTATTCAACATTTTTCTTTTGACCTGGTACACAAACCAGGTAAAACTTTTACTATGCCTGATGGATTATCAAGGAGGCCACCTACAGATGAGGATTCTGAGGCTGAAGAGTTTGATGAGGATGTTCCAGTGGTTAGGGCCAGCCAAAGGGTGCTGAAGATTTTTCTGACCTCCCCCAAGAGGCTAAACTGGCTGGATCTGATCTTGATTCTGGTGATCAGGATGTTTTTGTTGATGAAGATGGAGTTGTTGTTTGGGACAGCTCAAAATTGGAAAAGGGTGTTTTTGTTAGTGAACTGGATTCTCACAAGGTTCAGTGGAAAGAGAAGGATGTGCCAAAATTTAAGGATTGGTGTCCTGGTTGGGCTGCTCAATTGGCTCATGTTCATACTGGTGATTTTGATGACAGAATTGTACCCTTGGATGTGGTGTTGTTGGATTTTGAAGATGAGACCTGGGGTCAGTCTGGGTTTTATTTTATTTTGGTGGAATATCTGTTGACCTTGGAGAGGCCAGATAGTTGTGATGATGATACTTGGTTAGCAATCAAGAAGAAGAGTCCTGGATTTTATGTGTCAGGAAGAAGGTTGATGTGGAGAAGGCATCCTAATCCTCAAGTGGTGGTGACTCAGAAGAAGGGTCAAGAATTGGTTTTGAAGTCTTTGCAAGAAGACCTTGGTCATAGAGGCATTGGGGAGACTTATAGAAGAGTAGCAGACAGATTTTGGTGGCCAGGTATGAGGCTGGCTGTGCAGGGTTGGGTTCAATCTTGTGAAGAATGTCAAAGAAGAAGTCACTTGAAACCTAAAGAGGTGGGCCGTGCTACTGGTGAATCAACTGTTTTTGGAAGGGTCAGTCTGGATGCTGTCCATATTAAAAAGGGCAGGTATAAATACTTGATTGTTTCTAGGGATGATTTGTCTGGTTGGGTTGAGGCAGTGCCTCTGGTTAATTTGACTGCCAAGAATGTGGCAGAGTTTTTGAAGAAGGAGTGGATTTATAGGTATGGGTTGATGAAGTTGGTCACTGTTGATGGTGGGCCAGAGTTTGGTGCTGAATTTAAAGAAGCTGTGGCTAGTGTTGGTTCTAAAGTTAGAGTGGCTACACCTTATTATCCTGAAGATGAAGGCATGGTTTAAAGAGGCCATCAAGTTATCAAGAATGCTTTGGTGAAGATGTGTGGAGATAGTGCTGAAAAGTGGAGGCATTATTTACCCTTGGTGTTATTTGCTGATAGGGTCACTGTGAAGAGGACAACTGGCTATTCTCCTTATGAGTTAATGTTTGGTCAGAAAGCTGTTCTACCAGTGGACTTGGATGCTGTCTCTTATCTTCGAATTGATTGGGATGACGTGCACTCAACAGAAGATTTGCTCTGTGCCAGGATGCAACAGTTGGAATGTAGAGAGGAATGTCAAGAGAAGGCATACTCTAGAATGACGAAGATTAGGAATCAATAAGTCAGGTACTGGGACAAGAAGTTGGCTCATAGACTCAGGAATCCTTTGAAACCTGGTTGTTTGGTTTTGGTGTATAATAGAAGTTTGGAGAGTCAGTGGGGGAAAATGTTTGCCTACAGATGGAATGGACCTTACAGAGTCAGATCTCAGGCGTCTTTAGGTTCTTATGTTTTGGAAGGGTTGGATGGTGCAGCCTTGAAAAAGAGGGTGGCTGCAGACCAAGTGAAGAGGTTTTATCCCAGAGGCACTAGGCATGAAGAAGATTGACTCCGCAATGAGGATAAACTACGGACCATTCTTTAATCTTGGGTTTTTTGTGGTGATGCTATGCATCTGTTTGTTGGAAACTTTTGTTAGAGGGTACCCATGGGTGGGTCCTCTAGATTTTGTCTTTGAAAGTTTGGGGGTGACTGATGGGCTGGCAGCTCTATCAAAAATTACCCCAGATTGTCTTTTTCCAACCCTTTCTCTTAATTTGGTTGAACCCTAGTATTGGTTTCTTTTCACAGGTTTTAGTCCTCTATGACTTTAAACTGGAATTTCCTCTGGTTTTCAAGTGCTGGACTCTTCACTGTTTATTGGTTTTGATTTTTTTTGTGTTGGACGTTGTGTTTTTGTTAGAAGGTACCCAGGGGGGGCTTCTAGATTTTATTTTGGCAAGTGTGGGGTAACTGATGAGCTGGCTGCTGTGTAGAACAGTTACCCCAGAATGTCTGTCTTAAATCTTTTGTTTTTCCTAGTTGAATTCTAGTTCTGTTGTTTATTATTCAGGTTTCAAGTCCACTATGACTTTAAACTGGTTTGGGACTGGCTTCTTTATCTTTGGTTCTTTTAGATTGGTGGTGGATCACTGGTGGTCTCCCATCATTTTTACTTATTGGAGGGAGCCCACCCAGTGATCATTTCTATGGATCGGACTTTCCCTTATTGGACCATCTATGGAGCTGGACTGTCTTTGATTTGGCAGTTATGTTTTTGCTAGATAGCAGTTTTAGATTATTTTCTTTTTTCTCTTTTTTTCTTTTAATTTTTTATGGGGGTTGTTTAAAATTATAAAATCAAAAATATAGGGTGTTACCACATCAGGGTCACCTGGATGTGGGCAAGCATTGGTGGGGGAAGGCTCATCAATTGGCCAGGTAATGCTATTTTCTTTTTTTATTATTATTTATTTATTAGTTATTTCATTTGTTTCTGTGTTTCATTATTTTTATTATCTTCTGAATTTCTAAATTTTTGTTTTTTGTTTTCTCTTAATCATTTAAAATATTTAATTGTGTATCCACATGAAGGTGCACTTAAATGTGGGTAAGGTATCAGGGGATCAGCTCATCAATTGGCTGGGGGATACTATTTGTCAGCCAGGCTATTCCAGGAGCCCAGTAAATGATGTGTTACCTTATAGAACCTGAAAGAGGGCATATGAATTATATAGTCTTAATTGGAATACTTGTTATTTTTTGTATATTTTTCTCTTAGTTACTATGTTACAAATGTCTACTCTTATCTTTTTGTTTTACTTCATTACTCTTTTGTATATAGTCATTTGTAGCGCTTCAGGGGACCATTGCCTATAAAAGGGCCTTGGATAATCCCCTGTAGAGGCATCACTTATTATACACTTAACAAATTAAATACACTTTTACATTACGTTTATATTCTTTTTATTAGTAATAGAATTCTAATTAAAATTCTATATAACAATTGAAAGGTTGCTTTAAGTCTGATAGTGATCACAGTGTCTGCCGCGCATAGCCCTTACATTATAATAATATTATTATTTAATAAGAACCTCACTTTTGTCACCTCTCAAGAAAACCGTCGTTGATTCTCCTCAATAAATTAAATAATTTTTATAATTTTTATTTCTTTTATTACCCATAATCCTTTCCTCCTTCTCCTCTTCTACTTCTTCCCATTTTTCTTCCTCTCTTCTAGACGACTGACCGACAACTGAGGGCCTTTCCAAACGAAGACAACGATCGAGCCTGGCGACAAACGACAAACGCACGGACCACCTAGCAAAAACAAAACTTTTGCCACGACCGTGTTTTGAACTTGGGTTCAATTTCTTAGGTTTATATTATTTTAATTCTTATATTATTTTGAAGTGATTTTTTGATCACTATAGTAAGTTCTCCTTTGCACCTCTCACTCATATTACTATATTTTTACTGCAATAACAGTGATTGTGGCTTAATTGCTGATTCACTGAGTGTAAGTGTTCATTTATAATTTTTTTTTTCCTAGTTGACCATTATAGAGTGTTAAATCCTCTTAGTCCCAGAAGAATTGACATTATTATTAATACAAATTGAAATATTAATTTAATTTTTTATTATTATTAATTATTGTTAATTTTGGTTGACTTAAAAGTACTTTGTGCTTAGTCCCAAATATATTGCCATATTTAATATTGGTAATTAATTGGTTGAATTAACTTGATTGTTTATTCCAAATTTAACCTTGCAATCCATTTTATTGATTAATTTTTTATAATTATTACTTTATATTAAAAAAATTTTTTTTTTATAATTTAATTAATAAATTTTTTTTTTATTTTTGGAGAAATTATTAACTAACTTTTATTATTTTTTTAAAAGTTAATTAATCTTCCCACTATTATGTCCAACAATTTGGCTGAAAAAATGGATAACATGCAAGTGGATGAAATTGAAATTGACTATGATGCTGATACTGTGAGTTCTTCTAAAGTTGAACATAAAAAATCTTACGCTAACACAAAAAATTCACATACTTCAGGATGTGGAAATGACAGGAGAAGTAAACAAACCAAACCCCCTTCCCCCAGCACAACAGAAGGAAGTAAAGCCTCTAGTACCTCAAGAAGGCCTTCCAAAAGGCTTCAAAATAAAAAAGCTTCCTCTGCCACAACAAATCAGCAACCTATCCAGTCATATAAAAGAGTTGAAGACAGAAAATATGACGTACAAAGCAAAGGTAGACACCTTGTGGGGTCAGGTTAAAGAACTCAGGAACCAGATTCAGGCCCAGGCCCCTCCTCAGTTGCCTCCCAATCAGCCTCAGTTTCAGGCTCAACCTTCACAGCCACCCAGCTCAACCATCCAAAATCCAAATACTATGGAAGTACAGCAATGGAAATGGGATTATCTAATGAGTCACTACCAACAGAATGTGCAACACCCTCCTCATCATCAGCCTGGCCCATCCAGAACACCCAATTTCCATCCACCTCCTCATCCCTACCAACAAGGCAGGAGAAAGAAGGCCCAAGCACAATCCCAAACCCAGTCTCAGGGGAAGTTTCCTCCTCTTCCATGGTAAGTAATTTGGTTGATAGTCACTTGGGTATGTTTTCTAGTAAAACTTCTTCTGCAGGTAATATTATTGAACATGGTGAAAGAACAGTTAAACCTGTTAAAAGACAGCTTCCTGTAACTAGCAGCCCTATTGATGTAATTAGCAAATTGTCATTTGATGAACCTTTACATTTAACTTCTACTTCTTTAATTAATCCTTCTCTTGCAATTAAAAATGATTCTGTTCCCCCTGAAATCTATACCTTAATTGAAAGAACTTCTGAGGAAATATTGAAAGATACACTTGATTTTAATGTTGTGAAAGACAAACATTTTAGAGATGTGTTAATCCATGAAAATGATAGATTAAATAATTTACACTTGCAATGTAAAGTGAGTTCTTCTGTACAAGATACAGCTTATTTAAAAATAAAAGAAACCTTGAATATTATTCTTATTCAACAAAAACAAATAAGAAGTGACCATAGAGTTATCTCAGATAGAAATATCAGTCTACATAAGACCTTGAGTGAATTGAAACCCCTTATTGAAGAAAATTATTCATTAAAAAATGAAATAAAATCTCTACAAAATGAGTTTAAAAAGCTAAGAAATGATTTCCATGCACTAAGTGCCAAACACTCAGTTTCTGAGGACAGAAATGTTCTATCTCTTGCAAAAGTAAATGACCAGATGTCTGAAATTCCAAGAATAAGAAACTATGTGTCTGACCTGCAGGAAAAATTCTCAACCTTAACCATCAATAATGAATTGAATGAGAATGCTGTCAATAAGCTGCATAAAAATAAAGGAAAAAGACCTGAGCAAAGTTCATCCTTTCTTCCTCATATTTCAACCATTAAACAAACTGACAATGAGTCTGTAAAATCTTTTGCTACTAGCAAAAAATCTTGTGATGGTCATGCACCAGCTGTTTCTGTAAATAATGAAATTGCCGAACACCTGGCTAAACTTCAGGAATTATTAATGATGAATAATTCAAACCAAAAAGTGGACCATCCCAGTAGTCAGAAAAATTGCCCTAAGTTAGACCAATATCCTACCTTTGATGGTGATTCTTCCTCTGATTGGCAACACTTTGTCCAAAGAATTGATAATTTAAAGAGATCTTATAAACTACCTGATGAGGAAATTTTTTCTAAGCTAATTTCTTTATTTTCCAATGTAGCCTTGATGTGGTATGAATCTTTTATTTTAGATGAAAATCATTATACATGGAATGATTGGAAATCCTTGATTGAGAATCAGTTTGGTGGTTCAAAATTCAGGTTAGCTCAACAAAGACTATATGAGAATACTAGATATTTACCCTCCTCTGTTGAAAAGCCCATTGGTTTTCTTATGAAGCTGACAAAAATCCTAAGAGCAATTGATCCCAAGATGGATTATGATATTTGGAGAGATAAAATATTGTATAAATTACCAAATTCTCTTAGAGATTTGATTGTGGCTAGAACTGAGCATGTTAGGGAAAATTCTTCTTTCATTAATATCTGTAATGAGGTACTACTCAACCATAGATATGAACCAAAGAATTACCTTGGTAAATCTTATAATGATCAGAATAAACCTTCTACAAAGCTCCCAGAAAAATCTGGTAAACCCTCTGCCCCAGTTGCACCTAAAAAATATGCAACAAATACTTGTTATAAATGTAACAAACCGTGGCAGAAGAATCATGTTTGTGACAAGAAAATTCATCTTGTTGAACAAAATGAAGACACTGATGAAGTTTAACTTGATGTAAATAATTCTTCCAGTGAATGTGAAAGTAATACCTCCTATGAAAATGATTCTGTTAAAGGTGTTTTAATGTTGGAACAAGATGTCCATTATTTAAATAATATATCTGAAAAATGTGTATTGGATTTATCTTCAGTAGAAAATGCTGAGATAAATAAAAAGATATTACTAACAATTCTATACCTATATCCCCTTTGAAGGCACCTGTTATCATTAATGGTAAAAATGTTGATGTAGTTCTTGATTCTGGTGCTGGAGGAAGTGTAGTGTCTGAAAAAGCTTTGGCTTCACTGGATAAGGAATATTTGAGTAAATTATTACCTATAACTTCTGAAAAATGGAGAGGGTATGGTTCTACCTTATTTCCTATTGGCAAATACAAAACCTCTGTATTCTTCAAATATAATGGTGGTTTTGTTAGAGCTATTTGTGAGTTTGTTGTCATGAAAAATGATAATTTAAGCAAATGGTTTATTATGGGAAATGATATTTTAACCATGTTTGGTGTGAAACTGGACCCAGCAAATAATTGCTTTACCTTAGGAATGAATGGGAAAAGGAAATTCAAAATTTCCTCTCCTAGAACTTCTGGGCATTTGTTGAAATCTTGTAACTCACTGATCCAGTGTAAAGGTAGAACAACAACTGAAATGGATGATTTATTAAATGAAATAAGTACTGCTTCTTTTGGTGATCAGTTGACTAGTGAACAAAAAGATTCTATTGTTGCCTCTATTACCTCATTCCCTATGGCTTTTTCTCATGGTTCTCATGTCTTGGGAATTGTTCAGGAAGAAATGAAAATTACCTTATCCTGTAATTTGAGTGATATTCCTCCTACCCTTAAGAAAAAACCATATCCTGTTTCTCCATCAAAAAGAAAAGATATTGAAGATAATATTGCAACATTATTAAAAATTAATATCATTGAAAAAGTAGATGTCACCCCTAAATATTGTGTCATCTCCCCAGTCTTGACTTCTTATGAATAAGATAAGGCTAGATTATGTGGAGATTACAGAGCTTTGAACATTTATACTGTTGATGATATCTATCCTTTACCCAGAATTAACTCAATACATGCTACCTTGCAAGGTGCAAAATTTATTAGTTGTCTGGATGGTAATAAAGGTTATCATCAAGTTCCAGTTGAGAAAAATTCTCAAAATTTTTTGCTTATTGCTACTCATATGGGAATATATAAGTATGTTAGGATGCCATTTGGCCCTAAAAATGCTCCTTCAGTTTTCCAGAAAGTCATGGATAACACTTTCCATCAAGAAATTATTGAAGGTTGGCTCATGGTTTATATTGATGATATTATTGTTTTTTCTAAAACTTTTGATGAACATATGATTCACTTGAATAGAGTTTTCCAAAAAATGGATGAAATCAATATGACCTTATCCTTAAAAAAGTGTAAATTTGGTTTTCAATCTTTGAAAGTCCTTGGCCATGTTGTGTCAGGCTTACAAATTTGTGTAGACCACAACAAAGTTGCTGCCATCCAAAATGTGAAAGCACCAACTTCTGTAAGAGAAATCCAAAGTTTTTTGGGGATGTGTGGCTATTATAGACAATATATTAAGAATTATCAGGTCATAGCCTTACCTCTTACAAAACTGACCAGAAAAGATGTTGCCTTTCTCTGGAATAATGACTGTCAAAAAGCTTTTAATACATTAAAAAGTTGCTTAATGACAGCCCCTATATTGGCTCTTCCAGATTTTAACAAGCCATTTGTCCTTAATACAGATGCTAGCTTTATTGGTCTGGGTTCTGCCCTTCACCAAAAGCAAATTATTAATGATAAATCCTCAGAGGTTGTGATTTGTTATATTTCAAGAACCTTAAGAAATAGTGAATTGAAATATGGTGCCACTCAATTGGAGTGCTTAGCAGTTGTTTGGGCTCTTGAGAAACTTCATTACTACTTGGATGACAAAAAATTTGAGTTGGTAACTGACTGTAGTGCTGTGAAGTCCCTCTTAAACCTGAAGACACCTAACAGACATATGTTCAGGTGGCAACTTGCTGTTCAAGAATACAGAGGACGGATGACAATTATCCATAGGGCTGGTAATGTTCACTCCAATGTTGATATGCTCTCAAGATTGCCTCTGCCAAATAATGACTCAAATCCTGCTTATGTACCTTAATATGTAACTGTTCATATCCATGGTATATTTGTAGTAGATATGGAAGAAGAGTTATTGCAATTAATACTGGATTCATATGAGAAGGATTCTGATTTAAATAAATTGGTTACTATCTTAAATGATCCTAAGAATGCTTCAATTTAAGCATTAATAAAAACTCTTCCTGCAAAGTATCAAAATGCTTTGAGTAAAGGAAAGTTTTCTATTGAAGATGGTTATATATATTATAGAAGAAAGCTTACCAATATAATTGCTATTCCTCCTTCTATGAAAGAAACTATCCTCAAACTTTGTCATGATGACATATTAGCTGGTCATTTTGATCTTGAGAAAACATTAATTAGAAT
The DNA here is from genome assembly GCA_030280995.1 of Hemileia vastatrix. Lineage (NCBI taxonomy): Eukaryota > Fungi > Basidiomycota > Pucciniomycetes > Pucciniales > Zaghouaniaceae > Hemileia > Hemileia vastatrix. Next base: position 30,945,011 of record JASXTE010000003.1, on the reverse strand, counting down.
CAAAAACACTGCATGGTGGGCTAATATGTCTGAAGACACAAAATTATATGTTGAATCTTGTGATTCCTGCCAAAAATCTAAAAGGTTAACAGGTAAGAGGACAGGGTTATTACAAAATATTGAAGCACCTAATGCTCCCTGGCAAATCATTAATATGGATTTTGTCACTGGTCTTCCTGTTGCAGGTAAAGACAGCTTTAACTCTTGTTGGGTAATAGTAGATAGATTTACAAAAATGTGCAAATTTATTCCAACCCACGAAGATGTATCCACCAAAGAATTAGCTTTCTTATGGTGGTCTTATATGTTTAATATTATTGGTTTTCCAAAAGCCATTATCTCTGATAGAGACCCAAAATTTACTTCTGAGTTTTGGACCTCTTTGATGGATATTTGTGGCCGTGAGTTGAAATTGTCTACAGCTCACCATCCTCAGACTGATGGTCTAGCTGAAAGAATGATTCAAACTCTGGAAGATATGATTAGAAGGTATTGTGCCTTTGGTTTAGAATATAAAGACAATGACAGATTTACTCATGATTGGGTCACTCTATTGCCTGGTCTTGAATTTGAATATAATAGCACTGTTCATTCTGTCACTGAGAAAAAGCCTTTTGAGCTTTGGTTAGGTTATGTCCTACATACTCCTGCTCAGATTATCAATAATAAATTACCTAAGTTGGAACTACACCCTGGTGTAAAATATTTCATGCAAATGCAACAGCTATGCAGAAAACATGCTCAGAGCTGTATTGATAAAGCATTTGAATATGAAAAGAAAAGATGGGATAAATCCCATAAAGAATAAACATTTAACAAGGGTGATGAAGTGTTGATCTCTACTTTCCATTTCAATTTACAAGGTAACCACAAATTAAAAGATCCATTGGTAGGACCATTTGTTGTTAAAAGAATGGTTGGTGATAATGCAGTAGAAGTTGTATTGTATTCTCCATATGATAGGAAACATCCTGTTTTTCCCATTTCTTTTCTTAAGCCTTATACTTCCAACAGTGACTTATTTCCAAAAAGAAGGGGAAGACCTAAGAAAAACCCTCAGGAAGTCACAGAAACAGCAGAAATTGATAAAATTCTAAATGATAGAATTATCACTTCTAAAAGAGGTACTGAACATTTATTGAGATATAAGAACAAATCATCTGAACATGATGCATGGATACCTGGCAAGGAGATTTTAAATCTGCCTACTAAGTTGAAAAAGTACAAAAAGAAAAAATCTTAACATTTTTTTTATTGTTTTTTTTTTAGAGTGAGGGAGTGTCAGCCAGGCTATTCCATGAGTCCAGTAAATGATATGTAACTTATAAGACCTGAAAGAGGGTGTAAGAATTGTATTTAATGTATATAAATTAATATTTTATTGCATAATAAAATCATATAAGTATTTTATTACATATAAGTGTTATATTAATTTTATTGCTTATATAAATTTTTTATACATTTAAATTAAACATAACATATTATATTCTACAAATAATGGCGCATTTTTTATGTATTTATTAATTATAAATTTATATTTAATTAATTAAAAACATATATTATAATTATAAGTGTAAAATTTACTTATAATATAATTAAATTAATTATTTATATTTATATATTAAATATCATTTTTTATAGTATTAAACAACAAATAATGACGCTTCTTTTGACCTATAATTGTGTCAGGAAAAACTAATTAATACTAAATTGAAATAAATTACATATTTTGTTGTGTCAGAATATTTTTTGTTTCACTTAAAAATACTTAAATCAGACTGTACCATCTGTTTTGAATGATTTTTCTCATAGTTCCTATGTTCCAGGCTTGTTTAGTTATTCACTATTTTTACTTACTGATTTGGGAATTAATTGTGGGAAAATTGGATTCTTAATTGGGGTTTTAATTATTTTGTTTCATATTTTTCTCTACATTGTTATGTTTCACTTATTCTTTTAAATTCTTGTTTTATTCTATTATGTTTCTTGTATTTACAAATATAGTAGCGCTTCAGAGGGCCCATCGCCTATAAAAAGGCCTTGGTTAATCCCCTGTAGCCCCATCACTTACTATACACTCAACAATTTAAAGATAATTTTATTACGTTTTTTATTATTTTTTTATTAGTATTACATTCTAATTAAAAATTCTAAATAACAATTTAAAGGTTGCCTTAAGTCTGATAGTAATCATAGTGTTTGCCGCGCAGAACTCTTACTTAAATTAATATATCATTAAATAAAACCTCAATTTGTTCATCTCTCAACTCAATCGTCGTTGCTTCATTTTAAATAAATTATTTCTTTTATTATTTTTATCTTTCTTTTTACCTTTAGTGCCTATTCCTTTTTCTTTCTCTTCTTTTCTGCCCCCTTTTCTTCACTCTTCTAGACAACTGACCAACAATATACATATTGAATGGTAGTTATATCTGGTCTGAGTAAGCAGAGATTACTTATATTCAATATGTATTGGTCAACATTAATTTTGATTAAAATTAATGAGCATTTTGATCATGAACTTTTTTAGTCTGTTTGTTGTTTCAATGCATAATGGCATGACAACATTAAGTTTGATCAAAATTAATGTTGAAATGATATAATGCTTTTTTGCATGACATGTAAAGGACAGCAAGTATTTTTAAGTATTGAAATTTACTATACATGTTGAGGGTAAATATAAAATTTACATATCCATATTAATTTCTATAAAATTAATGTTGACCAATACATAATAAATAGTAAATATGCCTGGTTAGTGTAAGTGGCATAGCTTTTTTTCAATCTGCACTTGGCAACATTAATTTTGATTGAAATTAAGGTTCATGATTATCATCAATTTATGCAGTCAGTTGCTTACTGTTATGAATGGTAACATGTCAACATTAATTTTAATAAAAATTGAATTTGACATGCCACCAAGCATTTTTCTGTAAGATGAAAAGTAGGGCCCTCTATTCTTAAGTAAACACATTACAATGCATATTGAGCATGTATATATCATTTAAACATTAATATTAATTTCAATCAAAATTAATGTTGACCAATACACATTGAACACAAGCTTTACAACCTACACACACCAGATATAACTACCATTCAATATGTATATGGTCAACCCTAATTTCAATCGAAATTAATGAGCAGTTTTATGAAGAATCTTTTGGGTTGTTTGCTGGTTTGGGTTCAATATGCAAATGTCAATTTAAAATTCTATTGAAATTAATGTTGACCAATACATAATGAATACACACTATGCCACTTACACTTTCCAGGAATTGACACCATGAAATATGCCAATATCAAAATAAATTTTGATCAAAATTAATGTTGGAAGGACACCATGCATTAAAATATGCAGTTGACTCCTGTAATTCATGATTAACATGCTCATTGATTTTGATCAAAAATAATTTTGATACTGGCATATTTAATGGTAGCTATGCCTGGCAAGTGTAAGTGGCATAGCGTGTATTTACTATGTATTGGTCAACATTAAATTTGATTGAAATTAATATGGATACATAAATGTGACATAAAGAGGTATGGACCATCAATTTGTTGAAAATACATTTTTATATCTCATACGTTATTTTTTTTTCTTAAAAAAATGTTACTCTCTCTCAATATCACCTTATAACATTTACCAAGCTGCTTTGAAAAAAAAACAGAATACATAAAATTCAATATAAGATAGCTATATTACACAGAAGATCACCATTATACCTAAGTTATGATGATGTTGATGCTCTATTAATTGCTTCCTGAATCTTTACCAGATCAATATCAGCTCCAACCCCAAGTGACTCACGTTCATTCACAGATAATCCTTGCAAAAATGTTGTTGAATAGCAATTCTTGGGGAGGTATTTGGGAACATTGAATACACCATTTTGTGCAACTGTCCTTTCTGATGACCGTGAATATGATTTTAATGCTGATTTTCTTTGAGCTGGTGTATGGGCTAAGTCCTTTGTCATCTTATCCATTTTTTTAAACAAATCATTGAGTTCAGGATTTCGCCATCCAGGAATAGCTCGGATAGGTGCAGTTGGGGCTGGTGCTGGGCCTTCCTCAATATCAGAGATGCACCTAGTATCATGAAAAAGCACAACAAAACCTGGAACATCACTGCAGAGATTTCTTGCTAACTTGTAGCGTGCACTAGCAATCTGAATTCCAACCAAATCAGCTTCATAATAACAAAAAGAAAAGTAAAATAAAAAACTTACCTTGTTCCAATAACGTTTTACTTGTGCCCTTGCCATCTTTTTGATCTTTTCTCTTGCTACCCTTTCCTCTTCTTTCCCAAATAACCTTATCATCTCCTTCCCCTTATTAACTACCCATTTCTCAATAACACATTGAGTGAACTGAAGCTTTGACTGATCAATTGTATTCAAGGTGGTGATCCATCTGGTACAGTGGTCTCATACTATGCTACCCATGACTTGATTCCAAGTTGATTCCGAAAAATCATGGCAAGTCCAATCAAAGGCAAATTTCCGAAAACCTTTTTCTTGCAATTCACGCTCTAAGTTTCTTTTGACAGAAAGTGGGATTGGTGCTCCTCCTTTTAGTCCTTGAGGCTCAGGTGCTGGAAAAAATTTGGGTAGTCGAATTTTGGATTGCAAGAAGGCTGTAGAATTGGTTATCAGAAATTGTCAATCAGCTGCAGAATTGGCACGGTTAGAAGATTGGACTTGGGTTAGGACAGTTTGAATTGGTTCCAAGCTTTCCAATTTTCAATCTCCAAAGGTGTTGGGCTCGCAGGATATTTTGTTATTTGTGTTGGTCCCCCAAGAAAATACTTCAGAAAGTGGTAAATATTTCTATTTAGACTGTCTGAGCTCCTGGGAACATCATTGCTTCTAACTAAGCCTCTTACAGCCCTTAACCCCCGTTCTCGTTCATGAGACTCTTCTGAATTGAGTCTGTGGTAATCGCTGATACCCATAATGATTGAGGGACTCACTAACAATTCAAATAAGTTAATTAAATTGGTTATTTTTCAATAAAAGAATACACTAAAAATTTAACTTACCAGCTCCACTTGTGCTTGCTCCTTGGTTAGGCTGAGCAGATGATGATTGGTCTCCAAAAAATTCCCTCAATAGTTCACTAGCCCAATCTCTTCCTAGCTTATCTGCATGCTGATCAGCACTTTCAGGAGCAGAAGGATGATTGGGATTAAAATTTCTTGGTTCTGCATGAGACTCTTGGCCTGGATTGGGATAAGGTGATGGGTTAGGATTAGGCGGTAGAGATTGAGATGCATCTGGAGGTGGATCAGCAGCGGGTGGTGGTGGAGTATTTACAGTATTAGTATGTTGAGGTGGAAAAAAAATGGAATCAGTTGGGTCAACAGACATCCCTTCAAAATTATCATCCATAATGAACTGTAATAAAAGAAAAGAAAAGAAAAATAATCAGTCTTTAAAATTTATACCTATCAAAGTTAAAGTAAAAAAAGATACTATGTTTATAGTCTTGTTAACGTGTATGTTATCTTGGGGAAAAATAAAGTGAATTATATATAGCTATCAGCTAAAGTGGGAAGGTCAAACTATTTATAGTAGATGAATGAGAAAGAAGATTATTCATTAAGTAACAATTTTATCATATTTCTCATTATCATGATTTTCTTTCTTTCATTCTTACATTTAAGATAAAAATGACTCATTGAAAGCATGGATTCTCTTGCAATAAAAGCAACCAAAGTAATTTTTCACTGATTTATGATAAGGTAAGTTGGATGCATTGCATTTTTTAATCGATAATTGAACTATTTCTCTCACCATTTACAAACATCGCCAATCCTAAAATTTTCCCGAATCCCAAATTAACACAAAGATGTTAGTCAACAGAAAATAAATTTGATTAATTTTTTCACTCACTACTGTCTGCAGTCCAATGGCAGTGACAACCTCGTCTTTGATTCCAAACATTCCTTTTTTGTGCTCGACAGTAGCTGCATGTCCAATTATTGCATCTTTCTTAATCACAATTTGAGTTGCTTTGGCTACTCTTACTAACCGACAATGCACTTGTGGGAAAAGCTCATAGGGATCCTTTGATGTTTCTTCTGGACGGAGCTCTTTGAAAGGACTTACTATTAAATATATTTGATCATTCTCTTCCTTTGACCTGAAAAGATCATCAATTTGCCCAAACTGGCTATCTTTTCCATTGTAGAATTCAATTGTTGAATTAGCAATGTGTCGATGGTAACTAGTAAACCTCTTTCCATGTATCAATATGCTTGCTACATTTTCAACTACCTGATCCCCACTTTTCTCCAATGGTGTCAAAGCCCATCTTGAAGTTTCTTTTCCCATTGGTGCACTTACCCATTTAGTAAATAATGCCATACTTAGATGGATCCATTTGTTTTGTTTATCGAGATCAATATGGATTTTTTTAGTCTCACATTGATCATTATCTTCAGCTTCACCAAGATCTAATACCCTAGACTTCTGATACCAATGTTTGAGCATTGTTAGCGGTATATCTCCTGTGGTAAATATTAATAAATTAGCACAGCTGAGTTTTTAAATCATTGCTTACAAACATTACATACATGGATGGTGATTGTTTGGAATTTCAGATAATATATGATTCACCTGCTCTCCAGACCAGGTAGCTGTACCTGATGGTGGACCAAGATGCTTTATCATTTCAGGATAATTTTGAGTGATATGCAGATTTGGCTTTGCATTAATATTCTTCCAACCCTCTTCCAGGCACTCACGATACTCTAACAGAAATTGATCTAGATCTTTAAGATCATTAGTCTGTATATTTTTTAATGTCAAAAAATTGGTGATCGAGCATAATGTTACAAGTGACTTGAGAAGATAATATTCTCTTGGTTTTTCAGCTGAGGAAGCTGAAGATTCAGATTCTTTAAATTTTTCAAACCAAAGGGGTATAAGTGAAAAAGGGAAGTAGATAGTATACAGCATGTGCCATTCTGCTGCCTTGAGAAATCCTGCCTTTTTAGATCCTACTGATTTTTGAACTCGTGTTAGCCAGGAAGGTCTTCTTACTTGATCAATCATCTTCCATAAAACCTGTAGCTCTGCTGCTGTGATTCGTGGATTACTACTACCTTAATTTTCTTTCTCCTTACCTTTCCTTTTATTTTCTTCATCTCTAGCTGTCTCATTTGATGAGTGAGATCCTTCACTCTGTGATATGCTAATGCTCCTTTGCCTTAAGTTATACAATGAATTCCTACTGTCACTGCTGTGAGACTGTATTGAGGCCAAATCGCTATATGGAGGAATAAATTTGGAGCTGGATGACCTACTCTGGCTTCTTGATCAATTTTTTATCAATCCTTCATTATCTAGTCCATGATGACTTGATGACTGTCTTGAACTTGTAAGTCTTTGCCGCTTGTGCTGTCGTGTGTGTCAAGTATCATCATCATCATTATTTGTGGTGCTTAAGCTACTTCTACGTTTTTTCGAATGTTTGTGCAGTGAAGTATCAGAAAAGAAATCGTCATCTTCTTCTCTTACATGCCAATTTTTATACTTTTACAGCTTTCTTTCTAGATCTTTTTCTGCATTTTGGATTTTAAAATAGCTTAGACTGTGATCTTTTAGGTTGCCAAGCATATGTGAATGCATAAAATCAATTGAGCAATATTCAGTTGGATGCCAATATTCAAGGTTATTCAGCTCACTCCATCGTACCCCATGATTCTGAACAATTGATACACGCTCCCAATGTGACTTAGAATTTTTCCACTTTGTTGCCCAGCACATATGATCCTCATGATTCCGTAATTAAAAATTTCCCACATTCTTTTCACTAATTTCATCTTTAGAGATATTACAGAAAGAGCAGAACATTCTTGCAGAGTGACTCAAAAAGCCAGCCAATTTTTGTATTGCAGGAATGTCACCTATCAAAGAGAACAATGCAACTCTTAATTTCTGGCCTTGTGGATAAATATGCGTCTTTTCAATCAATATACCATCCCATAGAGTTTGTAGATCATTAAACAGTGGTTTTAGAAGGTGATTAAGCTGTTCACTTGTGGGTTCTGTTGGTCAAGGTATAATAGCATACAAAAAAAGATTCTCCATTTTGTATCTATCTTCTTGAGGTAGGTTCATACACACCATCATAATATTTCCTACAGACTTCTGATGACCTCCAATCCTATTGCCACCAGGCCTAAACTAGTCAACATATAAAGTAAACATTAATTTACCTGAAGTTATCGTATATTCATCATCATTGCTATCCAGAGCTGGAGTGGTAATGGGAAAGTTTTTCCAATTTGAACCATCACAAACATCCTTCATCAAATCACACTCTACATGTTCTGCCACAGGGGTTTTCTTCTCAATAAGAAGCTCAAATTTGAACAGTTTGATCTTTTCCTTAATCCAGTCAATAAAAGAATGGTGATGAAATGTTTTAAGAGATAAGTATTTTACATATTCTTGATGTTCCTCCATCAAATACAGCCTTTTATCACATTTAACTTCAATTTGTCCTGCTCCAAACATTTTTAAATAGCGCTTTGATGATGAAAGAAACGGTTGATTGCAACATGGTATAGATGGTTGAGATTCAGAGTTATACTCATAAAGAGCAAAGCATTTAGGACAGCATGTTTTAGTGAAAAATGATTTATTGAGCTTTAATCGACTAAAAACTGTATCTATCGAGCGTGGGATCAGGCGGACAATGCTATCAGAATCCAGTATTCCACTATCACCTAGATGTTTGAGCTTCTTAATTTCTTCATCCAAAAATTGAGTACAACCTTCTTTGCTCAAATGATGAATCAGCGAAAGCTTTGCTGCCTGCCACATAATTATTTGGCTATACCGTTCCCCAAGATTTGAGTTTCTAGAGACTGTTGAAGATACTTTTGCCCCCAATAGCAACTGCCCCTATGTAATAAATCATTGAAACATCATAAAGACTTTTATTCTCACATTGAACTATATATATACAGATTAATGTTTCTGTGGAGCTGGAAATTCCAATGTTAAGTGGATTGTTGGAAGAAATAACCATCTGGGCCTTCCTATTTCTTTCCTCTTGATGTTTTGGGTAAGAATTAGAGCTTTTGAAAGCCATACCAACTTCAAAGACCCAGAAGAAGTTTGATACTTTTTATTGACACATCCAAGATCTTGACATTGACATACATGAAAAAATGGAGGCATTGTAATTGTGATAATTGTAGGAATAAGTTAGCTATTGGAAGTTACCGATTGAAGGTATTCCTTTTTTTGAAAGGCATTAGCTAATATAAGCTACATTTTTTTATCAAAAGAATATGATGGAATATGTGTTGAAATTATTTAATTTTAAATGTTTAATTTTTAATCAGATAAACTATATATTAATTAAAAGTTATGCAGTCTACTTTATTTGTATTCTGTATACTCTCTGCATTTGTACAACAATGCATGCATGTTTATCAGAATATTCTCTATCATAGAAAACACTCTATTGTATGCACAAGCATCTTAATTATTTTTCTATCAAATGCCTTTCGAGTTATATCTAAATACCCTATAATTATTTGATTTTAATAAAAATTCTTAGTTATGGACTATAAGAAAATTAATCCATATTTTTAACATAATTATTTTAAAAATTACCCCAAAAATTAAAGTTAAACCCAAAAATAAGGTTAATATTTTGTAAAAAACAATCACAAACATATTTATTTCACTTTGATAATTGGCCTGTACTAGGTAGAATTTTCCATAAAGAAAAAATCAAAAATACTCAAATAATAGATGCTACAAAAGTGTAAACCTTAAAGCATTACAAAAAATCTGAAACCTTGTATAAATTTTTATACATTAATGTGATGAAGTGACACTCTAGTCTATTTATTAAGGTTGAACAAAAAATACTCAATGGAATATGTATTACTATCATATTGGACCAAAAATAATTTTTTGGTAATCAAAAAATGAACATAGCCTCACATTTATCAAATTATTTTTGTGGAAGAATTTTTTGAAAAGAAAAAAAAATCCGTTTATCAAATGACTCTTCTTTTATCACATAATTATTCTCTTAATTTTATACCATTCCTTTTGAGTTCAAATTGCATATAAAAATATAATTTATGCATATTATAATGCCATAAAGTTGAAATATTTCTTATTCTTAATTTTTGTGATATTTCTCCTTGAATCAACTTTGATCATAAAGTTTTGGAGCTCAACAATTTATCCTTCCTCTTTGTTTAATTTAATTGAACACTTTCTTAATCTAAATCTTTATGAACCCTAGTAGCTCTTACTTTCCTCATGGAAACCTGCCCACAAACACACGAACACTTAATAGAATTTTTAATGAGACTTTACCTCCATTCAATTCTCACTTTTGTAGATCTATACACAATTTTTGTCGTTCACTTTTGGATATGTCACCAGAATCAAATGGATGGAAACAAAACCCTACTGAAGAGCAATTAGACAGATTTTCATCATTTGACATGAATTCATGCAACATTGCCTTTGAACTACCCCATCCAGAATCAAATTCAGCGGTTTTGGAAAAGTTTCCACCAATTTTCCGTGAATCTTTTGTTGACCACCTTTGCATGTGCGGTTTCCCAGGGTCAACTTTTGCTTGGAACCTAGATTGGTTTGACAAATGGAACCAGGTCTTGGCAAATATTCTCATTAAACACTGGGACAATGCCTTAAAAACCAATAATTTGATTGCATATCCAATTGACTCAACTCAAATTAGCTTCTCAAATCAAATGGGAGTTCTTCACCATTGGTTTTTAGGTCATGCCAATAAATTAAGACTTGGGAAGGATTCTCATAGCTCTCAAGAAATAATCAAAATGAGAAAGCATAAATATAGAATAAAAAAAAAGTATGAAAATCCCCTTTTTTTCAACCGTTTTAATTTATGACCTTTATTTCAAATAACAAAGATTCTTAGAATTCAGTTAACCAAACTAAACCTCTTAAACAACTTCCACATTGTGAAACTTATCACAACCTTTTCACAAACATCAAGTGTTGTTCAGACACCAAAATTGATAATGATGGATTGTTAAGACGTATCTTAATGCAATGGAGGTCTGAAGATTTTTCTAAAGTTGCACAATATCTTGACCAACAACACTTTGATATTCGAGATACTTCAACCTACTCTGGAAGTGTGCTAAAGGACTTGGCCTTGTACAAAAGAATCAGTTTGGTTTCAACATTATCCCCTAAACTTAATCCTTCTCATGTCCCCCGGGGTTTGCCAAATGACTTTTATTCTCCCTTATATCTTGCATCTCTAAATCCTCAACAACTCAGACTTTTAAATCCTCAAAAACCAATAAATTTACCTGCTCTCCTTGAAATTCTTTCTTCCTCTAATGTGAGTGATTTACAAACTCCCTTAATAATAGGTTTGCACACTCATACTCCTCATTTCCACTGTTTGGGACACTTAGCCTTGAAAACAAAAACATAATTTTAATGATTACTATTATCATTAAAATTTATAGAAATGAAATTTGGCTTACATTGTTAGCTCCATTTTTTCCTTTGAATCTTATACATGCTGAATTCTAAACTTTCTTGTAAAAAATAATTCAAAACATTTACTTCATTTTGCTGCCCCATTCTATACAGCCGATCAACATCCTGCTGCTCAACTTCTGGATTCCAATTTGGCTCCTATTTCAACATTGAACATATAAAAAATTTAATATTTTTGTTCTTAATATGAAATAAAAGACATTGAGCTCACCATTATATATACATTTTGAGCACACCTGCAGCCTGAATCGTTCCAACCAAAACTTGGCAATTTTTATTTAAATGGAATTCATGCATACTTTTGTCTTGCTTTGTCCTGCTGAGTTCACCCATAAGCTGGGTATACCTAATATTGTGGTGATCTAAAGCCATTTTTATTCTATTTTGAAATATTAGAAAATTGTTTTTAATAAGCCAACACAATTTTGTAAAACAATTCATTATAGAATCACTTACATCTGTAAAAAGTCTGCAAAGTTGGAGAATATAACAGCTTTTGGAAAATTTATACCCCTTTCACCAGACAAAAAGTTTTTTAAGTGGCCTATAAGATGACAAATCTTTGCGGAATGCTGCCAGGTGAAATCAAAAGTTGGAGTTTCATCCAGATTTTTGTAGATTGGATGGTTTCAGAATTTTCTTAAAATCATCAGCTCTCTTAGAAACTCAGATGAGTCCCAAGGGATGTCAGTGCTTCTGGAGGGCCCATTTTGCTCAGTGAATCCTTCTTGAAGCACATCAAGTTTAGACCTCCATGGATCTGCTAATTGAACTGATATCCCCCTTTGAATCTTTTTTGGAAGAGAAAAAATTGCATCCTTTGTTCTACATAGGCTTATGATTTCATTAAGTGATTGATTGATTTAATAGAATTAGCCTTTCCTTTTTGCAAACCTGGAAAAAGGAAATTCTTCCATAACCAGTCTTCTTGCCACTTTTTGATTCTAAGAAAAAATATGAGACTTTGAAGGTCAGTGGGCCTGTTCTGAAGTGGAGTTCCAGTCAAGCATAGTCCGTGTTGGGATTCCAAGTCAAATATTGTTTGAGCCCTCTGTGAGTAAGGATTTTTAATGTAACTAAAAGAATATTTATAAAAATTGATTATAAAAATTAAGTTTTAAGTTTTAGATATAGAAATGGGCACTAACTGAGCTTCATCTAAAACAACTCTATACCAAAGGAGCTTTTGAGTCACTGGTATCTTTTTTTGGCTTTGATTTTTTGACATCGTTAGGCTAGCTGTTTCATAGGTTGTTAAAACAATAGCAGTGTCCTGTAGCTCATTGACGTTAGTATTTTGACAATCCTTCCCATAAAGAACCTTGAAAGGAAGTGCATTATCTTCAAAGTGCACACTTATTTCATTGATTTAATTTGATAGTGTTTCCAGGGGGCATATAATCAGTGTGGCTGAACTCCGATTAATACCTTCTTGATTTTCCAATACCTGGAATTTTCTTGCTTCACTTTGAGTTACACTTATAAGAGAAAGAGTTGAAAGCTTCTTTCCCAAATCCATATCATCAGCAAGTATTGACCCATTTCTTTCAGGGGTTAATTGATTGTTAGGAAACTCATCTTTATAGTCATTGAATCCAGTTCTAAGCCAACGGTTGTCCTGGTGCCTCCACATGATATCCAAATTTTCCTTTAAAATTAGTTCATTGCCAATCATAAAATTTATTGCTTGAAGTTTATGTGTTTTGAGAACTGTTTTGATTCCTCGGATAAGTTGATCAGCTTTCCAATCTTGAGTACTCTGAGATATTTGGAAAGAGCCTTCAAAAATTACATGCGGTGTGGTAGCCTAAAGTTTAGTACGGCACCTAAATAAGTAAATGGAGTTATTACGGTGTGCAAGATTGGCGCTATTATTTTTTATAAAAGGGTTTTATTTAATTTATTTGAGTTTTAAATATGAAGAAATTGGTCACGAGCAAATGCCTACACAAAAACAATTTATTTTACGGAGAAAACTTATTTTTACGGTCTGAAAAATTTATTAGTATCAAGTCGAGTCACTCAAGAACCTTGGGAAATTTTCCCAGAATTTTTACTATTTTTCTTATATTTTTTAAATGAATTTTAAAGTTTTATAGAAATATTTACGTTTTCAGAAATTACTTAACTTCGATGAATTTTCACGGGGTAATTAGAGCTGCTCAGACTACTAAAATTAGTTTGGTATGTAAAGGGGAAGTAGCTCTATTATGTGTAATTTTTCTAGATTTTTCATTATAGTTTTAAGGTTCTAATTGAGTCCGGAAGTCCGGACAGACTCCGTACGGACTCCGTATGGGCTCCGGATTGACTCTGGAAGAGCTCTGGAGGGGAAAACTTAGGCACGTGACTAGGAATAATTAAGCGCTTCTCAAACTTGAAATTGAGAAGGGGGGGACACAACATACAGCTTAATCATTAACCACCACGGTCTCATTTTTTATTACTCAACAAATTAAATAAATTGTAATACCCTTATAACTTTATATTTTTTTATATTTAACATTTTAGAAATACTATTCAACAATTTAAATCGCACTTCATACAGGGTATCTTTAGAAAGGTCTTTGTCGCTGGGACTTGATTATTGCTGTCTCATAAAAATTCAAATTATAATAAAAACATAAAAGTCAATCTTTTCAGATCTTTCACTGGTACACCTTAATTGTTGTTATCAGTATTTCTTTTATCAACAGCCACTTTCTTTAAATCTCAATAAGCGTTAAATATTTTAGAGTTTCATTATTTTTATCAATCAGATCCAAGTAGACTGGTTAGCTTAGTGATTTAGAATTCCCATTTTGTTATTTTTATTGGAAGGATGGGGTTTTCAGCTAAATCCACACATCTCCTCCGGATTCTGCTTACAGCAAGGCGACTGTAAGAGTTTACCTTACCATAGTTGGCGCCCAATGTGGGGTTCAATTTCTCTAGCTTTCTTTAAAGACTTACTTGGATAAAGAACTTTATTAGCCTGCAAGAGGCTTATTTTCTGGAACTCTAATTGGATTTTTATTATTGGCCTACAAGAGGCTTGTTATTTTAACGGTTGTTAACGCTTTTCTTATGTTTTGGGATGTCTTCTACTAGTGGAACTTCTGTGTTGGCTGCTGGTGTACCTGTTAGGGCATCAGTAAGGATTGTATCTTGGGTTGGGCCCAAGTTTTATGGAGATGATTTAGAAGGATTTTTACATAGGTATAAAACTGCAGCTGCCATTGATGGTGCTTTACCTTTGGATATGGTGAAGCAGATTAGGTTCTTTATTTTGGACAGAGAGGTGGAAAAGGAGGTTATTTCTATGGATGGTTATAAAGATAAAGATTGGAAAAAGCTCAAGATGGAAATGGAAAAAAGGTGACCAAAAGTTTATTCATTGGAGGATCTAAAGGATATAGCTAGGAAATGGGAATCAAAAGGTGGTGTAACATCTCTGCATCAGTATCATCAGTTTATGGTTGAATTTCAGGTGGTTCTGGATTATTTGTTGGAGTATGAAATTTTATTTCATGATAATGCATCAAAGTATGTTTTTTGGGATGCTATGGGCGAAAAGGTTAAGAAAGATGTTTTGATGGTGCTTATTAATGCGAATTTAATGAAGGATTTCCCAGATGGAGAAACTAGGATTCCTGGTATGGAGGTGCTAAAGAAGGCTATTTTAGAACATCTGGATACTCATAATTCTGTTGATTTGGACTCTGGAAAAGAGGTTTTTCTTGCTCAAGAGATAGAAGAGGGCGGTTTAGAAGAATTAGCTTCTGTTGAATTTTTGGATTCAGCCATTCCTGAAGATTTTGTCCAGCCTGAAGATATTATTTTTGTTGACTCTTCTGTTTGGAAAGAAGAGGTTTCTGAAGATGAAGATATTATTGTCACTGATGAAGAAAATTTGGATGTTGGGGATAATTTTCTTTTGAATAATTTGGAATTTGATTTAGAGGAATATTTACCTCAGGTTTTGTCTTCAAAAGCGGAGACTGTCTGCAATTCAGATGTGGATATGGTTTATGAATCTGGTATATGTATGGTGGATTTGTTTCAATCTCAGGAAGAGATTTTTATGGAGGATATGGTTTTCCCTGCACTAATAAAGAGTGTAGTGGCATTTGATAATAGAGTGCATAAATTGGATGCACTCATATTTTGGAAAAGGGTTGTTTATTTTTCATGTCCAATGGTAGGACAAATTATGGGGGTTTATTTTTGGGTTTTATGGAATCGGTGGATAAGCCCTTGGGGCAAAATTATGGATTATCTCCAGGGGATATCAAGAATATAATTCCTCCAAAATGAGGATAAACTACCTAAACTGGGCTGAAATTTTCTTTTATCGTTATGTCTTCAATTTATTCAGGATTCAAATTATTATGGATGCCCTCATTTTTTGGGGTAGCAGGGGCTGATCACTCTAATGTTGTAATCTCTCCTCAGGATGAGATCCCGGATTGCAATAGGTCAGCTCACTTGGAGATAATTCAAGTGGATTCTCAATTATTTTCTGTTAATATTACTTTGGAGTGCAAATACGTTATGGACTTTTCTATATGTTTATTGGATTTACCCTGTTTTTCTATAAAATTTAAAAATGGTGAAAAAGGCAAAATAGGCCAAATTAGGTTGGATAAAAATTGGAAGGGTATGTTTGATGACCTCCAGCAAGAGGTTAAAGTGCAATTATCACCTTCTATTTCGGACCTCCAGCAAGAGGGTAAACTGCAAAAATCACATCAAAATCAAATAAAAAATCTCGGTATAATTAAAACACAAAAAAATAATTTTTGAGAAAATTCATTTCCGGTCCTCCAGCAAGAGGTTAAACTGCCAACTTTCTTTACAGGTGATTTACTGTTGGATAAGGGAAGCAAAGGTGTTGGAAAATCTGTTTATAAATTAGACGAGGGAAAGGAGAAAAGGGTAAAATTTAAAAATGAAATAAAATATTTTTCTAATTTTACTTATTCTGATTCTGGCGATGAAGAAGATTCATTTGATGAAATATGTAATGGCGATACAAAAGTAAATGTTTTACCTCAAGTTTATTTAGATGTGGATGCAGCCAAATATAAGAAGGTAGCAAATAAAGTTCGACCTATTAATGAACCGCTACCTGCTGAATTAAATCCACCCTTGAGAAGACCAAGGTTATCAAGAGATCCTTATGAAAGCCCCTTGGTAGCAAATCCGCCTGAATTTTCTGAGACGTCAAGAATCACTTTTGAGCGACTGGGTGTTGTTAATTTTGGACCTGATGGTTGGTTGTCTGGAGAAGAGAAGAAGTTGTTGTTGGATGTGATGGTAAAGCGAGAGAAGGCCATTGCTTTTGTAGAAGAGGAGAGGGGTGTGTTGAAGCATTCCTATGGGGAGCCTTACAAGATTCCTGTGGTATGTCATGAACCGTGGCAGCAGAAACCGATTCCTATTCCGGCTGCATTGAAAGAAGCTTATATCGAAGTTGTCAGAGAACGGATAAGCACTGGACTGTATGAGCAATCAACGTCAAGTTATTCTAGTCCGGTATTTTGTATCAAGAAACCGAATGGCAAGCTTAGAGTTGTTCATGATCTTAGGGAATTAAATAGTGTTACAATAAAGGATGCTGGGATACCGCCTAGTGCTGAGGAGTTGGTTGAAGTGTTTTCAGGAAGAGTGTGTTATGGTTTGGGAGATATTATGGGTGGTTATGATGAGAGAGAGTTACATCCGGACTCAAGGCCTCTCACTACATTTGATACACCACTAGGACGTTTACAGTTAACAAGATTACCTCAAGGAGCAACAAATTCGGTTGCAGTTTATCAAGCTCAGATGGCTTGGATCCTTCAAGATGAAATTCCACAATATGCTGGAATCTTTATAGATGATGGAGGAATTAAGGGACCAACAACCAACTATGATAACCAGGTGTTGGAAGAGAATCCCGGGATACGCAAATTCATTTGGGAGTTTGCAAATACATTAGAAAGAATCTTGTTTCGAATTGAAGAGGCTGGTTTAACTATTTCAGGTTCAAAATTTTCATGTTGTGTGCCAGCCTTAGAAATATTAGGCCATGTGGTATGTAGAGAGGGTAGGATTATGTCCAAGAAGAAAGTTAACAAAATTCAGTCCTGGCCAAGACCCAAGAATACGACCGAAGTTAGAGGGTTTTTAGGCGTTTGCGTATATGTTAGAATGTTTATCAAGGACTTTTCTTCATTGGCAGCTCCATTGAGACGGTTAACGAGAAAGGATGCAGACTGGGAGTGGGATGAAGAGTGTGAGAAGGCGTTTGTGAAGTTGAAGGAGGTTGTGGGGAAGGATTTAGTCCTGCACAAGTTGGATTATGGAAAAGATGCTGGTAGAATTTATTTAGCAGTTGATTCAAGTCAGGTTGCAGCTGGGGCGGTTTTGTCTCAGATGGATAAAGCTGGTTACATCAGGCCAGTTAGGTATGAATCTGTAGTATTTACTGAGGTCGAATCAAGATATTCTCAACCAAAATTGGAATTATGTGGTGTGGCAAAAATACTGAAGAAACTTCAGCATATTTTGTGGGGGCAACATTTTGAGTTGCAAGTGGATGCAAAATCGTTAATCCAGATGATTAATTCCCCAAGTTTACCGAACGCACCCATGACGAGATGGGTAGCTTTTATTCAACATTTTTCGTTCGATTTAGTTCATAAGCCTGGAAAAATTTTTACTATGCCAGATGGTTTATCAAGGAGACCACCCACTGAAGAAGATTCAGACTCAGAAGAGTTTGTTGAAGATATACCTATTATCAAAGCCAGCACTAAAGGAGCTGAAGACTTTCCATACCTCCCCCATGAGGCTAAACTGGAAGGACTATTGTGTTTAGATTATGATGATGATGACCTCCACCAAGAGGATAAACTGGAAAATAGTTTTTATGTTAATAAAGGTGTTGGAAAAGGTGTAGATAAATTTGGTAGAAAGGAGGTAGAAGAAGATGTGGTGTATGTAGAGGAAGATGGATTGGTAGTGTGGGATAGTAGTAAGTTAAGGAATGGTGTATATGTTGGAGAATTAGAGAATATAAATAAAAAGGTGGATAAAGAGAAAGAGGTATTTTCGAATACGGTTTACGAAGGATCCAAAGGTTTAGAAGAAAAACGTCAACATAGCTCAATTAAAAATTTATTTAGGGGTCAACGATTATTGGCTCATTCATGTGCAGGTGATATTGGTGATAGAGAAGTCCCTATTGATGTTATATTAATCGATTTTCAAGATGAAGTCTGGGGTCAGACTGGTTTTTATTTTTTGTTAGTCAAATATTTGTTGACTTTAGAGAGGCCAGAAGATTGTGAAGACGATGAATGGGTGGCTATCAAGAGGAAGTCATCTACGTTTTACCTATCTGGTTGACGTTTAATGAGGAGAAGGTATCCAAATCCTCAAGTAGTTATAACTCAAGAGAAGGGGCAAGAAATAGTTTTGAAATCACTGCATGAAGATCTCGGGCATAGAGGCGTTGGAGAAACATTTAGAAGAATTTCTGATCGATTTTGGTGGCCTGGCATGAAGATGGCTGTTAAACAGTGGGTTCAGTCATGCGAAGAATGTCAAAGACGAAGTTATTTAAGGCCGAAAGAACCTGGACGCGCAACCGGTGAATATACACTCTTTGGAAGAGTTAGTTTAGATGCCGTTCATATAAAAGAGGGACGGTATAAATATTTAATTGTGGCCAGAGATGATTTATCTGGTTGGGTAGAGGCAGCGCCTCTTATTAATTTAACTGCCAAAAATGTGGCAGAATTTTTTTTGAATAATTGGGTATATAGGTATGGGGTGATGAAGTTGGTGACGGTAGATGGAGGTCCTGAATTTGGGACAGAGTTTAAAGAGGCCGTATTGAAAGTTGGATCAAAGGTTAGGGTAGCAACCCCATATTATCCTGAAGCTGAAGGCATGGTTGAAAGAGGGCATCAAGTTATTAAGGATGCTTTAGTTAAAATGTGTGGGACAAGTGCCGAAAAGTGGAGGCACTATTTACCTTTAGTTTTATTTGCTGATTGAATCACTGCCAAAAGGACAACCGGGTTTTCACCTTATGAACTTGTTTTTGGACAGAAAGCAGTTTTACGGGTTGATTTAGAAGCTGAATCATATCTTGGAGTTGACTGGGACACGGTCAAAACTACTGAAGAATTATTGTGTGCAAGAATGATGCAGCTAGAAAAGAAAGAAGAATATTTAGAAAAGGCATATTCGCGGATGATGAAGATCCGAAATCAATCAGTCAGATATTAGGATGAGCGGTTGGCACATCGATTAAGGAAACCTTTGAACCCAGGGGATATGGTCCTGGTGTATAATAGAAGTATAGAGAGTCAATGGGGAAAGATGTTTGCAGATAGGTGGAATGGACCGTATAAAATCAAGGAGCAAGTTTCCGGCGGTTCATATGTGCTAGAAGAGTTGGATGGAGTAGTATTGAAGAAGAGTGTAGCGGCCGATCAAGTGAAACGGTTCTATCCTAGAGGCACCAGGAGTGTCGAAGTCTAACTCCGAAATGAGGATAAACTACAATTTTAATGACTTTTATTAAGTTTATACCTCCGCAACGAGGATAAACTATCTTCTTTTTTATCAAAATACTTTACTATCGTTACATTGTATATGGTCAACGAAACTATGATGAAACTTAACGAAATTCAAGAAGACCTTCTTTGAAATTTTCAAAATTTAAAATTCTTAAAATATGGGTGAAGATAGTGTTGGAAAATTTTTTTAAAAATTTATTGGAAGAAGTGTTCACAGGGGAACCTTCTTAATTTAATATTGGCAAGTGTGGGGGTAATTGATGGGCTGGCTGCTCTATAAACAATTACCCCATAATGTTCGTTTCCAAAATTTTCCCTGTTTCTAGTTGAATCCTGGCTTTGTCTTTTAATTTTAGGAAGTCCACTAAGACTATAAACTGGAACGAATCAAGAGACACCGCTCTTAACGCCGGATTCAAGATTCTTTTTATTTTATTTTGTTTTTGATTTTTTTATGTTAGATTGTGATTTCTTTTCTTTAATATATATTATGAATTATTGTAAAGGTGATGCTCACTGGTGGTCTCTAATCATTTTTATAAATTGGAGGGAGCCCACCCAGTGATCATCATTATAAAAATTATCTTCTAAAAACTTTCATTTATTTTCTTTTCTTTTCAATTTCTCAAAATTGTGTAACCACATCAAGTTGCACTTGGATGTGGGTATGATGTCGAGGATACGGCTCACCAAATGGCCGGGGGGGATCTTTTAAAATTTTAATTTTGATAATTCTTTTTACCTTTTTTATCTTTCTTTTCACATTCATTTATCTTTCTTTAAAATTAAATTTTAACTTTTATTTCAAAACTATCTTTTCTAAAATCTTTTATTTTAAATTTAAAAAAAAATTAAAAAAAAAAAATAATAAAAAAAATAAATAAATAAATAAATAAAAAATAAAAAAAAATAAAAAAAAATAAAAAAAAATAAAATAATAAAAAAATCACAAAAAAAAAAAAAAAATCAATTAATTAAATCAAAATTATTATTATAATTCTTAGTTTTATTTTTCAGTCTTCATTCTTTTTAGTTTTATTCATTTAGTTTAGACAGGAAACAGGGTCTGGGAGAACTCAATACCAATGGGATTTTACTTCAAGATATCTGTTAGTCCTCCAAGACTTTAAACTGGCTACTGTTCAAGACTTTCCTTAAGGTTTTATACGAATTTTGGAGCAGTTAGCCCTCCAAGACTTTAAACTGGCTAATTTTCAAGACTTTCATTAAAGGTTTTATATTGGAGCTATTAGTCCTTCAAGACTTTAAACTGAATTTCAAGAATGTTCAAGATTTTATGGATATTTTTGGGAGACGGATTTTTTTTATTTTTAATTTTATTAATCAAATGTTAGGTCCATCAAGACCTTAAACTGGAGTGTTATCAAATGTTAGGTCCACCAAGACCTTAAACTGGACTGTTATCAAGCTGTTGGGTCCACCATGACCTTAAACTGGATTTCTTATTGATTAAATGTTTGGTCCACCATGACTTTAAACTGGTAGTTCATTCGTTGTTTAGTCCACTATGACTTTAAACTGGAAAATTAATATCTGCAGGATAATTCAACATTCATTGGTCCACTATGGCCTTATACTGGATTACTTGTCGATCAAATGTTTGGTCCACTATGACATTAAACTGGATTATCAAATTTATTCAATCTTTGGTCAAGCCTAGGCCTTACTTAGGAATTTATCAAGTTATTTATGCACCTAAACGATCTTTGATCCACCAAGACCATAAACTGGCAATTGATTATATGTTTGGTCCACCAAGACTTTAAACTGGAATGTCAATCTTGTTTGGATAACTCAATTCAATCTTTAAATTTATCACTGTCCACTAAGACTCTAAACTGGTTATTCAATTATTTCTGGAATTGGGTGCTGATAAGCTTTAGGATGTTAAAATTTTAGGTGGTGATGATGCTAAGGAAAGCATAATGGTTAATTAGGTAAAATTTGTGGCTCTTTAACATGGTCTAAAGTTAAAATTATTATTGGAAGCCTGGAAAAAGTATTTTATGGGTTTGTTGTATAGAAAAGTTTGAAAATTGTGATGAAGGAATCAGAAGTTAGAATGGTAGTTGGATTTTAGGGAATGATTTTTTTTAGTGCCTCAGTGTTAGGCCATTTTTGGTGTGAAGCTTGGAGGACCTTATGGCAAGATTGGAATCATAGAATTCGGCTCAGTGGGGGGCCCTATGAGGTTGGAATCAGG
This sequence comes from Hemileia vastatrix, assembly GCA_030280995.1. Classification (NCBI taxonomy): domain Eukaryota; kingdom Fungi; phylum Basidiomycota; class Pucciniomycetes; order Pucciniales; family Zaghouaniaceae; genus Hemileia; species Hemileia vastatrix. The sequence continues at coordinate 30,922,686 of JASXTE010000003.1, read as the reverse complement.
AGTATTCGGCTCATAGGAAGATCCACTCTCTCAATGCTGTGACAAGAAGGAAGACTGGTATATGGGAGTCTGAAGGGATTCAAACCTTGCTCTCAGTAGTGGAATCATCACAAGATTTACATTATTTTATTTTATGCTATATCAAGCCAGAGAAGAAGAAACAACGTTTTTATTATAAAGAATTAAAAGAAGACCAGCTAAAACAAATTTATCAAATTATTTTATTAGAAAAGATAATTCTTTTGGAATTGTTCAACCACTTATGAAAAGTTATAAGAATGGGGACATTCTCAATTGGAGGGAGGATGTGGTAGCCTAAAGTTTAGTACGGCACCTAAATACGTAAATGGAGCTATTACGGTGTGCAAGATTGGCGCTATTATTTTTTATAAAAGGGTTTTATTTAATTTATTTGAGTTTTAAATATGAAGAAATTGGTCACGAGCAAATGCCTACACAAAAACAATTTATTTTACGGAGAAAACTTATTTTTACGGTCTGAAAAATTTATAAGTATCAAGTCGAGTCACTCAAGAACCTTGGGAAATTTTCCCAGAATTTTTACTATTTTTCTTATATTTTTTAAATGAATTTTAAAGTTTTATAGAAATATTTATGTTTTCAGAAATTACTTAACTTCGATGAATTTTCACGGGGTAATTAGAGCTGCTCAGACTACTAAAATTAGTTTGGTATGTAAAAAGGAAGTAGCTCTATTATGTGTAATTTTTCTAGATTTTTCATTATAGTTTTAAGGTTCTAATTGAGTCTGGAAGTCCGGACGGACTCCGTACGGACTCCGTATGGGCTCCGGATTGACTCTGGAAGAGCTCTGGAGGGGAAAACTTAGGCACGTGACTAGGAATACTTAAGCGCTTCTCAAACTCGAAATTGAGAAGGGGGGGACACAACATACAGCTTAATCATTAACCACCACGGTCTCATTTTTTATTACTCAACAAATTAAATAAATTGTAATACCCTTATAACTTTATATTTTTTTATATTTAACATTTTAGAAATACTATTCAACAATTTAAATCGCACTTCATACAGGGTATCTTTAGAAAGGTCTTTGTCGCTGGGACTTGATTATTGCTGTCTCATAAAAATTCAAATTATAATAAAAACATAAAAGTCAATCTTTTCAGATCTTTCACTGGTACACCTTAATTGTTGTTATCAGTATTTCTTTTATCAACAGCCACTTTCTTTAAATCTCAATAAGCGTTAAATATTTTAGAGTTTCATTATTTTTATCAATCAGATCCAAGTAGACTAGTTAGCTTAGTGATTTAGAATTCCCATTTTGTTATTTTTATTGGAAGGACGGGGTTTTCAGCTAAATCCACACATCTCCTCCGGATTCTGCTTACAGCAAGGCAACTGTAAGAGTTTACCTTACCATAGTGGGATATTAAAAAAGATAGTGGAGTCGTAGTTCAGGATCAGACATAAATCGATTTGAGCATAAGAAAATGCTTCTTTAGCAAGACTGATTAGTGTACTTGAAGAAAAGAGGCATCCCCAAAGTTGATACTGATTACCAAAAACTGGAACCAAGTAAGCATGAAAATAGAAAGGCTTAATAGGATTCAAGGCACTTCTTTGGTTTAAATGGTGAGATCCAGACCCAATGTCACCCAATAGTGGTCCAATGTGCTGACTCTGCACTTGAGTAAGATTACCGACAAGGGTTGGTTTTCTTTCTTCAAATATCCAAAAATATGAACATTCAAATGGCCTCACTGTAAAATTGTGGGGGTTGGTGAGTTTTAAAATCTTGAAATTACATTCATATAAACTTGATCGATTGTTATTGAGAACTTTCCAAGACATCTGAGACTTGAAATATTAAGTAAGAATATTATCTGAAGATAGTGGTTGTTAAAAGATGAATTGAAGCAAAAAATGAATAATAAGTTTTGAATAAAATGACAAAATAACATTTTAGCATATGCTATGCTAAGCTCATAATTCTTTCACATGTATTATTATTATCTTTATAAAAAATATTGGAAGTAAATCAATGATAACTGAAATAAATAATATGGTTTAAAAATAAATCTTGAGCCTATAGAGAAAATTTTGGTTTGTGGAGGAAGAAATATTTTCTCAATAAAAATGTGCTTTATTGTTACATTATAATCACAAAATAGAATAATTTCACTCTTATTACACTTATTTATGTTTCTGTCTAATATTAAAATGCTTTAGATGTCAGTTCAAAATCCAAATTGAAACTACTACCTAGAACGATGTCTTGATACTAACATACTTTTTGTAAGTCTTTGGACAGACACTTATGGTGATCTCAATAATATTAAAATTGATTTGAATTGTATGTTTTATCAAATATCTATGTAGTCTAGTGTAATAATTGAGATACTACAGTTTAACCTTCTGTTACCAACTTGGAAAGAAAATATATGTAGATATTCTTAGAACAAATATCAAATTTTTCTTTACACAAGATGGGAAAGTGAATATTATGATATGTTAAGTGATATGTTCAAGCTTTGCTCAATCTGTGTTCAGATCAAAATAAAAGTAATCACCAAGCTCCAAGAAACCTATGATTGAGTTTGGTTGAACCTAGGTCTAACTGATTAACAAATCTTTGTCCAATTAATTTAAATCTGGTTTCACAATGAACTCCCAAGAGCCTTCCAACAGCTTTCCAACCACTTCACAACATTTTTAAATGAGGGGTATTGCTAGCAACACCCCCCCAAATTTTCTGTGGTGAATGGGAATAGAATTTAATAATAAAATTATAATAAAAAAAACTTTAAAACAATTATATTACCTCAGTGAGAGATCTGGAATCTTGTGAAAGTAATATAATTAATTATTGTGTAATTAATTGTGACAGTCTAACGAACTCAAACTTTATTAATAATAAATTTGATGCCCTTGTTGACGTACCAGTTTATTTATTTTTTCAGCCTGTATATCTCCAGGACTGAGTAAAAAGTGATTATAAGTTATGTTAAACATATGAACTATACATGGGACTAATAAATAAGAGTACACCAATAGTATACATAAGTAAAATTATGATAATACACAAAAAATGCCATTATAACACCTTATATACACGCATATATCCACCTTTTATAGGTCTTATGTACTTAATATTAAGTTGGAATATGTTAGGGTAATCTTAAGAACCTTAAGTATAAGGCTGCATAACTTTTAAGTACACTTAAAGCTGTTATATTCATTGTTTTATGCAAAAAACAAGAAATGCGCTTTATTTCACTTAAAAGTTGACTATATGCGCTATAAAATTAAGAATATCCAAATTGCGCTTTGACAGATCAATTGGGCTCATTTAGAACTATTGATTTGGCTATTTAAATGCATAAAAATAACACTTTTCAAATTTGGTGTTTTTTATGCCAGAAATGGCTTCTGTGTACTGGCCACATACTGCCTGCTTTTTGCCCGTGTGAATAGCTTCATTTTTAGCAAAGTTAGCTTTTTCACACTATAATTACCCCACATTCTACGCCCACTGTGGGGAAACACACTAAAATAGGCGATAGGCGCTTATTTAGTGTCCTAGCTTAATTAATAATGCATTGACCCTGTTTATATGCACTAATTTCATTAATAACCTCACTCTTGGCACTTTATTTCATCACCACGCTTAAATTCGCCTAATTTTAGTCAAGGATTTACCTGTGCAAGAGCCTGCCAAGAACTGCATGTAGTTACCCCACATCTCACGCTCTTTTTTAAGTTTTTGGGTGGTTTCTCAGTCAATTTTGGTTATTTTTGAATGGGAATTTCACGTAGTATAATGTCAGGATTAGCCCCATTATTTCTACAGTCAATCCCCCTTATTATTAAGCTATTATTAACCTTAAAAAGTCTCCTTTAGTCCTTAATATTATTGTTTTATACGCATATACTCTCTTTTTGTCTTTTTCTTTAATTTTGATGGATTTCCCTTATTATTTCAGGATTTTGGCGGTTATTACTCTTCTAATTATGTCATGGGTCACTGGGAATGTTGATGGGAATGTCTATTAGTTGTTTAGAGGCGTGATTAACTGTGTATTGGGTGGTACATCAAGGGAATCATTGGGGAACTCAGTGTGTATAAAAGGAGGAGGTTTTTGGGTTGTATTTCTTCATTCTTTATCATTTCAATTTAACCAATATAACCAAACCAATTACAATACATATCAATTAGTACTTTTATAAGACTTTTGAATAGTATCTGAATTTATATAATCTATTTTTCTACCAACTATAAAGATTGTAAGCCATATATAAGAATAGTGAGAATTATATTACTGAGACCTTTATATTTGATTATATTTTACAACTTAGTGGATTAGAACTACGGTATTCATATAGGAACATTAAAATCTTCTAGACAACTGACTATTCAAGCTAGTTCACGTCCTTGTACTTGACCTTAGCCTGACAATTGGGGACCTTTCCTCAAGAATTCTGTTATAATCCTGTAAGTGAAATTTTCAAAAGAAGGTGCACGTAAATAATATCCCTATAGAAATATTTGGATAATTACAACAGGTTGGGGTCACTTATATAGTTATTTCAGAAAAAGAAGCCCTGTTATATTATAAAATTGTGATATTGAATCAACAATTTTACCACTAATTTAACTTATAATTGTTATTAGTGGGTCTGTCAATAGACCAATCAAATTTGAGATCTTTGCAGATAAAATTTTTACCACTAATTTAACATATAATTGTTCTTAGTGGGAGTCTGTCAATAGACCAATTAATTTTGTGATCTTTGCAGATAATAAACCAATTAAACTGATTAATTGTTTTCTTTTAACAGGACTCTTAATCTTTTCTTTTATTGGTTTGTAAAATTCATTAAATATTGAGAAAGAATCATACTGACAGTTGTTTTCTTTTGAATATAAAAACACGGCTACATATTGTAGACCAGTTAAATCAAGTGACCACATAAAAGCATATTTGACTTTTGGCACTTAAATATTCACTTCATACCAATAAGTAAGCAATAAAATTGTCTTCAGTGGTATTGATAAATACTGATAAAACTCCTTTTTGAAGTTTTCATATCTAAACTTTCAATTCTTTAAATTCCACGTAAAAATGTGTGACAACAATGACATTGTAAGTAATAAGGTAAAACCTTATAACTTAAGACCTAGAGCTGAAAGACCTGTTACAGGACATTCAAATGTAGGGCCAGGACTCTCCCATAATCAACAAAACTCCGTCAATGTCTCTGGAGGAAAGGGAAAAGCTTTTAAAGCAGGTTTCAATAAAGAAAACAAAAAATACTTTACAAGAACAAGTTCACTCCCTATCCACCCTACTGAACACCTTGACAATAAGAGTCAACAATATAGTGGACCAGATCAACAATCTGGAAAAGAGAGCAGCTCAAGGTTTCATAGAAGTCAACCAAGCTCTAGTGGACATAAAGACTCAACCACCAACAGTGGCACCCAACAATTCCATAGCAACACCTCCAGCCCAAGAGGAGGACCAAAAAATTACAGTAAGCAAATGGAAATGGGATTGGTAAGCCCAAAACTACAACAATCCTCAACAGCAGGGCTCCAGCAGTCACCCTTACAGGGGAAAGGCAAGGAGAGGCAGGGGAAGTGGGATAAGACCTTGGTAAGTCATCCAACTTCTTATGATCAATTATATCAACCTGAAAATAAATTACTTATAGGTAATGAGATTGATAAGGAAATATTGGATATTATTGATAAGGATTTAAAGGATTATTCATTTGAACAGAATATGTTAAACTTGTCTTTACATGAGGACAATGTAAATAGTTTTATTGATCACCAGGAAAATACTATTAATATAAAAATGGAATCAAATGAATTAAATCTTGACCCTGATAATGAGTCTTCTGAATTGGACACGGAAAAAATAGAATATTTTTAAAAGAGAATCCAATGGAATAAAAAATAATAAGTAAATTATTATTGAGAATTGAAAAATTGGAAGAGTTCTCAAAAGAGTCAAACATTAATACAGAAAATGTATTATTACAACTAACACAGTCATTGAGTACCACAGCCAATAAATTAAAAATTATTGAAAATTCAAATAATCACCACGCAATATGGGGGGCGGACTTCCTAGCAAGTCCGCAACCTTGAACCCTAATTCATATCTTTTTGAGCACACATTGAGGAAGTGATGAAACCATCATGAAGAAGTATTGAATTTACTTTGAACACACCTTGAAGCTCATGTGAACACAAATGGGGCTACAAGGGCTGGAAAGGCTGGAGAGAGGGGTGAGGAAGGGTGTATGGGGTAGCGAAAAGGTTGGGAAAGGGTTGGAAGGGAAGATTAAGGGTTCCGAGGCATTTTAAATGAAGAAAAGGGTCTGGGAGAGGTTGAGAGGGGTGAAATGGGGATCAAAAGAGGATGGCATACAATGGGGCTGGGAGGATAGCGAAAGGCATGGGAAGGGAAGACAAGCATGTGTTGATAGAATTGAAAGGGATGGAGATTGGTGCAAACAGAGTGTGAAAATAGGAGGATGAACTCTGTTCTTCGGGCAAAGAACAGAGTTCACTTCCATAAAATATTAGCTGAAAAATAGTTTTCAATTCTGTAAAAACAGTTGTAAGTAATAGAAAAAGTCACTGATTTTTTTTATATGTAATCTGAAATTTTTTAATAAAATTATTGTATTTAAGAATTGCAATATTGTCAATCAATTTTTATTGATCAAATTAATTTAATAAAGTATTATTTTAATAAGCTGTTTCAAAAAATACTTTTCATTGAGTAGACTCATGGAATGATTTTTTCTGGCTTCCATTCAGTTATCCTCACACTTTCACTATGTTTTCAATATAGATCCATTGTTATTTGTGTGATACTTCAAGTGAAAGTTCAGTATTACTTCAGTCTGAGTTCCATCTGATTTCCATCTGACTTCAAGTTGCGGACTTGCTAGCAAGTCCTCCCCCTATATTGCGTGGTGAATGAATTGATCAATGAGAATAAAAGATTAAACTCTGAGATTAGAAATTTAGAAAGTAAATTAGAACACTCTCAGAATATTATGGCTACCATAGAGGGACGTGTAAAATTGTCTTTTTCAAATGTAAATGATACTTTAACTCATGTACCTGTAATAAAGGATAGGTTACAAAGAGTAGAAATTGAAGTAGCTAAAATTTTGAAAAATACTGAAACAATAAAGGATAATACCTCTTATGTAGAAAGAGTACCAGTTTTTATGAAAAACTCTGATGATAAACCAATGATGGAACATGAACATAGTGTCATGGGCTCTGAGAATTTAAAATCAGTAAAAGATGAAATTAATGATCATCTTTCTAAAGTGAGTGAATTGCTCAATATTCCTCAGGTTAGGGAAGCAAAAACTAGCCAAAAGAACTGGCCTAAGTTAGATCAGTACCCTTCTTTTGACGGGGATTCAAAATCTGATTGGCAACAATTCATACAAAGAATTGATAACTTAAAATTTTCATATAAATTACCTGATGAAGAAATTACTTCAAAGTTAATATCTTTATTTACAGATGTGGCCTTATTATGGTTTGAATCTGTATTGAGTGAGGGAATTAATTACTCCTGGAATGAATGGAAGGCACTAATTGAAAGGCAATTTGGTGGCCCAAAATTTAGAATCACTCAACAAAGACTGTATGAAAGGGCCAGATATAATCCAAATGCTGGAGATAAACCCATGGTCTTTTTAATGAATTTAATAAAAATCATGAAAGCTATGGATCCAAAAATGGATTATGAAGAGTGGAAAGAAAAAATAATATACAAATTGCCTATATCAGTTAGAGACATTATTGTTGCTAGAACTGAAACTGTCAGAGACACCTCTGGATTCATTAATATATGCAATGAGATATTATTAAACCACAAATATGAAACCAAGTATAGTAATTACAGACAAAGTGTTGACGTGGTAAAACCTACTACAAGTAAGTTACCAGTGGAAAAGAAAAAACCTTCAGCTCCCCTTGTCCCTAAGAGACAAGAAAATAACACTTGTTACAAATGTAATGAACCTTGGGTTAAAGGTCACACGTGTAAGAAAAGAATAAATGTTATTGAAACCTCACAGAATTCTGAACCTAGTAATCATGAAGATGAGAATGTGGAATCCAGTGAGGATTGCAAGAGTAACATATCTTACAGTGATGATGAAAATGAGATATTTGTATTAGAACAGGATATAATGTTCCTGAATGATGCTATACCTTATACAGACACATCTTTAACTTCTATAGAGGAAGCTGAAATGATTAAAGATGTATCTCATGATACTTACAAAATAACACCTATCAGAGCACCTATTATCATATGTGGAAAAGAAATGAATGCCATTCTTGACACTGGGGCTGCAGGTAGTGTAGTTTCACTTAATGCATTAATGAAACTTGATAGTAAGTACCAGGAAAAACTAGAACCTGTTCAGACAAAGAACTGGAGGGGTTTTGGTTCAGTATTAAATCCAATTGGCAAATACAAAACTGCTGTATTCTTTAAATATAATAATGGATATGTTAGAGCAGTTTGCGAATTTGTAGTAATGGATAATAATAATTGTAGTGATTGGTTTATTATTGGCAATGATTTATTGACAAAATTTGGCATTAAACTAGATCCTGCAAACAGTTGTTTCACCATAGGGGTGAATGGTAAAAGGAAATTCAAAATATGTTCTGAAAATTCAGTATATGCCATTTCTCCTAGAGAAGAACAACTGCAAGGTGGAAGAACCACCAATGAAGTGGGTGAATTGGAAAATGAAATCCAAAAGGCCTCTTTCAGTCCTCAACTCTCAAAAATTGAACAAGAAGATATTTTGAGATTGATTAAATCATATCCTATGGCATTTGCTCATGGCTCAAATGAGCTAGGATTGGTCAAAGACCATGAGATGAAAATCTCTTTAAGCTGTGATCTGGATAATATTCCTGGAAGTTTAAAAAAGAAACCTTACCCAGCATCTCCTGCAAAAAGGAAAGATATTGAAGACAATATAAAATTGTTGTTGGAAATGGGTATTGTTGAAAAAGTGGACACAACACCTAAGTATTGTGTCATTTCACCAGTATTAATCTCTTATGAAAAAGATAAGGCAAGATTATGCGGTGATTATAGAGCTCTGAATAAATATACAGTAGATGATATTTACCCTCTACCAAGGATAGCTTCTATCCATGCTACCTTACAAGGAGCAAAATATATTTCCTGTCTGGATGGGAACAAGGGTTACCACCAGATTCCTGTGGAAAGAAATTCTCAAAATTACTTATTAATAACCACACATATGGGTGTATATAAGTATGTGAGAATGCCATTTGGCCCAAAGAATGCCCCTTCAGTCTTCCAAAAATTGATGGATAGTGTTTTTCATCAGGAAATGGTTGAAGGATGGTTATTGGTCTATATTGATGACATCATAGTGTTTTCAAAGACATATGATGAACATTTAAATCACCTGAAAAGAGTCTTTCAAAAAATGGATGAAATTAATATGACTATTGCATTAAAGAAATGTAAGTTTGGATTTCAATCCTTGAAAGTACTTGGACATGTTGTATCTGGATTACAAATTTGTGTTGACCAGAATAAAGTGGCAGCAATTAAAAACATTGGGATACCTAAAAATGTAAAAGAGGTTCAAAGTTTTTTGGGTATGTGTGGATATTATAGACAATATATTAAAAATTACCAATCCATTGCAGCCCCTTTAACAACATTAATCAGGAAGAATGAAGCTTTCATTTGGAATAATGAAAGACAACACGCCTTTAATAAATTAAAGGAATGTTTAATGTCAGCTCCAATATTAGGACTGCCAGATTTCACCCTACCTTTTATCTTGTACACTGATGCAAGTTTCATAGGTTTGGGTGCTGCTTTACAGCAGAAACAGATAATAAATGGAAAATTATCTGAAGTAGTTATCTGTTATATATCCAGAACCTTAAGAAAAACAGAATTAAGGTATGGTGCCACACAGCTAGAATGTTTAGCCGTGGTGTGGGCTTTGGAGAAACTTCATTACTATCTGGAAGACCAGAAGTTTGAACTTATAACAGATTGCAGTGCAGAAAAATCATTACTAAACATGAAAACACCTAATAGGCACATGTTTAGATGGCAACTAGCTGTACAAGAGTACAGAGGAAGAATGACAATCACTCACAGAGCAGGAACATTGCATTCAAATGTGGATTTATTATCCAGAAGTCCTTTGCCAAATGATGCTGACAACCCAGCTTATGTACCTGAAAATGAGGTTATACATATATTTGGGATTTATATAGTGGATTTAGAAGAAGAGTTTATGCAAACTATATTGGAAAATTATTCATCTGATAAAGATTTGTCTAAACTATCTACCATTCTTAATGATCCAACAAATGCCTCCATGAGTGCATTAATTAAAACCTTGCCTCCAAAGTATAAAAATGCATTGGAAAAAGGTAAACTATCAATTGAAGATGGATATATATATTACAGGAAAAAGTTAAGCAATGTAATAGTAATACCACCTTCTATGAAAGAGTTAATGTTGAGTACTTGTCATGATGACATCTTAGCTGGTCATTTTGACTTTAACAAAACATTAACCAGAGTTAAAAATACAGCCTGGTGGATAAACATGAAAGAGGATGTACAAAAATACATTGAAACATGTGACTCTTGTCAGAAATCTAAAAGATTAACTGGGAAGAGAGCTGGGTTGTTACAACAAATAGAGCAGCCAAAAGCTCCATGGGAAATTATAAACATGGATTTTGTAACTGGCTTGCCATTAGCAGGAAAAGAAAGTTTCAATTCTTGCTGGGTAATAGTGGATAGATTAACAAAAATGTGTAAGTTTATCCCTACCCATAAAGAGGTATCTGCTAAAGACTTGGCGTTACTATGGTGGACTCAGATGATGAATACTGCTGGGTTCCCCAAAGCCATAATCTCTGACAGAGATCCTAAATTTACTTCAGAGTTCTGGACATCTTTGATGGAAGTATCAGGTTGTCAATTAAAATTGTCTACAGCACACCATCCACAAACTGATGGGCTGGCTGAGAGGATGATACAAACTCTAGAAGACATGATCAGAAGATATTGTGCCTTTGGATTAGAATACAAAGACAATGAGAAATTCACACATGACTGGGTAACATTAATTCCTGGCCTTGAATTTGCTTATAACAGCACAACTCATTCTGTAACAGAGAAGAAACCATTTGAACTCTGGCTGGGATATGTACCAAATACCCCAGTAAATCTTTTAAATAAACTACCAAGGTTGGATATACACCCTGGCACTAAATCCTTTATTCATATGCAACAAATGTGTAGAAAGCATGCAGAAGAATGCATCCAAAAAGCATTTGAATATGAAAAGAAAAGGTGGGACAAATCTCATAAAGAATTTGAATTTAAAAAGGGAGATGAAGTCCTCATATCAACACTACATTTTAACTTACAAGGTAATGTTAAATTAAAGGATCCCTTTGTAGGACCTTTTGTAGTAAATAAAATGGTTGGGAATAATGCAGTGGAAGTCATATTATATGCTCCATATGATAGGAAACATCCAGTTTTCCCTATCTCATTATTGAAACCTTACCATGCAAATGATCCTGACTTATTTCCAAAAAGAAGGGGAAGGCCTAAAAAGCAACCTGAAGAAATTGTGGAAAAAGCAGAGATTGAAAAAATACTCAAGAAAAGAATCCTTACTAAAGAAAAAGGAACTGAGTATTTACTAAGATTTAAAGGGAAATCAAATGAATTTGATAAATGGATACCTGAAAAAGAAATTTCTAATTTATCTACCCTTCTTAAAAAATTTAAACAGAAATAAATTTCTGTTCAACCAGCTGAGGGGTTAAAAAACCAGTACTCATAATATTTTATTATGTTTTATTTCTTTAAAGTTGAATCTTTAATGCTACAGATTTATTCTGAATACCTGAAAATTAAAAATTAAATAAAATAAAATGTATAACTTATCATTTTTTTTATTGTTTTTTTTGGGTGGGCGAGTGTCAGCCTGTATATCTCCAGGACTGAGTAAAAAGTGATTATAAGTTATGTTAAACACATGAACTATACATGGGACTAATAAATAAGAGTACACAAATAGTATACATAAGTAAAATTATGATAATACACAAAAAATGCCATTATAACACCTTATATACACGCATATATCCACCTTTTATAGGTCTTATGTACTTAATATTAAGTTGGAATATGTTAGGGTAGTCTTAAGAACCTTAAGTATAAGGCTGCATAACTTTTAAGTACACTTAAAGCTGTTATATTCATTGTTTTATGCAAAAAACAAGAAATGCGCTTTATTTCACTTAAAAGTTGACTATATGCGCTATAAAATTGAGAATATCAAAATTGCGCTTTGACAGATCAATTGGGCTCATTTAGAACTATTGATTTGGCTATTTAAATGCATAAAAATAACACTTTTCAAATTTGGTGTTTTTTATGCCAGAAATGGCTTCTGTGTACTGGCCACATACTGCCTGCTTTTTTCCCATGTGAATAGCTTCATTTTTAGCAAAGTTAGCTTTTTCACACTATAATTACCCCACATTCTACGCCCACTGTGGGGAAACACACTAAAATAGGCGATAGGCGCTTATTTAGTGTCCTAGCTTAATTAATAATGCATTGACCCTGTTTATATGCACTAATTTCATTAATAACCTCACTCTTGGCACTTCATTTCATCACCACGCTTAAATTCGCCTAATTTTAGTCAAGGATTTACCCGTGCAAGAGCCTGCCAAGAACTGCATGTAGTTACCCCACATCTCACGCTCTTTTTTAAGTTTTTGGGTGGTTTCTCAGTCAATTTTGGTTATTTTTGAATGGGAATTTCACGTAGTATAATGTCAGGATTAGCCCCATTATTTCTACAGTCAATCCCCCTTATTATTAAGCTATTATTAACCTTAAAAAGTCTCCTTTAGTCCTTAATATTATTGTTTTATACGCATATACTCTCTTTTTGTCTTTTTCTTTAATTTTGATGGATTTCCCTTATTATTTCAGGATTTTGGCGGTTATTACTCTTCTAATTATGTCATGGGTCACTGGGAATGTTGATGGGCATGTCTATTAGTTGTTTAGAGGCGTCAATAACTGTGTATTAGGTGGTACATCAAGGGAATCATTGGGGAACTCAGTGTGTATGAAAGGAGGAGGTTTTTGGGTTGTATTTCTTCATTCTTTATCATTACAATTTAACCAATATAACCAAACCAATTACAATACATATCAATTAGTACTTTTATAAGACTTTTGAATAGTATCTGAATTTATATAATCTATTTTTCTACCAACTATAAAGATTGTAAGCCATATATAAGAATAGTGAGAATTATATTATTGAGACCTTTATATTTGATTATATTTTACAACTTAGTGGATTAGAACTACGGTATTCATATAGGACCATTAAAATCTTCTAGACAACTGACTATTCAAGCTAGTTCACGTCCTTGTACTTGACCTTAGCCTGACATATTTCTTATGTCATATATGTACTCCTTTTAGTCATTCTTTTTCTCACATTCTTACAGTATATGGTGTAAATTCCGTATATTTTATTCCCTCATGTTTTGCCTATAAAAGGCCTCTTACTTTGTGGTTTTAAAAACATTCCTTCATCACTTACTTTATTATTACAATTACAATACAACACTTATTTCTATATTTTATAACTTTAGTATTTACAATAGCATAATTCTAAACTATAATTTATACTAATATTTTGAAACTACCTCTTTTATTTGAGTAAAGTCAATCATATTGATTTAAAAATAAGTACCCTTTTGTTGAGAAACCATTAAACCCTTAAAACCCTCGTAAAAACCTCAAATAAACTTCTAGACCCAAAAGGACCCCTTGACAATTGGAGGCCTTCCTGAATTATTGACGGCGCATCGTGATATGAGGGCGTAAATCAAAGGGACCATCTGCATTTGAGTATCTGTAAGGACGAGAAAGCAACAAAAACAACAAATGTCATACGTCACGTGACAAAATTTTTTGCTGCGAACGTGAATCAAACCGCACTCCAAAAATTAGGTTCATATATTGACTAAACATCGAATATATTGTGGTAATTATTGATATTACTATTTGTGGGTTACTCTTCACTCTTCATTTGCTACGTATTTCCTTTTACTCAGCACTCTGTAAGTGGCATTAATTTGCTCATTTTACAGGGGGAGGTGTCTGGTAATTTGGAATTTATTATTATTATTATATTTTTTTTTATTTTTCCTGGTTGAAAATAATTGAGAAATAAGTGTTCTTAGTCCTAGAAGTAATAAAATAATTATATTTTAATATTAATTATTATATTTTTTCAGTTAACATTTGTCCTGATTAATTTAAATTTTAATTGTTCCAGTTGACAAATTGTCCTGACAATAATATTTTTTTTAAATAAATAATTCATATTTAATTACTTCAGTTGACCTTGAGTCCTGGTAGTTCAATAAATTTTTTAATTAATAAAACTCATATTTAATTACTTCAGTTGACATTAAGTCCTGGTAGTTAAGTGATCAGTTTAATAAAAATTTTTTTTAATTAATAAAGATTCATATTTAATTACTTCAGTTGACATTAAGTCCTGGTAATAAATTAGTTGATTTAAATCCTGAAAATAATTAATTAAAATTATTAATAAAAATTTTAATTTATTTCTACAGTTGATTATATTATAATCCTGGTTTTAAATTATTTTTTGAATTAATAAATTAATTTTATTTAGTTGATTTTTATCCTAAAAAGATTTTATTATTATTATTATTTTCATTTTATTTCCGTTAAATAAAAATTAAAAAAAAAGACTAATTAATCTTATTGTCTCTTTTCTTCATTTCAGTTAAATCTTAAAATGACTGACCAAAATGGTTCTGCTGCACAAGAAGAGAACCTAGACTTGATTGATTATGATGAGCCTACTTCTGTAAGTTCTCCTTTAACAAGAAGAATTTCTCAGATTAATAAATCCTTGCCCCAAACAGGATGTAGATATGGAAGAAGTATAAATCCTAGTAGACACAAATCAGGATCAGAAGCCTATGATTAACCCACCAGAAGAACTTCCAAAAGGCTTCAGGATAAAAAAGATGCCATTGCCTCAACAGGTAAAGAATCTTTCAACTCACATAAAGGAGCTAAAGACAGAAAACTTGAGACTAAAGGCAAGGGTAGATGCTCTGGAAGAAAAGGTGAGAAGAATAGATACCTTTCTTCAAGAGAAGAAGAAACCTCTTCCTCCCAGGGATCAACAAAAATTGGCTCCCCAGTCCCAAGAAAAAGTGGAAGTGTCCAAGTGGCAGTGGGACTGGTTAAACACTCAGTGGGACTACCTGTCTCAAAATAAGCATCAGTTACCTCAGGCAGGTCCTTCAAGACCCAAACAGGTCAACCCGACACCTTATCACCCCTATCAAGGAGGCAAAAGAAGAAGAAAGCCCAATATGGTCATACCCAGAAAACCCTGGTACTCCCCTCTATTGATTCTCAAGTGCCAGTTCTTGTAACTGATTCTGTTCTTTCAGGTAAATCTGAGAGGGAAGAAGAAACCTTGAGACCAGTAGAGGCTGGGAGCAGTAGACAGATAACTCATGTATCTAATCCATTACTTTTAATTGCTAACTCAATGATTAACACTGATATGGCTGTAATTGATGAAACTCTTGACCCTGAGCTCTATGAGAGTCTGGAAAGTTACTCAGTTTCCTTATTGAGAAACACTCCAGATGTAGCAAAGATTAATGATGAGTACTTGAGAGATATTATTGCCAAACAAAACAATATAATGAACAACATGCAATTGACTCAGAGATATAATAGTTTGTTAACTGATCAGGGTTATCAAGCAACAAGAAGTGAATCACAGAGAGTCTCTGATGAATTGTCTCATTACAAAGCAACCCATGAAATGAAAGTTGCTTTATGGAAAAATATAAAAAATGATTTGTCTAAACTGAAAGATACTGTATCTGCCTGTTGCCAGAAGGTGAAGATAGATAAGATGAATCTGAAAAGATTGAATGACCATTATTCATCTTTTCAAAATAAAAATCAGTTATCTTTTGCAACTATCAATGAGAGTTTATCTAGTCTTCCAAGAATGAAAACAAGACTAACAACTATTGAAGAAAAATTGAACTCATTTTTGAATGACCAGAAATATTCTGAAATTTCTGTGAAGGAAGATATAGTGCAGGATGCTCAAATGTTACCTGTGGCTAGTTCATCTAAAGTAAAAATAGCTCCAGAAATACCTGTTGATAACACTGATTTTGCATCAAAAACTGATGATGCACCAGGATCTTCAACAGAAGGATTAAACAATGAGATTAAAGCCCAATTGGAGAAATTACAGCTGTTTCTTACTCAGAAACAAGCTAGTACTAAGATACTCCTTAAAATCAAAAGAATTGGCCAAAACTTGACCAATATCCTACATTTGATGGTGATTCTTCCTCTGATTGGCCAAAATTTATTTGCAGAATTGATAACTTAAAAAATTATTACAAACTCCCAGATGAGGAAATTGTGTCCAAGTTAATTTCTTTGTTTACTAATCTTGCCCTAATGTGGTATGAATCTGCTTTCCTGTATGGGAATGACTACTCATGGGAGGATTGGAAGAAATTGATTAAAGCACAATTTGGTGGCTCCAAGTTCAGAATGGCTCAACAAAGGCGGTATGAGGAAACTAGATATAGCTCTTCTACTGATAAAATTATTGAGTTTACTATTGAGTTTTTAATGAGACTTGTAAAAATCTTAAGGGAAATGGACCCAAATATGGAGTTTGAGTTATGGAAGGACAGGATCCTTTATAAATTACCAATGTCTCTGAGAGACTTGATAGTGGCTAGGACTGAGTTCTCCAGAGAACCCTCTTCTTTCATTAATACTTGCAATGAGATCCTTCTAAACAACAAGTATGATACCAGAAGATTCATTCCTAGGACCCCTTTGGAGAAACCCTCCACTTACCAACAGAAACCTCTGGAAAAGGTTGGTAAAACTTCTGCCCCTGTTGCACCAAAAAAGTATGCAACAAACACTTGCTTCAAGTGCAACAAGCCTTGGCAGAAAGGCCATTTTTGTGACAAGAAGATAAATCTTGTAGAAAAAACAGAGGAGCATGCTGATGACACAGTAGCACTGGATGATACATCAAGTGATTGTGCTAGCAATATTTCATATGAATCTCAACAAGAAATCTTGATGCTGGAAGAGGATATTCATTATTTAAATACTATTAATATTGATAATAATGCATTATCTACAGTTGAAGATGCTGATATCATAAAGAACATTGAGGATAACTCAATTATTATTGCCCCTCTCAAGGCACCAGTCTTGATTAATGGAACCAGCATAGAAGTTGTTCTGGATACTGGAGCTAGAAGAAGTGTAGTTTCTGAAAAAGCACTTGCTTCAGTGGATCAAGACTATAAATCAAAACTGATGCCTATCATTTCTGAAAATTGGAGAGGTTATGGCTCTGTTTTGTCCCCTATTGGTAAATACAAAGCCACAGTGTTTTTTAAATATAACCATGTTTTTGTAAGAGCTATTTGTGATTTTTTTGTCATGAAGAATGATAACTTAAGTAATTGGTTTATTGTAGGAAATGATATTTTAACCAAGTATGGCATAAAATTGGATCCCTCAAACCAATGTTTCACAATGGGGATGAATGGGAATAGAAAATTTAAGATTTCCTCCCCTAAAAATTATTGAAACCAGAATTGAACACATGTAATTCTGTAGTTCAATGTAAAGGAAGATCTACAAAAGAGATTTCTGGTGAGGATAAAGATTCCATGATTAACTTGATAAAGTCTTTTCCTATGGCCTTTGCTCATGGGTCACATGAACTGGGATTAGTTAAAGAGGAAATAAAACTTTCATTGTATTGTCCATTAACTTATATACCACCTAGTTTAAAGAAGAAGCCTTATCATGCTTCTCCCACAAAGAAAAAAGATATTGAAGACAATATCTCTACCCTTTTAAAAATGAATATTATTGAAAAGGTAGTTGAAACACCTAAATATTGTGTTATCTCACCTGTCCTAATTTCTTATGAGAAAGATAAATCCAGGTTATGTGGTGATTATAGAGCACTAAATGTTTATACTGTTGATGATATCTACCCTTTACCTAGAATTAGCTCTATACATGCTACTTTACAGGGTGCTAAATATATCAGCTGTTTGGATGGTAACAAAGGATATCACCAGGTACCTGTTGAGAAAAAATCTCAGAACTTTCTGATGATTGCCACTCATATGGGTATTTATAAGTATATTAGGATGCAATTTGGCCCTAAAAATTCCCCTTCAGTTTTTTAAAAAGTCATGTATAACACATTCCATCAAGAGATAATTGAAGGATGGCTGATGGTTTATATTGATGATATCATTATATTATCAAAAACATTTGAGGACCATCTCAATCACCTGTGTAAAGTATTCCAAAAAATGGATGAAATAAATATGACACTTGCTTTGAAGAAATGTAAATTTGGTTTCCATTCTTTAAAATTTCTTGGTCATGTTGTTTCAGGCTTACAGATATGTGTTGACCAAAACAAAGTGGCAGCCATAAAACAGGTGAAGGCTCCTACTACAGTTAGAGAGCTCCAAATTTTTTTGGGAATGTGTGGATTCTATAGAAAGTATATTAAAAATTACCAAGTCATAGCTTTACCCTTTACCCAATTAACTAGAAAGGATGTTGCTTTTGTCTGGAATAGTGAAAGACAAAGAGCCTTTGACACTATGAAACACTGTTTGATGTCAGCACCAATTCTTGCTTTACCTGACTTTAATCAGCCATTTGATTTGTACACTGATACCAGTTTCATTGGTCTTGGTGCTGCCCTCCATCAAAAACAAGTGATAAATGATAAAGTTTCAGAAGTAGTAATTTGTTATATTTCAAGAACCTTGAGAAATAGTGAATTGAAATATGGTGCTACTCAATTGGAATGTTTAGCTGTAGTGTGGGCTCTAGAAAAGCTTCATTATTACCTATATGACCAGAAATTTGAACTTGTCACTGACTGCAGTGCAGTTAAATCCCTTTTAAACTTGAAAACACCAAACAGACATATGTTCAGATGGAAGTTGGCTGTTCAAGAGTACAGAGGGAGAATGACAATTATTCATAGGGCTGGTATTGTTCACTCAAATGTGGATATGATATCTAGGTTACCTTTACCAAATAATGACTCTGATCCTGCTTATGATCCTGAGGACAAAATTATTCATATTCATGGGTTATATGTGGTTGATATGGAGCAAGAGCTATTACAGCTTATTCTGGATTCATATGATAAGGACACTGACTTGAAAAAGTTATGCACCATATTCAATGATCCAAAGAATGCTTCAATACAAGCATTAACTAAAACCCTTCCACAAAAGTACCAGAAGGCTTTGGAAAAAGGTAAATTTTCAATTGATGAAGGTTATCTATATTATAGGAGAAAGTTGAGTAATGTTATTTTTATTCCTCCTTCTATGAGAGAAATCATCTTGAAAATTTGTCATGATGACATATTAGCTGGACATTTTTATCTTGAAAAAACAATGATCAGAATTAAGAACACTGCTTGGTGGGTTAATATGTATGAAGAAACAAAATTATATGTTGAGTCTTGTGATTCTTGCCAAAAATCAAAAAGATTAACTGGTAAAAGAGCAGGATTAATGCAACATATTGAACCTCCTGATGCACCATGGCAGATAATAAACATGGATTTTGTAACAGGATTACCTATTGCTGGTAAAGACAGTTATAACTCTTGTTGGGTTATTGTAGACAGATTCACAAAAATGTGTAAATTTATCCCTACTCACAAGAATGTTTCCACTAAAGAATTAGCTTTCTTATGGTGGTCTCATATGTTTAATACTGCTGGTTTTTGTAAAGCCATAATCTCTGACAGAGACCCTAAATTTACTTCTGAATTTTGGATGTCTCTGATGGATGTTTGTGGTTGTGATCTGAAGCTTTCTACTGCCCACCATCCACAGACTGATGGTGTAGCTGAAAGAATGATTCAGACTATAGAGGACATGATTAGAAGGTATTTTGCCCTTGGCATTGAGTATAAAGATAATGACAGATTCACTCATGATTGGGTTACCTTACTTCCTGGGTTGGAATTTGCTTATAATAGCACTGTTCA
Source organism: Hemileia vastatrix (assembly GCA_030280995.1). Taxonomy (NCBI): domain Eukaryota; kingdom Fungi; phylum Basidiomycota; class Pucciniomycetes; order Pucciniales; family Zaghouaniaceae; genus Hemileia; species Hemileia vastatrix. The sequence goes on along the minus strand of JASXTE010000003.1, from coordinate 30,902,409 downwards.
TTCTGTTACTCAAAGAAAGCCTTTTGAGCTCTGGCTTGGATATGTTCCAAACACTCGTGCCCGAATTCTCAATAACAAAATACCTAAATTGGATATACATCCTGGTGTAAATTCTTTACTTCAAATGCAACAACTATGCAGAAATCATGCTCAAAAATGTATAGAAAAATCATTTGAATATGAGAAGAAGTGATGGGACAAATCCCATAAAGAATACACTTTTAAAAAGGGTGATGGAGTGTTGATTTCAACAGTCTACTTCAACTTACAAGGTAATAAAAAATTGAAAGATCCATTTGTTGGTCCATTTGTTGTCAGAAGAATGATTGGAGATAATGCAGTTGAGGTTATTTTGTATTCTCCATATGACAGAAAACATCCTGTTTTTCCAATATCTCTTCTGAAACCTTACACATTCAATAGTAATTTATTTCCAAAAAGGAGGGGAAGACCAAAGAAAACCCCAAATGAAATCACTTAAACAGCAGAAATTGAAAAAATTCTAAATGAAAGAATAGTCACTGCTGAAAAAGGTACAGAATACTTATTGAGATTCAAAAATAAATCATCTGAATATGTTTCTTGGATACCTGGGAAAGAGATATCTAATCTTCCTACTCTACTAAAAAAGTATAAAAAAAAATCATAGCATTTTTTTTATTGTTTTTTTTAGAGTGAGGGAGTGTCAGCCAGGCTACTAAACTTAACCGGTAAAATAATTAATTATTTTACTGAGTTGAAGCCACGCCCCTTCTTCTTACTAATAATTAATTATCTACTTAAAAATTACTTACAATTAACTAGTTAAGTACAATAAGTAATATAATTAATTAGTGTAAATAAAATGTCACTTACAATTTTACTCCCTAACACTGTGCTCAATGGTATAAGTCAATGGGAATAGAATTTAATAAAAAAATTATAATAAAAAAAAACTTTATGACAATTATATTACCTCAGTTAGAGATCTGGAATCCCGTGAAAGTAATATAATTAGTTATTGTGTAATTAATTGTGACAGTCTAAGGAACTCAAACTTTATTTTTAAGAAATTTGATGCCCTTGTTGAAGTACCAGTTTGTTTATTTCTTATGTCATATATGTACTCCTTTTAGTCATTTTTTTTCTCACATTCTTACAGTATATGGTGTTAATTCAGTATATTTTATTCCCTCATGTTTTGCCTATAAAAGGCCTCTTACTTTGTGCTTTTAAAAACATTCCTTCATCACTTACTTTATTATTACAATTACAATACAACACTTATTTCTATATTTTATAACTTTAGTATTTACAACAGCGTAATTCTAAACTATAATTTATACTAATATTTTGAAAATACCTCTTTTATTTGAGTAAAGTCAATCATATTGATTTAAAAATACGTACCCTTTTGTTGAGAAACCATTAAACCCTTAAAACCCTCGTAAAAACCTCGAATAAACTTCTAGACCCAAAGGGACCCCTTGACATCTGCTATCAGGTGCCCCATTTATTTTCTGGTGAATAATAATAATAATAATAATTATTATTATTATAATAATAAAAATTATAGTAATAATAATGAAAATAATAATAGTTATTGTCAAGGGGTCCTTTTGGTCTAGAAGTTTTATTCGAGGTTATACAAGGATTTTTAGGGTTTTAATGGACTCTCAAAATTAAGGTACGTATTTCTTAATCAATTTAATTGTTTTACTCAAATAATAAGAGGTGGTGTTAAATCTTAATATATTTTATAGATTATAAGTACATTGATGTAAATACTAATTTTATAAAGTATAGAAATAATTATTCATTTGTTGTGAATGTAATAAATAAGTAAATAAGTAATGAATCAAAAATACAAAAAGGAAAGGCCTTTTATAGGCAAAATGTAAGAAAATATGTCAGCCTGTATATCTCCAGGACTGAGTAAAAAGTAATTATAAGTTATGTTAAACACATGAACTATACATAGGAATAATAAATAAGAGTACACAAATAGTATACATAAGTAAAATTATGATAATACACAAAAAATGCCATTATAACACCTTATATACACGCATATATCCACCTTTTATAGGTCTTATGTACTTAATATTAAGTTGGAATATGTTAGGGTAACCTTAAGAGCCTTAAGTATAAGGCTGCATAACTTTTAAGTACACTTAAAGCTGTTATATTCATTGTTTTATGCAAAAAACAAGAAATGCGCTTTATTTCACTTAAAAGTTGACTATATGCGCTATAAAATTGAGAATATCAAAATTGCGCTTTGACAGATCAATTGGGCTCATTTAGAACTATTGATTTGGCTATTTAAATGCATAAAAATAACACTTTTCAAATTTGGTGTTTTTTATGCCAGAAATGGCTTCTGTGTACTGGCCACATACTGCCTGCTTTTTTCCCGTGTGAATAGCTTCATTTTTAGCAAAGTTAGCTTTTTCACACTATAATTACCCCACATTCTACGCCCACTGTGGGGAAACACACTAAAATAGGCGACAGGCGCTTATTTAGTGTCCTAGCTTAATTAATAATGCATTGACCTTGTTTATATGCACTAATTTCATTAATAACCTCACTCTTGGCACTTCATTTAATCACCACGCTTAAATTCTCCTAATTTTAGTCAAGTATTTACCCATGCAAGCGCCTGCCAAGAACTGCATGTAGTTACCCCACATCTCACGCTCTTTTTTAAGTTTTTGGGTGGTTTCTCAGTCAATTTTGGTTATTTTTGAATGGGAATTTCACGTAGTATAATGTCAGGATTAGCCCCATTATTTCTACAGTCAATCCCCCTTATTATTAAGCTATTATTAACCTTAAAAAGTCTCCTTTAGTCTTTAATATTATTGTTTTATACGCATATACTCTCTTTTTGTCTTTTTCTTTAATTTTGATGGATTTCCCTTATTATTACAGGATTTTGGCAGTTGTTACTCTTCTAATTATGTCATGGGTTACTGGGAATGTTGATGGGCATGTCTGTTAGTTGTTTAGAGGCGTCATTAACTGTGTATTGGGTGGTACATCAAGGGAATCATTGGGGAACTCAATGTGTATAAAAGGAGGAGGTTTTTGGGTTGTATTTCTTCATTCTTTATCATTACAATTCAACCAATATAACCAAATAAATTAGAATACATATCAATTATTACTTTTATAAGTCTTTTGAATAGTATCTGAATTTATATAATCTATTTTTCTACCAACTATAAAGATTGTAAGCCATATATAAGAATAGTGAGAATTATATTACTGAGACCTTTATATTTGATTATATTTTACAACTTAGTGGATTAAAACTACAGTATTCATATAGGACCATAAAAATCTTCTAGACAACTGACTATTCAAGCTAGTTCACGTCCTTGTACTTGACCTTAGCCTGACAATTGGGGACCTTTCCTCAAGAATTCTGTTATAATCCAGTAAGTGACATTTTCAAAGAAGGTACACGTAAATAATATCCCTATAGAAATATTTGGATAATTACAACAGGTTGGGGTCACATATATAGTGATTTCAGAAAAAGAAGCCCTGTTATATAATAAAATTGTGATATTCAATCATCAATTTTACCACTAATTTAACATATAATTGTTCTTAGTGGGAGTCTGTCAATAGACCAATTAAATTTGTGATCTTTGCAGATAATAACCAATTAAACTGATTAACTGTTTTCTTTTTACAGGACTCTTAATCCCTTTTTATTGGTTTGTAAACTTCATTTAATATTTAGAAAGAATCTTACTAACAAATTTTCTTTTTTAAATATAAATACACGGCTACATATTGTAGACCAGTTAAATCAAGTGACCACATAAAAAGCATATTTGACTTTTGGCACTTAAAGATTCACTTAATACCCATAAGTAAGCAATAAAATTGTCTTCAGTGGTATTAATATATACTGATTAAACTCCTTTTTGAAGTTTTTCAAATCTAAACTTTCAATTCTCTAAAATTCCACGTAAAAATGTGTGACAACAATGACATTGTAAGTAATAAGGCAAAACCTTATAACTTAAGAACTAGAGCTGAAAGACCTGTTGCAGGACATCCAAATGGAGGGTCAAGAATCACCAGTAACAATAAACAACACCCCACCAATGTCTATGGAGGAAAAGGAAAAGCTCTTAAAACAAATGTCAATAAAGAAGTCCAAAAACACCTTACAAGAGCAAATTCACTCCCTCTCAACCCTACTGAATACACTAACAATAAGAGTAAACAATATGTTAGACCAGATCAACAATCTGGAGAAAAGGGCGGCACAGGGCTTTATAGAAGTCAACCAGGCTCTAGTGGATATAAGGTCTCATCAACAACCAGTGGCACCAAATACCACAGCAACACCTCCAGTCCCAGAAGAGGACCAAAAGATAACTGTAAGCAAATTGAAGTGGGATTGGTATGCCCAAAACTACAACAGTCCTCCTCAACAGGGATCCAGCAGTCACCCTTACAGGGGAAAGGCAAGGAGAGGCAGGGGAAATGGAATAAGACCTTGGTAAGTCATCCATCTCAAGATCAATTATATAATCCTAACAATGAATTACTTATAGGTAATGAAATTGATAGAGAGTTATTGGATATAATTGATAAGGATTTAAAAAATTATTCATTTGAAAATAACATGTTAGACTTGTCATTACATGAGGACAATGTACATAGTTTTATTGATCACCAGGAAAATACTATTAATATAAAAATGGAATCAAATGAATTAAAAATTGGCCCTGATGATGAATCTTCTGAATTGGAAACAGACAAAATTGAATATTTTCTGAAAGAAAATCCAATGGAATCAAAAATAATTAGTAAATTGTTATTAAGAATTGAAAAATTGGAATAATTCTCTAGAGAGTCTAACAATAATACAGAAAGTGTATTATTAAACATCACATAATCATTGAGTACAACAGCCAATAAGTTAAAAGTTATTGAGAATTCAAATAATGAATTGATCAATGAAAACAAAAGATTAAATTCTGAGATTAAAAATTTAGAAATTAAATTAGAACATTCTCAGAATATTATGGCCACCATAGAGGGACGTGTAAAATTGTCTTTTTAAAATGTAAATGATACTTTAACTCATGTACCTGTAATAAAAGATAGGTTACAAAGAGTAGAAATTGAAGTAGCTAACATTTTGAAAAATACTGAAACAATAAAGGATAATACCTCTTATGTAGGAAGAGTACCAGTTTTTATGAAACACTCTGATGATAAACCAATGATGGAACATGAACATTGTGTCATGGGCTCTGAGAATATAAAATCAGTAAAAGATGAAATTAATGATCATCTTTCTAAAGTGAGTGAATTACTCAATATTCCGAAGCTAAAACTAGCCAAAAGAACTGGCCTAAGTTAGATCAGTACCCTTCTTTTGACGGGGATTCAAAATCTGATTGGCAACAATTCATACAAAGAATTGATAACTTAAAATTTTCATATAAATTACCTGATGAAGAAATTACTTCAAAGTTAATATCTTTATTTACAGATGTGGCCTTATTATGGTTTGAATCTGTATTGAGTGAGGGAATTAATTACTCCTGGAATGAATGGAAGGCACTAATTGAAAGGCAATTTGGTGGCCCAAAATTTAGAATCACTCAACAAAGACTGTATGAAAGGGCCAGATATAATCCAAATGCTGGAGATAAACCCATGGTCTTCTTAATGAATTTAATAAAAATCATGAAAGCTATGGATCCAAAAATGGATTATGAAGAGTGGAAAGAAAAAATAATATACAAATTGCCTATATCAGTTAGAGACATTATTGTTGCTAGAACTGAAACTGTCAGAGACACCTCTGGATTCATTAATATATGCAATGAGATATTATTAAACCACAAATATGAAACCAAGTATAGTAATTACAGACAAAGTGTTGACGTGGTAAAACCTACTACAAGTAAGTTACCAGTGGAAAAGAAAAAACCTTCAGCTCCCCTTGTCCCTAAGAGACAAGAAAATAACACTTGTTACAAATGTAATGAACCTTGGGTTAAAGGTCACACGTGTAAGAAAAGAATAAATGTTATTGAAACCTCACAGAATTCTGAACCTAGTAATCATGAAGATGAGAATGTGGAATCCAGTGAGGATCGCAAAAGTAACATATCTTACAGTGATGATGAAAATGAGATATTTGTATTAGAACAGGATATAATGTTCCTGAATGATGCTATACCTCATACAGACACATCTTTAACTTCCATAGAGGAAGCTGAAATAATCAAAGATGTATCTCATGACACTTACAAAATAACACCTATCAGAGCACCTATTATCATATGTGGAAAAGAAATGAATGCCATTCTTGACACTGGGGCTGCAGGTAGTGTAGTTTCACTTAATGCATTAATGAAACTTGATAGTAAGTACCAGGAAAAACTAGAACCTGTTCAGACAAAGAACTGGAGGGGTTTTGGTTCAGTATTAAATCCAATTGGCAAATACAAAACTGCTGTATTCTTTAAATATAATAATGGATATGTTAGAGCAGTTTGTGAATTTGTAGTAATGGATAATAATAATTGTAGTGATTGGTTTATTATTGGCAATGATTTATTGACAAAATTTGGCATTAAACTAGATCCTGCAAACAGTTGTTTCACCATAGGGGTGAATGGTAAAAGAAAATTCAAAATATGTTCTGAAAATTCAGTATATGCCATTTCTCCTAGAGAAGAACAACTGCAAGGTGGAAGAACCACCAATGAAGTGGGTGAATTGGAAAATGAAATCCCAAAGGCCTCTTTCAGTCCACAACTCTCAAAAATTGAACAAGAAGACATTTTGAGATTGATTAAATCATATCCTATGGCATTTGCTCATGGCTCAAATGAACTAGGATTGGTCAAAGACCATGAGATGAAAATCTCTTTAAGCTGTGATCTGGATAATATTCCTGGCAGCTTAAAAAAGAAACCTTACCCAGCATCTCCTGCAAAAAGGAAAGATATTGAAGACAATATAAAATTGTTGTTGGAAATGGGTATTGTTGAAAAAGTGGACGCAACACCTAAGTATTGTGTCATTTCACCAGTATTAATCTCTTATGAAAAAGATAAGGCAAGATTATGCGGTGATTATAGAGCTCTGAATAAATATACAGTAGATGATATTTACCCTCTACCAAGGATAGCTTCTATCCATGCTACCTTACAAGGAGCAAAATATATTTCCTGTCTGGATAAGAACAAGGGTTACCACCAGATTCCTGTGGAAAGAAATTCTCAAAATTACTTATTAATAACCACACATATGGGTATATATAAGTATGTGAGAATGCCATTTGGCCCAAAGAATGCCCCTTCAGTCTTCCAAAAATTGATGGATAGTGTTTTTCATCAGGAAATGGTTGAAGGATGGCTATTGGTCTATATTGATGACATCATAGTGTTTTCAAAGACATATAATGAACATTTAGATCACCTGAAAAGACTCTTTCAAAAAATGGATGAAATTAATATGACTATTGCATTAAAGAAATGTAAGTTTGGATTTCAATCCTTGAAAGTACTTGGACATGTTGTATCTGGATTACAAATTTGTGTTGACCAGAATAAAGTGGCAGCAATTAAAAACATTGGGATACCTAAAAATGTAAAAGAGGTTCAAAGTTTTTTGGGTATGTGTGGATATTATAGACAATATATTAAAAATTACCAATCCATTGCAGCCCCTTTAACAACATTAATCAGGAAGAATGAAGCTTTCATTTGGAATAATGAAAGACAACACGCCTTTAATAAATTAAAGGAATGTTTAATGTCAGCTCCAATATTGGGACTGCCAGATTTTACCCTACCTTTTATCTTGTACACTGATGCAAGTTTCATAGGTTTGGGTGCTGCTTTACAGCAGAAACAGATAATAAATGGAAAATTATCTGAAGTAGTTATCTGTTATATATCCAGAACCTTAAGAAAAACAGAATTAAGGTATGGTGCCACACAGCTAGAATGTTTAGCTGTGGTGTGGGCTTTGGAGAAACTTCATTACTACCTGGAAGACCAGAAGTTTGAACTTATAACAGATTGCAGTGCAGTAAAATCATTACTAAACATGAAAACACCTAATAGGCACATGTTTAGATGGCAACTAGCTGTACAATAGTATAGAGGAAGAATGACAATCACTCACAGAGCAGGAACATTGCATTCAAATGTGGATTTATTATCCAGAAGTCCTTTGCCAAATGATGCTGACAACCCAGCTAATGTACCTGAAAATGAGGTTATACATATATTTGGGATTTATATAGTGGATTTAGAAGAAGAGTTTATGCAAACTATATTGGAAAATTATTCATCTGATAAAGATTTGTCTAAACTATCTACCATTCTTAATGATCCAACAAATGCCTCCATGAGTGCATTAATTAAAACCTTGCCTCCAAAGTATAAAAATGCGTTGGAAAAAGGTAAACTATCAATTGAAGATGGATATATATATTATAGGAAAAAGTTAAGCAATGTAATAGTAATACCACCTTCTATGAAAGAGTTAATGTTGAGTACTTGTCATGATGACATCTTAGCTGGTCATTTTGACTTTAACAAAACATTAACCAGAGTTAAAAATACAGCCTGGTGGATAAACATGAAAGAGGATGTACAAAAATACATTGAAACATGTGACTCTTGTCAGAAATCTAAAAGATTAACTGGGAAGAGAGCTGGGTTGTTACAACAAATAGAGCAGCCAAAAGCTCCATGGGAAATTATAAACATGGATTTTGTAACTGGCTTGCCATTAGCAGGTAAAGAAAGTTTCAATTCTTGCTGGGTAATAGTGGATAGATTAACAAAAATGTGTAAGTTTATCCCTACCCATAAAGAGGTATCTTCTAAAGACTTGGCGTTACTATGGTGGACTCAGATGATGAATACTGCTGGGTTCCCCAAAGCCATAATCTCTGACAGAGATCCTAAATTTACTTCAGAGTTCTGGACATCTTTGATGGAAGTATCAGGTTGTCAATTAAAATTGTCTACAGCACACCATCCACAAACTGATGGGCTGGCTGAGAGGATGATACAAACTCTAGAAGACATGATCAGAAGATATTGTGCCTTTGGATTAGAATACAAAGACAATGAGAAATTCACACATGACTGGGTAACATTAATTCCTGGCCTTGAACTTGCTTATAACAGCACAACTCATTCTGTAACAGAGAAGAAACCATTTGAACTCTGGCTGGGATATGTAACAAATACCCCAGTAAATCATTTAAATAAACTACCAAGGTTGGATATACACCCTGGCACTAAATCCTTTATTCATATGCAACAAATGTGTAGAAAGCATGCAGAAGAATGCATCCAAAAAGCATTTGAATATGAAAAGAAAAGGTGGGACAAATCTCATAAAGAATTTGAATTTAAAAAGGGAGATGAAGTCCTCATATCAACACTACATTTTAACTTACAAGGTAATGTTAAATTAAAGGATCCCTTTGTAGGACCTTTTGTAGTAAATAAAATGGTTGGGAATAATGCAGTGGAAGTGATATTATATGCTCCATATGATAGGAAACATCCAGTTTTCCCTATCTCATTATTGAAATATTACCATGCAAATGATCCTGACTTATTTCCAAAAAGAAGGGGAAGGCCTAAAAAGCAACCTGAAGAAATTGTGGAAAAAGCAGAGATTGAAAAAATACTCAAGAAAAGAATCCTTACTAAAGAAAAAGGAACTGAGTATTTACTAAGATTTAAAGGGAAATCAAATGAATTTGATAAATGGATACCTGAAAAAGAAATTTCTAATTTATCCACCCTTCTTAAAAAATTTAAACAGAAATAAATTTCTGTTCAACCAGCTGAGGGGTTAAAAAACCAGTACTCATAATATTTTATTATGTTTTATTTCTTTAAAGTTGAATCTTTAATGCTACAGATTTATTCTGAATACCTGAAAATTACAAATTAATAAAATAAAATGTATAACTTATCATTTTTTTATTGTTTTTTTTGGGTGGGCGAGTTTCAGCCTGTATATCTCCTGGACTGAGTAAAAAGTAATTATAAGTTATGTTAAACACATGAACTATACATAGGAATAATAAATAAGAGTACACAAATAGTATACATAAGTAAAATTATGATAATACACAAATAATGCCATTATAACACCTTATATACACGCATATATCCACCTTTTATAGGTCTTATGTACTTAATATTAAGTTGGAATATGTTAGGGTAATCTTAAGAACCTTAAGTATAAGGCTACATAATTTTTAAGTACACTTAAAGCTGTTATATTCATTGTTTTATGCAAAAAACAAGAAATGCGCTTTATTTCACTTAAAAGTTGACTATATGCGCTATAAAATTGAGAATATCAAAATTGCGCTTTGACAGATCAATTGGGCTCATTTAGAACTATTGATTTGGCTATTTAAATGCATAAAAATAACACTTTTCAAATTTGGTGTTTTTTATGCCAGAAATGGCTTCTGTGTACTGGACACATACTGCCTGCTTTTTTCCCGTGTGAATAGCTTCATTTTTAGCAAAGTTAGCTTTTTCACACTATAATTACCCCACATTCTATGCCCACTGTGGGGAAACACACTAAAATAGGCGACAGGCGCTTATTTAGTGTCCTAGCTTAATTAATAATGCATTGACCTTGTTTATATGCACTAATTTCATTAATAACCTCACTCTTGGCACTTCATTTCATCACCACGCTTAAATTCGCCTAATTTTAGTCAAGGATTTACCCGTGCAAGCGCCTGCCAAGAACTGCATGTAGTTACCCCACATCTCACGCTCTTTTTTAAGTTTTTGGGTGGTTTCTCAGTCAATTTTGGTTATTTTTGAATGGGAATTTCACGTAGTATAATGTCAGGATTAGCCCCATTATTTCTACAGTCAATCCCCCTTATTATTAAGCTATTATTAACCTTAAAAAGTCTCCTTTAGTCTTTAATATTATTGTTTTATACGCATATACTCTCTTTTTGTCTTTTTCTTTAATTTTGATGGATTTCCCTTATTATTACAGGATTTTGGCGGTTGTTACTCTTCTAATTATGTCATGGGTTACTGGGAATGTTGATGGGCATGTCTATTAGTTGTTTAGAGGCTTCATTAACTGTGTATTGGGTGGTACATCAAGGGAATCATTGGGGAACTCAATGTGTATAAAAGGAGGAGGTTTTTGGGTTGTATTTCTTCATTCTTTATCATTACAATTCAACCAATATAAAAAAATAAATTACAATACATATCAATTAGTACTTTTATAAGACTTTTGAATAGTATCTGAATTAAATAATCTATTTTTCTACCAACTACAAAGATTGTAAGCCATATATAAGAATAGTGAGAATTATATTACTGAGACCTTTATATTTGATTATATTTTACAACTTAGTGGATTAAAACTACAGTATTCATATAGGACCATAAAAATCTTCTAGACAACTGACTATTTAAGCTAGTTCACGTCCTTGTACTTGACCTTAGCCTGACAAGATATAACACGGAATTACCACCCACTAGTACAAGAGTATGATAAGAAAAACTTAAATAAAGAGAGTATGTGAAATAATAAGAGTAAGTCTAAATAGTGCGTAAATAAAAGTATTTATTTTATTTGAAATAAAACTATGAACCCTTTAGTCCATCACATTTTAGTGTAAGAACATTTTATTTGAAATATAGAATCAATAAAAATTAATTAAAGGAATTTAAAAAGTATTTTTTCTTTTTATAATTTTATATATTTTTTTAATACTAATTTTTATTCCCATCTCATCTGTATTATTGAGCACAGTGTTTGGGAGTAAAAATATATGTGGGACAATTGCTTATTTTTATTAATTAATTACTTAGTGTACTTAGTTAGTTAATTGTAATTAATACATAAGTATTTAATAAATAATTAATTATTAAAAAGGATCTAAAAGGTGTGGCTTCAACTCAGTAAGATAATTAATTATTTTACTGGGTAGATCTAGTAGCCTGGCTGACACTCCCTCCCTCTAAAAAAAACAATAAAAAAATGCTATGATTTTTTCTTTTTATACTTTTTTAATGGAGTAGAAAGATTTGATTTCTCCTTCTCAGATATCCAAGAATCATATTCAGATGATTTATTCTTGAATCTCAATAAGCATTCTGTACCTTTTTCAGCAGTGACTATTCTGTCATTCAGAATTTTTTCAATTTCTGCTGTTTCAGTGATTTCATTTGGGGTTTTCTTTGGTCTTCCCCTCTTTTTGGAAATAAATCACTATTGGATGTGTAAGGTTTCAGAAGAGATTTTGGAAAAGCAGGATGTTTTCTTTCATATAGAGAATACAAAATAACCTCAACTGCATTATCTCCAATCATTCTTCTGACAACAAATGGACCAACTTATGGGTCTTTCAATTTGTTATTACCTTGTAAATTGATGTGGACTGTAGAAATCAACACTTCATCACCTTTTTAAAAGTGTATTGTTTATGGGATTTATCCCATCTCTTCTTCTCATATTCAAATGATTTTTCAATACATTTTTGAGCATGATTCCTGCAAAGTTGTTGCATTTCATGAAAAGATTTTACACCAAGATGTATATCCAATTTAGGTATTTTGTTATTTAGAATTTGGGCAAGAGTATTTGGAACATATCCAAGCCAGAGCTCAAAAGGCTTTCTTTGAGTAACAGAATGAACAGTGCTATTATAAGCAAATTCCAACCCAGGAAGTAAGGTAACCCAATCATGAGTGAATCTGTCATTATCTTTATACTCAAGGCCAAAGGCACAATACCTTCTAATCATTTCCTCTAAAGTCTTAATCATTCTTTCAACTAAGCAATCAGTCTGTGGATGATAGGCAGTAGAAAAGTTCAGATCACAACAACAAAAATCCATCAGAGACATCCAAAATTCAGAAGTAAATTTAGGGTCTCTGTCAGAGATTATGGCTTTACAAAAACCAGCAGTATTAAACATATGAGACCACCATAAGAAAGCTAATTCTTTAGTGGAAACATCCTTGTGGGTAGGGATAAATTTACACATTTTTGAGAATCTGTCCACAATAACCCATCATGAGTTATAACTGTCTTTACCAGCAATAGGTAATCCTGTTACAAAATCCATGTTTATTATCTGCCATGGTGCATCAGGAGGTTCAATATGTTGCATTAATCCAGCTCTCTTACCAGTTAATCTTTTTGATTTTTGGCAAGAATCACAAGATTCAACATATAATTTGGTGTCCTCAGACATATTAACCCACCAAGAAGTGTTTTTAATTCTGATCATTGTTTTTTCAAAATCAAAATGTCCAGCTAATATGTCATCATGACAAATTTTGAAGATGATTTTTTTGATAGAAGGAGGAATAAAAATGACATTACTCAACTTTCTTCTATAATATAGATATCCTTCTTCAATTGAAAATTTCCCTTTTTCCAAAGCTTTTTGGTACTTTGGTGGAAGGGATTTAATTAATGCTTGTATTGAAGCATTCTTTGGATCATTTAATTAGGTGCATAACTTTTTTAATTCAGTGTCCTTATCATATGAATCCAGAATAAGCTACAATAGATCTTCCTCCATATCAACCACATATATCCCATGAATATGAATAATTTCATCCTCAGGATCATAAGCAGGATTAGAGTCATCATTTGGTAAAGGTAACCTTGATAAAATGTCCACATTTGAGTGAACAATACCTGCCCTATGAATACTTTTCATTCTCCCTCTGTACTCTTGATCAGCTAACTGCCATATGAACATATGTCTGTTAGGTGTTTTCAAATTTAAGAGGGATTTAACTGCACTGCAGTCAGAGACAAGTTCAAATTTCTGGTCATCTAGGTAATAATGTAGCTTTTATAGAGCCCACACTACGGCTAAACATTGCAATTGAGTAGCACCATATTTCAATTCACTATTTCTCAAGGTTCTTGAAATATAACAAATTACTACTTCTGAAACTTTATCATTTATCACTTGTTTTTGATGGAGGGCAGCACCAAGACCAATGAAACTGGCATCAGTGTACAAAACAAGTGGTTGATTAAAGTCAGGTAAAGCAAGAATTGGTGCTGACATCAAACAGTGTTTCATAGTGTCAAAGGCTCTTTGTCTTTCACTATTCCAGACAAAAGCAACATCCTTTCTAGTTAATTGGGTAATGGGTAAAGCTATGACTTGGTAATTTTTAATATACTGTCTATAGTATCCACACATTCCCAAAAAAATTTGGAGCTCTCTAACTGTAGTAGGAGCCTTCACCAGTTGTATGGCTGCCACTTTGTTTTGGTCAACACATATCTGTAAGCCTGAAACAACATGACCAAGAACTTTTAAAGAATGGAAACCAAATTTACATTTCTTCAAAGCAAGTGTCATATTTATTTCATCCATTTTCTGGAATACTTTACACAGGTGATTGAGATGGTCCTCAAATGTTTTTGAGAATATAATGATATCATCAATATAAACCATCAGCCATCCTTCAATAATCTCTTGATGGAATGTGTTATCCATTACTTTTTGGAAATCTGAAGGGGCATTTTTAGGGCCAAATGGCATCCTAATATACTTATAAATACCCATATGAGTGGCAATCATTAGAAAGTTCTGAGAATTTTTCTCAACAGGTACCTGGTGATATCCTTTGTTACCATCCAAACAGCTGATATATTTAGCACCCTGTAAAGTAGCATGTATAGAGCTAATTCTAGGTAAAGGGTAGATATCATCAACAGTATAAGTATTTAGTGCTCTATTTTCACCATATAACCTGGATTTATCTTTCTCATAAGAAATTAGGACAGGTAAGATAACACAATATTTAGGTGTTTCAACTACCTTTTCAATAATATTCATTTTTAAAAGGGTAGAGATATTGTCTTCAATATCTTTTCTCTTTGTGGGAGAAGCAGGATAAGGCTTCTTCTTTAAACTAGGTGGTATATCAGTTAATGGACAAGACAATGAAAGTTTTATTTCCTCCTTAACTAATCCTAGTTCATGTGACTCATGAGCAAAGGCCATAGAAAAAGACTTAATCAAGTTAATGATGGAATCTTTATCCTCACAAGAATGTTGTTCTCCAAAAGAAGAATTGTCAATTTCAGACATTAGGGCATGCATTTCTTATGTAGATCTTCCTTTATATTGAACTACAGAACTACATCTGTTCAATTCTGTTATTAATAATTTTATGGAGGAAGGAATCTTAAATTTCCTCTTCTTATTCATTCCCATTGTGAAACATTGGTTTAAGGGATCTAATTTTATGCCATACTTGGTTAAAATATCATTGCCTACAATAAACCAATTGCTTAAGTTATCATTTTTTATGACGAAAAAATCACAAATAGCTCTTACAAAACCATGGTTTATTTAAAAAACACTGTGGCTTTGTATTTACCAATGGGAGACAAAAAAGTGCCATAACCTCTCCAATTTTCAGAAATGATAGGCATCAGTTTTGATTTATAGTCTTGATCCACTGAAGCAAGTGTTCATTTAGATACTACACTTCCTCCAGCTCCAGAATCCAGAACAACTTTAATGCTGGTTCAATTAATCAAGACTGGTTCGTTGAGAGGGAAATAACAATTGAGCTATCCTCAATTTTCTTTATGATCTCAGCATCTTCAACTGTAGATAAAGAATTATTATCAATATCAATAGTATTTAAATAATTAATATCCTCTTCCAGCATCAAGATTTCTAGTTAAGATTCATATGAAATATTGCTGGCACAATCACTTGATGTATCATCCAGTGCTACTGTGTCATCAGCATGCTCCTCTGTTTGTTCTACAAGATTTATCTTCTTGTCACAAACATGGCCTTTGTTCCAAGGCTTGTTGCACTTTAAGCAAGTGTTTGTTGCATACTTTTTTGGTGCAACAGGGGCAGAAGGTTTACCAACCTTTTCCAGAGGTTTCTGTTGGTAAGTGGAGGGTTTCTCCAAAGGGGTCCTAGGAATGAATCTTCTGGTATCATACTTGTTGTTTAGAAGGATCTCATTGCAAGTATTAATGAAAGAAGAGGGTTCTCTGGAGAACTCAGTCCTAGCCACTATCAAGTCTCTCATAGACATTGGTAATTTATAAAGGATCCTGTCCTTCCATTACTCAAACTCCATATTTGGGTCCATTTCCCTTAAGATTTTTACAAGTTTCATTAAAAACTCAATAGTTTTATCAGTAGAAGAGCTATATCTAGTTTCCTCATACTTCCTTTGTTGAGCTATTCTGAACTTGGAGCCACCAAATTGTGCTTTAATCAATTTCTTCCAATCCTCCCATGAGTAGTCATTCCCATCCAGGAGAACAGATTCATACCACATTTGGGCAACATTAGTAAACAAAGAAATTAACTTGGACACAATTTCCTCATCTGGGAGTTTGTAATAATTTTCTAAGTTATCAATTCTGCAAATAAATTGCTGCCAATCAGAAGAAGAATCACCATCAAATTTTGGGTACTGGTCAAGTTTTGGCCAATTCTTTTGATTTGAAGGAGTCTCCTTAGTACAAGCTTGTTTCTGAGTAAAGAGTAACTGTTACTTCTCTAGTTGCGCAGTAATCTCATTGTTTAATCCCTCTGTTAAAGGTCCTGGTGCATCATTAATTTTTAATGGAAACTCAGGGGTATCAACATGTATTTCTGGAAATAATTTACTTTTAGATGAACTAGCCACAGGTAACTCTGGGTCATCCTGTGCTATTTGTTCTTTCAAATAAATCTCAGAATACTTTTGATCAATAAACAATGAGTTCAATTTTTCCTCAATGGTTGTTATTCTAGTTTTCAATCTTGGAAGACTAGATAAACTCTCATTGATTGTTGCAAAAGATAACTGATTCTTATTTTGAAAAGATGAAAATTGGTCATTCAATCTTTTCAGATTCACTGTCTATCTCCACCTCCTGGCAACAGGCAGATACAGTATCTTTCAGTTTAGACAAATCATTTTTGATATTTTTCCATAAAGCAACTTTCTTTTCATGGGTTGCTGTGTAATGAGACAATTCATCAGAGACTCTCTGTGATTCACTTCTTAATGCTTGATAACCCTGCTCAGTTAACAAACTATTATATTTCTGAGTCAATTGCATGTTGTTCATTATATGGTTTTGTTTGGTCATAATATTTCTCAAATATTCATCATTGATGTTAGCTACATCAGGAGTGTTTCTCAGTAAGGAAACAGAGTAACTTTCCAGCATCTCATCAAACTCTGCTTCAAGTGTCTCATCAATAACAGCCATATCAGGATTTATCATTGAAGTAGCAATTAGAACTAAAGGATTAGATACATTTGAAATTTGAACAATTTGTCTACTGTTCTCAGCCTCTACAGGTCTCACAGTCTCATCTCCTCTTCCAAAATTACCTGAGGGAACTGAATTATTTACAAGGAATGGTACTTGAGAATCAATAGAGGGGCTTAACAAGGTTTGCTGGGCAAGATCATATTGTTTTTTCTTCTTCTTCCTCCTTGATAGGGGTGAGTAGGTGTGGGGTTGACTTGGGTGTGTCTGGATGGACCTTCTTGGGGCGTCTGTTGGTTTTGAGCCAGGTAATCCCACTGAGTGTTCAGCGAATCCCACTGCCACTTGGATACTTCCACTTTCTCTGGCTTCTGGGGAGCCAATTGTTGAAGATCCCTGTAGGGAGCGGTTTTCCTCTTCTCTTGAAGAAAAACATCTATTTTTCTTATATTTTCTTCTAGAGCATCTACTCTTGACCCCAATTTCAATTTTTCTGTCCTTAGTTCCTTTATATGTGTTGACAGGTTCATTACTTGTTGAGGCAATGGCATGTTTTTTATCTTGAAGCCTTTTGGAAGTCCTTCTGGCGGGTTTATAATAGGTTTCTGTTCTTGAGTTGTTTCCACCAGAACTTCCACTTCCTCCATTTCTACATCCTGATTGGGGCAATGTTTGATTAATTTGAGATATTTTTCTTGTTAAATGGGAACTCACAGAAGTAGCCTCATCATAATCAATCAAATCCAATTTTTCTTCACGTGCAGCAGAGATACCTTGATCAGTCATTTCTAGTTTTTACTGCAATGAGAGAGAGAGAAAATAAGATGAATTAATTTATATTTATACTTTATATTTAAAAGAAAAATAATAAAATAAAATTCTTAGGTTAAAATCAACTAAAATAATAATCAATTTATTAATTCAAAACAATTTAAAACCAGGATTATAATATAATCAACTGAAGAAATAAATTTAAATTTTTTATTAACAATTTTATGAGAATTATTATCAGGATTTTTCAATCAACTGAATTATTAACTACCAGGACTTAATTTCAACTGAAATAATTAAATATTAATTTTATAAAATTTTATTTTCAGGACAATTTGTCAACTGAAACAAATTAAATTAAATTTATCAGGACAAAAGTCAACTGATTATTATAGTAATTTAATTTTAAAATATAATTTTTACTACTTCTAGGACTAAGAACACAATTGCTCTATTATTGTCAACTAGGAAAAATAAAAAAATAATAATAAAAATAATTACAATTTACTTGACACCTCCCCCTGTAAAATGAGAAAATTAATGCAACTTACAGAGTGCTGAGTAAAAGGAAATACGTAGAGAATGAAGAGTGCAAAGTGACCCACTAATAGTAATTTAAATAATTACCAAGAAATATATGATGTTTAGTCAATATATGAACCTAAATTTTGGAGCACAGTTCAATTCCTGTTTGCAGCAAAAAATTTTGTCACATGACGTATGACGTTCGTCGTTTTGTTGTTCACTTGTCCTTACATGTACCTCGATGGCAATGGTCCCACGGCCTCGGGTCCTCAAGATATTTATGCGCCATCGACAATTTAGAAAGGCTTTCAATTGTCAAGGGGTCATTTTGGTCTAGAAGTTTTATTCGAGGTTATACGAGGATTTTTAGGGTTTTAATGGACTCTCAAAATTAAGGTACGTATTTCTTAATCAATTTGATTGTTTTATTCAAATAATAAAAGGTAGTGTTAAATATTAATATATTTTATAGATTAGAAATACGTTGATGTAAATACTAATGTTATAAAGTATAGAAATAATAATTGATTTATTGTGAATGTAATAAATAAGTAAATAAGGAATGAATCAAAAAGACAAAAAGCAAAGGCCTTTTATAGGCACAATGTGAGAAAATAAAACACGGAATTACCACCCTCTAGTACAAGAGTATGAGAAGAAAAACTTAAATAAAGAGAGTATGTGAAATAATAAGAGTAAGTCTAAATAGTGCATAAATAAAAGTATTTATTTTATTGGAAATAAAACTATGAACCCTTTAGTCCGTCACATTTTAGTGTAAGAACATTTGATTTCAAATATAGAATCAATAAAATCTAATTAAAGGAATTCGAAAAAGTATTTTTTCTTTTTATAATTATATATATATTTTTTAATACTAATTTTTATTCCCATCTCATCTGTATTATTGAGCATGGTGTTTGGGATTAAAAATATATGTGGGACAATTACTTATTTTTATTAATTAATTACTTAGTGTACTTAGTTAGTTAATTGTAATTAATACATAAGTATTTAATAAATAATTAATTATTAATAAGGATCTAAAAGGTGTGGCTTCACCTCAGTAAGATAATTAATTATTTTACTGTGTAAGTCTAGTAGCCTGACTGACAGTTATAATTAAAATTATAATAAAACTATTAGTAAAATTAATAATAATAATAATAATAATAATAATAATAATAACAGTACAATATTAATATTGTAAAAATAATAATAATAATAATACTGAAAAAAATTATAATCATAAAGAAAACTAAAGTAAAAAATGGTAAAAAATGGTAAAAAAATTTGATACCCCATTGGAAATACGGGGGTAAACTTCTAGCAGTTCCTTTCTTTGAAACTTTCAGGAAGAGGTTGGGAAAAAATTGTGGAAATTTTGTGAAAATGTAAGGAAACTGTCTTTAAATTATCTAAAAAAATATTGAAAAAAAGTTGGCCCTAAATTGAGCCCCAATTTATTCCTTCTTGAGCAGAGCTTTAGATTCAACTTGAGCATCAGTTGGACCAAATTTGAGCAACAGTTGAGCCACAACACTCTACATACCATAATATTCAATTATATATCTAGATCCATTGAATTTTGGGAGGTAAGGTTTGATATTAGTAGAAATATCTTAAATGACACATAGTATACTAGGACTGTAATATTATTTAAATTATCATTTTTATTTCTGCAAATATATAAAAAAGTATAGTATTTAAGTCCTTTTTAAAAATTTCATTAATAAAAATATAACTTTGTAAAAATATTTACACATAGTTTTACATTTTTTAGACAAAAGTTGATATTGAGCCATTATACATAAAAATTTCTCATTCCTCCTTGTAGCACAAAATTATAAGACAACTTTAAAAAAAATTAATGAAGGAGAAAATATATATATATGTCTTATAAGGTGAAAAAATAGTAATGTATTTTATAAGGGAAAAAAATAGTAATGTATTTTTTTTTACATTTACACTATTAAAGAAACTAATTTTAATTTATTTGAACAAAACTTAGGCTCCAAAATAATGATATTCTTTCAGGTATCTATATATAATTGGTTATTATTAAAATGTGAGTCAACATTAATTTTTAACATACATAAAAAATTCAATTGTGAATATTCATCTAATATTATATATATTCTCTACTTTCATCTCTTTCAAAACTTTGCTCTCATCCTTTCTTTCTTTAAACTACCACCATCACCATAAAATTTATTTAACTAAAGTTTCAAATTTAAGATGCATTGGAAAAATCTCTTTAAACTTTAAACCTATTTTCACATGAGAAAGATCAGTATTTTATGAAGTATCAAATTCAGTTATTATGCAATGAAAAAGATCTTTAGTTCATGTTTTTAGATTGTTCAAATAAGGAGAAGTAAAAACTATTGGTGATTTTTTTGTAAAACAGAGCTTCTAAATTTCACAAATACTTGGAGAAATCAGATCTGGATCTCAAATCTGTCTTCTTCAACAATGAAGATATTTGAAGTCATTAAATTGTTTTTTGGTAAAAGTGTCCAGAACAAGTTTGGCTAAACTTGTGCTGGAAACTTTATCCAAAAAGCCCTTCTTCATTAATTTTCATAAAAAACTTTCAAGTTATACACTTTAAGGAATATTTTTATTTTTATTTAAATATAAATATTTTTTTCATTGAGTAACTGAAGATTTTATTTTCACTAGCCTTTAGGTCTTATATTTTAGGTAAAATAAAAAAAATTATACAAAATTAGGTTTTACAAAGACTTAATATATTTGAAGTGAGAATTGACTATATTTTTTTAAAAATTAGAAAATAGGAATGGAATTGGTTATTTCAATCCCTATAATTATTAATATTTATGATCAAAAAGTTTGCTAAATTTATCTATTGTTGCAATTATGTAGTAAAAGATATCATTATTGTAAATTAAATTTACTTTCATAAATTTATGGTTTATCTTTTGGATGCAAAGTAATGCTTAGGTATGTTAAGGAATAATTTTCATCCTCCAAATTGATATTCATTCAGGATATTCAAAAGCTTATGTTTGATCAATATGTGCTCAATGTGTGCTCAATGAAGGATAAAATTATGGGTATAGTTGATCAATTAATGCATAACTTGAGATCAATTGAGGTTAATTTCTTGACCAATCTGATAATAAATCTAAATCTAACTCTAATCTACTTATTTTTATAAAGTATTTATAAACCTGCAATAATGAATGGACACTCTAAATTTCAGGAGAGAGGATTGCTAGCAGTTCACCCCTAGATTTCCCATGGTGAAAGTCACAAGAGAAATAATACTAATAAAAAATTAATAAGATGAATAAAATATATTTATATAAATCTAGTAATTTAATTAAAATTAGCAAAAATTTACAAGTTATAATTTTACTAAGGATATACCTAAAAAATATTAGTAATATTTAGAGAAAAAAGTAAAAAAAAAGTATTAGAATAAAAAATATTATTACAGTAACAATAATGTGCCAATTAAACTAGTAATAATAATAATTTATTTTATTAAAGTTTTATTAAAATTCTTAAAAAAATATTAAAATTAATCATAATAACTTATTTTTTCCTGATTTAAGTAATTATTACTCATGGTTATTATTATTTTGTGTTTTATGGGTAATAATTTTTCTCTGTTTTTTTAATTTAGTTATCTGATAATCTTTTTGGCAGCCATTAGATAAAATATTAAGCCTCCTTATTTTTTTACTCCCAGGCATCTATTTGCAGGTTTGAATTTCTTTGTGGGGATCAATATAATAAGAACAATTAACTTTTATATCTTTTTATTTATTTTATACAATATTTTTTTTATTAAAAGGCATGTATTATGAAATCATTGAAATTATACATAAAAAGAAAAGGGAAATACACATCATAAAAATGTATTAATATAGATATTATTGCCAACATTAAACTTTCAATAAATTTTGAGTTTGTTTTATGTTTTTTGTTTCAACAATTGATACTAATAGATTAAGTATGTTTTTTAATATAATGATTATTTTCAAGATAAATTTTCTGTGTCACTGATGTCTACTTTCTAAATGATTCCTGTAGCTGTCTTGGTTTTGTTATTCATTATAACAATTTAATAATTCACAGTTTTTTTCAAGTTGTAATGTGGTAAGTGATTTGAAAATTTGAAGTGTATCAATAATCAATCTGAGGGAAAAAAGTTACTCAGAGGTTACTTTTCATGTACCTCACATAGTACCTGAGAACCCACTTTCAGTAATGTGGTTGTTTTACCCCCCTGTGTAGCTATATTTTATTAACCTATTTTCCACCACTAGCATGCACTAATCTAAATATTGTGAGGAAAAACTGAGCGTAACTATTTTATTAGTCTTCCCCTGAGGTTTAATAAATAAATCATTAGTTAATAAGTAGTTGTACCATTAATATTTACTATTAAATCATACTTAGATACTAGCATACACTGACACTTACATTTTCCTTGCTGTAAGAAGAATCCAACAGAGTTGGATAAACCAAAGAAAACCCTGTCCCTTTAAGTAGATAAAGAGTTCACAAACATTTAAGCTATAGCCTCTACTTGTAAAGCAATAACAATAAAATATTTTTATTAATAGTGTTAAGATGTGGAATAAGTGTTCTTTATCATGAGGTTTAAAAACACAACAGTGAATCTGTATTTAGAAAAAGTATATAAATAATTGAATAATATATTTTTTGAAGTTTTTTTTTTTGTATGCTTTAGTTATTAAAAGCTGATCCCTGGTGATGAGACCTTTAAAATAGTACCCTATAAGTTAATATATATGATGAAGTGTAAATTTTTTTCAAATGTTATGTAAAAGTGTTATATTTATAAGGGTATTAAAATTTTTTAATTTTTTATATCATATTATTAATTTTTGTATGATTGTTAGGTCCTATGATGATTTATAAGAAACAAGTTGTTTTTTAACTGGATGGATATCAAGGGGTTCTTTTGGTCTAGAAGATTTTACAGCAGTCCAACAGTAATGAAAGGTGAGTAAATGTCTAGTGGACTTTCAAGTCTAGAAGATTTTAATGAAGAGTACAAAGTGACCCACAAATAGTAATTTCAATAATTACCACGAAATATAAGATGTTTAGTCAATATATGAACCCAAGTTTTGGAGCGTGGTTCTATTACCGTTTGCAGCAAAGTTTTATTCACATTGCAGACTATTCTAAAGCACTAAGAAGTAGACACAATGCAGGATGGGTTGGTTTTCCTCTTCAATTTTTAAAAAGAAGCCCCTGCCACTCTTATTTTTAAAGACAGTGCAATAATGTGTAACACTAATATTTGATTAGAAAATTTATAAGTTGAGAGACGAGTTTTAGAGATCAGGAAAAAAAACAAGTATAACTATCTGGATATTTCTATTCTTAACAAGGGCTAATATCCACAGCTATTCCCTTTTGAAGTGCTCTCTTTGAATATGCCTTATTATAGCAATAAAATAACTCCAATAATAGTCAATCCTACTAAATCTATATATTCTTTCTATGTTGCGCTCTTTTCACTATACTATATGAAATACACACACAGAGGCACAAATGATAAAAGACT
This sequence comes from Hemileia vastatrix, assembly GCA_030280995.1. Classification (NCBI taxonomy): domain Eukaryota; kingdom Fungi; phylum Basidiomycota; class Pucciniomycetes; order Pucciniales; family Zaghouaniaceae; genus Hemileia; species Hemileia vastatrix. Next base: position 30,878,255 of record JASXTE010000003.1, on the reverse strand, counting down.
CATAAAATATCTCTAATTCACTTATTCTATTCCTCTTATATTCTACTTTCGAAAAGACTCTCCTCAAATAGTCCTCCTTTTATATTTTTCCAGTACTCAAGACACAGTTCCCTAGTGGATCTCCAGTGCTGGCTCTAGCGCCACATTAGTAAAACAATAACTAATCTATTAGTAAGCTACGTACACTGCTTGTAGCAACTACAGCTCCTAAAACATACCCTATGATTACTAACACTAGTATTAAATTGTTTCACTCATACTCCACATATGCACTTTTGACTATACCTTTGTTATGTTTCAGCGCTACTTTCAGGTTTGACCCATTCTAACACTGATCATAGTTGTCTTGACTCTTGGGTAGTTTTTTGATTGAGTTCCGACTCTCCTTTCTTTAAAAATAAGTTCATAGTTCTGACAATTCACTTAACTAGTTAGCCTCCTTTATTACCTGTTTCAGTAAGTTTACCCAACTAGCCATGGTGCAGTATACTATGCACTTGAGTTGTCCTTAATCCATAACTCCTTCCTTAATGTGTAACACATAGTTATTGGAAAGTCCAAATAGATATTGTTTAGCGCTTTACAGTCCTAAATCAATAACACACAATTCCCCATTGTGCCACACATCTTGCTGATAAATCTGAGCACACCAACCCTTAATCCTTTTCTGCCCTTCCATTTCATTTGTTCTTTGAAACACACAAATAAATATTATATTTTAGCACTACCTACTGCGCTAACTCCCTTTGTCCTTCCTGGATTACGTGCACTGATTGGTCTAAAATTATGCAACCTGCGAGGCGTGTACCTCATCCTCCCTCTACTTGCAACTGTCCCCAGGAGCCCATAAATACCTGTGTCTTGCCGAGTTTCCTTCCTCCATCTTCTATCTTCTTCTCTTATTTTCCTTATATCTTTCAATGAATACTAGAAGAACCAATCCTAACACTGAAAATACCACCAATGTTGTGGACGCAATTCGACAGTTCGTGCACACTCAGCCCCCTGCTGCTCTACAAACAACGCCCATAACTACACTGATGGGTGGGAGAATATGCACCTGCTGTATCAAGAATGGCATAACTCCCTGTCATTTATCAAAAGCCAGCCATGGCAATAATTTCTTTACTGTAAGTTATCTTCACTTTCCTTCCTTATTGTTACTAACCTTTCATCTCTTCCCCCTTTTTTTCAGTCATGCAATTACTGCAAGAAACGCAAAAAGAAGTGTAGTTAAAATGGGCCGCCCATCATTGCACGCCTGGACCCTAACTCTTCCAAAACAAATATGATGAGTCAAATGACCATCAAGCGCCCAGAGCCTGCTCCTACTACCCCACCTGGCAACAAACGAGCCAAGGTTGGTTACCGCAAACCTACACCCAGTAGCGTCGCTTCTATCCCAAGATCTCTCATTTCAGAGGAGAGTACAGTAAGTCTTCTTTTCCTACTTCTTCCTTTTCTAATGCTAACATTCTCTTTTTTTCCTCTTTTAGAATGCGCCAGGCACACCTTACTGTGAAACGCCTCTTCCTCCTAATGTTCCTCTATTTGTTCCAGCCTTGGAAGAAGATCCCGTCTGGGATACCGAACCTATTCTGGAGTGTACTCCTCGTATACCCACTCCCTACTGGACAACTATGCAGCCAGTCTTTGATACCATCGTCCCGGATGAATGACCCATCAAAACTTTTCCAGACGTCGATGATGAAGAGCCAGCCATGGCTCAAAACTGGGAATTCGCAGAGCAAATTACCTGCGCTCCATACGATGCGACCATGCGTCATATGAACAACATGTTAACTGCCATAGAGGGATTCCTCGAGGCGGTCCTGGTGTATACTTGCGCCAAGTATAATAAACAAAAACAGCTAATAACCACCTTGCAACAAAACACGCAAGAGGCTGTTAACGACTGGGCTTTCTGTTTTCCAATCTTTCATGACACAGAATAATAAAAATCTTCCTTGCATATATTCCCTGTAAATTTTATATAACCTTGTAAAAAAACCATAATTTTACTTTCCCTTAATTTTCCTGGGAGAATTCTACAACTGCGAGGTGAGTTGCCTTCAAAAAAATATCATTCTTTTTCTAACCGCGCACCCTTCTACTAAGTGCCTATGAATGATGAAATGACAAAAAAAAACAAATTGAGATCATTTCTACTTTCTATAGCAGCAAATACTTCCCCTGCGTCGTATATGCATGCGCTCTCTTGTAATCTTCAGATCTTTGCAATATATGACTTTCCCTTGACTGCAACAGATTCGCCTTTCCTTGGGTCCTTCATTATGACGCGAAATTTTTCACTATCTTCTTAGAAACCATCCAGCGCTCAAGTCAGACATGGCACAACTGATGACTTCTCTATAATTCCATTGTTATCTTATAAATATCCCTTCTAATAACCTAGATCTTTTTCATCCAAATATCATTACTCAATATTGTACGGTTCCCAAAGATCAAGCGTGCTTGTTTTGTAAGTGCCGCAACTTTCATTGTAAATTTTCTAAACCTCGGGGGTATGTCCCGTTTAGACCTGCCTGTGACAATCGCTTTAGATACCACAAAACTTTCAATATCTCTCTAAACCAGAATACTCCTCAGCCTACTGGTTATATTCGCTTTCCACCTAGCTCTACTAGTAGCACTCCCATAGTTACCACCATTAGTCCCACTATTTCCACTAATAATAATGTTCCTTATGAATCATCATTGCTTCCTAGTTTTTGCAGGCACAAAATATCTATTCAACCTAGCTCTACATCTTCTTTCACTCCGAGTTCTAATGCTTCTATGTGCTCAGGCTCCACTGCAGCTGCTCCTGACATGGTTACTATTACTTTGCCATCAGTGCACCCACAAAACTTATTAGAAAGTAAGTATCCATCATTATATTTATGCTCCCCTTTCCCACTGACTCCTTGTCAGGCTTCAATGAATCCATCTCCCTGGGATGGGTTCCTATTCCTTTACCCTTTGTTCATTCCATGCAAATGTTTTCCAGACTTCGTCTTATATATGACGCTATGTCTCTATCCTATTCTAACGCACCAGCTTTTTCTGACGCTGAACTTGAAGCTCTCTATACCCATACAGAAATGATAGGTCAACTAATGAACAAAATCAGCTCATCAACTATTCTTGGATTCCCCTCCAATCCCCATCGATTTGTCATGCCTGAAGACTGGAAAGGATATCCTATTAGCTTTCACCCTGATACTGAATAGCCCACTAGCGCTTCTCCTTATGATCCTCCTCTGTCAATTCTCCCTGTACATATTCTTCATAAATTTTTCATGCTATCCCTTCAAATAATCTTTTTAGACATGGCAATATTTTATTACACCTGTCTTCCATACTATAGAGCACCTAACTTTTCTCCCTCCACTTTCTTTAAAAAACTGTAAACCCTAAAAAAAACATTATAAATAAACTTTTATATCATAAAACATTACCACCTTTACTGTGATACAGCAATATACAATGTAAAATAAGAATTGAACTGTAGAGCGCCCCATCTATAAATCACTATTCCACTCCTGATTAGTTAACTCATTAGCTAAATTCCCAGCGTCTTTTCGTTTACATGGTATGCATCTCCTTTAATCCAATTGCCTATCTTGTCGCATCCCCTTGAGCGATGAAAATATAAGATTTCATTTTTCTCTACACCCTCATCTAAGCGCTTATGCCAGTTTCCTGTTCAGCCATAGTCTGCCTAACTTCCAGTTAGAGCCCTCTATCGGTAACAGCTGTTTCAAAGCCCCCTCTGAGTCCTCTTACAGAAACAAAACTTAACATAACTTGTTAGTTTAACCTCTTCCCAGAGGTAACATAAAAACATAAAAAATCATTGATAGTTTAGCCTCTTCCTGGAGGTATTATTCTGGTAGTTATCCTCATTCCGGAGGTTTTCTTGTATCACTGGAACACCCTTTGGGTAGAGTCTTTTGATCTGATCTGCAGCCACACGTCGCTTCCACTCAGTACCATCCAATTCCTCCAGTAAGTAAGACCCTCCAGTTATCTGCTTTCTTATCCTATAAGGACCATTCCATCTGTCAGAAAACATCTTTCCCCATTGGCTTTCTAAACTTCTATTATAAACCAAGACCAAATCTCCTGGGTTCAATGGCTTTCTTAACCTATGCGCTAAGCACTCATCCCAATATTTACCTGACTTGTCCCAGATCTGTATCATTCTTTCATACGCCTTATCCACAAACTCATCGTTCCTTTCAAGCTGCGCCACCCTTGCTAGAATTAAATCTTCAGATGAGTGCACTTGATCTCAGTCACATCCTGGAAAAGATCCAGCCTCCAGATCAATAGGTAATAGCGCCCTTTGACCAAACATCAGTTCATACGGTGAAAACCCTGTTGTCCTTTTAACTGAAATTGTCGGTCAGTCTTCTAGAAGAAGGTAAGGAAAATAAGAGAAAAGGAGGAGAAAAGGAGGAGGACAAGGGAAAAATAAAAGAAATAAACTGTAATAGAGTATTTAATTTATTTAAAAGGAAAACAACGGCAAGTAACTTGAGAGATGAAAAAAAACTTAGGCTTTATTAACAATAATATTATTTAAGGTAAGGGTTATGCGTGGCAAACACTTTTAATTACTATCAGACTTAAAGCAACCTTTAAATTGTTATATAGAATTTTAATTAGAATTGTATTACTAATAAAAAGAATATAAATTTAATTAAATTGTATTTAATTTGTTGAGTGTATAATAAGTGATGAGGCTACAGGGGATTATCCAAGGCCCTTTTATAGGCAATGGGTCCTCTGAAGCGCCACTATATTTGTAAATACAATAATTAGAATAGAATAAAACAAATATATCAAAGAGTAAATGAAACATAACAATGAAGAGAAAAATATGAAACAAATAATTAAAACCCCAATTAAGAATCCAATTTTTGCTATTAATTCCCAAATCAGGAAGTAAAAATAGTGAATAACTAAACAAGACTGGAACATAGGAACTATGAGAAAAATAATTCCAAACAGATGGTACAGTCTTATTTAAGGATATTTTAAGTGAAACAAAAAATACTTTGACGCAACAAAACATGTAATTAATCTCAATTTAGTATAAATTAATTAATTGGTTTTTCCTGACACAATTAAGGGTCAAAAGAAGTGTCATTAATTATTGTTTAGTATTATATGAAAGGTGTTATTTAATATATAAATTTAAATAATTAATTTAAATATATTATAAGTCATTTTTACAATTATAATTATAATATATATTTTTCAATTAATTAAATATAAATTTATAATTATTAAATACATAAAAATGCGCCATTATTTGTAGAATATATTATATAATGTTCAATTTAAATGTATATAAAAATTTATATAACCAATAAAATTAATATAACACTTGTATATAATAAAATACTTATATAATTTTATTATGCAACAAAATATTAATTTATATTCATTTAATACAATTCTTACCCACTCTTTCAGGTTTTATAAGTTACACATCATTTACTGGACTCCTGGAATAGCCTGGCTGACAGAAATCCTGTCTTCAAACAAAACTAATGGCAAGTAGTTCTTCCACTTTGCCCCATTATTTCCACATAATTTAACTAGCACATCCTTTATAACTTGATGCCCTCTTTCTATAATTCCCTCTGCTTCAGGATAATATGGTGTTGAAACTCGTAACTTTGCGCCAATACCTTTTACTACCTCTATGAATTCTCCAGAAAATTTAGTGACACCATCTACGGTTACCATCTTCATTACCCCATACCTGTAAATCCATTCTTACTTCAAAAATTCAGCTACATTGCTTGCCTTAAGTTTAACCAACAGCGCTACTTCAACCCATCCTGATAGATCATCCCTGGCCACTACCAAGTATTTAAAGCATCCTTCTTTTATATGAACTGCATCTTAACTGACCCTACCAAAAACAGTATCTTCTCCCATTGCTATACCTTTCTCTTTTGGCTTTCTGTAACTCCTGTGCTGACATTCAGGACAAGATTTAACCCAATCTCTTACTTCATTCTTCATATTGGGCCACCAGAATCTTTCCCTAACTCTGTGATATGTCTCATCTTGACCTCTATGTCCTAAATTCTCATGCAACTTCCTGAGTATCTTCTCCTTCTCTTCCCTAGTTTGAACAACTAACTGAGGAAACGAAGCTTTATTCTTCCATAACTTCTCATTTTTAATAAAGTAACCCTTAGCGCGCTTCTTAATATTGCGCCAAACTTTTTTTTTTCAAAAATATGGTCGACTACTACGTTCCAAAGATAGCCTTAACAACTCTACTCCCTCATCAGTAGATGTGTTGTCTTCAAAATACTCCCCGTCTTTGAGATGAGTACTACTGTAATGACTTCCCCTTGAATCATCTTCATCATCTGACTCTTCCACTACCTTGCCTTGCGCACTTCTTGTTGCTTCGTTAGCTTCAGTGTCCCCTAAATCCAGTTGCAGACTACCCTTACTACAAACATCCTTTGCATTGTCAATATCTAATTTTAGATTTTTATGGACATTCCATGTTACTAGTTTATTGTCATTGCGGACATTACTATCAAATCTTTCATAACAATAATCTATCCCATTTACCCATCTCTTATCTTCTTCAAATTCTTCTGCTTCCGCGTCCTCTTCACACAACGGTCTTCTTGACAATGAATCCGGAACAGTGAACAATTTTTGCGACTTATGGACTAAATCAAAAGAAAACAAATTAATCTGCGCTACCCACCTTGTCATGGGCTCATCTGGTAAATTTGGGCTACTAATCATTTGCACCAACGATAGCGCATCAACCTGCAGCTCAAAATGTTTCCCCTATAGCATCCATTGTAGCTTCTTGAGAATTTTTGCTACTCCGCATAACTCCAGCTTGGACTGAGAGTAACTGGACTCCACTTTTGTAAAAGTCTTAGAATCATAAAGGACAGGTCTATCATTATCTTCCTCATCCTCCTGCATCAAAACTGCGCCCACCGCGGACACACTAGAATCCACTGCTAGAGTAATTTTCCCAGAGCCTGGTCCATACTCCAATTTCTTCAAAAGAATATCTTTCCCTACAATCCTTTTCAATAACTTGAATTACTCCTTGCATTCCTCCGTCCAATCCCATACAACATCTTTTCTCGTTAAGCGCTGTAAAGGTGAAGACAAAAAAGAAAAATCTCAAATAAACATTCTTAAATTTGTACAAATGCCTTAAAACCCTCTAACTTCCTTATTATTTCTTGGTCTTGGCCATGTAACACATGGGGGAAAAAATGAGGACTTGTAGGCAAGTCGTTTTTTTGTATTTCTGATTAACCTTGCTGTAACCTGGTTAGAACTTCAAGTGATCAATATTCAAAACTGCCTCTCATGAATCAGGGAGTGAAATTTGGAGTCCATACTTTTTACTTTTATTAGTTAGCTCAATCACTGGCAGTAAATATTTGTATATATATTTATTTTCCACAAAAAATATACAATTCTAAAACCACATTAAAAATCAGAATAGCTGCTGGCTATATTTTTTAATGATATCATACAACAAGTATTTGATAAAACATTTTCAAAACCACTAGGATGTGTAGTTTTTGAAACATGACAAATAATTTCCTTGCTATTCATAACTACTTTTTTTGACCATTTATCATAACACCAAAGAACATTAAGCCCAGATTTTAAATAAGTATTTTCAATTTTAGGATCCACAATGTAATATAAGCCAACTAAAATAAAATTTTGAACTGAAAATGTTGTTGACTGCCACATTTTCAATATAACCCCAAAAACATTTTCTTATGATGAATTTACCTCAACATTGCCATTTCCTTGATTTGTTGAATATAATGAGTAGTTTTTTCCATCCAGTAACAAGTTATCTACTTCAATAATTTGAGGTGATAGAATTTAAGATGAAGCAGATGGTTGATTTTTTGTAAAAATACTGGAAAATATTTTTTTACCATCAATCATGTTGAGATACTCTATCCACAATTCATAGTCTTCACACAGTAGTTGAGATGATTTTGAGGGAATTTTTCTTTTCTCTGAACTGAAGACATTTTTCATTTCATTCTCAAATCGATCATTAGTTCTGTCCATCAATGATTGAAGCTGACCGGTCAAAATAAACCTTTTCATAATGGTCTTGTCCATTTGATCTTTAAAAAAAATGAAATTAATAAAGTTAATTAGCTTTGATTAAGGAAAACATACATGTTTTCTTATTGGTTGGAATGGAGCTTAACATTCCATTTATACGCTCGTGGGCCTATGCTGCAGTTGATGGTGCTGGCCCAAATCTTCTCAGAACTTCAGGAAAATTTTGTGCTAAGTGGATGTTTGGCTTTATATTAATATCTGGTCAAAATTCCTTAAGACACCTCATATAATCTTTTAACTGACCTTGAAGAGATGAAATTTGAGCTTCACGTATCTCCAAGGAAGTCAGAATATTGATTATTGAAACCAGAAGTGAAAGACATTTAATAAACTTCTTCTCTCGTGCGTCAGAATTTTCAATAGCCCAAACTGGTATCAAAGCTTCCACATAGTAATTTTACATAGTACAAACCATTCAGCAGCTTTAAGATTTGTACCAACCTCTCCTAGACTGCAAGGAATACGGGTTAGCCATGAAGGGATCTTAGTATTGCAGATACAGGTTTGAACAATTAACAATTCACTTGATTGTAGACACAAATTATCTGTTGATGCATTGAAGGCTAGATGTTTTCAGTGTATAGAATAATATCACAATATATTTTAGTACATTTGATTATATTTTACCTTATGAAATAGCTTATTAAAATTCAAAAAAAGCTTTTAATTTCCCAATGAAATTTTAAAGAATTTATATGTACCTTGATATTGGGAATCTTGAAAATTGCTATCTTCAACACCAAAAAATTATACAAAAAATTGACATAAAAAATTTAATTATATAAAAACCAAAAAAAAAAATTATTATTTTATATTTTAAGAACAGTATATTATTAATTTTACCTTCATTACCTCTGACTTACCCCTTTGAATCACTTATTTTAAACCTTTGAAGCCCCCCTTTAGCCCCTCTGTCACCCCCAGTGGGGCCCCCCTGGGGCCAACTGGGGGTGGAAAAGGGGCTTAAAAAGTGCCAGGAAAGGCTGCGCAAAGGTGTTTCTCTCTAGTAAAATTCTGTTAAACCCCTCATAAAAACCTTTCTCAATTCCATAAACTTAAAATCCATAACCTTATATAAATATTATGTTTAATCTCTGCTTACTTTTTTTCTCTCTCTCCATGTTGCCAGTCACGAATTTATATATATGTTATTTCCCATCAAATATGTAGTAAAATGTAGTTGAAAAAAATAAATTTTTTGTTGATTTAGTCCTACGAAACTCCCCAATTACTCACTTTTCACATTGAAAAAAGAATTACCTATACACTTATTCCAAAGTCATCACCTGTCCCAGTTCCCTTATTCATGGTTTGATGGACCATAATGTTTAAATTATGGTGCATTGAACCTTTTTTTAAACTCACATTCTCTGATCCCATGAAAAAAAATCCCACAATTATTTTTATTTTCATGGGACCACAGTATTTTAACTCACTTATTTTTGCTATATTAATCAAAAATTCAATTTATTATGGCTCATTTTTAAACCAGTATTGGTGCCTGCTACTTAGTCACGTGCAGCAGAGTATCGCTGCAACACTTTGCTGCATGTGACCAGCAGCTAGCCACCGAAGGCTGGGTCAAATGAACCATATCTGTTTTATGATATGGTCCATTTGACCTGGCCACCTAAACCATTACTTTTCACGTGCAGCAAAGTATTGCAGCAATACTTTGCTGTACGTCACCTTTTTTTTCCTCGCCTTGGCTTGGTCAGATAGAACATAACTTAATGTTATGGTCTATCTGACCATAGCCAGGGAGAAGGCGCTGTCACCTGCAGCAAACTGTTGCTGCGACTCTTTGCTGCACATGACAAGCCTTCTCCTATGCCCCCTTGGGCAGATGGACCATAGTATCAAAGTACTATGGTCTATCTGACCCAGGGTGTGGCCGGAGAGGGCTGGTCACGTGCAGCAAAGAGTCGCAGAGACAGTTTGCTGCACGTGACAGCACCTAATCTATATCTATATTAAAAGTGCAAACACTTTTAAGTTTTATTATTAATCTTACAAAAAAAAACAAAAAAAAAAACTTCTGAAGTAGGAGAAATAATGATATCAAAAAATTGATACTATCATTTGACTGAGGAAACATAAAAAATTTCTAACCTTTTGACATTAGCTGAAGGCAAATTGTCTTGATTAGAATAATAAAATTAATCTTGATCAAAATTATAAAATAGCTCTTGGATTATTCTTGCTAGTATGCAATTTGAAAACACTTCAAATATTACTTAACACCAAATAAACTTTAGAAAAGATGTGGACATGGTCATTTTTATGGCTCAGATATAGTAAATTCAGTGCACAAGAATCTCTACCTTAATATATGTAATCCATTTGTTTAATGAAAAAATAATAATAGTGCAAAATACATTATGACAGGTTACAATATTTGACTTTTTTTTCTAATAAATCATAGCATGGCACTTTTTCCTGTTATTGGTCTTTTGATAGAAATAATTTGTGTTTTTCATGAAGAAAGTGCAGAATATTATTTGAACTTGTCTGAAATTTGATGATATCTGTTTTTTAGAGTTTCAAAGATTTTTCCATTCCAAAATCTGCATCCAAGAAAAAAAGTTTGGTTGTAGAGATTTCCCATAAATTATCAGATATTGATAACAAATTATACACCTATATCTAGACATCAAATTTAGCATCAAGAGATTACTCCACAGATTACTCCAGGAAACCTGAAAAACAACTCAACTACACGTCCTCATTTTTTCCCCCCTGTGTAAGCACCTTATTCCTCTGTTTTTCAGCAACGATTTTCCCTTCCTTGCATACCACATGTCCCACTGTATCTAGCACTGGAACACAACAAGCAAATTTGGACCCAGAAATCGTTAATCCTGCCCCCTCTATCCTAAATAGCACTCTTTCCAGAGTAATTGCATATTCCCAAACAAACTTTCTAATATATGGATTCTCTTCTAACACTTCCCCATCATAATCACTGGCTGGTCCTTTTATACTGCCATCATCAATGAAAATTCCCACATGTTCTGGAATTTCATCCTGCAATATCCACATCATCTGTACTTGATATACCACCACAGAATTTGTTGCACCTTGTGGTAACCTTGTCAACCTGAAGCGCCCCAGTGGTGTTTCAAACGTCATCATGGGTCTGGATGATTCATCAAATTTGCGCTCATTTTATCCTTCCATAATATCACCTAATCCATAACATGCATTTCCTACAAAAGAATCCACAAACTCCTCTGGCATTGGTGGCATCCCTGCATCCTTTACTGTAACCTTTTTCATCTCCCTAAGATCATGAACAACCCTTAATTTACCATTATGTTTAACAACACAAAACACTGGACTTGAATAACTAGACATATACTGTTCATAAAAGCCAGAATTTAACCTTCCCCTAATTAATTTGGTATACTCTTCTCTTATAGCTGCTGGTATTTGAAAAGCCTTCTTCTGTCACGGCGCATGAGGTATAAATGGAACAATATAAGGTTTACCATAAGAGTGTTTCAACAAACCTCTTTCCTCTTCTGAAAAGGCAATAGCATTTTGCCTAAGAACCATAACATGTAACAACAACTTCTTTTCTTCGGACGATAACCAATCCTCTGGTCCAAAATTAACCATCTGAAGCCTTTCCATTGTAATCTTACTAGTAGACGCAAAATAAGGCGGAAACTTTGTTAAAGGAGTATCATAAGGATTTCTAGATAGCTCTGGCCTCTGAAAAGGATGATTCAAATCAGGCATTGTTATATTCACTGGTTTAACCTTAACAGCTACTGGTTTATACTTGGATGCAAAACAGTCCTTGCTGCTTCCTTCATTAATTAAAATCAAACCCTTTTTAATATAACTACGGGTTGCACCTGAATCCTGTTTTTGTCTTTTCTTTTTAATATAAGTATAACAATATCTAAAATTAAAGAAATCAAAAAGCTTAGGTATAATACATTCTACAGTAGTATTCCCAAGACACCTATGAAGTACTGCTTTATGTATCCCTCCTTGTTGGACTGACTGGTTACTATCCGGGTTCCTCTCATCCTGGGAGATAGTAACACCTAAAATGCTAGTCCCTAATGAAAATGTTGGCAACTTCCTGGTGGTTGCCCTATCTCCTCATCTGAGACTTCCTCATAAAACTCTCTTTCTTTCTCTAACCGCGCAGCTCCAGAGTACTTAGTTTCCCAGCCACCATCCTTGGGCCCTACTAAGACTGCTGTTACTGGAACACCATCATCACCCATAATCCTTATTCCAATAGTCTTACTCAAAAATAATCTATAGTTGCAGAATTATTCATTAAAAATGGCTTGCCTAAAACTGGTTTAACTACACCCATTGGAACATAAAAATGTATATCCCTCGTTTCTCCCGCAACTCTAGTGCGTACATACTCTGCTACACCTATAACAGGTAACCTAACTCCACCAATCCTGTGACAGTGCCTTCACCGTCTTTAACAGGAAGACCTAACTCCACTATATCATCCACTGACACCACGTTGATTTGTGAACCTGTATCCACTAACGCTTTAATTTGCTTACCATTTACAGTAATTGTTAAATACCCTAAGGGTCCTGCATAATGTGGTGCCCTAGGTAATCCAACAACCAGCTGAAATGACTGCTTTTCAACATCAAACTCATTGCAATTAAAAATCCTTTGCTTCCTGCACTTATCCACAATTCCATTCACTACATCCAGCGCTACTGCTGTCAGCATCCCCAATGGAACAGAGACTGTAGTCTTCAAATATTGCACAACTAAATCCTTGGCCGCTTTAGGAAAAACAGAGTGAACTAGGAGCTGCATTCTCCATTTAGGTTGAGTCGCCTTTGCATCAGCTTTCGCTCTTCCAGGTGGGTTCTTTGGAGTATTATGCTTTGCTCCTGGCATTCCTTCAGCAGGTACCGCTCTTTGCTGTACTACCTCTGACTCCTCCAACATTGAAGTTTGATCTTCTACCTGATGATCCACATCATAACCACCTGGCTCCATACCATCTATCTCAACATCCTCGATAGGTGCAGGTGTATTCTCTCTAGTAGTATACCCTACTTCCTCCATATCCTCTAGATTCGCATACCTAGCGCCAGTCCTTCTTGGCCTAGAAATTGTAGGTGGGGCCATTTTCTTGTGCTTTGCTGTGAACATCTCCAAACAGGCTGCGTTAAGTGACGCTGCAACTTCTTACTCTTTTAATTTAAAATCCAGAACTGCACAAGTAACTGCAAAGTTGACTGAATTCGCATCCTTGCCTTTATCTTTAATTTCAGGCTCTTTGTACTTGCTTGACCTGCCTTCCATAGATTTTCTATTAATATGATTGATGACCATGGCTCACATCCCTTGATCCTTGTCTTTAACAAGCTTAGTGCCATCTTCAAACATAAGCTTAGTCCCGTCCTCGTAAACTACCTTTTCCTCTTTATCCTTTTGAAGCGCATTACACCTCATCCTAGTATGCCCCTCTTTTATACAATAATAGCACACCATAGCAGAAAAACGCGAAGGTTGAGGAGAACTCTTGGGCCTAAACAATTCTTTTGCCTTTGACACTTCAATTATCTTTTTCTCCAACTCATCAATTCTTGCCATAACTGAATCTGGCTCCTTAGTGAAAACTTTGACTTTAGGAGACGACATATGAGGAGGCGATTGTACGCCAGACGTATCTTTATTCATCTCCTCATTATCCAAAGCAACCCTATCCTCACGACTCTCAACTCGACACAACTTCATTTCAGCTTTCACTGCCATTTCTACTTCTTCTAATCCAGGGTACTTATAATTTCCGTCCCTTTTTTTAACCAGCTTTCCTTCGTTATCCAAGCACCTTTTTTCCCAGTCTTCAACTTCTGGCGCTAATGCTTCACAAAACCAAGGTAAAGACGCATTAGCATCACTAAAATCTTCATTACTAACTAAATATTCCACTATTTGGTCAAAGTCTTCCCTAAAACTTTTAAATTCCTTAGGGTTTTGAACACCCCCTTTAGCTTTGACCCTATTTACCAAGATATCCAGGTCCTTCATTGTATACCTAGTTTCCTCGGTAACCTTTGGCCATCTCTTGAGCATCTGTTCTTTTAGCGCTGACCAATTTCGCTCTTCATGCCCCTTTAGATCCTCTAAATTGTCTTTGCATTCATTAGTTACAAAGAATAGTACTTGACGCACCATATCATATTCAGTTGCTCCATGAACTTCAGCTGCTTGTTCAAACCTGCGTAAAAACTTCTTGGTATTAATGCCTGCAAACCGCAAGCTTTCATCTTTACACATAATGATCGTATTTACTGTCTTTGGAAACAATGCTGAAGAATTGGGCGATTTAACCCTCTCCTGACATCCCCTAGATGTAGTCACAGTAGGATCCATTCCCGAAATATAAAATCAAAACAGAGATCACAAAAACACACACTTTGTAATTAAACCTGAATATATTCAGGATAAAGCCCTACACTATGCTCTGATAATGGCTATTGATCCACTTGTTGTAGACCCTAATACTCTTCCGCTAAAGCGTTGGCTTGATTACTTCCTCTTGAAAAAACCCTGAAAAACCAAACAATCTAATCAAAAAAACAAGTTACAATTATGCCACTGTTGGGAAACCAATTGTAGACTGTTCTAAAGTACTAAGCAGTAGACACAATGCAAGATGGGTTGGTTTTCCTCTTCGATTTCTAAAAAGAAGCGCCTGCCACTCTTATTTTTAAAGACAGAGCAATAATGTGTAACACTAATTTTTGATTAGAAAATTTATAAGTTGAGAGATGAGCTTTAGAGATCAGGAAAAAAACAAGTATTACTATCTGGATATTTCTATACTTAACAAGTGCTAATATCCACAGCTACTCCCTTTTGAAGCTCTCTCATTTAATATGCCTTATTATAGCAATAAAATAACTCTAATAATATTCAATCCTACTAAATCTATATATTCTTTCTATGTTGTGCTCTTTTCACTATACTATATGAAATACACACACAGACGCACGAATGATAAAAGACTCAGAAAATATCTCTAATTCACTTATTCTATTCCTCTTATATTCTACTTACAAAAAGACTCTCCTATCTCTATCAAATAGTCCTCCTTTTATATTTTTCCAGTACTCAAGACACAGTTCCCTAGTGGATCTCCAGCGCTGGCTCTAGCACCACATTAGTAAAACAATAAATAATCTATTAGTAAACTACCTACACTGCTTGTAGCAACTACAGCACCTAAAACATACCTTATGATTACTAACACTAGTATTAACTTGTTCCACTCATACTCCACATATGCGCTTTTTGACTATACCTTTGTTATGTTTCAGCGCTACTTTCAGGTTTGACCCATTCTAACGCTGATCCTAGTCATCTTGACTCTTGGGTTGTTTTGTGATTGAGTCCCCACTCTCCTTTCTTTAATACTAAGTTCATAGTTCTGACAATTCACTTAACTAGTTAGACCCCTTTATTACCTGTTTCAGTAAGTTTACCCAACTAGCCATGGTGCAGTATACTATGCACTTGAGTTCTCCTTAATCCATAACTCCTTCCTTAATGTGTAACACATAGTTATTGGAAAGTCCAAATACATATTGTTTAGCACTTTACAGTCCTAAATCAATAACACACAATTCCCCATTGTGCGGCACATCTCGCTGCAAAATCCGAGTGCACCAACCCTTAATCCTTTTCCGCGCTTCCATTTCCTTTGTTCTTTGAAACACACAAATAAATATTATATTTTAGCACTACCTACTGCGCTAACTCCCTTTGTCCTTCCTGGACTACGCACCCTGATTGGTCTAAAAGTATGCTACCTGCAAGGCGCCTACCACAATGTGATTGATGATGTTCGTCATATTTGTCGTTCACTCATCCTTATAGGTAACTTGAATGGTGATGGTCCCCACGGTCTCTGGCCTCAAGTAACAATGAGCTGTCAACAATTCAGAAAGGCCTCCAACTTTCAAGTGGGCTTTCAAGTCTAGAAGATTTTCCAGGGAGGTCCAAGAATGGCAACAATGGGTTTTAGAAGATTCAAACTTGGTACATATTTTATTATCTTTTAAAGACTATTTACCCAAATAACAAGAGGTAAAGAGGTAGATTACTATTATATTTAAAGTTTTAGAATCACGGTGGTAATTTAAATACTAAAACAATAATTGATAATAATAAATAGTTTTTTTTGTATGTAATTATAATAAAGTAAGTAAGTAAGGAATTTTTTGAAAAGTACAAAAAGTGAGGGCCTTTTATAGGCAAACATGAGGGAAATTAAGGCACGAAATTTACACCATCTACTGCAAGGATGTGAGTAAGGAGCTGACTAAGAAAAAGTATATATATGACATAAGAAGAAATATATTAATTGGTACGTCAACGAGGGCATCATTTTCATTGGTAATAAAGTATGAGTTCCCTTGGACTGTCACAATTAATAGAACACATTTGAGTTAATTATATTGATTTCATGGAAATCCAGATATCTCAATGAAGTAATAAAATATTTTTAATTTTTTTATTATAATTTTATTTATAATTTTTATTCCCAATCAACTGCATTATTGAGCACGGTGTTAGGGAGTAAAAATGTATGGGAGACTTACTTAATATAATTAGCTTAGTTAGTTGTAAGTAATACATAATTAAATATTAAATAATTAATTATTAATAAGAGTTTTAAAAAAGGTGTGGCTTCACCTCAGTAAAATAATTAATTATTTTACCAGGTAAGTCTAGTAGCCTGGCTGACAGTAATACTCAAGATTTCAAAAGAGGTATGTATTTTTAATCTTTATATTTTAATACTCAATGAAAAGGTAAAAAATTAGTATTATTATTACTTTAAAATTGTAGAAGTAGGCAGATTTAAATACTAAGGTAGTAACAGTAGTAATAGATGTGATTGTGTATATATAAAAAATTTGTAAAGTAAGAATGGAATGCTTGAAAACAGCCAGATTTAGAGGCCTTATATAGGCAAAAAGGAGAGAAACTACTGAATCAAAATTCTATATACATGAGTATCAGAGAAGGAAAAATTCCACAATTAGACATTTCAAATATTAAAGTCGTTCTATAATGAATGTACCCATATACTGTATTTATTTGTATATGTTCAATTTATTTGATATATTTTAATTTTCTGTAAATGTCAAAGTAAAAATAAATATAAAAATATTTGATTAATTATTTATTATTTTTTTTTCTCTTCAGCTGTCATGAAAATGCTTTCACAGAATAAAATTTATGAAAAACAATAGATAGATATCTTTACTTATTTTTTCCTATTAATTAGTTAAAATTGTATAAGTAGTTTATAAAGTAAGTTTAATTCATTAAATGAGAGCTAAAGCTATGTCCCTACTCTAGTAAATAATTAATTATTTCCTGGTTAAGTTTAGTAGCCTGGATGACACTCCCTCACTGTAAAAAAATAATAAAAATATGATATAATTTCTTCTTTTTATATTTCTTTAGTAGATCAGGAAGGTTAGATATCTCTTTCACATAAATCCAAGAATCATATTCAGAAGATTTATTCTTGAATCTCAATAAGTATTCAGTACCTTTTTCAGAAGTTTTATTCTCTCATTTAGAATCTTATCAATTTCTAGTTTCTCAGTGATTTTTTTAGGGGTTTTCTTTGGTCTTCCCCTCCTTTTGGGAAATAAATCACTATTGGATGTGTAAGGTTTCAAAAGAGATATTAGAAAAACAGGATGTTTCCTGTCATATGGATAATACAGTATAACCTCAACTGCATTATCACCAACCATTCTTCTGACAACAAATGGACCTACAAAAGGGTCTTTTAATTTTTTATTACCTTGAAATTTAAAATGGACTGTAGAAATCAGTACTTTATCACCCTTCTTAAAGGTGCATTCTTTATGTGATTTATCCCACTTCTTCTTCTCATATTTAAAAGATTTTTCAATATTTTTTGAGTGTGACTTCTGAAAAGTTGTTGCTTTTGAGGAAAGATATTACACCAGGATTTAAATCCAATTCAGGTATATTATAATTGAGAATTTGGGCAGGAGTATATGGAAAATATCCAGGCCAGAGCTCAAGAGGCTTTCTTTGAGTAACAGAGTGAACAGTGCTATTGTAAGCAAATTCAAGACCAGGAGGTAGGGTGACCCAATCATGAGCAAACCTGTCATTGTCTTTATACTCAAGGCCAAAGGTAAAATACCTTCTTTTTATGTCCTCTAAAGTCTGAATAATAATCTCAGCTAATCCATCAGCTTGAGGGTGATGGGAAGTAGAAACCTTCATACAACAACCACAAACATCCATCAGAGACATCCAAAATTCGGAAGTAAATTTGGGGTCTCTGTCAGATATTATGGCCTTTGGGAAAACAGCAGTATTAAACATATGAGACCACCACAAGATAGCTTTTTCCTTAGTGGAAACATCTTTGTGAGTAGGAATCAATTTATACATTTTTGTAATTCTGTCCACAATAACCCAGCAAAAGTTACAACTGTCTTTCCCACCAATGGGTAGTCCTGTTACAAATTCCATGTTTCAATTTTCCAATTCGCATCAGGAGATTCAATATGTTGCATCAATACAACTCTTTTCTCAGTTAAACTATTTAATTTCTGGAAAGAATCACAGGATTCAACATATATTTTGGTTTCTTCAGAGGTATTAGCCCACCAAGAAGTTTTCTTAATTCTAATCAGTGTTTTTCAAGATGAAAATTTCATTCCAATATGCCATCATGACAAATTTTCAAGATGATTTCTTTCATAGAAGGAGGATTAACAATAAATTACTCAACTTTCTTCTTAATAGATTTAGCCTTCATCAATTAAAAATTTTACTTTTTTAAAAGCATTTAGGCAATTTGGTGGAAGAGTTTTTATTAATTCTTGTATTAAAGCATTCTTTGGATCATTTAATATGGTACTCAGCCCTTTCAAGTCAGTGTCTTTATCATATGATTCTAGAAGAATCTGTAATAGCTCTTCCTTAATATAAACCACATATATCTTATAGATGTGAACTATTTTATCATAAGGATCATATGCAGGATTAGAGTTAGCATTTGGCAAAGGTAACCTTGATAACATATCCATATTTGAGTGAACAATACCATCCATATGAATTATTGTCATCCATCCTCTGTATTCCTGAACAGGCAAGTGCAATCTGAACATGTTCCTGTTAGGTGTCTTTAAGTTCAAGACGGATTATCACAGTATTCAACATATATTTTGGTGTCTTCAGATATATTTTCCCACCAAGAAGTGTTCTTAATTATTATCATTGTTTTTTCCAGATCAAAATTTTCTGCCAATATGTCATCATGACATATTTTCATTTTTATTTCTTTCATAGAACGAGGAATAACATTAAAATTACTCAAATTTCTTCTATAATAGAGGTAGCCTTCATCAATTGAAAATTTACCTTTTTCTAAAGAAATCTGGTACTTTGGTGGGAGGGTTTTAATTAATGCTTGTATTTAAGCATTATTTGGATCATTAAGTATAGTACACAGCTTTTTTAAGTCAGTTTCTTTATCATATAAATCCAGAATAAGCTGTTATAGCTCATCCTCCATATCAACCCTATACATCCAATGAGTGTGAAATATTTCATCCTCAGGTTCATATACAGGATTAGATTCATCATTTGCAAAAGTTAACCTTGATAACATATCCACAATTAAGTGAGAAATACCAGCCCAAAGAACTATTTTAAACCTTCCTCTGTATTCCTGAACAGCTAGCCTCCATCTGAACATGTTTCTGTTAGGTGTTTTTAAGTTTAAGAGGGATTTAACTGCACTGCAGTCAGTAACAAGTTGAAATTTCTGGTCATCCAGGTAATAATTTAGCTTCTCTAGCGCCCACACTACTGCTAAACACTCTAGTTTAGTGGCACCATATTTTAATTCACTATTTCTCAAAGTTCTTAAAATATAACAGATTACTTCTTCTGATACTTTATAATTCATCACTTGTTTTTGATGGAGGGCAGCACAAAGACCAATAAAACTGGAATCAGTGTATAAAACAAAAGGTTGATTAAAGTCAGGTAAAGCCAGAATTGGTTCTGAAATCAAACAGTGTTTCATAGTTTCAAAAGCTCTTTGTCTTTCACTGTTCCAGACAAAAGCAACATCTTTCCTATGTTATTGGGTGAGGGGGAACGTTATGACTTGAGAATTTTGAATATATTGTCTATAGTATCCACAAATTCCCAAAAAAAATTTAAGCTCTCTGACTGTAGTAGGACCTTTTTCCTGTTTTATGGCTGCCACTTTGTTCTTGTAAATGCATATCTGTAATCCTGAGACAACATGACCAAGCACTCTCAAAGAATGAAAGCCAAATTTGTGTTTTTCCAAATCAAGGTTCATATTTATATCATCCATCTTATGGAACAATTTACTTAGGTGGTTAAGGTGGTCCTCAAATTTTTTAGAGAATATGATTATATCAGCAATATAAACCATTAGCCATACTTCAATTATTTTTGATGGAATGTGTTATCCATAACTTTCTGAAAGCTTAAGGTGAATTTTTGGGGCCAAATGGCATCCTAATATGCTTATATATACCTATATGAGTAGAAATCATCACAAAATTATGGGAATTCTTCTCAACAGGTACCTGGCAATATCCCTTATTACCATTTAAACAGCTGATATATTTTACACCTTGTAAGGTAGTATGGCTAGAGCTTATTCAGGGTAAAGGATAGATATCATCTACAGTATAAGTGTTTAATGCTCTATAATAACCACATAACCTGGCTTTTTCATTTGTAAAATGGCAGAGATATTGTCTTCAATGTCTTTTCTCTTTGTGCAGGAAGCTGTATAAGGCTTCTTCTTTAAACTAGGTGGCATTTCAGCTAATGGGAAAGGTAATTTAAGCTTCATTTTTTCTTTTACCAGTCCTAATTCATGTGACCCATGAGAAAAGGCTATAGGAAAATATTTTATTAACTGAATTATGGAATTATTTTTCTCACTAGAAAGATTTTATCCAAAATAAGCTGTGTCAATTTCAGACAAAAGGGAAGGAATTTCTTTTGTAGATTTTTCTTTATATTTAACTTCTGGATGAAATGTGTATAATCCTGGTGTTAATAATTTTTTGGGGGAGGAAATTTTAAATTTTCTCTTCCCATTCAGCCCCATTGTGAAGCATTAGTTTGAGGGATCAAGCTTAATGCTAAATTTGGTCAATAAATCACTTCCCAAAATGAACCGATTTCTTAAGTTATCATTTTTTATAATAAAAAGTCACATATAACTCTTACAAAGCCATGGTAATATTTGAAAAATACTTTAGCTTTGTATTTACCAATGGGGGACAAAACATAGCCATAACCTCTCAAATTTTCAGAAGTGATAGAAATAGTTTTTGATTTATGATATTGATCAGCTGAATCAAGTGCTTTTCCAGATACAACACTTCCTCCAGAACCAGAGTCCAAAACAACCTCAATTTTATTTCCATTAATCAAGACAGGTGCCTTTAGAGGGGCAATAATCATTAAGTTTTCCTCAAGATTTATTATGATTTTAGCATCTTTGACTGTGGAAAAATAATTTTTATCAATGTCAATATTATTTAAATATTTAATATCTTCCTCCAGCATCAAGCTTTCCTGGTTAGACTCATAAGAAATGTTTCTGGCACAATCATTTGAAGTATCATCTAGTGAAACTGTGTCATCATTGGGCTCTTCTGTTTGTTCAACAAGGTTTATTTTCTTGTCGCAAACATGGCCTTTCTGCCAAGGCTTTCTGCATTTAAAGCCAGTGTTTATTGAAGATTTTTTAGGTGAAACAGGGGTAGAGGGTTTACCAACTCTTTCATGAAGCTTTTGTTGGTAGTTGGAGGGTTTCTCCACTAAAGGTCTTGGGAAGAACTTCCTAGATTTATACCTGTTTTATAAAAGAATGTCATTACTTGTATTAATAAAGGAAGAAAGCTCCCTAATAAATTCAGTTCTTGAAATAATTAAGTCTCTCAAAGACATTGGCAATTTATAAAGGATCCTGTCCTTCCAGAGTTCATTGTCCACCTTTAGATTTATTGCTATCAAGATTTTTACTAGGTTCATCAGGAACTGAATAGTTTTCTCTGTAGAGGACAAGATATATCTAGACACCTCATACTTCCTTTGCTGGGATAACATAAATTTTGAACCACCAAATTGTGCTTTAATTAATTTTTTTTCAATCCTTCTAAGAGTAATCATTATTATCCAAGAGGACAGATTCATACCACATGAGGGCAACATTTGAAAAAAAAGAAATTTATTTAGACACAATTTCTTCATCTGTTATTTTATAAGAATTTTTAAGATTATCAATCTTACAGATGAATTGCTGCCAGTCAGAGGAAGAATCACCATCAAATTTTGGATATTGGCCAAATTTGGGCCAATTTCTCTAATATGAGGTAAATTCCTTCTTTTTTACTTGTTTCTGTGTAAGTAGAAGAGGAGATTTCTCTAATTGAGCTTCAATCTCATTATTTAACACAGTTTCAGATGAACAGGGTGCATCATCAATTTTTAATGGAGACTCAGAACTATCTACAGGTTTCTCCTGTACTAATTCTTCTCTAGAGGAGCTTGGCTCAGGTACATGTTGAATAGCCTGAGAAACAATTTCCTTTTCAGAAGTGAAAGAGTATTTTTGGTCAAATAAAAATTAATTCAATTGTTCCTCAATGGTTGTTAGCCTAGTTATCACCCTTGGAATACTGGTTAATTTTTCATTAATGGTTGCAAAAGATATTTTATTCTTATTTTTCAGAGATGAATAATGGTCATTTAATTATTTTTCAAATTTAATTTTTGACATTCTAGCCTTGGAAACAGATAGACATAGTATCTTGCACTTTGGATAGATCATTCCTAATATTTTTTAACAAAGAAAGTTTCTTTTCATAATTTACTTTGTACCTAAACAATTCATCAGTTACCCTATTAAACTCACTTTTCAATGCTTGGTAAACTTGTTCAGTTAAAAAGATATTAAATTTTTTGGTCAATTGTAAGTTATTCATTACTTGATTTTGTTTTGTGATGATTTCTCTCAAATATTTATCATTAATAGTTTCTACATCAGGAGCATTTTTCAGGAGAGAGATAAAGTAATTTTCAAGTGTCTCATAAACTTCAGGATCAATTGATTCATCTATAATAGCCATCTTGGTATTTATTGTTGAAACAGCAACTAACACTAAAGAGCTACTTACAAGATTAGAAAATTGATTACTTTTCTGCTAGAACCAGCTTCTCCTGGTCTTGAAGTGTTATCTACCATCCCAGAGTTACCTGAAGGAACTGAATCAGTAACAAAGAAAGGATCTTGAGATTCAAAGGAAGGCCTTACCATGGTTTTGGCATAATTTGAAGATGATTATTTTTCTTTTTTCTGCCTCCTTGGTAAGGGTGAGGAGGGGTGGGATTAATATGTTGTGGCCCAGAGGGTCCTGCTTGAGCAGCCTGATGCATTTTCTGAGCTTGAAGAGAGTTTCATTGGGTGTTTGGCCATTCTCATTGCCATTTTGACATTTCCACTTTTTTCTGTTGTTGAAGAGCCAGGTGTGGAAGGAGTTTTTCTTCATGTTGATTTTTATTCTTCTCTTAAAGAAAAGTTTCCATGCTTCTTATTTTTTTCTTCAAAGAACTCTATCTTTGCCCTTATTTTGAGGTTCTCTGACTTCAACTCCTTGATGTGAGTTTAAAGGTTGTTTACCTGTTGCCAATAAGGCATCTTTTTTGAAGCCATTTAGAAGCTCTTCTTGGGGGGTACCTGGGACTTGAAGTCCAGGGGATGATGTTCCTTCTGGTTTTCCACCTCCTGCATTTCTACATCCTGTTTGGTTTAGTTGATTGAATTGAGAAAATTTTATAGTCAAAGAAGAGCTTACAGAACTTGAATCATAGTCAATAAGATCCAATTCCTCATCATGAGAAGTAGAAATATTTAATTCAGCCATTTTTTGTATAACTTAAGCAGAGGGAAGGAAAAAATATTAATAATTTGTCAGTTATTATTGTTTTTTGTTCAAAAAAATAAGAGATAAAATAAAAATATTTAAAGTTTATTATCAATTACCAGGACTACTAATAAACTGAAATAATGAAAATATATTAATTATCAGGACCAAAAATCAACTGAAAGAATTGATTTATTATCAATTACCTGGATTACTAATCAACTGAAATAATGAAAATGTATCAATTATCAGGGCTAAAAACAACTGAAAGAATTGATTTATTATCAATTTCCAGGCCTGCTTATCAACTGAAACAATTAAAATATATAAATTTATCAGGACTAAAATTAACTCAAAAAATAGATTACTACAATTTTTAATCAATTTATTTACTAAGGTATTTATATTATTTATTACCAGGGAAAAATTAACTGAAATAATAAAATAATATATTAATTATCAGGGATAAATCAACTGAAATAATTAATTAAGTTTCAAAACCAAATAACCAATTTATATATTGTATATTAATTAATTACCAGGACTAAATTTAAACTGAAATAATTTATTTATATAATTTTTTAATTAAATAATTAATTTATAAATTGTTCTTATTTTAATTACCAGGACTAATTTTCAACTGAAATAATAAAAAAATATTTAATTATCCAAAAAAATTTCAACTAAACTAATTAAATAAATTAATTATATTACTTCTAGGACTATTGGCCGGTGTGGTCTTCCAACATTGGCAGGGGCCTTTGTTGTGTGATTTGGCCCTGTTTGTGCATGTCTTAATTGACATCTGTTAAAGAATTGGGTATTTTTCTGGTTTTTTTCCGTGGATATTGGGTCTGCGGGTATGTGAGTACTATCATTGGATAGCCCTGGTTTTTCTCTATATTTTAGGTCTTGTAGACATTTTTCATATTCTGAGTTTTAAGGGGTCATTTCCTCATTTTTCATTTATAAAAGATTGCTGTTTAATTTTGTTTTTTGTGTTTTACGGGCTAACCTTAAGTCTTAGGGTTAAGTGCTTATTACCATTGGATAGAGCTAATTTTTCTCTATATTTCATGTCACAATGTTGTTATAGTGAAATTCCATGTTTTAAAGGTTTTAGCAGTTGTAGCTAATTTTTCAAAGTAGATTAGTGGTTTTTGTTGGTTTTCTGGCTTCAGGGAGGCTGGGCCGCTTCAGGCGGCATCTCCGACATTGGGCGGCCCGCCCGCCTCTGTTTTAGGAGGTTGGGGAGCGCTCCAGAAGGGTTTTTTATGCAATTTGGCGGGTACAGGCGCCAGATTGGTGGGTGCGCATGGGCTCTTAGTTAGTGGTCAGTGTGTACATAGTGAATAAGACAGTTTGGGGCAACCTTAATCATCATACAACCATCCGGAGGTGATATCATTGTTCTTCACTCAGTTTTTACTGTTTTCTGGCCACAATTGGCTGTGTTTGTTGCAAGTGAGTTCTTCATTTAACTTAACTTTGGCAACTGTTTTCTCTGTTATAGTCTTGCAAGCTACAGCAAGTATTATTGCTGTCTCTGGTGTGGATTTGCAGCCTACATCAAGTATCTTTGCTGTCTCTGGTGTGGACTTTGTTCTACATTTCAGTTCTTTGGTCTGGTAGTCTATCTGGGGACTACTTTCTTTGCTCATCAAGCAGTCAAGTGTGTTTAAAAGGAGCTTTAGCAAAAAAGGAACTAACTTACTTTAGCAAGTAAATCTCACTCTATTTTTCTAAAGGGACAGGGGATTATTTCTCTGGTTTTTCTCCAACTCCCTTGGTCAAGGCCTATAGCTAGTACAATAGGATTGTCTACATTTCTGGCGCCCAACGTGGGGTTAGAACTTGCTAGTTCTTTGGAATCTCTGTTTTCTTTGGTTGGCTCTTTTTGGTGTTTTGGACCGGAAGAATGGCTTCTGGTTTTGCTATTCCTGTGGTGACTGTCAGTGGGGGGGATGGTCCTCCTTCTGTGATGGTTAGGGAGTGTGTGAGGATTAAAACTTGGGATGGTACCAAGTTTAATGGGGAGGATGTCAAGTGGTTTCTAGAGAAGTATGAAACTGCTGGTGGAGTGGATGTTGCTTCCTACCTGGACATGGTGAAGCAGATTATCTTCTTCATTGGTGATAGGTCAGTGGAGAAGGAGATTGTGGCCATTTCTGGCTACAAGAAGAGGGATTGGAAATAGTTGTGTAGGGAGATGGTGGATAGGTGGGGTGTCAGGTTCACTATGGTGGATCTGAACAAGGTTGTCAGTGAATGGCAATCTTATGGTGGTGTTGGTAACTTACATAGTTACACAAAGTTTCTGCTACAGTTTGATCGTGTGGTGGAATATTTGGTTGAAGTGGAGGAGCTGGCACATTAAAATGCTGCCAAGGATGTTTTTTGGTCTTCCCTGGTTAGAGATGTCAGGATGGATGTAATGAAGGAGTTATCAAGAAAGGAATTGATGAAGACTCTTTCTAATGGGGACCAGAAGTTTCCAGCCTTGGATAAGGTGAAGGAGGCTGTTGAGGCTCATTTGAAGTTATTGGCTGTGGACACCTATCAGGAGGGGTGTGCCAAGTATGTCAGCAAAGTAAGTGAGGCTTTGGCTGAAGAGGAAGTTAGGGAGAAGAAGGAGGAGAAAAATTTGGTGCAGGTTCCCAAACAGGAGAGGGACCCAATGGTGGAGCAGTTGGCTGATCTTACAAAGCAGCTGCATATTTTTGTTCAGGAGGCTAAGAAGGTCAATAAGGCACCTTCTCAGTCTAGAGATTTTGATAGGAGGGCTGGTAGGAGTGATCCTTGGGTCTGCTCTTATTGCAGCAGGATGGGGTACAGGTCCAATGATTGTTGGGAATTGAACAGGGATGTGTCTGAAGGAAAGGTGGAATTTGATGGCAGGGTTTTCAAGTTCCCTGATGGTTCTTTTGTTAAGCCCAGTGAGGGGAAGTCTCCTGTTGATTTGGTCAGGAGGAGGGGAGGTCTCAATCAAAGGAGGCCAAGGTTTGAGGAGATTCCTGATCAAGGGAAGTCTTCTGGTAAAGAGAATGAGGATACTAAGGGAAAGGGGAAGGAGGTCAATAAGGTCTCTTTTTCTACTTCCTTTGGTGGTTTGGAGTTGTATTCTGTGGTGAAAAGTCAAGTGGTGAATTCTTGGCTGGTGTTTATGATAAGGAATCAGGAAAGGTGGGAAGGCCTAAGAGCAGTTCTCAGGCCCAACCAAAGCCAAATGCTTCAAAGATAGATCCTAAGCTGAGTGCAGCTAGGAAGAGGTACAGCAAAGAGGAGCTGTACAAGATGCAGAAGGGTATGGCTGACATGGGCCCCCCTAGTTTTGGTGCATTGGACCTGAATGGTGAGCCAATGCCAATGGAGGTGAATTCTGACTCTGAGGAGGATGTCCCTTTGGCTTCATTGCCAAAGCCTGCTGGAGTCAGGGGTTCTGGTGAGAAATCTGGTTTGTTCCTGTTAATGGTAAATCTGTTGGTGGTGCTGGACCTCAAGAAGCTTCTAGGACCAAGGTGGTGAAGCAAAGAGCTCACTTTGAGAGGCCAGCAGTGTCTGGTCAAGTTAATGTTATGGACTCTGTCCTGGAAAGGATGAATCAGGGTCAGGTTTCCCTATCTTATGGGGAATTTTATGCTCTCAATCCAGGGTTGGCTGATAGGCAGAAAAAGTTGTTGACCAGGAGAAGAGTTTCTTCTGGTGAGGTAGAATACATTAGTGATTCTTCTGAAAAGTTTGGTGAGTGGTTGGAAACTCATTTTTCTGCTCCTCTGGGATATTTCAATGTCACTCTGAATGGCAGGGAGGGAAGTGCATTGGTGGATTCAGGTTCTCAGATAAACCTGATTTCTTTGTTTGAGGCAACTCATATGGGCCTCCCCATCAAAACTGTTATTGGTGGTAATTTGAGAGGGATCAGTGGCCATGTCACTTAATTGGTTGCAACTTCAGAGTTTGTGAAGTTAGATGTTGGAGGAGCCTCAGGTAAGGTTCAATTTTACATTGCTAAAGGTAATGTAAAAGCAGTTTTGGGTGGGCCATTCTTGATGGATTTTCAGGCAAGAATTGGTTATCAATTTGATTTGGGAATCAGTTTGGGGTTGACTGGTGAAGAAGAAAGGAGACTTCACATGAGGTTGTCATCCCCTGGAGAGGATGGTTGGGAGACCAGGCCTGGTTTATCTTCAATGTGCCAGTGCATGGACTGCTGCAGGAGAAGGAAGGAAGTGGGTGCTGCCTCTGGTTTTTTGGAGTGCAGCTCAGGCTCTATTGAGAGTCTGTCTTTTTTAGAGTAATAAGTGCTGATCACCCTAGTGCTACAACCTCTCCCCAAGATGAGGAAATCCCAGGTTGTAGTAGGTCAGCTCCCTTGGAGATATACCAAGTGGATTTTCAACTTTCTCTTTTTAATGTTTCTCTTCTCTGCAAGAATTCATCAAGTTTTTTATCAAGTCTCTGTTCTCTCTCAAGATTCTTAATTATTTTTAATTCAAGTTCAAAGAAGACGATTGGTTATATATCTTTATTGAAAGATATGCGGAAAAGTTTTGGGGCGGTGAGATTGGGGTCTAAAAGTAAGTCCTCCCAATTGTGCACCACTAGGGTTTCTTCTACATCTTTCAAAAACATTACCTGGGCCACACCTGTGAGCATTGGGGAAACCCCTGGTTATTTTTGTAGGTCAGAAGAAAACTCAAGAAAAGAAGATAAAAATTTCAAGATAATTCATGAAAATCAAGAAATAATCTGAAGATAATGAAGAAAGAAGATGCAAAATATGTTTGTGAAGATCGTCAAGATCTATTTTTGGGCCTCCAGCATGAGGTTAAACTGCAGAAAATTATGAAAAGAGAAGATCATCAAGATTGATTTTTGGGCCTCCAGAATGAGGATAAACTGCACAATTTTAGAAGATGTGATTCAGAAGATGAATCAAGATTTGAAGATTTGGAAGTTGGAAGTGAGGATGAAGATGTGGAATTGCGAAAAAGTTTTGGAGTGGTGAGATTGGGGTGTAAAAGTAAGTCCTCCAAATTGTGCACCGCTAGGGTTTCTTCAACACCTTTCAAAAACATTACCTTGGCCACACATGTGAGCAATGGGGAAACCCCTGGTTTTTGTTCCAGGTCTGGTGGTGAAGATTTCCTGAAGATCCCTCAAGTTGAAGGTGGAGCGGCAAAGTATAAGAAGGTAGTGTAGAAGATTAGGCCTGTCAATGAGCCTATGCCTGTGGGCTTGAATCCGCCCTTGAAGAGACCTCCTTTGTCAAGAGATCCATACTGTACTCCTTTGGTGAAGAATCCTCCAGAATTTGTAGAGACGGCTAGGGTGACTGTGGAAAGGTTGAAAGTTGTTAATTTTGGTCCTGATGGGTGGTTGTCTGAAGAAGAAAAGAAGTTGTTGTTGCAGGTTATTGTGATAAGGGAAAAAGCTGTGGCGTTTGTTGAGGCGGAAAGGGGTGTATTGAAGCACTCTTATGGGGAACCTTACTTGATTCCTGTGGTTTGTCATGAACCTTGGCAAATAAAACCTATTCCGATTCCAGCTGCTATTAGAGAGGATTTTTTGGAGATTGTTAGGGAAAGAGTCAGGACTGGGTTATATGAACAATCAACTTCCAGCTACTCAAGTCCAGTTTTCTGTGTAAAGAAGCAGAATGGAAAGTTGAGGGTGGTTCATGATCTTAGAGCCTTGAATAGAGTCACTATCAAGGATGCTGGTATGCCACCAAGTGCAGAGGATTTTGTTAAAGCTTTTGCTGGAAGGGTGTGTTATGGTTTGGGTGATATTATGGGTGGTTATGATGAGAGGGAACTCCATACAGATTCAAGGCCTTTCACAACTTTTGAGACTCCTTTGGGAAAATTTCAGCTCACTAGGTTGCCTCAAGGAGCAACTAATTCAGTGGCAGTTTATCAAGCACAGATGGCTTGGATCTTGCAGGATGAGGTTCCTACTCATGCAGGTATTTTTATTGATGATGGTGGAATTAAAGGACCATCCACTGATTATGGTAATGAGGTGTTAGCGGAGAACCCTGGCATAAGGAGGTTTGTGTGGGAATATGCAATAACTCTAGAGAGAGTGTTGTTTAGGATTGAAGAGGCTGGTTTGACCATTTCAGGGTCAAAATTCTGTTGTTGTGTTCCTGCTTTGGAAATTCTGGGTCATGTGGTATGTAAAGAGGGAAGGATTATGGCGAAGAAGAAGATTAATAAAATTCAGTCATGGCCAAGGCCTAAAAATACTACTGAAGTCAGGGGATTTTTGGGTGTATGTGTATATGTCAGGATTTTTATTAAGGATTTTTCTTTGTTGGCTTCACCTTTAAGGAGGTTGACCAGAAAAGATGCAGATTGGGAATGGACAGAAGAGTGTGAAGAGGCTTTTCAGAAGTTGAAAAAGGTTGTTGGTGAAGATATTGTTCTTCACAAGTTGGATTATGGTGTTGGTGCTGGAAAAATTTATCTGGCAGTGGACTCAAGTTATATTGCTGCTTGTGCTGTTTTGTCTCAGGAGGATAAGACTGGGAGGGTCAGGCCAGTAAGATATGAGTCTGTGGTGTTTAATGAGGTGGAATCTAGGTATTCTCATCCTAAGTTGGAATTGTGTGGTGTAGCTAAAATTTTAAAGAAGCTACAGACGGTTTTGTGGGGGCAGCATTTTGAGCTGCAGGTGGATTCAAAATCTTTAGTTCAGATGATCAATACACCTAGTCTTCCAAATACTCCAATGACTAGGTGGGTGGCATTTATTCAACATTTTTCTTTTGACCTGGTACACAAACCAGGTAAAACATTTACTATGCCTGATGGATTATCAAGGAGGCCACCTACAGATGAAGATTCTGAGGCTGAAGAGTTTGATGAGGATGTTCCAGTGGTTAGGGCCAGCACAAAGGGTGCTGAAGATTTTTCTGACCTCCCCCAAGAGGCTAAACTGGCTGGATGTGATCTTGATTCTGGTGATCAGGATATTTTTGTTGATGAAGATGGAGTTGTTGTCTGGGACAGCTCAAAATTGGAAAAGGGTGTTTTTGTTAGTAAACTGGATTCTCACAAGGTTCAGTGGAAAGAGAAGGTCTTGCCAAAATTTAAGGATTGGTGTCCTGGTTGGGCTGCTCAATTGGCTCATGTTCATACTGGTGATTTTGATGACAGAATTGTACCCTTGGATGTGATGTTTTTGGATTTTGAAGATGAGACCTGGGGTCAGTCTGGGTTTTATTTTATTTTGGTGGAATATCTGTTGACCCTGGAGAGGCCAGATAGTTGTGATGATGATACTTGGTTAGCAATCATGAAGAAGAGTCCTGGATTTTTTGTGTCAGGAAGAAGGTTGATGAGGAGAAGGCATCCTAATCCTCAAGTGGTGGTGACTCAGAAGAAGGGTCAAGAACTTGTTTTGAAGTCTTTGCATGAAGACCTTGGTCATAGAGGTATTGCAGAGACTTATAGAAGAGTAGCAGACAGATTTTTGTGGCCAGGTATGAAGTTGGCTGTGCAGGGTTGGGTTCAATATTGTGAAGAATGTCAAAGAAGATGTCATTTGAAACCTAAAGAGGTGGGCCGTGCTACTGGTGAATCAACTGTTTTTGGAAGGGTCAGTCTGGATGCTGTCCATATTAAAGAGGGCAGGTATAAATACTTGATTGTTGCTAGGGATTATTTTTCTGGTTGGGTTGAGGCAGTGCCTCTAGTTAATTTGACTGCCAAGAATGTGGCAGAGTTTTTGAAGAAGGAGTGGATTTATAGGTATGGGTTGATGAAGTTGATGACTGTTGATGGCGGGCCAGATTTTGGTGCCGAATTTAAAGAAGCTGTGGCTAGTGTTTGTTCTAAAGTTAGAGTGGCTACACCTTATTATCCTAAAGCTGAAGGCATGGTTGAAAGAGGCCATCAAGTTATCAAGAATGCTTTGGTGAAGATGTGCGGAGATAGTGCTGAAAAGTGGAGGCATTATTTACCCTTGGTGTTATTTGCTGATAGGGTCACTGTGAAGAGGACAACTGGCTATTCTCCTTATGAGTTAATGTTTGGTCAGAAAGCCGTTCTACCAGTGGACTTGGAAGCTGTCTCTTATCTTGGAATTGATTGGGATAACGTGTGTTCAACAGAAGAGTTTCTCTGTGCCAGTATGCAACAGTTGGAATGTAGAGAGGAATGTCAAGAGAAGGCATACTCTAGAATGATGAAGATTAGGAATCAATTAGTCAGGTACTGGGACCAGAAGTTGGCTCATAGACTCAGGAATCCTTTGAAACCTGGTTGTTTGGTTTTGGTGTATAATAGAAGTTTGGAGAGTCAGTGGGGGAAAATGTTTGCTGACAGATGGAATGGACCTTACAGAGACAGATCTCAGGCATCTGGAGGTTCATATGTTTTGGAAGAGTTGGATGGTGCAGTCTTGAAAAAGAGGGTGGCTTCAGACAAAGTGAAGAGGTTTTATCCCAGAGGCACTAGGCATGAAGAAGATTGACTCCACAATGAGGATAAACTACAGACCATTCTTTAATTTTGGTTTTTTTTTTGTGGTGATGCTATGCATCTGTTTGTTGGAAACTTTTGTTAGAGGGTACCCATGGGTGGGTCCTGTAGATTTTGTCTTGGCAAGTGTGGGGGTGATTGATGTGCTGGCTGCTCTATCAACAGTTACCCCAGATTGTCTGTTTCCAACCCTTTCTCTTAATTTGGTTGAACCCTAGTATTGGTTTCTTTTCACAGGTTTTAGTCCTCTATGACTTTAAACTGGAATTTCCTCTGGTTTTCAAGTGCTGGGCTCTTCACTGTTTATTGGTTTTGGTTTTTTTTTGTGTGGGACGTTGTGTTTTTGTTAGAAGGTACCCAGGGGTGGCTTCTAGATTTTTTTTTGGCAAGTGTGGGGGTAACTGATGAGCTGGCTGCTCTGTATAACAGTTACCCCAGAATTTCTGTCTCAAGTCTTTTGTTGTTCCTAGTTGAATTCTAGTTCTGTAATTTTTTATTCAGGTTTCAAGTCCACTATGACTTTAAACTGGTTTGGGACTGGCTTCTTTATCTTTGCTTCTTTAAGATTAATGGTGGATCACTGGTGGTCTCCCATCATTTTTACTTATTGGAGGGAGCTCACCCAGTGATCTTTTCTATGGATCGGACTTTCCCTTATTGGACCATCTATGGAGCTGGACTGTCTTTGATTTTGCAGTTATGTTTTTGCTAGATGGCAGTTTTAGATTATTTTCTTTTTTCTCTTTTTATTCTTTTAATTTTTTTATGGGGGTTGTTCAAAATTATAAAATCAAAAATATAGGGTGTTACCACATCAGGGTCACCTGAATGTGGGCAAGCATTGGTGGGGAAAGGCTAATCAATTGGCCGGGCAATGCTATTTTCTTTTTTTTTTATTATTTATTTATTATTTATTTCATTTGTTTCTGTGTTTCATTATTTTTATTATTATCTTCTAAATTTCTAAATTTTTGTTTTTCGTTTTCTCTTAATCATTTAAAATATTTAATTGTGTATCCACATCAAGGTGCACTTGGATGTGGGTAAGGTATCAGGGGATCAGCTCATCAATTGGCTAGGGGATACCATTTGGATTATTTTCTATATTTTATTTTATTTCATTTATTTTATTTCATTTCATTTCATTTATTAATTTTTTATTTTAGTATATTAGTAGACCTAAAAAAAAAAAAAAAAAATTCTGAAATTATTTTTATTAATTGTTTTATATTATTATTATGTTTCTTATCTTTTTGCAGGAGCTCATTGTCTGGATGATGAAGCTTCTGGAGGCTGGTCCGGATGGTGATGACGTTTTTGTTTTTTGTTGGGATTGTGGGAAGCACTGTGTTCTTTGAAGTGCATCCTTCTGGAGAGATTATAGGGATTGTAATGGTCAGGAATTGGATGAGAGGGAAGTTCAGAGGAGGAAGAAGAAGAGGCATGAATGGAGTGCTGGAGAGTGTGCTTAATGATCGTAGACATTTTCCAGTGGTCGTCCAACAGGCGCTTTCTCAGGGATTTTTCAAAGTCATTCAAAGGTCCATGGAGGGCAAAGCCTTTTAGCATGTTGGAACACATGGTGCTTAGGTGTTTCTTCATGTCTCCATAATGCAGGGTCAAAGAAGTTTCAAGAGGTTGGCCAACTCCAATAATAGATTCAGGAGGAGGGGTGCCAACTAGACAAGAAGAATTGGATCAGTAATTATTTTTGTTGAAGAAATGGGATAAATTAAATTGATACTTACAGATTGGAAGCTCATCAAATTTGTAAGCAGCTGGGATTTGGATCTCTGAAGATTTTGTAATGGTCATAGTGGGTGGATCAACTAGGGAAAGATATGGATTCTCATGGTCTTCCTCTGAAAGATTTTGAGAAGGTGAACTAGGAGGCTGATGTTCCTGGGACCTAGTTGGAGCAGTGGGATTGTTGTTGTTGTTGTGGTTGTTATTTCTGTTGGATTCAGCTGGAGGAGGTGCTGGTGATGGAGTACCAGGGTTGTTAAAGGATGGAGCAGGAGAGGGGGATTTGGAAGCAGATTGATCTCTTCTGGATGGAGCTTTTGAAGAGATGGAACTTTCAGAAGAATAGTTGGCTGACAGAGGAGAGGTGTAGTCTCTTTGTCTTAGTTGGGGACAAAGTTGTTGCTTGGGTGCAGTGTGTGGTGTTCTGGGTTCTTCTTGGGGTTCTCTGGCAGGTCTCTTAGAAATCTGGGAAATTTTGGTGCTTTTGGACCTTGGAAAGGTTGATTGCATTGCTCTGGGAGCAGTAGGAGGTAGTTGGGTTGAGTTGTTGTCATTGTCTGGATGAATGTAGCTGTTTTCTGGCCATTTTTGGAGGTTTTGGCCCTGATTTTCACTGTTTGGTTAGGCGGGCGGGCCGCCCGACGTCGGCTGGGCCGTCTGGATGCGGTCTAGAAGCCTGGGAGTTGATCTTGAAGCTTTTGGAGCAAATTTGGTGGAGATAAAAGCAGTTTCTTGGGAGGCTAAGGCTGGTTTTTTGGGAAGAGTTCTGGAAGCTGAGCTTCTGGATCTTCTGGAATTTGCTGAAGATAAAGAGGAAGAGGAAGGACCAAGCTCTGGGGATCTGGTAAGGGATCTAGAGATGTATTTGTGAGAAGGTGAAGGAGGAGGAATAGGGTAGTTGGCATCTCTGTCACATCTTTTCTTTTTGGAATAGCAAGAATCACAAGCCCTGTTGTAGAATCTGGATTCAGGAGTTGGAAGAGTGAATGTGCAAGGTCTGCACATGTGGATGCACTGTTTGCAGGCATAGTTCTTGGGAGCAGTGAAGCAAGGGAGAGTAGAAGGGTTAACATCAGGAGATCCAGCCATGATCTGTGTTGAGAAAAGATGATGGAAAGGGATAGGAGGAGGTTTTTGTCAGTGATGGGTAGATGATGAAGTGAAGGTGGAAGTTCAGCAGGTTGGCTGTAGAGGTGATCTGCATGAAATTGGCTGCGTCTATTTTATGCAAAATTCCGTTAGTCCATCAAGACTCTAAACTGAAAGATATATGGTATCAAGACCAGTCCATCAAGACTCTAAACTGAAAAATTTATGGTATCAAAACCAGTTCATCAAGACTTTAAACTAAAATCTGGTTTCTGTTAGTCCTCCAAGACTTTAAGCTGGCTGGTTTCAAGATTTTATCAAGACTAGTCCGTCAAGACTTTAAACTGAACACTGTGTTAGTCCCCCAAGACTTTAAACTGAGGATTGTTGTTAGTTAAGTCCCCCAAGACTATAAACTGAGGAAAAGGTTTTTGTTGTTGGAGTTGGTTTTGAAAGATTGGTGGAGGGAATCCACAGGGGGAGCCTCTGAATTTAGCAAAGGCAAGTTTGGGAGTAATTGATGGGCTGGCAGCTCTATTTACAATTACCCCAGAATGTTTGTTTTTTCTCTCTGTCTTAATGTGGTTGATCTCTGGTTCTGGGTTTATGATTTAGGTTTTTGAGTCCCCCAAGACTTTAAACTGAGGGTTTTTGAGTCCCCCAAGACTATAAAATGAGGATAGTCCCCCAAGACTTAAAAGTGAGGTTTGTTTTGTGGTTACATCCCATAGAGGGTGTGGTCAATTTTTCTTTCTGAATAAAACTCAAGTACTAGTGGAATTACAGAGCGAATCAAGAGATGAAATGAAGTGTTTAGAATTAGCCTTGAACTGGTGAATGTGGTGTCTTCTGTTCTAAATGTCCTGTGGATCTCTTGCAGGAGTGGATTGGAAGTAGTGAAGCAGAAGTTGTTTCTGTTTAGATGTGTGTTGTTGGAACTTGGCCCTGATAGTGGGCAAGTGCGTTGGTGTTGGTGGTGCAATGGATCCTACATTGTTATCATCACTATCAGAAGATGGGGGAACTGAGAATTCATCAGTTTTAAAGTTGAAGGAAGAAATGAATGTTCTTTACCATCAGATGGACCAGGGATGGTGGAACTAGTTGTTTTATGGGTTGTGGCACTCTTCGGGGAAGGGTGGAGCTTTTTGATTAATCTGGCTATCAGGATGGATGGCCTAGATATTTTGGTGCTGGCAGAAGAAGGACCAGGTTGAGGCGGAGGTGAATCTGTTGCATAAGAAAGTGGACCAGGTCTGTGTCAGGTCTTCTTTCTGGATTGGCAGACATCGCAGGATGTTCTGTATGGATGGACAGGTGGTGTAATGGCGCAGATTAAATTATTGTCGATGCAGTATTGGCAGGGGCCCATTTCAGAGGCAGATTTGGGAAGGAGGTTAAACATGGTGGTTGGATGAAGAAAGAATGCGGAAATTCTAGATTGGAGGGAGGATGTGGTCTCCCAACATTGGCAGGGGCCTTTGTTGTGTGATTTGGCCCTGTTTGTGCATGTCTTAATTGACATCTGTTAAGGAATTGGGTATTTTTCTGCTTTTATTACGTGGATATTGCGTCTGCGGGTATGTGGGTACTATCATTGGATAGCCCTGGTTTTTCTTTATATTTTATGTCTTCTAGACATTTTTCATATTCTGAGTTTTAAGGGGTCATTTCCTCATTTTTCATTTATAAAAGATTGCTGTTTAATTTTGTTTTTTGTGTTTTACGGGCTAACCTTAAGTCTTAGGGTTAAGTGCTTATTACCATTGGATAGAGCTAATTTTTCTCTATATTTCATGTCCCAATGTTGTTATAGTGAAATTCTGTGTTTTAAAGGTTTTAGCAGTTGTAGCTAATTTTTCAAAGTAGATTAGTGGTTTTTGTTGGTTTTCTGGCTTCAGGAAGGCCGGGCCGCTTCAGGCGGCATCTCCGACGTCGGGCGGCCCGCCCGCCTCTGTTTTAGGAGGTTGGGGAGCACTTCAGGAGGGTTTTTTATGCAATTTGGCAGGTACAGGCGCCAGATTGGTGGGTGCGCATGGGCTCTTAGTTAGTGGTCTGTGTGTACATAGTGAATAAGACAGTTTGGGGCAACCTTAATCATCATACAACCATCCGGAGGTGATATCATTGTTCCTCACTCAGTTTTCACTGTTTTCTGGCCACAATTGGCTGTGTTTGTTGCAAGTGAGTTCTTCATTTAACTTAACTTTGGCAACTGTTTCCTTTGTTATAGTCTTGCAAGCTATAGCAATTATTATTGCTGTCTCTGGTGTGGATTTGCAGCCTACATCAAGAATCTTTGCTGTCTCTGGTGTGGACTTTGTTCTACATTTCAGTTCTTTGGTCTGGTAGTCTATCTGGGGACTACTTTCTTGGCTCATCAAGCAGTCAAGTGTGTTAAAAAGGGGCTTTAGCAAAACAGGAACCAACTTACTTTAGCAAGTAAATCTCACTCTTTTTCTAAAGGGACAGGGGATTTTCTCTCTGGTTTTTCTCCAACTCCCTTGGTCAAGGCCTATAGCTAGTACTATAGGATTTTCTACACCGGTCGTCTAGAAGAAGGAATAAAAAATGAGGAAAGTAATAGAAGGATAATAAAGTAGTTTTTTTATAAAAATTGATAGTTTATGAAATTAAGAGAGAGAACTTAAGAAATTCTATGATAATATTTGAATAGTGAAAAAACAGTGAGGTTCAGGTTATAATATTTAGATCTTGTAAGTTATATAGTAGTGCGCTTTTCTCAATTATAATTATTATTAGACTTAAAGTAACCTTAGATAATTTATTTACTTTTAAATATAGACTTATAATGCTAATAAAAAATAAAATGAACGTTGTAGACAATCCTATAGTACTAGCTATAGGCCTTGACCAAGTGAGTTGGAGAAAAACAAGAGAGGAAATCCCCTTTCCCTTTATAAAAATAAGTGAGATTGACCTGTTGCAGCAAATTGGAGATCTGTTTGCTTGACCCTCTAATTAAACACTCTTGACCCCTTTAAAAGTGAAGATAATAGTCCCAGACAGACTACCAGAAAGAGTTGAAATGAACAGTACTATATTCCAACAAAACACAAGCCAATGAGACAGTGAGGAACAGAGAGGCGATTAGTAAAGAGATAAGAAGATTTTCTAAAAATCTTCCCACACACGCATCATACAGCCAGTGCACAGACCACCCTGACCAATTCCCCACCCAAAATCCAGCTTTCCCAGCCTTCTTTATGCATAAAAGTGCATTATAGCACTTCCCCAGTGCCCAGGCGGGAACACCGCTTCAAGGAAAGATGCCGCTTATGGGCGGGCAGGCCGCTTGGGGGAGGGTGGGCCGCTTCTAGGCCCTAAAACACCCATACAACCCCTAAATCCCCTAAATCCCCTAAAAACCCATAACTTCGCTAATAAACAAGATAAACACACATAAGGCATACCAAATTTAAAAGAAAATTAAAGAAAATAAGCTGAGACATAATAAGTGACCTTAGCTTAAGCCTACATAAGCACCACTAAGCAAAAAACATCTGATAAATACCAATAACAACACCATAACTACCCTATAAAACAAGGTAACCACCCATAAGGGATACCAAAATGAAGAGAAAAGAAAGGGAATTAAGCTGAAACACAATAATTTACTTTAGATTAAGCCTCCATAAACACTACTAAATATCACCTAAAGATGAAAAAATCAACTAATAACACCATAACCCCAATAACACCCTACATACCAAATACCCCCAAATATGCAGTCCAAAGGCCTACCCAGGTTTGGATCACCACATCCTCCCTCCAATAAAGAATGTCCCCATTCTTCCGTCACCAACAACCATTCTTGAACAACTATCCAGAATCTTTACAAAAAGCCCATTTCTTTCTTCCACCAGATCCTATTCCATCCTAAGTGAACTTCTGAACCAGCAATCCAAGCTTCTTCTTTAAAACTTCTCTTGCACCATGCCTTTAAATTCAATCTATCTCTGTGAAAAAAAATCCTTCTTCTGTTCCTGAATTCTAACTCTGGCTGTACCAGCCTCCAACAATGAAAAGTGATATCCATTTGACAAGTCTTCCTGACTATAACCTTCTACCAGCATAAAAATTTCCTCATTTTATAGTCTTGGGGGACTCACAACCCTCAGTTTAAAGTCTTGGGAGACTAACAGCCCTCTGTTTAAAGTCTTGGGGGACTTTCAGCCCTCAGTTTATAGTCTTGGGGGACTGCAAAAACCTCAATCACAGAACCCAGAACCAGAGATCAACCAGAAAAAGATTTAGAGAAGTAACTAACTTTCTGGGGTAACTGTATATAGAGCTGCCAGCCTATCAGTCACCCCCAAACTTGCCTTTACAAAATTCAGAAGCTCCCCCTTTTGATCCTTCTGCCTTTAAACTTCCACATCATACTGCCTCCCATTCCTCGGTTTATAGTCTTGGGGGACTACACCATCAACAATCCTCAGTTTAAAGTCTTGGGGGACTAACACAGTGTTCAGCTTAAAGTCTTGACGGACTACTTCTTGACAAAATCTTGAAACCAGCCAGTTTAAAGTCTTGGAGGACTACTAGATCCACAGTAGTAAAATTAAATTCTTGAATAAATCTTTAACAACCAGCCAGTTTTAAGTCTTGGAGGACTAACAGAATTTTCAGTTTAAAGTCTTGATGGACATAAAACCCTCAGTTTAAAGTCTTGGAGGACTAACAGCCCTCAGTTTAAAGTCTTGGGGGACTAACAGCCCTCAGTTTATAGTCTTGGGGGACTTTCCATAAAAAAAACTCTTGAGTCCATAATTAAAAGATCAGTTTAAAGTCATGAAGGACTTTCCAGAAAAAAAATCTTGAAGATATATCCCATAATTAAAAAAATTGAGCTTGAAGTCTTGAAGGACCTTCCAGAAAAAATCTTGAAGATATAGCCCATAAATCCCCAAACCAATAACCATCAAAGCCAAAACATTTAACCTCCTTTAACAAATAAAACAAAATAAAACGGTATCCGCCAGCCAATTGATGAGCTGATCCTTTGATACCTTACCCACATCCAAGTGCACCTTGATGTGATCACACCTAAAAAAAAAAAAAAAATATATACATATTTTTTTTTTGACTTCTCCTCTTCTACCAAAAACATTGCCAGAGCCCTATCTTGAACATTTGAACAAACATAGCCTCCATAAAAAAATTAAAAGAAAAAAAAGAGAAAAAAAGAAAATAATCTTGAATCCACCACTTTTTCAGCCAACACCCTAAAACCACATAGCAAAGCCAGCTCCAGGTCAACAGAAAAGATCACTGGGTGGGCTCCCTCCAATAAGTAAAAATGATGGGAGACCACCAGTGATTCACCACCAATCCAAAAGCACCAAAAGACATCCAAGGAAATCCAGTTTAAAGTCATAGAGGACTAAAAACCTGAATCACAAAAAACAACACTAGAATTCAACTAAAAAAAACCAAAGGCTTGAAACAGACATTCTGGGGTAACTGTTCTACAGAGCAGCCAGCTCATCAGTTACCCCCACACTTGCCAAAATAAAATATAGAAGCCCCCTTGGGTACCTTCTAAGAAAAACACAACATCCTACAAAATTAAACAAAACCAATAAACATGAGGGGTCCAGCACTTGAAGACCAAAAGAATTTCCAGTTTAAAGTCATGGTGGACTAAAAATCTGTTAAAGAAAAAAAACCAATACTAGAATTCAACAAAATTAAGAGAAGGGGTTGGAAACAGACAATCTGGGGTAACTGTTGATAGAGAAGCCAGCCCATCAGTCACCCCCACACTTGCCAAAATAAGATCTAGAAGCCCCACCCCTGGGTACCTTCTAACAAAAAGGATTTTCCAACACAAATCTTCTCCCATAAAAAACCAATCCATTTAAAAACCATTAAAATTCTTGAAAGCCAAAAACATCCAATTTAGAAATAAAATTTTGCAGTTTAACCTCTTGCTGGAGGTGAAATAAAACCAATAATCTTCATTTTTATCTTCATTTTCTTTTAAATAAAATACCCATCTTCACTTGAATTTTTCTTTTCTTCCATCTTCATTATACTAAGATTTTTTTTTTCATTATGGGAGGGCCGCCCGACGTTGTGGTAGCCTAAAGTTTAGTACGGCACCTAAATACATAAATGGAGTTATTATGGCGTACAAGATTGGCGTTATTATTATTTTTATATAAAAGGGTTTTATTTAATTTATTTGACTTTTAAATATGAAGAAATTGGTCACGAGCGAATGCCTACACAAAAAAAATTTATTTTACGGTCTGAAAAGTTTATTAGTATCAAGTCGAGTCACTCAAGAACCTTGGGAAATTTTTCCAGAATTTTTACTATTTTTCTTATATTTTTAAATGAATTTTAAAGTTTTATAGAAATATTTAAGTTTTCAGAAAATTACTTAACTTTGATAAATTTTCACGGGGTAATTAGAGCTGCGCAGACTACGAAAATTAGTTTGGTATGTAAAAAGGAAGTAGCTCTATTATGTGTAATTTTTCTAGAGTTTTTATTATAGTTTTTAAGGTTCTAATTGAGTCCGTAAGTCCGGACAGACTCCGTACGGACTCCGACGGGCTCCGGATTGACTCTGGGAGAGCTCTGGAGGGGAATACTTAGGCACGTGACTAGGAATACTTAAGCGCCTCTCAAACTCAAAATTGAGAGGGGGGATAGAACATACAGCTTAATCATTAACCACCACGGTCTCATTTTTTATTACTCAACAAATTAAATAAGTTATAATACCCTTATAACATTTATTATTTTTACATAACATTTTAGAAATACAATTCAACAATTTAAATCACACTTCATATAGGGTATCTTTAGAAAGGTCGTCATCACTGGGACTTGATTATTGCTGTCTCATAAAAATTCAAATTATTATAAAAACATAAAAGTCAATCTTTTCAGATCTTTCACTGGTACACCTTAATTGTTGTTATCAGTATTTCTTTCTCAACAGCCACTTGCTTTAAATCTCAATAAGCGTTAATTATTTTAGAGTTTCATTATTTTTATTAATCAGATCCAAGTAGACTGGTTAGCTTAGTGATTTAGAATTCCCATTTTGTTATTTTTATTGGAAGGACGGGGTTTTCAGCTAAATCCACACATCTCCTCCGGATTCTGCTTACAGCAAGGCGACTGTAAGAGTTTACCTTACCATTGTTGGCGCCCAACATGGGGTACAATTTCTCTAGCTTTCTTTAAAGACTTACTTGGATCAAGAACTTTATTAGCCTGCAAGAGGCTTATTTTCTGGAGCTCTAATTGGATTTTTGTTATTGGCCTGCAAGAGGCTTGTTATTTTATCGATTGTTAACGCTTTTCATTACTTATTGGGATGTCTTCTTCTGCTGTTGCTTCTGGATCTTCTAACCCTCTTACTTCCTCAGTTAGAATTGTTTCTTGGGATGGCCCAAAGTTTGATGGGGAGGAGGTTAAATGGTTCATTAGCAGGTATGAAGCTGCTGCTGCTGTTGATGGTGCTTCTCATGTGGATATGGTGAAGCAAGTTAGGTTTTTTATTGCTGATAGGGAGGTGGAAAAAGAGGTTATTGCTATGCAGGCATTCAAGGACAAGGATTGCGTTAAGCTTTCTAAAGCTATGGTTGATAGATGTGGTGTTAGGTTTACTATGATGGACCTCAATAAAATTGTTGGATACTGGCAAGCAAAAGGTGGAGTTTCTTCTATGGCTGACTTCAAAAAGCTCTGTGTTCAGTTTGATGAAGTGGTGGAATATCTCATATTGGTGGACGAGTTAGTGCATGAGAACCAAGCAAAAGATTTGTTCTGGACAGCATGCAGCAGGGATATTCGTATGGACGTCTTGAAGGATCTTTCAAGAAAAGATTTGATGAAGAAACTGCCGGCTCTGGAGGTTATCAAAGAGAACATTCAGGCCCATCTCAAGTTGTTAGCATTGGACAAATATCAAGAGTCCTGCACTCAATATGTTAGCAAGGTTAGCGAAGTTTTGGCCGAAAATAACGATATTATGGTCAAAGCCCAGGAGGCCAAGAAGGCTCAAATGGGATTACCTGCTGCTAAAGTTGAGGGCAATGTGGATAATAAGATGGTCGATCATTTGGCCAATTTAACAAAACAATTAAAAATATTTGTTCAAGAGACTCAGAAGGCTAACAAGGCCCCAATTGCTTCTTCGTCAACGTCGACTTCATATCAGTCCAGAGGTTATGAACGTCGAAATTATAATGGCAATAATAATGGTAACCGCTTCCCAGGTAATGGGAGAAATGGTGGCAATGGTGGTAATGGATATAGAGGTGGCTACGATGAGCCAAAGGTGTGCTCCTATTGTAATAGGAGGGGGCATAGAGCAACAGTTTGTTTTGCTCTTGATAAGGATATGGATGCTGGGCGAGTTTTATTTGATGGTAAAGTTTATAAATTTCCGGATGGTTTGTTCATCAAGCCCAGTGATGGACAGTCTCCTTCTGATTTGGTCAGAAGAAGTTTAACGGCTGAAAGGAGAGCCAGATTTGAAGAGGTGACGGATGAAGATGTTAATGCCAAGTGTGGCAAAAATGGTAATGGTAATGGTGGTAAAGCTGACAAGGGCAAGGAGAAAGAGGTCAGTAAAGCCACATTTTCTACTTCTTTTGGTGGTTTAGAGCTGGCGACAGTTGCCCAGGTGGAGGGTAGCTGTATGGCTGGCGAATACGATGTTAATTCTGCTAGAAGAGCAGCTGCTACTAAGGCGAAGAGTAGCATTCAGAGCCAATTGAGGGCTAATCCTGGCAAGGCCAATAACAAAGTGAACCCTTACTCTAAGGACAAGAATTCTAGTGCTCAATCTGCCGCCAACAAATTGAACCCTTACTCTAAGGACGAATTATATAAAATGCAGAAGGGGATTGCTGATATGGGGCCCCCTAGTTATGGCAAGTTTGATTTAAATGGTGAGCCTATGCCAGAGGATGATTCG
Source organism: Hemileia vastatrix (assembly GCA_030280995.1). Lineage (NCBI taxonomy): Eukaryota > Fungi > Basidiomycota > Pucciniomycetes > Pucciniales > Zaghouaniaceae > Hemileia > Hemileia vastatrix. The sequence goes on along the minus strand of JASXTE010000003.1, from coordinate 30,833,790 downwards.
GATTCTGAGGAGGACGTACCATTGGCGTCTCTACCCAGACCAAGTTTTAGCGGTCCCATCCCAATGGAGGGTGTAAGAAGGACTAGCGATGGATCAGGATTAGTGCAAGAAGCTGGTGACGGAGTTAGGGTTATAGAAAGTGAAGATGGCTCGGTTGGACCTCAAGAGGTACCCAGGGCCAAGGTTGTTAAATCAAAGGTCCAGTATGAGCGGCCAGTAGTTTCTGGTCAAGCTAATGCGATGGACGCAGTTTTGAATAGGATGAATCAACTGCAGATTCCCTTATCTTTGGGGGAGTTATTTACAATTAGTCCGGCGCTTGCTGAAAAGCAAAAGAAGCATTTGACCAGGTGTCGGGTTTTCACTGGAGAGGTGGAATATATTTGTGAAAATGCTGAAAATTTTGGGGAAGATGTAGATACACATTTTTCCGCTCCCCTGGGTTACCTGGTGGTAACTCTTAATGGTAAAGAAGTTAAGGCCTTGGTTGATTCAGGGTCTCAAATTAATTTAATTTCATTGGAGCAAGCGACGAGTATAGGCTTGCCAATTAAAAGTGGAACTGGGGGAAACCTCAGAGGCATTGGAGGGCATGCAACAGAGCTGATGGGTACAGCTGAGCATGTCAGGTTAGGCATTGGTGGATCTGTTGGTAAGGTTCACTTTTATGTGGCCAGAGGAGCAGTCAAAACTGTTCTTGGGGGTCCTTTTTTGATGGATTTTGAAGCCAGGATAGGGTATCAAGCTGGCATGGGGATTAGTTTGGAGATCACTGGTGAAGATATGCGGAGGTTACACGTGCGGTTAGCGCCTCCTGGAGATGAAGGTTGGGAAACACGACCAGGGATTACTACTCTGTGCCAGTGTTGTGTATGCACCAAGAAGCGGCATATAAAACGGATGGCTTCTGGTGAATTATGTTTGTTGGAAAAGGATGAATGCCCTCATTTTTTGGGGTAGCAGGGGCTGATCACTCTAATGTTGTAATCTCTCCTCAGGATGAGATCCCGGATTGCAATAGGTCAGCTCACTTGGAGATAATTCAAGTGGATTCTCAATTATTTTCTGTTAATATTACTTTGGAGTGCAAATACGTTTTGGACTTTTCTATATGTTTATTGGATTTACCCTGTTTTTCTATTAAATTTAAAAATGGTAAAAAAGGCAAAATGGGCCAAATTAGGTTGGATAAAAATTGGAAGGGTATGTTTTATGACCTCCAGCAAGAGGGTAAACTGCAATTATCTCATCAAAACCCAATTAAAAATCTCAGTATAATAAAAACACAAAAAAATAATTTTTGTGAAAATGTTATTCCGGACCTCCAGCAAGAGGGTAAACTGCAAAAATCACATCAAAATCAAATAAAAAATATTGGTATAATTAAAACACAAAAAAATAATTTTTGTGAAAATTCAATTCCGGTTCTCCAGCAAGAGGTTAAACTGCCAAATTTCTTTACGGGTGATTTACTGTTGGATAAGGGAAGCAAAGGTGTTGGAAAATCTTTTTATAAATTAGACAAGGGAAAGGAGAAAAGGGTAAAATTTAAAAATGAAATAAAATATTTTTCTAATTTTTCTTATTCTGATTCTGGCGATGAAGAAGATTCATTTGATGAAAGTTTTAATGGCGATACAAAAGAAAATGTTTTACCTCAAGTTTATTTAGATGTGGACGCAGCCAAATATAAGAAAGTAGCAAATAAAGTTCAACCTATTAATGAACCGCTACCTGCTGAATTAAATCCACCTTTGAGAAGACCAAGGTTATCAAGAGATCCTTATGAAAGTCCCTTGGTAAAGAATCCGCCTGAATTTTCTGAGACGTCAAGAATCACTTTTGAGAGACTGGGAGTTGTTAATTTTGGACCTGATGGTTGGTTGTCTGGAGAAGAGAAGAAGTTGTTGTTGGATGTGATGGTCAAGCGAGAGAAGGCCATTGCTTTTGTAGAAGAGGAGAGGGGTGTGTTGAAGCATTCCTATGGGAAGCCTTACAAGATTCCTGTGGTATGTCATGAACCGTGGCAGCAGAAACCGATTCCTATTCCGGCTGCATTAAAAGAAGCCTACATTGAATTTGTCAGAAAACGGATACGCACTGGACTGTATGAGCAATCAACGTCAAGTTATTCTAGTCCGGTATTTTGTATCAAGAAAACAAATGGCAAGCTTAGAGTTTTTCATGATCTTAGGGAATTAAATAGGTTTATAATAAAGGATGCTGGGATACCGCCTAGTGCTGAGGAGTTTGTTGAAGCGTTTGCAGGGAGAGTGTGTTATGGTTTGGGAGATATTATGGGTGGATATGATGAGAGAGAGTTACATCCGGACTCAAGGCCTCTCACTACATTTGATACGCCACTTGGACGTTCACAGTTAACAAGATTACCTCAAGGAGCAACAAATTTGGTTGCAGTTTATCAAGCTCAGATGGCTTGGATCCTTCAAGACGAAATTCCACAATATGCTGGAATCTTTATAGATGATGGAGGAATTAAGGGACCAACAACCGACTATGATAACCAGGTGTTGGAAGAGAATCCCGGGATACGCAAATTCATTTGGTAGTTTGCAATTACTTTAGAAAAAATCTTGTTTCGAATTGAAGAGGCTGGTTTAACTATTTCAGGTTCAAAATTTTCATGTTGTGTGCCAGCCTTAGAAATATTAGGCCATGTGGTATGTAGAGAGGGTAGGATTATGTCCAAGAAGAAAGTTAACAAAATTCAGTCCTGGCCAAGACCCAAGAATACGACCAAAGTTAGAGGGTTTTTAGGCGTTTGTGTATATGTTAGAATGTTTATCAAGGACTTTTCTTCATTTGCAGCTCCATTGAGATGGTTAACGAGAAAGGATGCAGACTGGGAGTGGGATGAAGAGTGTGAGAAGGAGGTTGTGGGGAAGGATTTAGTCCTGCACAAGTTGGATTATGGAAAAGAAGCTGGCAGAATTTATTTAGCAGTTGATTCAAGTCAGGTTGCAGCTGGGGCGGTTTTGTCTCAGATGGATAAAGCTGGTTACATCAGGCCAGTTAGGTATGAATCTGTAGTATTTACTGAGGTCAAATCAAGATATTCACAACCAAAATTGGAATTATGTGGTGTGGCGAAAATACTGAAGAAACTTCAGAATATTTTGTGGGGGAAACATTTTGAGTTGCAAGTGGATGCGAAATCCTTAATCCAGATGATTAATTCCCCAAGTTTACCAAACGCACCCATGACGAGATGGGTAGCTTTTATTCAACATTTTTTGTTTGATTTAGTTCATAAGCCTGGCAAAACTTTTACTATGCCAGATGGTTTATCAAGGAAACCACCCACTGAAGAAGATTCAGACTCAGAAGAGTTCGATGAAGATATACCTATTATCAAAGCCAGCATTAAAGGAGCTGAAGACTTTCCATACCTCCCCCATGAGGTTAAACTGGCAGGACTATTGTGCTTAGATTATGGTGATGATGACCTCCACCAAGAGAATAAACTGGAAAATAGTTTTTATGTTAATAAAGGTGTTGGAAAAGGTGTAGATAAATTTGGTAGAAAGGAGGTAGAAGAAGATGTGGTGTATGTAGAGGAAGATGGATTGGTTGTGTGGGATAGTAGTAAATGAAGGAATGGAGTATATGTTGGAGAAATAGAAAATTTAAATAAAAGGATGGATAAAGCGAAAGAGTTATTTTCAAATACGGTTTACAAAGGATCCAGAGGTTCAGAAGAAAAACGTCGACATAGCTCGATTAAAGATTTATTTAGGGGTCAATAATTATTGGCTCATTCATGTGCAGGTGATATTGGTGATAGAGAAGTCCCTATTGATGTTATATTAATCTATTTTCAAGATGAAGTCTGGGGTCAGACTGGTTTTTATTATTTGTTAGTCAAATATTTGTTGAATTTAGAGAGGCCAGAATATTGTGAAGACAATGAATGGGTGGCTATCAAGAGGAAGTCATCTACGTTTTACCTATCTGGTTGACATTTAATGAGGAGAAGGTATCGAAATCCTCAAGTAGTTATAACTCAAGAGAAGGGGCAAGAATTAGTTTTGAAATCACTTCAAGAAGATCTCGGGCATAGAGGCGTTGGAGAAACATTTAGAAGAATTTCTGATCGATTTTGGTGGCCTGGCATGAAGATGGCTGTTAAACAGTGGGTTCAGTCATGCAAAGAATGTCAAAGACGAAGTTATTTAAGGCCAAAAGAACCTGGACGCGCAACCGGTGAATATACGCTCTTTGGAAGAGTTAGTTTAGATGCCATTCATATAAAAGAGGGAAGGTATAAATATTTAATTGTGGCCAGAGATGATTTATCTGGTTGGGTAGAGGAAGCGCCTCTTATTAATTTAACTGCCAAAAATGTGGCAGAATTTTTTTTGAATAATTGGGTATATCGATATGGAGTGATGAAATTGGTAACGGTAGATGGAGGTCCTGAATTTGGGACAGAGTTTAAAGAGGCCGTATTGAAAGTTGGATCAAAGGTTAGGGTAGCAACCCCATATTATCCTGAAGCTGAAGGCATGGTTGAAAGAGGGCACCAAGTTATTAAGGATGCTTTGGTTAAAATGTGTGGGAAAAGTGCCAAAAATTGGAGGCACTATTTACCTTTAGTTTTATTTGCTGATCGAATCACTGCCAAAAGGACGACCAGATTTCACCTTATGAACTTGTTTTTGGACAGAAAGCAGTTTTACCGGTTGATTTAGAAGCTGAATCATATCTTGGAGTTGACTGGGACACGGTCAAAACTACTGAAGAATTATTGTGTGCAAGAATGATGCAGCTAGAAAAGAAAGAAGAATATTTAGAAAAGGCATATTCGCGGATGATGAAGATCCGAAATCAATCAGTCAGATTTTGGGATGAGCGGTTGGCACATCGATTAAGGAAACCTTTGAACCTAGGTGATATGGTCCTGGTGTATAAAAGAAGTCTAGAGAGTCAATGGGGAAAGATGTTTGCAGATAGGTGGAATGGACCGTATAAAATCAAGGAGCAAGTTTCCAGCGGTTCATATGTGTTAGAAGAGTTGGATGGAGTAGTATTGAAGAAGAGGGTAGCGGCCGATCAAGTGAAACAGTTCTATCCTAGAGGCACCAGGAGTGCCGAAGTCTTCCTCCGCAATAAGGATAAACTATAAAATTCCTTAAATTTTATTAACCTCCGCAATAAGGATAAACTATGACATTTATGAAATTATATAAATACCTCCGCAACGAGGATAAACTACAATATCAACGAAATTTTATGATGACCTCCGCAACGAGGATAAACTATCTTCTTTTTATCAAAATACTTTACTGTCATTACACTGCATATGGGATCCGAAACTATGATGAAACTTAACAAGATTCAAGAAGACCTTCTTTGAAATTTTCAAAAAAAAAAAAACTTAAAATTCTTAAAATATGGATGAAGATAGTGTTGGAAAAAAAATTTTTTTTAATTTATTGGAAGAGGTGTTCACAGGGGAACCTTCTTAATTTAATATTGGCAAGTGTGGGGGTAATTGATGGGCTGGCTGCTCTATACACAATTACCCCATAATGTTCGTTTCCAAAATTTTCCCTGTTTCTAGTTGAATCCTGGCTTTGTCTTTTAACTTATAGGAAGTCCACTAAGACTATAAACTGGAACAAATCAAGAGACACCGCTCTCAACGCTGGATTCAAGATTCTTTTTATTTTATTTTGTTTTTGATTTTTTTTATGTTAGATTGTGATTTCTTTTCTTTAATATATATTATGAATTATTGTAAAGGTGATGCTCACTGGTGGTCTCTAATCATTTTTATAAATTGGAGGGAGCCCACCCAGTGATCATCATTATAAAAATTATCTTCTAAAAAAAAACTTTCATTTATTTTCTTTTCTTTTCAATTTCTCAAAATTGTGTAACCACATCAAGTTGCACTTGGATGTGGGTATGATGTCGAGGGTACGGCTCATCAAATGGCCGGGGGGCATCTTTTAAGATTTTATTTTAAAAAATTTTTTATTACTTTTTTATCTTTCTTTTCACATTCGTTTATCTTTCTTTAAAAATTAAATTTTAACTTTTATTTCAAAACTATCTTTTTTTAAAAAAAAAAAAAAATCTTTTATTTTAAATGGTAAAAAAAAAATAATAATAATAATAATAAAATAATTTAAAACAAAAAAAAATAATAAAATAAAATAAATATAAATAAAAAAAATTAAATAATAATAATAAATAAATAAAATAAAAGGTATTTTAGTTTTAGGTAGTTTAGATGTTTATATTTTTTTATTTTTCAAACATTATTCAAGAAAGCTACATACCAGGAAGAACACCATCAAGGGTTGTTATCTTTTGAAGAATCAAAATTAGAAAATTTAGAAGGACCTTGATCGATTTCCTGGGATTCGAATCTTATTTCACGGTCATGATAGTGTTGAAGCCAGTTGGCTATTTTGAAAAGGTCTCTTAACAGTTGCTCTCTCATCCAAGATTCTGATCTATCAGAGGGCGGGTATTGCTGGAAATAAGCGATAAGGTTATTAAAATTGGCAAAAAGCTTTTCAGACACTAGGTGAATTGGAACTCTAGGGAAGCTTGGATTAGGTTCTGGTAGTTCATAAGCTGAATATGAAATTGGAGAACCGGTGGAAGCTTATCAAATTAAAATATCAGCAAATTAAAACCTGAAGATTAAGAAAATAAAAAGAGACAACTAACCTGTGTCAACACTATCATGATCATAGATAAACGGCTTACTTGGTAATGGAGTGGGATTTTTTATGTTTAGAAAAGGATTTTTTATTTTTGATAGATGAGGAGGACTGGTGTTGGATTTGGTGTTTGAAGTAGATGTTCTGGGCCTTTTGGATGATACAAGAGAAGATGAAGACTGCTGGCTATTATAGGACCTTTTGTGCTTCAAGATGTTGGAAGAAGGAGAAGAATTGTTAGAAGGTTGAAGCATGGCCCTGGGAGCAGCAAGAGTTCTTGGGTGAGTAGCAGCAAGTCTAGATTGGAGAGAAGGACCCAGAGAATTAGGTGATGGAGAAAGATTTAAATAGGCTGATGGAAAAAAAGGGATGGGATCTTTAGAGGTTGATGGAATAGGGGGTGGAGTTGAAGGTGAAGAAGAAGGAAGAGGTTTGCAGAAGGCGGCGAAGCTAGTAGCAGTGATGGGGAAAGAACCACAGTTTAAGCCAGAACATTTTCTTTTCTTCTCATAACAGGATAAACAGGCCCTGTTATAAGTGTGCTTTTGCCAGTTAAAAGAGAAGATACATTCCCTATGGGTGAAGGCAAAGTATTTGCAAGATTGATCAGCTGAAGCAATGAAGTCAGAAGGTTTCATCTTGTTAGGAGATAATTTTTTTTGAAGAAGAAAACTTGAAACTAGGATGAAGAAAGCTGGTGGCAAAATCTGGGTTCAAGGATAGAGAAGTTGTTAGGTCCACCAAGACCCTAAACTGGATTATTATCAAGCTGTTGGGTCCACCATGACCTTAAACTGGATTTCTTATCAATTAAACGTTTGGTCCACCATGACTTTAAACTGGTAGTTCATTCATTGTTTAGTCCACTATGACTTTAAACTGGAAAATTAATATCTGCAGGATAATTCAACATTCATTGGTCCACTATGGCCTTATACTGGATTACTTGTTATCAAATATTTGGTCCACTATGACATTAAACTGGATTGTCAAATTTATTCAATCTTTGGTCAAGCCTAAGCCTTACTTAGGAATATATCAAGTTATTTATGCACCTAAACGATCTTTGGTCCACCAAGACCATAAACTGGCAATCGATTATATGTTTGGTCTACCAAGACTTTAAATTGGAAAGTCAATCTTGTTTGGATAACTCAATTCAATCTTTTAATTTATCACTGTCCACTAAGACTCTAAACTGGTTATTCAATTATTTCTGGAATTGGGTGCTGATAAGCTTTAGGAGGTTAAAATTTTAGGTGGTGATGATGCTAATGAAAGCATAATGGTTAATTAGGTGAAATTTGTGGCGCTTTAACATGGTCTAAAGTTGAAATTATTATTGGAAGCCTGGCAAAAGTATTTTATGGGTTTGCTGTATAGCAAAGTTTGAAAATTATGATGAAGGAATCAGAAGTTAGGATGGTAGATGGATTTTAGGGAATGATTTTTTTTAGTGCCTCAGTGTTAGGCCATTTTTGGTGTGAAGCTTGGAGGACCTTATGGCGAGATTGGAATCATAGAATTCGGCTCAGTGGGGGGCCCTATGAGGTTGGAATCAGGAGTATTCGGCTCATAGGAAGATCCACTCTCTCAATGCTGTGACAAGAAGGAAGACTGGTATATGGGAGTCTGAAGGGATTCAAACCTTGCTCTCAGTAGTGGAATCATCACAAGATTTATATTATTTTATTTTATGTTATATCAAGCCAGAGAAGAAAGAAAACAACATTTATGTTGAAAGTTAAAGAAGACCAAGCAAAAACAAAATTTTATCAAGTTATACTGTTAGAAAAGATAATTTCTTTGAAATTGTTCAACATCATTATCAAAGCTTTGCATTAAAATTCTTCTTTTCATGAGGTCTTCATGGTTATTAGCTGGAGTTTCTTGAAAATAGGCCAGCATTTTTTGTTTCAACTCATTAGTAAGGTCAAGAAAAAGATAGCGATGAAAATTTGGATAATGATTGATATTGTCCGTCTTCACTCTACCAACATCATCAGTGTTGGTTATTTCGACAGCTAGAAGTTCAAATATGTTATTAAGTCATAGGTTTAGTCAATTTTGATTATAAGTTTTTTTTAGTAAGATAAATAGGGTCTTACATTTAGAGCCAGGAAACATAGTCTCAGCAAGTTGGTTGGGGGCACTGGCATTATAGGATTAGGATCTTGTGAAGGCAAAATTAGGCCGGGATCCGCTGATGAAGATTGAACTTTTGAAGCTGTTTTTGATCTTATTCGTTTTAAGAAGACAGGAATTTTGGATCGCTTTTTAGAAGTTGAGGGATCAGGGAGAGCTGCTGGTCCTAAATATACGTTTGTTTTAGAAGGAACTATTGGCCGGTTACATTTGACTTTTTTCACACGGCATAAGTCGCAAGCTGTCCTGCCAGGAAGATTAGGGTTGGACATTAAACAAGGTACCTGGTATCAAGCGCAGAGTTCACATGGAGCGACAAGTTCTTTGGAAGACATATTGATGAAGATGAATTTTATAGTTGATTAAAGAAGATGGTGGTTGAAGGTTAAAGATGAATATTGTGTTCGACCACTTATGCAAAGTTTTAAGAATGGGGACATTCTCAATTGGAGGGAGGATGTGGTAGCCTAAAGTTTAGTACGGCACCTAAATACGTAAATGGAGTTATTACGGCGTACAAGATTGGCGTTATTATTATTTTTATATAAAAGGGTTTTATTTAATTTATTTGAGTTTTAAATATGAAGAAATTGGTCTTGAGCGAATGCCTACACAAAAACAATTTATTTTACGGTCTGAAAAGTTTATTAGTATCAAGTCGAGTCACTCAAGAACCTTGGGAAATTTTTCCAGAATTTTTACTATTTTTCTTATATTTTTAAATGAATTTTAAAGTTTTATAGAAATATTTACGTTTTCAGAAAATTACTTAACTTTGATGAATTTTCACAGGGTAATTAGAGCTGCGCAGACTACGAAAATTAGTTTGGAATAAAAAAGGGGAAGTAGCTCTATTATGTGTAATTTTTCTAGATTTTTTATTATAGTTTTTAAGGTTCTAATTTGTTCCGGAAGTCCGGACAGACTCTGTACGGACTCCGTTTCAACTCCGTATGGGCTCCGGATTGACTCTGGGAGAGCTCTGGAGGGGAAAACTTAGGCACGTGACTAGGAATACTTAAGCGCCTCTCAAACTCAAAATTGAGAGGGGGGATAGAACATACAGCTTAATCATTAACCACCACGGTCTCATTTTTTATTACTCAACAAATTAAATAAGTTATAATACCCTTATAACATTTATTATTTTTACATAACATTTTAGAAATACAATTCAACAATTTAAATCACACTTCATATAGGGTATCTTTAGAAAGGTTGTCATCACTGGGACTTGATTATTGCTGTCTCATAAAAATTCAAATTATTATAAAAACATAAAAGTCAATCTTTTCAGATCTTTCACTGGTACACCTTAATTGTTGTTATCAGTATTTCTTTCTCAACAGCCACTTGCTTTAAATCTCAATAAGCGTTAATTATTTTAGAGTTTCATTATTTTTATTAATCAGATCCAAGTAGACTGGTTAGCTTAGTGATTTAGAATTCCCATTTTGTTATTTTTATTGGAAGGACGGGGTTTTCAGCTAAATCCACACATCTCCTCCGGATTCTGCTTACAGAAAGGCAACTTTAAGAGTTTACCTTACCATAACGTCTGAGGTGCCGCCTGAAACGGCCTGGCCTCCCTTTTTTATATAGAGACTGGAACCAGAGAGACTGAAAAGAATTGGACAAAACAAAAAAAATCCTGACCAAATAAATAGAGGTTAAATTAAGCAAAACCAAAAAAAATTAAGTAGTTTATCCTCATTTTGGAGGAATCAGATTCTTGAAATCCCAAGGTTTAAACCAATAATTTTGCCCCTAGGGCCTGAAACCCCTAAGCTCCTCTTCCAATTCTGATATCCCAACATCAGACCTCCAAACAAATCTTCCATCCTCCTCCATACACTGGGTCTACCATAGTTCACATTACCAGAATCCATAAATTTTCCACCCTGTGAAACATCTGGAACCTCCACCATATCTTTAAAATCAACCTCCATACCAGTGACATCCAAAACATCACAATTTTCCTCTTCCCTATAGGAATCTTGCTTAGAATCTTCAAAATCCTCCAGAATAACATCCATAACATCAAAATAAAAATCCTCCTCCAAGCAGAGACCTTCTGATCTTGAGGGAACCACTTGAAAATAATCTTCATCTATGAGAAAAAGATTCAAGACAGAATCTTTCTGTCCATCCAAAAATTCAACCAATACATCCTCCTCCAATAAGCCATTATCTGAACTTGAGAAAGAAAAATAATCATCCCACAGAAACCATTCATCCACTGCAGATTCCTTCTCAATATCCCAAAATCCTTCTTCATGACCAGACAAGTCCTCCTTCCCACATAATGCACCCAAACTTGAGGAAATACACTGATCCTCCAGTGTGTACATTTCCAAAACATCCAGTGAAGCACATTCCTGAGATCCTATGGAATCCTTTATAAAGGAAAAATCAGTTTCACAAACATCATCAGAGTCCTCATCTTCCAAAATTGATGGCTTCAACTCCTCCCTAGAAACTGAACTTTCCACTACAGTCTCCTGAACCTCTCCATCCAACAGGATTTCCTCTCCAGATTCCACATCCCTATCCATCATACCATCCAAATATCCCAAAATAACCTCCTTAAGAATAGGCATACCAGGAATCCTATTTTCACCATTTGGAAGAGTCTTCATCAAGTCAGCCTTGAAAAGAATCTCCAAAACCTCCACCTTTACATCCCTACCCATGGCACTCCAAAATAAATACTTGGCCCCATCTTCATGTGGTAATATATCATTATATACCAGATAATCCAGAGCCTCACCAAACTCCTCCATAAATTCCCCATACTGAGAAAAAGAAGTTACACCACCTTTCAATTCCCACTTCCTAGAAATCCCATGAAGATCCACCATTGAGAAAGTAGTGGGCCACCTTTTAACCATTTCAATCTTCAACTTTCCCCAGTCCTGACTCCTATATCCTGCCATGCCAGAAACTTCCTTCTCCACCTCCCTATTACCAATGAAAAAGATTACTTGCCTGACCATGTCCAACAGTGAGGCCCTATAAATCTCAGAAGCAACCTCAAACCTAGCCAAAACCCCTTTGCATCCTCTCCCAAAAACCTTGAAAAATCCCAAGACTGAATCCTAACCATCCTAGGAATTCCAAGTTACAGCCTCCAATCTCCACCAAAGATAGCCAAAGTCCCCCCCAAGAGCCTTAGAGACCTAGGAGGGACCAAATCCAACAGAAAAGAAGACCCCTAGATCAACCACAAAGAGATATAGAACCAAATCCAAAATCCACCAAAGAGAGAAGCCTAGATCAACAGAGATTCCAAAAAACCAACAGATTCGTACCCCCACGTTGGGCGCCAGAAATTTAGACAATCCTATAGTACTAGCTATAGGCCTTGAACAAGGGAGTTGGAGAAAAACCAGAGAGGAAATCCCCTGTCCCTTTATAAAAATAAATGAGATTGACCTGTTGCACCAAATTGGAGATCTGTTTGCTAGACCCTCTAATTAAACACTCTTGACCCCTTTAAAAGTGAAGATAATAGTCCCAGACAGACTACCAGAAAGAGTTGAAATTAACAGTACTATATTCCAACAAAACACAAGCCAATGAGACAGTGAGGAACAGAGAGGCGATTAGTAAAGAGATAAGAAGATTTTCTAAAAATCTTCCCACACACGCATCATACAGCCAGTGCACAGACCACCCTGACCAATTCCCCACCCAAAATCCAGCTTTCCCAGCCTTCTTTATGCATAAAAGTGCATTATAGCACTTCCCCAGCGCCCAGGCGGGAACACCGCTTCAAGGAAAGATGCCGCTTATGGGCGGGCAGGCCGCTTGGGGGAGGGTGGGCCGCTTCTAGGCCCTAAAACACCCATACAACCCCTAAATCCCCTAAATCCCCTAAAAACCCATAACTTCGCTAATAAACAAGATAAACACACATAAGGCATACCAAAATTAAAAGAAAATTAAAGAAAATAAGCTGAGACATAATAAGTGACCTTAGCTTAATCCTACATAAGCACCACTAAGCAAAAAACATCTGATAAATACCAATAACAACACCATAACTACCCTATAAAACAAGGTAACCACCCATAAGGGATACCAAAATGAAGAGAAAAGAAAGGGCATTAAGCTGAGACACAATAAGTGACTTTAGATTAAGCCTCCATAAACACTACTAAATATCACCTAAAGATGAAAAAATCAACTAATAACACCATAACCCCAATAACACCCTACATACCAAATACCCCCAAATATGCAGTCCAAAGGCCTACCCAGGTTTGGATCACCACAACATAATATTATTTGAAATTGTATTTTAATTAATTGTATAATATGTGATGGGCTAAAGGGGATTACCCAAGGCCCTTTTATAGACCAAGGGACCTCTGAAGCGCCACAAATAAGTATATACAAAATAGTAATAGGCTAAAACAAGAATATAAAAGAATAGAAATGAAACATAAATATTAAGAGAAAAACATGAAACAATTAACTAAATCCATGAATAAGTAACTAGTTTTTCCACCATAATTTCCCAACCCAGTTAATTAAAATAGTGAGTAACTAAGTAAGCCTGAAACATAAGAACTGTGAGAAAAATAATCCAAAACAGTTATTACAGTAAGATGTAAAGGGTTTAATTAAAACAATTAGAATTATTTTCATGCCAAAATCTATGTTATCAATTCAATCCAGTATAAAGTAATTTTAATTAATTGTTTTAACTATGTAATTAATTCAATAATTAGTTTAAATGTAACATATAATTAATTTAATGATATTTCTTATTTTTAGTGATAATTTTAATACCATATTATTAAATAAGTGTTATAATTTATTTACTAATTCTACTGACACAATTAAGGGTCAAAAAAGCGCCCAATATTATTGTTTAAAAATTTATGAAAAGTTTTATTTCAAAAAAAGATTTAATTAATTAATTTAATTACATTATAAGTCAATTTTACACTTATAGTTATAATATATAGTTAATTAATTATAAATTTGTATATATTAAATACATAAAAAATGCACCATAATTTATAGAATATATATCATGCTTAATTTAAATGTATAAATAATTTATATAATAATAAAATTAATATAGTATTTATACATATTTAATAAAATAATTATATCATTTCATTATGAAATATAAAATTAATTTATATACATAATAAGCAAATTTTTACACCCTCCTTTAGTTGCAGTAAATTGACATAAAATTTACTGGGCTCCTGGTATAGCCTGGCTGACAAGGACTAAGAACAATGTTTCTCTATCTTAGTCAAATAGGAAAAAAAACATTATATACCTGACAACTCCCCCTGTAATTTGAGAAATTTAATGCCAACTACAGAGTTCTGAATAAAAATATATACATATATAATGAAATATGCAGAGTGAGACCTACAGATAATAACCACTATAATAATTACAAATATATAGGAGGATTAAGCTTATATAAAACTTAAATTTGGGGCAGGGTTCAAATCTCAGTTGCGGAAAAAAAGCTTTGAAATGTTTCTTTGATGTTTGTTGTAAGACAGTCTACTAGTCTTATCCAGTAAATAATTAATTATTTACCAGAATAAAGCCAAGCCTTCATTTCTTATTTTTTAATGATACTTACTTTATAATTTTCTTGCAATAATTTAACTAATTAGAATAATTAAAAACCAAGTAAATATTTTAATTTAATGCCTGTCACCCAGGCTGCTAGACTCAACCAGTAAAATAATTAATTATTTACTGAGATGAAGCCAGACCTTTTTATTCCTTATATATTATTAATTATAATATATTTCTTTTAAACTTTCTTGTAATAAATTAACTAGTTACAAAAAAGGAAATTTAGTAAATAATTAAAATTAATATTAAATGTCCCTTAAACTTTTATTTCCAAACACTGTTCTCAATGACAGTTTAAAATAAATTAAAATTAATATTAAATTAAAATTAAATTTTAAAATTAAAATAAATATATACAAAAAAATCAAATTACTTATTTATAAATGACACTCACAGTAATTTTTAAATAAATCAATTTATTTTGACATACACAGTAAATACATATTTTAAACACAATCTTTCTAGAACAATCTTATTATTTAAAATTTTTTTTTTTGGAATTTTCTTTTTCTTCTCCCATACTCCTGTATATAGGATTTTAACTCTTTGATTTGTCTCTCTTTTGCCTATATAAGGCCTCCCCTTTCTGGTTGTATTGGATCATCCTTTACTAACACATTTATTTGATTTACTATAAATCAAATATTATTTATTACTAAAATTTATTATTTTAGTATTTACAACATGTTTTTCTAAAATCTTTAATTATAATAATAACTTTAAAAGTTTTACCTTCTAATTTAAGAAAATCAATCAAAAGATAATTCCTCACATACCTTTGACTTTGAAAACTTCAAACTCCACCTTCCAATGCCGTCAAACCTCCATTGAAATCTTTTAGACCAAAAGCCTATCCTGACACTTGAGGCACTTTCTGAGTCTTCAACGGCGCATTGATATCTTGAAGACAGCAACCAAGGGACCAGTGACATCAAGGAACAGTGTCAAGGTACGCTTTTGGTCTAGAAGATTTGGTATGAAGTTTCTATGAGGATTTTAAGGATTTTAAATTAACTCTCAAAAATTGGTACGTATTTCTTAATCTAAGTGATTTGTTACTCAAATATAAGAGGTTGGGTTTGAATATTATTATAAGTTATTGATTAGAATTATACTCTTGTAACTACTAATGAGATAAGATATAAAAATAATTTTTGTATTGTAAATAGTAATAATAAGGTAAGGTGGTAAAAGAATGGTTTGAAAAAGCACAAAATCAGAGGCCTTTTATAGGCAAAATATGAGGAAAAAAAAATGTAAGGAATTTACACCGTCTACTGTGAGTGTGAGAGAAAAGAATGACAAGAAAAAGGAGTACATAAATGACATAAGAAAGTAATAAATTAGTATGTCAAAAAGAGCATCAAATTTATTAGCAACAAAGTTTGAATTTCTTGGACTGTCACAATTATTACATAATAAATAACCAATTACATTAATTTCACGGGATTCCAGATCTCTCACTGAGTTAATATAATTGTTTTTAAGTTTTTATATTATAATTTTATTATTAATTTTACTCCCTTTGACATATACTTTTGGGCACGGTGTTAGGGAGTAAAATTGTAAGGGACATTTTATATTTTTTATTTATACTACTTATTGTACTTAACTTTAGTTAATTGTAAGTACCACTTAAGTAAATAAATAAATTATTATTATTAAGAAGAAAGGCGTGGCTTCAACTCAGTAAAATAATTAATTATTTTACAGGGTAAGTCTAGTAGCCTGGCTGACACTCCCTCACTCTAAAAAAAAATAATAATAAAAAAAATGCTATGATTTTTTCTTTTTATACTTTTTTAGTAGAGTAAAAATATTAGATATCTCCTTCCCAGGTATCCAAGAATCATATTCAGATGATTTATTCTTGAATCTCAATAAGTATTCTGTACCTTTTTCAGCAGTGACTATTCTGTCATTTAGAATTTGTTCAATTTCTGCTGTTTCAGTGATTTCATTTGGGGTTTTCTTTGGTCTACCCCTCCTTTTTGGAAATAAATCACTATTGGATGTGTAAGGTTTCAAAAGAGATATTGGAAAAACAGGATGATTTCTGTCATATGGAGAATACAGAATAACTTCAACTGCGTTATCTCCAATCATTCTTCTGACAACAAATGGACCAACAAATGGATCTTTCAACTTGTTATTACCTTGTAAGTTGAAGTGGACTGTAGATATCAACACTTCATCACCCTTTTTAAAAGTGTATTCTTTATGGGATTTGTCCCATCTTTTCTTCTCATATTCAAATGATTTTTCAATACATTTTTGAGCATGATTTCTACATAGTTGTTGCATTTAAAGAAATGATTTTACACCAGGATGTAGATCCAATTAAGGTATTTTGTTATTGAGAATTTGGGAAGGAGTATTGGGAACATATCCAAGCCAGAGCTCAAAAGGCTTACTTTGAGTAACAGAATGAACAGTGTTATTATAAGCAAATTCTAACCCAGGAAGTAAGGTAACCCAATCATGAGTGAATCTGTCATTATCTTTATACTCAAGGCCAAAGGCACAATATCTTCTTATCATGTCCTCTAAAGTCTGAATCATTCTTTCAGCTAAACCATCAGTCTGAGGGTGATGGGCAGTAGAAAGTTTCAGATCACAACCACAAACATCCATCAGAGACATCCAAAATTCAGAAGTAAATTTAGGTTCTCTGTCAGAGATTATGGCTTTAGGAAAACCAGAAGTATTAAACATATGAGACCACCATAAGAAAGCTAATTCTTTAGTGCAAAAATCCTTGTGGGTAGGGATAAATTTACACATTTTTGTGAATCTGTCCACAATAACCCAACAAGAGTTATAACTGTCTTTACCAGCAATAGGTAATCCTGTTACAAAATCCATGTTTATTATTTGCCATGGAGAATCAGGAGGTTCAATATGTTGCATTAATCTTGCTCTTTTACCAGTTAATCTTTTTGATTTTTGGCAAGAATCACAAGATTCAACATATAATTTTGTGTCTTCAGACGTATTACCCCACCAAGCAGTGTTCTTAATTCTGATCATTGTTTTGTCAAGATCAAAATGTCCAGCTAATATGTCATCATGACAAATTTTCAAGATGATTTCTTTCATAGAAGGAGGAATAAAAATAACATTACTCAACTTTCTTCTTTAATATAGATATCCTTCATCAATTGAAAATTTACCTTTTTCCAAAGCTTTTTGGTACTTTGGTGGAAGGGTTTTAATTAATGCTTGTATTGAAGCATTCTTTGGATCATTTAATATGGTGCATAACTTTTTCAAGTTAGTGTCCTTATCATATGATTCCAGAATAAGCTGTAATAGCTCTTCCTTTATATCAACCACATATATCCCATGTATATGAATAATTTTGTCCTCAGGATCATACGCAGGATTAGAGTCATTATTTGGCAAAGGTAACCTAGATAAAATATCCACATTTGAGTGAACAATACCAGCCCTATGAATAATTGTCATTCTCCCTCTGTACTCTTGAACTGCCAGCTGCCATCTGAACATATGTCTGTTAGCTGTTTTCAAGTTTAAAAGGGATTTAACTGCACTGCAGTCAGTGACAAGTTCAAATTTCTGGTCATCTAGGTAATAATGAAGTTTTTCTTGAGCCCATACTACAGCTAAACACTCTAATTGAGTAGCACCATATTTCAATTCACTATTTCTCAAGGTTCTTGAAATATAACAAATTACTACTTCTGAAACTTTATCATTTATCACTTGTTTTTGATGGAGGGCAGCACCAAGACCAATGAAACTGACATCAGTGTACAAAACAAATGGTTGATTAAAGTCAGGTAAAGCAGAATTGGTGCTGACATCAAACAGTGTTTCATAGTGTCAAAGGCTCTTTGTCTTTCACTATTCCAGACAAAAGCAACATCCTTTCTAGTTAATTGGGTAAGGGGTAAAGCTATGACTTGGTAATTTTTAATATACTGTCTATAGTATCCACACATTCCCAAAAAAAATTTGGAGCTCTATCACTGTTGTAGGAGCCTTCACCTGTTGTATGGCTGCCACTTTGTTCTGGTCAACACATATCTATAAGCCTGAAACAACATGACCAAGAACTTTTAAAGAATGGAAACCAAATTTACATTTCTTCAAAGCAAGTGTCATATTTATTTCATCCATTTTCTGGAATACTTTACACAGGTGTTTAAGATGGACCTCAAATGCTTTTGAGAATATAATGATATCATCAATATAAACCATCAGCCATCCTTCAATAATCTCTTGATGGAATGTGTTATCCATTACTTTTTGGAAATCTGAAGGGGCATTTTTAGGTCCAAATGGCATCCTAATATACTTATAAATACCCATATGAGTTGCAATCATCAGAAAGTTCTGAGAATCTTTCTCAACAGGTACTTGGTGATATCCTTTATTACCATCCAAACAGCTGATATATTTAGCACCCTGTAAAGTAGCATGTATAGAGCTAATTCTAGGTAAAGGGTAGATATCATCAACAGTATAAGTGTTTAGTGCTTTATAATCACCACATAACCTGGCTTTATCTTTCTCATAAGAAATTAGGACAGGTGAGATAACACAATATTTAGGTGTTTCAACTACCTTTTCAATAATATTCATTTTTAAAAGGGTAGAAATATTGTCTTCAATATCTTTTCTCTTTGTGGGAGAAGCAGGATAAGGCTTCTTCTTTAAACTAGGTGGTGTATCAGTTAATGGGCAAGACAATGAAAGTTTCATTTCCTCTTTAACTAATCCCAGTTCATGTGACCCATGAGCAAAGGCCATAGGAAAAGATTTTATCAAGTTAATGATGGAATCTTTATCCTCACCAGAAAGTTGTTCTCTTAAAGAAGCATTGTCAATTTCAGACATAAGGGCATGCATTTCCTTTTTATATCTTCCTTTATATTGAACCACATAATTACATGTGTTCAATTCTGGTTTTAATAATATTTTAGGGGAGGAAATCTTAAATTTTCTCTTCCCATTCATCCCCATTGTGAAACATTGGTTTGAAGGATCCAATTTTATGCCATACTTGGTTAAAATATCATTGCCTACAATAAACCAATTGCTCAAGTTATCATTTTTCATGACAACAAAATCACAAATAGCTCTTACAAAACCATGGTTATATTAAAAAAACACTGTGGCTTTGTATTTCCCAATGGGGGACAAAACAGAGCCATAACCTCTCCAATTTTCAGAAATGATAGGCATCAGTTTTGATTTATAGTCTTGATCCACTGAAGCAAGTGCTTTTTCAGATACTACACTTCCTCCAGCTCCAGAATCCAGAACAACTTCAATGCTGGTTCCATTGATCAAGACTGGTGCCTTAAGAGGGGCAATAATAATTGAGCTATCCTCAATGTTCTTTATGATCTCAGCATCTTCAACTGTAGATAAATCATTATTATCAATGTCAATAGTATTTAAATAATGGATCTCAACTTCCAGCATCAAGATTTCTTTTTGAGATTCATATGAAATATTGCTGGCACAATCACTTGATGTATCATCCAGTACCACTGTGTCATCAGCATGCTCCTCTGTTTTTTCTACAAGATTTATCTTCTTGTCACAAACATGGCCTTTCTGCCAAGGCTTGTTGCACTTGAAGCAAGTGTTTGTTGCATACTTCTTTGGTGCAACAGGGGCAGAAGGTTTACCAACCTTTTCCAGAGGTTTCTGTTTGTAAGTGGAGGTTTTCTCTAAAGGGGTCCTAGGAATGAATCTTCTAGAATCATAATTATTGTTTAGAAGGATCTCATTGCAAGTATTAATGAAAGAAGAGGGTTCTCTGGAGAACTCAGTCCTAGCCACTATCAAGTCTCTCAGAGACATTGGTAATTTATAGAGGATCCTGTCTTTCCATAAATCAAACTCCATATTTGGGTCCATTGCCCTTAATATTTTTACAAGTTTCATTAAAAACTCAATAGGTTTATCAGTAGAAGAGCTATATCTAGTTTCCTCATACTGCCTTTGTTGAGCCATTCTG
Source organism: Hemileia vastatrix (assembly GCA_030280995.1). Taxonomy (NCBI): domain Eukaryota; kingdom Fungi; phylum Basidiomycota; class Pucciniomycetes; order Pucciniales; family Zaghouaniaceae; genus Hemileia; species Hemileia vastatrix. Next base: position 30,813,333 of record JASXTE010000003.1, on the reverse strand, counting down.
AACTTGGAGCCACCAAATTGTGCTTTAATTAATTTCTTCCAATCCCCCCATGAGTAGTCATTCCCATCCAGGAGAACAGATTCATACCACATCAGGGCAAGATTAGTGAAGAAAGAAATTAACTTGGACACAATTTCCTCATCTGGGAGTTTGTATGAATTATTAAAGTTATCAATTCTGCAAATAAAATGTTGCCAATCAGAGGAAGAATCACCATCAAATGTTGGGTACTGGTCAAGTTTTGGCCAATTCTTTTGATTTGAAGGAGTCTCCTTAGTACTAGCTTGTTTCTTAGTAAGAAGCAGCTGTAATTTCTCTAATTGGGCTGAAATCTCATTGTTTAATCCTTCTGTTGCAGATCCTGGTGCATCATCAGTTTTTGATGGAAACTCAGTGTTATCAACAGGTATTTCTGGATCAATTTTTATTTTAGATGAACTAGCCACAGGTACTGGTTGAGTATCCTGCACTATATGTTCCTTCACAGAAATGTCAGAATATTTTTGGTCATTTAACAATGAGTTCAACTTTTCTTCAATGGTTGTTAGTCTTGTTTTCATTCTTGGAAGACTAGATAAAATTTCATTGATAGTTGCAAGAGATAATTGATTTTTATTTTGAAAAGATGGCAAATGGTCATTCAATCTTTTCAGATTTATCTTATTAATCTCTACCTCCTGGTAACAGGCAGATACAGTATCTTTTAGTTTAGACAAATCATTTTTTATATTTTGACATAAAGCAAATTTCTTTTCATGGGTTGCTTTGTAATGAGACAATTCATCAGAGACTCTCTGTGATTCACTTCTTAATGCTTGATAACCCTGATCAGTTAACAAACTATTATATCTCTGAGTCAATTGCATATTGTTCATTATATGATTTTGCTTGGCAATAATATCTCTCAAGTGCTCATCATTAATTCTTGCTACATCTGGAGTGTTTCTCAATAAGGAAACTGAGTTACTTTCCAGACTCTCATAGAACTCAGGGTCATGAGTTTCATCAATCACAGCCATATCAGGATTAATCATTGAGGTAGAAATTAAAAGTAAAGGATTTGATACATGAGTGATTTGTCTACTACTCCCAGTCTCTATAGGTCTCAAAGTTTCATCCACCCTTCCAGATTTACCTGAAGGAAGAGAGTCAGCCACAAGAAAAGGCTCTTGAGAATAAATAGAGGGACGTACCTAATAACTTTTATAACAATCATTAAGATCTCGTAAGTTACGAGATCAGATGAGCTGGCGAATACTTAATGAGCCAACCTGTGAACAATTGTAACGGAGTGTTACAAGTAATGCATTGTCAGTTAACAGTATTGGTTATTGATAGCACTATATTAATGATCAATGAGGATATAACAGAAACTATATACATCTATTAGTAGAGAACGCTTGGGTAGAGTCCTAACCTTTTATAACAATCAATAAGATCTCGTAAGTTACAAGATCAGATTAGCTGGCAAATACTTAATGAGCCAACCTGATTTAGAAGAAGAACTCAATTAATGTAAGTGACATTATATAAAACAATAGAATATACCTGTGAACAATTGTAACGGAGTGTTACAAGTAATGCGTTGTCAGTTAACAGTATTGGTTATTGATAGCACTATATTAATGATCAATGAGGATATAACAGAAACTGATGAGATTTAAATATATCTGGAAACAGTTGATTATCACCATTGTCTAACCTAATTCAGTAACCTATCAACAACAGTAACCAGTAGCATAGTTATCACAAGTACTTTGTCTTAAGAAGAGTAACGTGAGACAAGAAAGTATATGAATGTATAAGAACAGGCGTGTAGCTTTGAGTTAGGAAGCAGTGGTAGAATCCTGACATCCTCCCTTGCTGAGTAACTCATTTGCGAGACGCAGAGTGGCAAGGTGTGTTTTGAGTTTCACACAATTGAGAGCTTTAGTGAGCATATCAGCAGGCATCACATTGGTCGACATATATGGGACTTTAAAAACATTGTTATTGACATGTTCTCGAATCCAGTGAAGTAAAATGTCAAGATGCTTGGTGCGTGCATGGTAAAGAGGATTTCTGGTGAGCGAGATGCACCCTTGATTATCATTATGAATGTCGACTGGTGTTGTGCATTGGTATTTTGGCATGTCAAGGTCACGAAGGAGATGAGTCAGCCAAATGGATTCTTGTCCGGCTTCCACAACAGCTTTAGCCTCGGATTCAGAGGTACTCAGGGATACAGTTGTTTGTTTCTTTGTTTTCCAACTGATGAGGCATATCCTGTGGTTGAGCAACGAGTTTTAAGACATGATCCATGATCGGCGTCACAGTATCTGGTAAGAGGCACGAAACTTCCATCTGGAGGCTGAAATTTAATACCAAGATTTGAGGTCCCTTTCAAGTACCATAAAACATGCATGAACGCATTCCAGTGACTCATACCTGGTTTATTAAGGAAACGTGATAATTGACTGCACGCAAATGCCAGGTCCGGTCTAGTGCACTGAGTGAGATAGTTAAAATGCCCTACAGCCGATCTATAGTTGAAGTCAGTTTCCAGGAACGACTGATGATCTTCTTCTTTCTCTTCTGAGAGTCGTGAGTTGGTATCCATAGGTGTGGAGATTGGTTTGCAGTCAGCCATCTTGTAGAGCTTTAGGATCGCATCAACTTCATTTGACTGTGAAAGAATTATTGACCTATTACATGGGTCGCGGACTAGTCTGATCCCCAATATTATTTGAGATTCTTCTAGGTCTTCCATGTCAAACTTACTTGATATAAGGTCCTTGAACCATTTTATTTTGTGGCCTAGGATTGAGAAATCGTCTACATGGACATGTACAAAACAAGGCTTTCTGTTGTCCTTGTGGATGAATAATGCGGGGTCTACTGAGCTGCACATGAAGTTGTTGTCAATAAAAAACTGTTTCACAAGCTGGTACCAGCATCTCGATGCCTGCTTCAGACCATATAGAGATTTCTTAAGTAAGAGGACGGGGTTTTTTAGATTTGGCGGCTTCTCTACTCCTTTAGGTAGGCGCATATAGATTGTTTCATCTGGAATCCCATTGCAGAATGCTGATTTTGCATCCATCTGATGGAATTCCCAGCCTTCAGTCACTGCAATGGCCAGCAAGGTACGCAATGTCGTCAGCCTGCCGGTTGGCGCAAAAGTCTCTGAGTAATCGATTCCAAATTTTTGTGAGAATCCCTGTGCGCACAGTCTTGCCTTGAACTTGCTGATCTTGTTGTTGTGATCAAGTTTGACTTTGAATACCCATGTGCTGCCAATCGGTCTGGAATCAATTGGTTGTTCCAATATCTGCCAGACTCCTTTTTCAGCCAATGACTTTAATTCCGAATCGATTGCAGCCTTCCATTGACTGCTGTTGTTCCCTTTGAGTGCCTGTTCAAAGCTTGTGGGAGTAAGAAAGGTTTCAGAGATTGGAATAAATGCATGTAGTGCATTTTCTTCAGCCATTTTGGCCGGGGGATTGTGATGATCACGCTGACTTCTGGTCCTTTTACCTTTGATGATGTTTGCAGGATTGATATCGGACGAGATGTTTCTTGGGGCAACACCATCAGTGAGTCGATATTCCCAGAACCTGGAGTCACCACGTTCGGTGTCAGGGTTTGATCCATGCCCTTGTGGCTCCGTGCTCCCTGATTGGATAGACCGATAGTCATTGTCGTCCTCACGACTAGGGCTGCCTGGCTGAATAGGTTCACGGTCATTATTTTCTGGGTGCAGGTCAGTCCGTTCAAATTCATTGTCAACAAAGAGATTTGGCCATGACACATTTGTCTTTCTAGGTTCGTCGAATGGAAAGCATTCCTCATTAAATATGACATTGTGTGAGTAGAATGGCTTGTTTGTTTCTAGGTTTAGGAGGCGGTAAGAATTATGCTCCTCGTGAAAACCCAACAGACATGCCTTGACAGCATTACTGTTGAATTTCCCAGAGCTTACCTTCTTATCAATCAATGCGTAGGCTAGACATCCGAAAGTTCTAATGTTATTGACTTTAGGCTTCTTCTTGAACAATTTCTCATACGGCGTCAGAAATTTTGTATTAGACTTGGTCGGTATGTGGTTTTCAATAAAGACTGATGTATTGATGGCCTCTCCCCAGAACTCATGTGGCATCTTCGCTTTAAAAATCATGGCCTTTGCCATTTCCACAGAAGTGCGGTTCCCTCTTTCTGCGATAGGATTCTGTTGTGGAGTATATGGTGATGTCAAAATGATTTTAAATCCTTCTTTATCTGCTAGGTCATAGAATCGCTTGTTGACAAACTCCCCTCCACCATCACACACTAAGTTGAGCAGCTTATGGCCAGTCAGATTTTCGGAATATCTTTTCAATGACACAAATCTCTCAAAAGCATCAGATTTATTCTTAAGCAGATAGATGAAATTATATGAGGAATATGAATCAGTGAGTTTAAAATAATATTCATTTCCAGATTTTGTTTTGATCAATCTACCACTAAGGTCACAATGGATGTATTGTAAGGGTCTCGTAGCTTCAGGGAAATGTCCCGAGAAGGGAAGCCTGTGGATTTTGGCTTTAACACAGTGTTCACAAAATGTAGATGCATCCGAATCATCAAATTTAATATTCAAATGTTTAAGTAATCTTTTCACTTAATCCAGATTTACATGACCAAGGTGTTCGTGCCAAGACATCAGGTCAGATTTCTTTGCAGAGGCAATCAGGGATATATGGGGTGATGCTGACTTACCACATGTGGCGTGGATTTGATAAAAATTAGAACCCGGGATTAACGCTCCTGACAAGACTTTCGATCCATTATTGCTTTTAATGATGAAAGTCCCGTCTGATTCCGCATTCATGTGGCATCCTTTCCTGATAAAAGGTGTGAGGGCAATTAGATTGCAGCTTATCTTGGGCATGTGCAAGCAACCTGAAAGCAAAACGCCTTCATCTTTATCGTTGATGAGTTGAACTGATCCGACCCCTGTCGCATATATTAACTCACCATTACCGACTCTGATCGGAGTGTTGATTCTTCGATATGTGATGAATGATTTATTCCCAGAGAACATGTGTGAGGAGGCTCCTGAATCGAATATGAACTTAGGAGTGCTTGAGTCGTTCGTAACAATGGCTGAATAAAGATGTAGGATTTCATGTGTAATGTTGGCAACTTCGACGTTAGAAGGCTCTGATTTGGTTTTAGGTTTGAAACCTGGGCGCAATTCAGGGTGGAGTGTCCAGCACTGATCCTCAGAGTGTGGGCACTTTGGATTGTGCTTCCCGTTTGAGCAGTATTCTTGCTTCTTACTCGAGTTTCCTTTCTCTTTCTTTTTGGTTACAAGAGCGGTTTCAGGTGATTCAAGTCTGTCCGCTATAAGACTGAGCTTCTTAATTACAATCTCAACAGTGAGTGGCTTCCCTGTATCTTCAGAGGTGTTGATGATCATCGCGCGATGCATCTCTAACGAATCGGGTAATTTGTTGAGGATGAAGTATGGGTAGTGCTGATCTTTGAACTTTTGCCTGATGAGATTCAGCTCGTTAATCAATGATTGAAGTTCTGTTAGAAAACTTCGAACTTTTCCCTCAGCACATTTTATGGCGCTGAAACGTGTGTACGCTTCCGCAACATTGGTGGGGCCAGTAGCTGAATATCGTTCGGCCAGCTTTTTCCATAGACCCATTGGGTTCGATCTTTCAGTTTCATCAACCAATGTGTTCAGATTGGTGTCATATAACTTTTGAACAATGATATTAGCTGCCCGACGGCCCTTCGAGAGATACACCGCCTTGTCATCCTTGTCACTGGGGATTGGAACTTTTCCTTCAAAAAGGTCATCCAATTCGCATTGAGAAAGATAGAATATCATCTTTCGTCTCCATGTCAGGTAATTGGACGAATTCAGGATTGGTATGTCTTGTAGCAATTGACCCTAATGACTTGTTGAATCCATGGCGGCGTGTAAAGCTCTTCAGACTTTTAATCTAATAACTTTTATAACAATCAATAAGATCTCGTAAGTTAAAAGATCAGATGAGCTGGCGAATACTTAATGAGCCAACCTTTTATAACAATCAATAAGATCTCGTAAGTTACAAGATCAGATGAGCTGGCAAATAATTAATGAGCCAACCTGTGAACAATTGTAACGGAGTGTTACAAGTAATGCGTTGTCAGTTAACAGTATTGGTTATTGATAGCACTATATTAATGATCAATGAGGATATAACAGAAACTATATACATCTATTAGTAGAGAACGCTTGGGTAGAGTCCTAACCTTTTATAACAATCAATAAGATCTCGTAAGTTACAAGATCAGATTAGCTGGCAAATACTTAATGAGCCAACCTGATTTAGAAGAAGAACTCAATTAATGTAAGTGACATTATATAAAACAATAGAATATACCTGTGAACAATTGTAACGGAGTGTTACAAGTAATGCGTTGTCAGTTAACAGTATTGGTTATTGATAGCACTATATTAATGATCAATGAGGATATAACAGAAACTGATGAGATTTAAATATATCTGGAAACAGTTGATTATCACCATTGTCTAACCTAATTCAGTAACCTATCAACAACAGTAACCAGTAGCATAGTGATCACAAGTACTTTGTCTTAAGAAGAGTAACGTGAGACAAGAAAGTATATGAATGTATAAGAACAGGCGTGTCTCTTTGAGTTAGGAAGCAGTGGTAGAATCCTGACAGTACCAGGGTTTGATGGGTATCACAATATTGGGCTTTCTTCTTCTTTTGCCTCCTTGATAGGTGTGGGGAGGTGTGGGGTTGACCTGGTTGGGCCTTTATGGACCTGCCTGAGGTAACTGATTCTGGTTTTGAGCCAGGTAGTCCCACTGAGTGTTTAGCCAGTCTCACTGCCACTTGGACACTTCCACCTTCTCTTGGGACTGAGGAGCCAATTGTTGTTGATCCCTGGGAGGAAGAGGTTTCTTCTTCTCTTGAAGAAAGGTATCTATTCTTTTCACCTTTTCTTCCAGAGCATCTACCCTTGCCTTTAGTCTCAAGTTTTCTGTCCTTAACTCCTTTATGTGAGTAGACAGATTCTTTACCTGCTGAGACAATGGCATCTTTTTTATCCTGAAGCCTTTTGGAAGCTCTTCTGGTGGGTTTATCATAGGCTTCTGATCCTGAGTTGTGTCCACTAAGATTTCTACTTCTTCCATCTCTACATCCTGTTTGGGGCAAGGATTTATTAGTTTGAGAAATTCTTCTTGTTAAAGGAGAGCTTACTGAAGTAGGCTCATCATAATCAATTAAGTCTAGTTCTTCTTCACGTGCAGCAGAACCACTTTGGTCAGTCATTTTAAGATTTTACTGAAATGAAGAAAAGAGACAATAAGATTAATTAGTTTTTATTTTTGATTTTTTAAAAAATAAAATAAAAAAAAATCCTTTTTTTTCAGGATAAAAATCAGCTTAAATAAAATTAATTTATTAATAAAAAAAATTTAAAACCAGGATTATAATATAATCAACTGTAGAAATAAATTAGAATTTTTATTAGTAATTTTTAATTAATTATTTTCAGGATTTAAATCAACTAATTTATTACCAGGACTTATTGTCAACTGAAGTAATCAAATATGAAACTTTATTAATTTAACAAATTTTATTAAACTGATAACTTAACTACCAGGACTTAATGTCAACTGAAGTAATTAGATATAAATTTTTATTTTGAAATTTTATTAAGCTTGATCACTTAATTACCAGGACTTAATATCAACTGAAATAATTAAATGTTAGTTTTATAAATTAAAATATTTATTGAATTACCTGGACTCAAAGTCAACTTAAGTAATTAAATATTAATTATATATTAATTAAAAATATTATTGTCAGGACAATTTGTCAACTGGAACAATTAAATTAATCAGGACAAATGTCAACTGAAAAATTATAATAAATAATATTAAAATATAATTATTTTATTACCTCTGGGACTAAGAACACTTATTGCTCTATTATGGTCTACCAGGAAAAATAAAAAAAAATATAATTATAAAAATAAAGTCCAATTACCAGACACCTCCCCCTGAAAAATGAGCAAATTAATGCCACTTACAGAGTGCTGAGTAAAAGGAAATACGTAGCAAATGAAGAGTGAAGAGTAACCCACAAATAGTAATAACAATAATTACCACAATATATACGACGTTTAGTCAATATATGAACTTAATTTTTGGGGCGCGGTTCGATTCCCATTTGCAGAAAAAAAAATTTGTCACGTGATGTATGACATTCGTTGTTTTCTTGCTTTCTCGTCCTTTACAGGTACTTCGCACATTGATGGTCCCCTCGATTAGGCCTCAAATATCATTGCGCCGTTGATAATTTGGAAAGCCCTCAATTGTCAAGGTATGCTTTTGGTCTAGAAGATTTGGTATGAAGTTTCTATGAGGATTTTAAGGATTTTAAATTAACTCTCAAAAATTGGTACGTATTTCTTAATCTAAGTGATTTGTTACTCAAATATAAGAGGTAGGGTTTAAATATTATTATAAGTTATTGATTAGAATTATGCTCTTGTAACTACTAATGAGATAAGATATAAAAATAAGTATTGTATTGTAAATAGTTATAATAAGGTAAGGTGGTAAAAGAATGGTTTGAAAAAGCACAAAATCAGAGGCCTTTTATAGGCAAAATATGAGGAAATAAAATGTAAAGAATTTACACCGTCTACTGTGAGTGTGAGAGAAAAGAATGACAAGAAAAAGGAGTACATAAATGACATAAGAAAGTAATAAATTAGTACGTCAACAAGAGCATCAAATTTATTAGCAACAAAGTTTGAATTTCTTGGACTGTCACAATTATTACATAATAAATAACCAATTACATTAATTTCACGGGATTCCAGATCTCTCACTGAGGAAATATAATTGTTTTTAAGTTTTTATATTATAATTTTATTATTAATTTTACTCCCTTTGACATATACTTTTGGGCACGGTGTTAGGGAGTAAAATTGTAAGGGACATTTTATATTTTTTATTTATACTACTTATTGTAATTAACTTTAGTTAATTGTAAGTACTACTTAAGTAAATAAATAAATTATTATTATGAAGAAGAAAGGGGTGGCTTTAACTCAGTAAAATAATTAATTATTTTACCGGGTAAGTCTAGTAGCCTGGCTGACAAACAGTAAGGACAGGTGGACAACAAAAATGACAAGCGTCATCAGCCACATGACTTACTTTTTTCTGCAACTGGGAGTCATACTGCGCCCCAAATTTTAATTTTATATATTGGAAATAGTCATATATATCTTTGGTGACTATATTGGTTATTATCTGTTGGTCTCACTCTGCATTTTCATAGTTTATGTATATCTTTTTTACTTGGAACTCTGTAGTGGCATTAATTTGCTCACATTACAGGGGGAGAGGCCTGGTAAATATAAAATATTTTTTTTCTATTTGACCAAGATAAAACTATATTGTTCTTATTCCTAGAAGTAACATAAAAATTAAATTAATTATATTTTTTTAATTATTCCAGTTTACATCTGGTCCTGATAATTAGAATATTATCTTATTGTTTCAGTTGAAAAATTGTCCTGGCAGTAAAATAATAGTATATAAAATTAATTGAATTAATTATATTAAATTTTTTCAGTTGACTTTAAGTACTGGTAATTAAATTATTTCAGCTGACATTAAGTCCTAATAATTAAAATATTTGATTAGACATTAAGTCCTGGTAATTAAATTATTTCAGTTGACACTAAGTCCTGGTAATTCAAATTTTTCAGTTGACTCTTAGTCCTGAAAATTATCAACATGTATATTAGTAATTATTAAATTATTTTTTTATTTCAGTTTATTTATTTTTAATACTGGTAATAAAATATAATTATTGTAATTTAATTAATAAAAATTGTGATTATTCTTTCAGTTGGTTTTTTGTCCTGATAAACATTATATTTTCATTATTCCAGTTGATTAACAAATCCTGATAATTGATTATATACTAGAAATATTTTTTTCTTTCTCTTATTTTTCTTTCAACAAATTAAAATAATAACTGATTAAAATTTAAATATTTCTTTCTTTCAGTCCAGGTTATTTAAAAAAATGACTGATCAAAGTGCTTCTTCTGGCTGTGATGAGGAACTAGATTTGATTAACTATTATGAAACTTCTGTAAGATCTCCATTGACTAAAAATCTTACTCAAATTTATCATTTACTGGACCAATAAGGATGTGGAAATGCAAGAAATAGAAGTAAAAGTGGATACATTTGCTCTGGATCAAAAGCCTTCAATCAACCCCCCAGAAAAGCTTCCAAAAGTATTCAAGATACAAAAGATGCCCTTTCAACAGCAAGTCAGCAATCTCTCCACTCACATCAAGAAGTTGAGGTCAGAGAATTTCAAACTGATGTCAAAAGCACAGTTTCTAGAAGAAAAGGTAAGAAACATAGAATCTTTTCTTCAAGAGAAAATTAAACCTCCTCCTGCTCAAAAGCCCTTCCACAATTGGCACCTGAACAACAGAAAAAGGTGGAAGTTTCAAAATGGCAATGGGAATGGCTAAACACCCAGTGGAACTATCTACAGGCCCAACAACAACAAAAACAGCAAGCACCTCAGGCAGGTCCTTCCAGCACCCATTAGTTCAACCCAACACCTCATCACCCCTACTGTCAGTATAGTCTAGTATATAATATTTGGTTAATTTTGAGCTGTACTAAGGTAAAAATCACGTCCCAAGGCTTATACTAAATAATAAGTAAAATATAAGGAAAGACCCCCAATTGTCAGTATAGTCTAGTATATAAGTATGATATAATAGTTTTATTTTATGGTCCTACTACTTATTAATAAATGATTTAGTGATTAAACCTCAGGGGAAGACTAATAAAATAGTTATACTCAAATAAAACTCACAATACTTGAATTTAAATGCGTGCTAGTGGTGGAAAATAGATGAATAAAATATAGTTATAGCTTATATAAAGATAATATCAATTTATAAAAGGCTTTATAATATATTTCTAAATGTTAATAATTGTATTGAAGTTTTTGTTTGAATTTTAGTAAGTGAATGATGATAAATAACCGTCAAAATACCTCCTTACTTTTACCCAAATCCACTGGAGTGCACAGACCTTCAATCCAGATGATGTCACTGCTATCCCCGGAAATTACAGCACTGTGAGGGCTGATAAACTCCCCATGGCGTCCACTTCAAGAAGATTCAACACCCAGACCTCCAGTAAGGACCCTCCATCACAATTAATGATAACACAGATCTATACCACAAATAGAAAATCCAGATAAAAGTGGATACCATAAAGAAACAGGTAAAATAAGCTATCAAAAAGAGATTTTATGAAACCCAAAGCATATAAATGAAACAAATAAAATGTCCAAGCCCCCAATAACATCCCCAAGAATCCACATTAACCCAGAAATGACCTTCCAACCCATAAATCTGTGAATAACCATCCAAGGAAGTAAATTGAGCTGTCCAAACTGAGTGTATGCGCCTGATATAGATGTCTATGCTTCTTTAGGCGTTGTGAGTCCACTGATTTCGTCCATATGACATAAAATAAGCAGAAAAACAAAGGTTATAGGCTTTTAAGGGGCTAAAACCCACTTATATACCTAAATATACATAATATACAGCATATTTCACTGAATATGAGATTTATGTATACATATAAGCTTATGTATGTCAATAATTACTTCATATCACTTAAGATAAGTATATTATGACTCTATTGACACCTCAATAAGTATTATTAGGCTATGGTTAAGCTATTTAAACTACTATAATTTATATAATAGAATAATAATTATATATATATATAATATAATCATATATATTATTATTTTAACATTTTTTTAAGATATAAGCTTAATTTACTTAAGGTTATCTTTTTTAAGCATAATAAATACTCAGTCATAGGGATATCTAGGCTGACACTCCCTCACCCAAAAAAAACAATAAAAAAAATTTTAAGACATTTTAATTAAAAGTAAGGAGTGAAATAGAAAAATAAAAAAAAATTATTTTTTATTTTTTTTATAATACATATACTGAATAAACAGTATTATTTTGATTTAAATTTTTTCAAGAGACTTTTAAGATCAGATATTTCATTTTCTGGAATCCACTGGTCATATTCACTTGATTTACTTTTAAATCTTAATAGATACTCAACTCCCTTTTCTTTAGTAAGGTGTCTCTTTTTAAGTATCTTTTCAATTTCTGCCTTTTAAACTATTTCTTCAGGTTGCTGTTTATGCCTTACTGATCTTCTTGGAAATAGAGCAGTATCATTATAATGGTATCGTTTTATAAGAGAAATAGGAAATACTGGATGTTTTCTATCATATGGTGCATATAGAATAACCTCAACAGCATTATTACCAACCATCTTTTTAACTACAAATGGTCCAATAAATGGATCCTTCAATGTAACATTACCATTTAAATTGAAATGTAGTGTTGAAATAAGGACTTCATCACCCTCTTTGAACATTTGTTCTTTATGGGCTTTATCCCATCTTTTCTTTTCATACTCAAATGCCTTCTTTATAAATTCTTGAGCATGTTTTCTGCATAATTCTTGCATCTGAAGAAAAGATTTAGTACCTGGATGGATATCCAATCTAGGTAACTTATTAAGAGTTTTAGAAGGGGTATTAGGTACATAACCCAACCATAACTCAAATGAATTTTTGCCAATGACGCAATGTACTGTAGTATCGTATGCAAATTCTAAACCTGGGATAAGGGTTACCCAATCATGCGTGAATTTTTCATTGTCTTTAAAATTAAGACCAAAAGCACAATATCTTCTTATCATATCCTCTAAAGTTTGTATCATTCTTTCTGCTAGCCCATCAGTTTGTGGATGGTGTGCTGTAGAAAGTTTTAATTGAGACCCTGAAACATCCATAAGTGATGTCCATAACTCAGAAGTAAATTTAGGATCTCTGTCAAAAACTATTGCTTTGGGGAAACCTGCTATATTTAAAATTTGTGTCCACCATAAAAAAGCTAAGTCCTTTGCAGAAACCTCTTTGTGGGTAGGAATAAATTTACACATTTTTGTAAATCTATCAACAACTACCCAGCAGGAGTTATAACTCTTATTCCCTGCTATTGGCAAACCTGTTACAAAGTCCATGTTAATAATTTCCCATGGAGCTTTTGGTTGCTCAATTTGTTGTAATAAACCAGCTATTTTTCCTGTTAATCCTTTAGATTTTTGACAAGAATCACATGTTTCAACATATTTCTGAACATCCTCAGACATGTTAATCCACCAAGCTGTGTTTTTTACTCTGGTTAATGTTTTATGGTAGTCAAAATGACCTGCCAATATATCATCATGACATATACTTAACATTAACTCCTTCATTGAAGGGGGAATTACAATTACATTACTTAATTTTTTCCTGTAATATATAAAACCATCCTCAATTGAAAATTTTCCTTTTTCTAATGCCTCTTTATACTTATTTGGTAATGTTTTTATTAAAACATTCATTGAAGCATTAGATGGATCATTTAATATTGTAGTGAGTTTACTCAAGTCAGGATCTGAATCATAATTATCAAGAATTGATTGCATAAATTCATCCTCAAGATCTACAATATAAATGCCATAAATTTTAATAATCTCTGACTCAGGAACATAAGCAGGATTATCATCTTTATTAGGCTGAGGTACTCTAGATAACAGATCTACATTAGAGTGCAAGGTTCCTGTTCTATGTGTAATAGTCATCCGTCCTCTGTATTCTTGTACAGCTAATTGCAATCTAAACATGTGTCTATTAGGAGTTTTCATGTTTAAGAGTGACTTAACTGCACTACAGTCAGCTATTAACTCAAATTTTTGGTCTTCAAGGTAATAATGTAGCTTCTCAAGAGCCCATACTACTGCCAAACATTCAAGTTGAGTAGCACCATATTTCAATTCACTACTTCTCAGAGTATGTGAAATATAGCAGATTACTACTTCTGACATTTTTCCTTCAATAAGTTGTTTTTGATTCAAAGCAGCACCCAGACCAATATAACTTGAATCTGTATATAATACAAAATGGAATTGGAAATCTTGTAATCCCAAGATAGGAGCTGTCATTAAACATTCTTTCAACTTATCAATAGCCTGTTGTCTTTCATTATTCCATATAAAAGCTTCTGATTTCTTAATCAGTGTGGTCAATGGTTCAGAAATTGATTGGTAGTTTTTTCTATATTGTCTATAATAACCACACATTCCAAGAAAAGATTGTACATCCTTGACATTTTGAGGAATGCCAATATTCTTTATTGCAGCCACTTTATTTTGGTCTACACATATTTGTAAGCCAGATAAAATATGACCAAGCAATTTTAAAGATTCAAACCCAAATTTACATTTTTTCAATGCAAGGGTCATTTTTATTTCATCCATTTTCTGAAATACCTTCTTTAAATGGATTAAGTGTTCATCATAAGTTTTAGAGAACACTATGATTTCATCAATGTATACCATTAACCATCCCTCAATCATTTCATTATGGAATGTTATATCCATTAACTTCTGAAATACTGATGGAGCATTTTTTGGTCCAAATGGCATGCTGACATATTTATAAATTCCCATGTGTGTTGTTATCAACAAAAAGTTCTGTGAATTATTTTCAACAGGAATTTTATGGTACCCTTTATTTCCAGCTAGGCAACTTATATACTAAGCACCTTTAAGGGTAGCATGTATAGAGGCAATCCTTGGCAAGGGATAAATATCATCTACTGTAAATGTATTTAATGCTCTATAATCACCGCACTGTCTTGCTTTATCTTGTTCATAAGAAATTAGCACTGGTGATATTACACAATATTTTGGTGTAGTTTCAACCTTCTCAAGAATGTTCATTTTCAATAACATCTTAATATTATCCTCTATGTCTTTCCTTGTCATTGGTGAAGCAGGGTATGGCTTCTTTTTAAGACTAGCAGGAATATTATCCATATCACAGGTTAAACTAATCTTCATTTCATGATCTTTTACAAGGCCAAGTTCATTTGTACCATGTGCAAAAGCCATTGGAAATGCTTTAATTAATACCAAAATATTATTTTTCTCAGCTTTACTTATCTGAGTGCCAAATGATGCTTTTGAAATTTTTGTTTCCAGAAGTTCAATCTCATTGGATTCTCTTCCTTTACACGGAGAATTTGTTACTGACTCAATGTGTAAGACTGTGTTATAAGAATTTATTTTAAATTTCCTTTTACCATTCATGCCAATTGTAAAATTGTTATTAGAAGCACCACGCAATATGGGGGGCGGACTTGCTAGCGAGTCCGCAACCTTGGACCCAAACTCACCACAGATTGAGCACACATTGAGCTATTGATAAAGGAACCATACAATCAGGGATGAACACCACTCAGCAGAACAGTTTTAGGTGGGTGTCCAAGTAGAGTTCAGCATGAGTTCAGTATGAGTTCAGTCTGAGTTCCATCTGAGTTCAGGTTGAGGACTTGCTAGCAAGTCCACCCCCTATATTGCGTAGTGAAGGGTCTAATTTCACACCAAACATAGTCAGAATATCATTTCCAATGATAAAACAGTTACTACAGTTAGTATTATCCATTACTAAAAAGTCACAAGTTACTCTTACATAACCATGTTGATGTTTAAAGAAAACAGCAGCTTTGTATCTACCAATGGGGTGTAGCACTGATCCAAAACCTTTCCAATTTTTACTTTGAAGTGGTTCAAGCTTAGACTTATATTCACTATCAATTTTCTGTAATGTATTAGTGGAAACAACAGAACCAGAAGCTCCTGTGTCCAGTACTATATTAACATTTTCACCAGAAATGATAGCTGGAACCGTGATAGGTGTCATTCTAAAGTTATCAGCTTGTATATCCTTAATGATTTCAGCATCCTCAAAATTCATTAAAGATTCATTTGAGTCCATATTTAATATTGGATTTTCAAAGATGGACAAATCATCTTCCAACATACAGACTTCATTTTCATCACTATATGAGATATTGCTTTCATAATAACTTGATTCTTTACTTTTTTCAGTTTCAGTTTCAGATTCATGTTGATTTTCAACAATATTTATATTTTTCTCACATTTGTGAGCTTTAACCCAAGGTTTGTTACACTTATAACAAGTATTTATTTCATACTTTTTAGGTACTACAGGTGCAGTAGGTTTTTTCTGCTTCTCCTGAAGTGCTTTTGAATTCTGAATTTTTACAGGTTCAATATTTTGTTTATAAGTGGAATACCTTGATTCATACTTATGGTTTAATAATATTTCATTGCAAATATTAATAAAGTCAGAATATTCAGTAACATTTAATGTTCTAGCTACAACAATGTCTCTGACAGATATAGGTAATTTATATATTATCTTATCTTTCCATAAGTTAAAATCCATATGAGGCTCAATGGCTTTTAATATTTTATTTAAATTCATTAAAAATACCATAGGTTTGTCACCATTCAACGGATTATACCTAGTCTTCTCATAAAGTCTCTGCTGAGTAAGCCTGAATTTAGAACCTCCAAATTGTTTTTCAATAAGTTGTTTCCATTCAGCCCAAGAGTAATCTTTACCCTCACTCAATACAGCTTCAAACCATAATAAAGCAACATCCTTAAATAAAGAAATTAATTTTGATGTTATTTTTTCATCTGGTAACTTTTATGAGAATTTCAAGTTGTCAATTCTTTGAATAAAATGTTGCCAATCAGAGCTGGCTTCCCCATCATAAGTTGGGTACTGATCTATCTTAGGCCAGTTTTTCTGATTGGATTTTATCTCACTAATCTTAGGTAAATTCAACAACTCATTCACTTTTGATAAATGGTCTTGTATTTCCTCCTTTACGGATTAGTGACTTACATTTTCAGATTTGACACTACCACCAGATGGTTTTAGCTGTGGTGGTATAGGGAAGGAATGAGATTCACTTTTTCCAATGAAAGGATTATTATTATATTGATTATACTTATGATTATCCTGGTTCATTAGTAGATTGGAAGTTTCAATCTCAACTTTAGTTAATCTTTGTAGTAACTCAGAGACAATTTGATTTGTCTGGGCAAAAAATAACTTAGTTCTTGATTCAGTTTTCAATAAATGTGTTTCATACAATTTTTCTAACTCACAGAATTTGTTTGAAAGTTCATTATATTTACTACTCAATGAATCATATTTAAGAGTTAGAGACAAATTTTCATTCTCTAATTCTTTATTACGTGTTGCTAATTGAGAAATGTTTAATTTCAAGGATGAAATTGTATCACTATTGAGCTTAACTGTCTGTTCCTCACAATCAGTCATTCTATTCCACAATGCTGAAACAATTTTATGGACAGTTGGATTATTGTTAAAATATTCCATGTCTTCCTTTTCAATTCTCTCACTCTCCTGTGAACTTCTCATCTCACTAGTAGGTGGTGGCAACTGAGGATTAACTGTATTATCATTATAAATAGTACTGTTATTGTGGACAAAAGACAAGTCAGGTGTATCTACTCTAAAACCTAAATTTCTTAAATCCTCCTCTATTTTCTGAACAGATTTAACATCAATAGGATTACCTATATTGTAATTATTAGTATTTTGTTCAATCTGAGAGGGTAATCTACTTACCATGGGATAGATGCCAGTCCTGATTTTTGGCACTTTTTTCCTTTGTAAGGGTGAACTGAGGAAGTCTGATGAGGTGGTGGATCCCTGTTGCAGCTGTGGCTGGTCCATTGTTAATGGAACCAGTCCCATTTCCATTTTTTTACCAGGATTTTCTCCTGGGAGTGAGTTGACCTGCCTGGGATAGGGGGTTGTTGACTTGGCTGACTTGTCTGGCCTCCCTTTAGCTCTGCCAGTGCCTGATTCATTTGCTGAAACCCTACCTTGCAATTGTTCTGTAATTGCTCTACCTCTTTGAACATGAGTGACTTGGATTCTTCCAACTTCAGAACCTGTTTGGCCAAGTGGGACAGTTGATCCTGAAGAAGAGGAGATGTCTTTTTTATAGTTATCTTTTTTAAAAGGGCGTCTTTTTCCTCTATGCTCATGTTCTCTTCCTGGGGGTATTGCTGACCCTCCATGGTTATGTCCTGGATAGTTTTTGTTAGCTTTAGACCTGGTATTATAAGCAGGCTTTTCACTTACACTGTCCTGAGGAGCACTCATATTGTTAAAAATTACAATATATCATGTCTACTGAAAGGAAAAACTCTATGGAATTAGTAGACAAAAGTTATTAGCAATGTTATTACTAATAAAAAAGCACTGGAGCTTACCCTGAATTTATATCTTTCTTTATTTAAATAAAATATAAGAAAAATCGAAAAAATCTGTTAAAAATATAATAATAAGTTTAACTAGACTTTTATAAGGGTGAATAATTAGCTTACCAAGATTTAACCAAACACCAATTTAATTGAGTGTTATATTGGTGTCTAAATACCAAGTGAAATTGGGTTTATATTGGTACAGTTACTACTGTAAATACCTAATTTTTATGATAAAAAATTAGTACAATTATTATAAGGGTTCTTTTCCGCAATCACTGAGTTATAATGACCCACTAATATGCAGCAGACCCAAATATTTGGATATTTTAAGCTATACTAAAGTAAAAATCACGTCCCAAGGCTTATACTACATTATAAGTAAAATATAAAGAAAGACCCCCAATTGTCAGTACAGTCTAGTATATTAGTATGATATAATAGTGTTTATTTATGGTCCTACTACTTATTAATAAATGATTTAGTGATTAAACCTCAGGGGAAAACTAATAAAATAGTTATACTCAAATAAAACTCACAATACTTGGATTTTAATGCGTGCTAGTGGTGGAAAATAGATGAATAAAATATAGTTATAGCTTCTATAAAGATAATATCAATTTATAAAAGGCTTTATAATATATTTCTAAATGTTAATAATTGTATTGAAGTGTTTGTTTGAATTGTAGTAAGTGAATGATGATAAATAACTGTCAAAATCCCTCCTTACTTATACCCAAATCCACTGGAGTGCACAGACCTTCAATCCAGATGATGTCACTGCTATCCCTGGCAATTACAGCACTGTGAGGGCCCATCACCTCCCCATGGAGCCCACTTCAAGCAGACTCAAAACCCAGACCTCCAGTAAGGACCCTCCATCACAATTAATGTTAACATAGATCTATACCACAAATAGAAAATCCAGATAAAAGCAGATACAATAAAGAAACAGGTAAAATAAGCAATCAAAAAGAGATTTTATGAAACCCAAAGCATGTAAAGGAAACAAATAAAATTTCCAAGCCCCCAATAACATCCCCAAGCATCCACATTAACCCAGAAATGTACTTCCAGCCCATAAATTTGTGAATAACCATCCAAGGAAGTAAATTGAGTTGTCCAAACTGAGTGTATGCGCCTGATATAGATGTCTATGCTTCTGTATCCATTGTTAGTCCACTGATTTCGTCCATATGACCTAAAATAAGCAGAAAAACAAAGTTTATAGGCTATTAAGGGGCTAAAACCCACTTATATACCTAAATATACATAATATACAGCATATTTCACTGAATATGAGATTTATGTATACATATAAGCTTATGTATGTCAATAATTACTTCATATCACTTAAGATAAGTATATTATGACTCCATTGACACCTTAATAAGTATTATTAGGCTATGGATAAGCTATTTAAACTACTATAATTTATATAATAGAATAATAATTATATATATATATAATATAATCATATATATTATTATTTTAACATTTTTTTAAGATATAAGCTTAATTTACTTAAGTTTATCTTATTTTAAGCATAATAAATACTCAGTCCTAGGCATATATAGGCTGAAACCTACCATGGAGGAAGAAAGAGGAAAAAAATCACATTCAGTTCTTGCCAAATCCATGGTAAGCCCCTCTATTGAATCTCAAGTACCTTTTCATGTTACTGATTCAGTTCCTCCAGGTAATTCTGGAAGAGGAGATGAGAGTTTGAGACCAGTAGAGAGTGACTTTAGTAGACAGATTGCTCAATATTCTAATGTAACTAATCCTTTGGTTTTGATTGATACTTCAATGATAAACCCTGATATGGCTATTATTGATGAAACACTCTGATTTCTACGGTCCACTTCAATTTACAAGGTAATACCAAGTTAAAAGACCCATTTTTAGGTACATTTTTTTTCAGAATAATATTTGGTAATAATGTAGTTGAAGTTATCTTGTACTCTCCATATGACAGAAAATATCCTGTTTTTCTAATATCTCTTCTGAAACCTTACAAATTCAATAGTGATTTATTTCCCAAAAGAAGGGGAAGACCAAAGAATACCCCTATTGAAATCACTGAAACAGCAGAAATTGACAAGACTCTAAATGACAGAATAATTACTGGTGAAAAAGGTAATGAATACTTATTGAGATTAAAGAATAAATATTCTGAATATGATTCTTTGATACCTTGGAAAGAGATATCTAATGTAAAAGGGTTCTTTTGATCTAGAAGCTTGGTTCAAGGCTTTCACAGGATATTTAAGGGTTTAAAGGTCTCTCAACAAAAGGTACGTATTTCTAAAATAAATTTGATTATTTTACTCAAATGTAAGAGGTAGATTTTAAGATATCAATATAATTTATAGATTAGAATTACGATGTTGTAAATACTAAAATTATAAAATATAGAAATAAATGTAGTATTGTAAGTGATAAAAGAATGTTTTGAAAAGCACAAAGTAAGAGGCCGTTTATAGGCAAAACATGAGGGAATAAAATATATGGAATTTACACCATATATTGTAAGTATGTGAGAAAAAGAATGACTGAAAGGAGTACATATATGACACAAGAATTAAATAAACTGGTACGTCAACAAGGACATCAAATTTATTAGCAATAAAGTTTGAGTTCCTTGGACTGTCACAATTAATTACACAATAATTAATTAATTATATTACTTTCACGGGATTCCAGATCTCTCACTGAGGTAATATAATTGTTTTAAAGTTTATTTATTATAATTTTATTATTAAATTCTATTCCCATTGACTTATACCATTGAGCACGGTGTTAGGGAGTAAAATTGTAAGGGAAATTTTATTTACACTAATGAATTATATTACTTATTGTACTTAACTAGTTAATTGTAAGTAATTCTTAAGTAGATAATTAATTATTAGTAAGAAGAAGGGGTGTGGCTTCAACTCAGTAAAATAATTAATTATTTTACTTGTTAAGTCTAGTAGCCTGGCTGACACTCCCTCACTCTAAAAAAAACAATAAAAAAAAATGCTATGATTTTTTCTTTTTATACTTTTTTAGTAGAGTAGGAAGATTAGATATCTCCTTCCCAGGTATCCAAGAATCATATTCAGATGATTTATTCTTGAATCTCAATAAGTATTCTGTACCTTTTTCAGCAGTGATTATTCTGTCATTTAGAATTTTTTCAATTTCTTCTGTTTCAGTGATTTCATTTGGGGTTTTCTTCGGTCTTCCCCTCCTTTTTGGAAATAAATCACTATTGGATGTTTAAGGTTTCAAAAGAGATATTGGAAAAACAGGATGTTTTCTGTCATATGGAGAATACAAAATAACCTCAACTGCATTATCTCCAATCTATCTTCTGACAACAAATGGACCAACAAATGGATATTTCAATTTGTTATTACCTTGTAAGTTGAAGTGGACTGTAGAAATCAACACTTCATCACCCTTTTTAAAAGTGTATTCTTTATGGGATTTGTCCCATCTCTTCTTCTCATATTCAAATAATTTTTCAATACATTGTTGAGCATAATTTCTGCATAGTTGTTGCATTTGAAGAAAATATTTTACACCAGGATGTATATCCAATTTAGGTATTTTGTTATTGAGAATTTGGGCAGGAGTATTTGGAACATATCCAAGCCAGAGCTCAAAAGGCTTTCTTTGAGTAACAGAATGAACAGTGCTATTTTAAGCAAATTCCAACCCAAGAAGTAAGGTAACCCAATAATGAGTGAATCTGTCATTATCTTTATACTCAAGTCCAAAGGCACAATACCTTCTAATCATGTCCTCTAAATTCTGAATCATTCTTTCAGCTAAACCATCAGTCTGTGGATGGTGGGCAGTAGAAAGTTTCAGATCACAACCACAAACTTCCATCAGAGACATCCAAAATTCAGAAGTAAATTTAGGGTCTCTGTCAGAGATTATGGCTTTAGGAAAACCAGAAGTATTAAACATATGAGACCACCATAAGAAAGCTAATTCTTTAGTGGAAACATCCTTGTGGGTAGGGATAAATTTACACATTTTTGTGAATCTGTCCACAATAACCCAACAAGAGTTATAACTGTCTTTACCAGCAATAGGTAATCCTGTTACAAAATCCATGTTTATTATTTGCCATGGAGCATCAGGAGGTTCAATATGTTGCATTAATCCTGCTCTTTTACCAGTTAATCTTTTTGATTTTTGGCAAGAATCACAAGATTCAACATATAATTTTGTGTCTTCAGACGTATTACCCCACCAAGCAGTGTTCCTAATTCTGATCATTGTTTTGTCAAGATCAAAATGTCCAGCTAATATGTCATCATGACAAATTTTCAAGATGATTTCTTTCATAGAAGGAGGAATAACAATAACATTACTCAACTTTCTTCTTTAATATAGATATCCTTCATCAATTGAAAATTTACCTTTTTCCAAAGCTTTTTGGTACTTTGGTTGAAGAGTTTTAATTAATGCTTGTATTGAAGCATTCTTTGGATCATTTAATATGGTGCATAACTTTTTCAAGTCAGTGTCCTTATCATATGATTCCAGAATAAGCTGTAATAGCTCTTCCTTTATATCAACCACATATATCCCATGTATATGAATAATTTTGTCCTCAGGATCATACGCAGGATTAGAGTCATTATTTGGCAAAGGTAACCTAGATAAAATATCCACATTTGAGTGAACAATACCAGCCCTATGAATAATTGTCATTCTCCCTCTGTACTCTTGAACTGCCAGCTGCCATCTGAACATATGTCTGTTAGCTTTTTTCAAGTTTAAAAGGGATTTAACTGCACTGCGGTCAGTGACAAGTTCAAATTTCTGGTCATCTAGGTAATAATGAAGCTTTTCTTGAGCCCATACTACAGCTAAACACTCTAATTGAGTAGCACCATATTTCAATTCACTATTTCTCAAGGTTCTTGAAATATAACAAATTACTACTTCTGAAACTTTATCATTTATCACTTGTTTTTGATTGAGGGCAGCACCAAGACCAATGAAACTGACATCAGTGTACAAAACAAATGGTTGATTAAAGTCAGGTAAAGCAGAATTGGTGCTGACATCAAACAGTGTTTCATAGTGTCAAAGGCTCTTTGTCTTTCACTATTCCAGACAAAAGCAACATCCTTTCTAGTTAAATGGGTAAGGGGTAAAGCTATGACTTGGTAATTTGTAATATACTGTATATAGTATCCACACATTCCCAAAAAACTTTGGAGCTCTCTCACTGTAGTAGGAGCCTTCACCTGTTGTATGGCTGCCACTTTGTTCTGGTCAACACATATCCGTAAGCCTTAAACAACATGACCATGAACTTTTAAAGAATGGAAACCAAATTTACATTTCTTCAAAGCAAGTGTCATATTTATTTCATCCATTTTCTGGAATACTTTACACAGGTGGTTAAGATGGTCCTCAAATGTTTTTGAGAATATAATGATATCATCAATATAAACCATCAGCCATCCTTCAATTATCTCTTGATGGAATGAGTTTTCCATGACTTTTTGGAAAACTGAAGGGGCATTTTTAAGGCCAAATGGCATCCTAATATACTTATAAATACCCATATGAGTGGAAATCATCAGAAAGTTCTGAGAATTTTTCTCAACAGGTACCTGGTGATATCCTTTGTTACCATCCAAACAGCTGAAATATTTAGCACCCTGTAAAGTAGCATGTATAGAGCTAATTCTAGGTAAAGGGTAGATATCATCAACAGTATAAGTATTTAGTGCTCTATAATCACCACATAACCTGGCTTTATCTTTCTCATAAGAAATTAGGACAGGTGAGATAACACAAAGTTTAGGTGTTTCAACTACCTTTTCAATAATATTCATTTTTAAAAGGGTAGAAATATTGTCTTCAATATCTTTTCTCTTTGTGGGGGAAGCAGGATAAGGCTTCTTCTTTAAACTAGGTGGTATATCAGTTAATGGGCAAGACAATGAAAGTTTCATTTCCTCTTTAACTAATCCTAGTTCATGTGACCCATGAACAAAGGCCATAGGAAAAGACTTTATCAAGTTAATGATGGAATCTTTATCCTCACCAGAAGGTTGTTCTCCAAAAGAGGCATTGTCAATTTCAGACAAAAGGGCATGCATCTCTTTTGTAGATCTTCCTTTACATTGAACTACAGAATTACATGTGTTCAATTCTGGTTTCAATAATTGTTTAGGGGAGGAAATCTTAAATTTTCTCTTCCCATTCATCCCCATTGTGAAACATTGGTTTGAGGGATCTAATTTTATGCCATACTTGGTTAAAATATCATTCCCTACAATAAACCAATTGCTTAAGTTATCATTCTTCATCACAAAAAATCAAAAATAGCTCTTACAAAACCATGGTTATATTTAAAAAACACTGTGGCTTTGTATTTACCAATGGGGCACAAAACAGAGCCATAACCTCTCCAATTTTCAGAAATGATAGGCATTAGTTTTGATTTATAGTCTTGATCCACTGAAGCAAGTGCTCTTTCAGAAACTTCACCTCCTCCAGCTCCAGAATCCAGAACAACTTCAATGCTGGTTCCATTAATCAAGACTGGTGCCTTAAGAGGGGCAATAACAATTGAGTTATCCTCAAATTTCTTTATGATCTCAGCATCTTCAACTGTAGATAAAGCATTATTATCAATATCAATAGTATTTAAATAATGAGTATCCTCTTCCAGAATCAAGATTTCTTGTTGAGATTCATATGAAATATTGCTGGCACAATCACTTGATGTATCATCCAGTGCCACTGTGTCATAAGCATGCTCCTCTGTTTGTTCTACAAGATTTATCTTCTTGTCACAAACATGGCCTTTCTGCCAAGGCTTGTTGCACTTGAAGCAAGTTTTGTTGCATACTTTTTTGGTGCAACAGGGGCAGAAGGTTTACCAACCTTTTCCAGAGGTTTTTGTTGGTAAGTGGAGGGTTTGTCCAAAGGGGTCCTAGGAATGAATGTTCTGGAATCATACTTATTGTTTAGAAGGATCTCATTGCAAGTATTAATGAAAGAAGAGGGTTCTTTGGAGAACTCAGTCCTAGCCACTATCAAGTCTCTCAGAGACATTGGTAATTTATAAAGGATAATGTCCTTCCATAAATCAAACTCCATATTTGGGTCCATTGCCCTTAAGCTTTTACAAGTTTCATTAAAAACTCAATAGGTTTATCAGTAGAATACTATATCTAGTCTCCTCATACTGCCTTTGTTGAGCCATTCTGAACTTGGAGCCACCAAATTGTGCTTTAATTAATTTCTTCCAATCCTCCCATGAGTAGTCATTCCCATCCAGGAGAACAGATTCATACCACATTAGGGCAACATTAGTGAACAAAGAAATTAACTTGGACACAATTTCCTCATCTGGGAGTTTGTAAGAATTTTTTAAGGTATCAATTCTGCAAATAAATTGTTGCCAATCAGAGGAAGAATCACCATCAAATGTAGGATATTGGTCAAGTTTTGGCCAATTCTTTTGATTTGAAGGAGTCTCCTTAGTACTAGCTTGTTTCTGAGTAAGAAGCAGCTGTAATTTTTCTAATTGGGCTGTAATCTCATTCTTTAATCCTTTTGTTGAAGATCCTGGTGCATCATCAGTTTTTGATGGAAACTCAGTGTTATCAACAGGTATTTCTGGAGCTAATTTTACTTTAGATGAACTAGCCACAGGTAATATTTGAGCATCCTGCACTATATTTTCCTTCACAGAAATTTCAGAATATTTCTGGTCATTCAACAATGAGTTCAATTTTTTTTAATGGTTGTTAGTCTTGTTTTCATTATTGGAAGACTAGATAAACTCTCATTGATAGTTGCAAAAGATAATTGATTTTTATTTTGAAAAGATGACAAATGGTCATTCAATCTTTTCAGATTTATCTTATCTATCTCCACCTCCTGGCAACAGTCAGATACAGTATCTTTTAGTTTAGACAAACCATTTTTTATATTTTGCCATAAAGCAACTTTCTTTTCATGGGTTGCTTTGTAATGAGACAATTCATCAGAGACTCTCTGTGATTCACTTTTTTAATGCTTGATAACCCTGATCAGTTAACAAGCTATTATATCTCTGGGTCAATTGCATATTGTTCATTATATTATTTTGTTTGGCAATAATATCTCTCAAGTACTCATCATTAATCCTTGCTACATCTGGAGTGTTTCTCAATAAGGAGACTGAGTAACTTTCCAGACTCTCATAGAACTCAGGGTCAAGAGTTTCATCAATTACAGCCATATCAGGGTTAATCATTGAGGTAGCAATTAAAAGTAATGGATTAGATACATGAGTTATCTTTCTACTGCTGCCAGCCTCTACTGGTCTCAAGGTGTCTTCTTCCCTCTCAGATTTACCTGAAAGAACAGAATCAGCCACAAGAAAAGGCACTTGAGAATCAATAGAGGGACGTACCAGGGTTTGCTGGGTATCACAATATTGGGCTTTCTTCTTCTTTTGCCTCCTTGATAGGTGTGGGGAGGTGTGGGGTTGACCTGGTTGGGCCTTGATGGACCTGCCTGAGGTAACTGATGCTGATTTTGAGACAGGTAGTCCCACTGAGTGTTTAACCAGTCCCACTGCCACTTGGACACTTCCACCTTTTCTTGGGACTGGGGAGCCAATTGTTGTTGATCCCTAGGAGGAAGAGGTTTCTTCTTCTCTTGAAGAAAGGTATCTATTCTTTTCACCTTTTCTTACGGAGCATCTACCCTTGCCTTTAGTCTCAAGTTTTCTGTCCTTAGCTCCTTTATGTGAGTTGACAGATTCTTTACCTAATGAGGCAATGGCATCTTTTTTATGCTGAAGCCTTTTGGAAGCTCTTCTGGTGGGTTTATCATAGGCTTCTGATCCTGAGATGTGTCCACTAGGATTTCTACTTCTTCCATCTCTACATCCTATTTGGGGCAAGGATTTATTAGTCTGAGAAATTCTTCTTGTTAAAGAACTTATAGAAGTAGGCTCATCATAATCAATCAAGTCCAGTTCTTCTTCACGTGCAGCAGAACCACTTTGGTCAGTCATTTTAAGACTTTACTGAAATGAAGAAAAGAGAAAATAAGATTAATTAGTCTTTATTTTTGATTTTTATTTAAAAAAATAAAAAAATAAAAAAAATCTTTTTCAGGATAAAAATCAACTAAATAAAATTAATTTATTAATTTTAAAAAAAATAATTTAAAACCAGGATTATAATATAATCAACTGTAGAAACAAATTAAAATTTTTATTAATAATTTTAATTAATTATTTTCAGGATTTAAATCAACTAATTTATTACCAGGACTTATTGTCAACTGAAGTAATCAAATATGAAGCTTTATTAATTTAACAAAATTTTTTTAAACTGATAACTTAACTACCAGGACTTAATGTCAACTGAAGTAATTAAATATGAATTTTTTTTTTAAAATTTTATTAAGCTGATCACTTAACTACCAGGACTTAATGTCAACTGAAATAATTAAATATGAGTTTTATTCATTAAAATATTTATTGAACTACCAGGACCCAAGGTCAACTGAAGTAATTAAATATGAATTATATATTAATTAAAAATATTATTGTCAGGACAATTTGTCAACTGGAACAATTAAATTAATCAAGACAGATGCCAACTGAAAAGATTATAATAATTAATATTAAAATATAATTATTTTATTACCTCTGGGACTAAGAACACTTATTGCTCTATTATGGTCAACCAGGAAAAATAAAAAAAAATATAATAATAAAAATAAAATCCAAATTACCAGACACCTCCCCCTGTAAAATGAGCAAATTAATGCCACTTACAGAGTGCTGAGTAAAAGGAAATACGTAGCAAATGAAGAGTGAAGAGTAACCCACAAATAGTAATGTTAATAATTACCACGATATATACAACTTTTAGTCAATATATGAACCTAATTTTTGGAGTGCGGTTCGATTCCTGTTCGCAGCAAAAAATTTTGTCACGTGATGTATGACGTTTTTCGTTTTTGTTGCTTTCTCGTCCTTACAGGTATTCGAACGCCAATGGTCCCTTCGATTACGCCCTCAAATCACAATGCGCTGTTGATAATTTGGGAAGGCCCACAATTTTCAAAGGGTTCTTTTGGTCTAGAAGCTTTGTTTGAGGTTTTCACGGTATATTTAAGAGTTTAAAGGTCTCTCAACAAAAGGTACATATTTCTAAAATCAATTTGATTATTTTACTCAAATGTAAGAGGTAGATTTTAAGATATAAATTTAATTTATAGATTAGAATTATGATGTTTTAAATACTAAAATTATAAAATATAGAAATAAATGTAGTATTGTAAGTGATAAAAGAATGTTTTGAAAAGCACAAAGTAAGAGGCCTTTTATAGGCAAAAGATGAGGGAATAAAATATATGGAATTTACACCATATATTGTAAGTATGTGAGAAAAAAAATGACTGAAAGGAGTACATATATGACACAAGAATTAAATAAACTGGTACGTCAACAAGGACATCAAATTTATTAGCAATAAAGTTTGAGCTCCTTGGACTGTCACAATTAATTACACAATAATTAATTAATTATATTACTTTCACGGGATTCAAGATCTCTCACTGAGGTAATATAATTGTTTTAAAGTTTATTTATTATAATTTTATTATTAAATTCTATTCCCATTGACTTATACCATTGAGCACGGTGTTAGGGAGTAAAATTGTAAGGGACATTTTATTTACACTATTGAATTATATTACTTATTGTACTTAACTAGCTAATTGTAAGTAATGCTTAAGTAGATAATTAATTACTAGTAAGAAGAAGGGGCGTGGCTTCAACTCAGTAAAATTGTCAGCCAGGCTATTCCAGGAGTCCAGTAAATGATATGTAACTTATAAAACCTGAAAGAGTGGGTAAGAATTGTATTTAATGAATATAAATTAATATTTTATTGCATAATAAAATTATATAAGTATTTTATTATATACAAGTGTTATATTAATTTTTATATACAGTTAAATTGAACATAATATAATATATTCTACAAATAATGGCGCATTTTTATGTTATTTAATAATTATAAATTGATATTTAATTAATTGAAAAACATATATTATAATTATAAGTGTAAAATTGACTTATAATATATTTAAATTCATTATTTAAATTTATATATTAAATAACATCTTTTCATATAATACTAAACAATAATTAATGACGCTTCTTTTGACCCTTAATTGTGTCAGGAAAAACCAATTAATTAATTTATACTAAATTGAGATTAATTACATGTTTTGTTGCGTCAAAGTATTTTTTGTTTCACTTAAAATATCCTTAAATCAGACTGTACCATCTGTTTGGAATTATTTTTCTCATAGTTCCTATGTTCCAATCTTGTTTAGTTATTCACTATTTTTACTTACTGATTTGGGAATTAATGGCGGAAAAATTGGATTCTTAATTGGGGTTTTAATTATTTGTTTCATATTTTTCTCTACATTGTTATGTTTCATTTACTCTTTGATATATTTGTTTTATTCTATTCTAATTATTGTATTTACAAATATAGTGGCGCCTCAGAGGACCCATTGCCTATAAAAGGGCCTTGAATAATCCCCTGTAGCCTCATCACTTATTATACACTCCACAAATTAAATACTATTTTACTACGTTTATATTTTTTTTATTAGTAATACAATTCTAATTAAAATTCTATATAACAATTTAAAGGTTGCTTTAAGTCTGATAGTAATTAAAAGTGTTTGCCGTGCAGAACCCTTACATTAAATAATATTATTATTAATAAATCCTAAGTTTTTGTCATCTCTCAAGTTACTCGCCGTTGTTTTCCTTTTAAATAAATTAAATATTATATTGTAGTTTATTTCTTTTATTTTTCCCTTGTCCTCCTCCTTTTCCCTCCTTTTCTCCTCCTTTCCTTACCTTCTTCTAGAAGACTGACCGACAACTGGGGACCTTTCCAAACGACGACGACGATTGAGCCTGGCAACGAACGACAAAACGCACGGACCACCTAGCAAAAACAAAACTTTTGCCGCGACTGTGTTTCGAACTTGGGTTCGATTTCTTAGGTTTATATTATATTAATTCTTATATTATTTTGAAGTGATTTTTCGATCACTATAGTAAGTTCACCTTTGCACCTCTCACTCATATTACTATATTTTTACTGCAATAACAGTGATTGTGGCTTAATTGCTGATTCACTGAGTGTAAGTGTTCAATTATTAAAAAATTTTTTTTCCTAGTTGACCATTATAGAGTGTTACATCCTCTTAGTCCTAGAAGAATTAACATTTTTTTATTAATACAAATTGAATTATTAATTTAATTTTTTTTTATTATTAATTATTGTTAATTTTGGTTGACTTAAAAGTACTTTGTGCTTAGTCCCAAATATATTGCCATATTTAATATTGGTAATTAATTGGTTGAATTAACTTGATTTTTTATTCCCAATTTAACCTTGCAATCCATTTTTTTTAAAATTAATTTTTTATAATTATTACTTTATATTGAAAAATTTTTTTTTCTATAATTTAATTAATAAAATTTTTTTTTATTATTTGGAGCAATTATTAACTAACTTTTATTATTTTTTTTAAAAAATAAGAAATAAATTAAAATCTTCCCACTAGTATGTCCAACAATTTGGCTGAAAAAATGGATAACATGCAAGTGGATGAAATTGAAATTGACTATGATGCTGACACTGTAGGTTCTTCAAAAGTTGGACATAAAAAATCTTATTCTAACACAAAGAATTCACATACTGCAGGATGTGGAAATGACAGGAAATGCAAACAAAGCAAACCCCCTTCCCCCAGTACCACAGAAGGAAGTAAAGCCTCTAGTGCCTCATGAAGGTCTTCCACAAGGCTTCAAAATAAAAAAGCTTCCTCTGCCACAACAAATCAGCAACCTATCCAGTCATATAAAAGAGTTGAAGACAGAAAATATGACGTACAAAGCAAAGGTAGACACCTTGTGGGATCAGGTCCAAGAACTCAGGAACCAGATTCAGGCCCAGGCCCCTCCTCAGTTGCCTCCCAATCAGCCTCAGTTTCAGGCTCAACCTTCACAGCCACCCAGCTCAACCATCCAAAATCCAAATACTATGGAAGTAGAGCAATGGAAATGGGATTATCTAATGAGTCACTACCAACAGAATGTGCAACACCCTCCTCATCATCAGCCTGGCCCATCCAGAACACCCAATTTCCATCCACCTCCTCATCCCTACCAACAAGGCAGGAGAAAGAAGGCCCAAGCACAATCCCAAACCCAGTCCCAGGGGAAGTTTCCTCCTCTACCATGGTAAGTAATTTGGTTGATAGTCACTTGGGTATGTTTTCTAATAAATCTTCTTCTGCAGGTAATATTATTGAACATGGTGAAAGAACAGTTAAAAATGTTAAAAGACAGCTTCCTGTAACTATTAGCCCTATTGATGTAATTAGCAAATTTTCATTTGATGAACCTTTACATTTAACTTCTACTTCTTTAATTAATCCTTCTCTTGCAATTAAAAATGATTCTGTTCCCCCTGAAATATATACCTTAATTGAAAAAACTTCTGAGGAAATATTGAAAGATACCCTTGATTTTAATATTGTGAAAGACAAACATGTGAGAGATGTGTTAATCCATGAAAATGATAGATTAAATAATTTACACTTGCAATTTAAAGTGAGTTCTTCTGTACAAGATACAGCTTATTTAAAATTCAAAGAAACCTTGAATATTGTTCTTAGTCAACAAAAACAAATAAGAAGTGACCATAGAGCTATCTCAGATAGAAATATCAGTCTACATAAGACCTTGAGTGAATTGAAACCCCTTATTGAAGAAAATTATTCATTCAAAAATGAAATAAAATCTCTGCAAAATGAGTTTAAAAAGCTAAAAAATGATTTCCATGCACTAAGTACCAAACACTCAGTTTCTGAGGACAGAAATGTTCTATCTCTTGCAAAATTAAATGACCAGATTTCTGAAATTCCAAGAATAAGAAACTATGTGTCTGACCTGCAGGAAAGGTTCTCAACCTTAACCATCAATAATGAATTAAATGAGATTTCTGTCAATAAGCTGCATAAAAATAAAGGGAAAAAACCTGAACAAAGTTCATCTTTTCTTCCTCATATTTCAACCATTAAACAAACTGACAATAAGTCTGTAAATCCTTTTGCTAATAGCAAAAAATCTTGTGATGGTCATGTACCAGCTGTTTCTGTAAATAATGAAATTTCTGAACACCTGGCTAAACTTCAGGAATTATTAATAATGAATAATTCAAACCAAAAAGTGGACCATCCCAGTAGTCAGAAAAATTGGCCTAAGTTAGACCAATATCCTACCTTTGATGGTGATTCTTCCTCTGATTGGCAACACTTTATCCAAAGAATTTATAATTTAAAGAGATCTTATAAACTACCTGATGAGGAAATTGTTTCTAAGCTAATTTATTTATTTTCCAATGTAGCCTTGATGTGGTATGAATCTGTCCTTTTAGATAACAATCATTATACATGGAATGATTGGAAATCCTTGATTGAGAATCAGTTTGGTGGTTCAAAATTCACGTTAGCTCAGCAGAGACTGTATGAGGATACTAGATATGTATCCTCCTCTGTTGAAAAGCCCATTGTCTTTCTGATGAAAATAACTAAAATCCTTAGAGCAATTGATCCAAAGATGGATTATGATATTTGGAGAGATAAAATCTTGTATAAATTACCAAATTCTCTTAGGGATTTGATTGTTGCTAGAACTGAGCATGTAAGGGAAAATTCTTCTTTCATTAATATCTGTAATGAAGTACTGCTCAACCATAGATATGAACCAAAGAATTACCTTGGTAAATCTTATAATGATCAGAATAAAACTTCTACAAAGCTCCCAGAAAAATCTGGTAAACCCTCTTCCCCAGTTACACCTAAAAAATATGCAACAAATACTTGTTATAAGTGTAACAAACCGTGGCAGAAGGGTCATGTTTGTGACAAGAAAATTCATCTTGTTGAACAAAATGAAGACACTGATGAAGTTGAACTTGATGTCAATAATTCTTCCAGTGACTGTGAAAGTAATATCTCCTATGACAATGAATCTGTTAAAGATGTTTTAATGTTGGAACATGATGTCCATTATTTAAATAATATATCTGAAGATTGTGTATTGAATTTATCTT
Organism: Hemileia vastatrix; assembly: GCA_030280995.1. Classification (NCBI taxonomy): domain Eukaryota; kingdom Fungi; phylum Basidiomycota; class Pucciniomycetes; order Pucciniales; family Zaghouaniaceae; genus Hemileia; species Hemileia vastatrix. Next base: position 30,779,824 of record JASXTE010000003.1, on the reverse strand, counting down.
CAGTAGAAAATGCTGAGATAATTAAAGATATTACTAACAATTCTATTCCTATATCCCCTTTAAAGGCACCTGTTATCATTAATGGTAAAAATGTTGATGTAGTTCTTGATTCTGGTGCTGGAGGAAGTGTAGTATCTGAAAAAGCTTTGGCTTCAGTGGATAAGGAATATTTGAGTAAATTATTACCTATAACTTCTTAAAAATGGAGAGGGTATGGTTCTACCTTATTTCCTATTGGCAAATACAAAACCTCTGTATTCTTCAAATATAATGGTGGTTTTGTCAGAGCTGTTTGTGAGTTTGTTTTCATGAAAAATGATAATTTAAGTAATTGGTTTATTATGGGAAATGATATTTTAACCATGTTTGGTGTAAAACTGGACCCAGAAAATAATTGCTTTACCTTGGGAATGAATGGGAAAAGAAAATTCAAAATTTCCTCTCCTAGAGCTTCTGGGCATTTGTTGAAATCTTGTAACTCACTGATTCAGTGTAAAGGTAGAACAACAACTGAAATGGATGATTTATTACATGAAATAAATACCGCTTCTTTTGGTGATCAGTTTACTAGTGAACAAAAGGATTCTATTGTTGCCTCTATTACCTCTTTCCCTATGGCTTTTGCTCATGATTCTCATGTCTTGGGAATTGTTCAGGAAGAGATGAAAATTACCTTATCATGTAATTTGAGTGATATTCCTCCTACCCTTAAGAAAAAACCATATCCTGCTTCTCCATCAAAAAGAAAAGATATTGAAGATAATATTGAAACATTATTGAAAATGAATATCATTGAGAAAGTGGATGTCACCCCCAAATATTGTGTCATCTCCCCAGTCTTGATTTCTTATGAAAAAGATAAAGCTAGATTATGTGGAGATTACAGAGCTTTAAATACTTATACTGTTCATGATATTTATCCTTTACCCAGAATTAATTCAATACATGCTACCTTGCAAGGTGCAAAATTTATTAGTTGTCTGGATGGTAATAAAGGTTATCATCAAGTTCCATTTGAGAGAAATTCTCAAAATTTTTTGCTTATTGCTACTCATATGGGAATATATAAGTATGTTAGGATGCCATTTGGCCCTAAAAATGCTCCTTCAGTTTTCCAGAAAGTCATGGATAACACTTTCCATCAAGAAATTATTGAAGGTTGGCTCATGGTTTATATTGATGATATTATTGTTTTTTCTAAAACTTTTGATGAACATATGATTCACTTGAATAGAGTTTTCCAAAAAATGGATGAAATCAATATGAACTTATCTTTAAAAAAGTGTAAATTTGGTTTTCAATCTTTGAAAGTCCTTGGCCATGTTGTGTCAGGCTTACAAATTTGTGTAGACCATAATAAAGTTGCTGCCATTCAGAATGTAAAAGCACCAACTTCTGTAAGAGAAATCCAAAGTTTTTTGGGTATGTGTGGCTATTATAGACAATATATTAAAAATTATCAGGTCATAGCCTTGCCTCTTACAAAACTAACCAGAAAAGATGTTGCTTTTCTCTGGAATAATGACTGTCAGAAAGCTTTTAATACATTGAAAAGTTGCTTAATGACAGCCCCTATATTGGCTCTTCCAGATTTTAACAAGCCATTTGTACTTTATACAGATGCTAGCTTTATTGGTCTGGGTGCTGCCCTTCACCAAAAGCAAATTATTAATGATAAATCCTCAGAAGTTGTAATTCGTTATATTTCAAGAACCTTAAGAAATAGTGAATTGAAATATGGTGCCACTCAATTGGAGTGCTTAGCAGTTGTTTGGGCTCTTGAGAAACTTCATTACTATTTGGATGACCAAAAGTTTGAGTTGGTAACTGACTGTAGTGCTGTGAAATCTCTCTTAAACCTAAAGACACCTAACAGACATATGTTCAGGTGGCAACTTGCTGTTCAAGAATACAGAGGAAGGATGACAATTATCCATAGAGCTGGAAATGTTCACTATAATGTTGATATGCTCTCCAGATTGCCTCTGCCAAATAATGACTCCAATCCTGCTTATGTACCTGAAGATGATACTGTTCATATCCATGGTATATTTATAGTTGATATGGAAGAGGAGTTATTACAGTTAATACTGGATTCATATGATAAAGATTCTGATTTAAATAAATTGGTTACTATCTTAAATGATCCTAAGAATGCTTCAATTCAAGCATTAATAAAAACTCTTCCTGCAAAGTACCAAAATGCTTTAAATAAAGGAAAGTTCTCTATTGAAGATGGTTATATATATTATAGAAGGAAGCTTACCAATGTAATTTTAATTCCTCCTTCAATGAAAGAAACTATCCTCAAACTTTGTCATGATGACATATTAGCTGGTCATTTTGATCTTGAAAAAACATTGATTAGAATCAAAAACACTGCATGGTGGGCTAATATGTCTGAAGACACAAAATTATATGTTGAATCTTGTGATTCCTGCCAAAAATCTAAAAGGTTAACAGGTAAGAGAGCAGGGTTATTACAACATATTGAAGCACCTAGTGCTCCCTGGCAAATCATTAATATGGATTTTGTCACTGGTCTTCCTGTTGCAGGTAAAGACAGCTTTAACTCTTGTTGGGTAATAGTAGATAGATTCACAAAAATGTGCAAATTTATTCTAACCCACAAAGATGTATCCACCAAAGAATTAGCTTTCTTATGGTGGTCTTACATGTTTAATATTATTGGTTTTCCAAAAGCCATTATCTCTGATAGGGATCCAAAATTCACTTCTGAGTTTTGGACCTCTTTGATGGATATTTGTGGCTGTGAGTTAAAATTATCTACAGCTCACCATCCTCAGACTGATGGTCTAGCTGAAAGAATGATTCAAACTCTGGAAGATATGATTAGAAGGTATTGTGCCTTTGGTTTAGAATATAAAGACAATGACAGATTTACTCATGATTGGGTCACTCTTTTGCCTGGTCTTGAATTTGCATATAATAGCACTGTTCATTCTGTCACTGAGAAAAAGCCTTTTGAGCTTTGGTTAGGTTATGTACCAAACACTCCTGCTCGGATTCTCAATAATAAATTACCTAAGTTGGAACTACACCCTGGTGTAAAATCTTTTATGCAAATGCAACAGCTATGCAGAAAACATGCTCAGAGTTGTATTGATAAAGCATTTGAATATGAAAAGAAAAGATGGAATAATCCCATAAAGAATACACATTTAACAAGGGTGATGAAGTGTTGATCTCTACTGTCCATTTCAATTTACAAGGTAACCACAAATTAAAAGATCCTTTTGTAGGACCATTTGTTGTTAAAAGAATGGTTGGTGATAATGCAGTAGAAGTTGTATTGTATTCTCCATATGATAGGAAACATCCTGTCTTTCCCATTTCTTTGCTTAAGCCTTATACTTCCAACAGTGACTTATTTCCAAAAAGAAGAGGAAGACCTAAGAAGAACCCTCAGGAAGTCACAGAAACAGCAGAAATTGATAAAATTCTCAATGATAGAATTATCACTTCTGAAAGAGGTACTGAATATTTATTGAGATATAAGAACAAATCATCTGAACATGATGCATGGATACCTGGCAAGGAAATTTCAAATCTGCCTACTCTGTTGAAAAAATACAAAAAGAAAAAATCTTAGCATTTTTTTTTATTGTTTTTTTTAGAGTGAGGGAGTGTTAGCCAGGCTATTCCAGGAGTCCAGTAAATGATATGTAACTTATAAAACCTGAAAGAGTGGGTAAGAATTGTATATAATGAATATAAATTAATATTTTATTGCATAATAAAATTATATAAGTATTTTATTATATACAAGTGTTATATTAATTTTATTGGTTATATAAATTTTTATATACAGTTAAATTGAACATAATATAATATATTCTACAAATAATGGCGCATTTTTATGTTATTTAATAATTATAAATTGATATTTAATTAATTGAAAAACATATATTATAATTATAAGTGTAAAATTGACTTATAATATATTTAAATTCATTATTTAAATTTATATATTAAATAACATCTTTTCATATAATACTAAACAATAATTAATGACGCTTCTTTTGACCCTTAATTGTGTCAGGAAAAACCAATTAATTAATTTATACTAAATTGAGATTAATTACATGTTTTGTTGCGTCAAAGTATTTTTTGTTTCACTTAAAATATCCTTAAATCAGACTGTACCATCTGTTTGGAATTATTTTTCTCATAGTTCCTATGTTCCAATCTTGTTTAGTTATTCACTATTTTTACTTACTGATTTGGGAATTAATGGCGGAAAAATTGGATTCTTAATTGGGGTTTTAATTATTTGTTTCATATTTTTCTCTACATTGTTATGTTTCATTTACTCTTTGATATATTTCTTTTATTCTATTCTAATCATTGTATTTACAAATATAGTGGCGCCTCAGAGGACCCATTGCCAATAAAAGGGCCTTGGATAATCCCCTGTAGCCTCATCACTTATTATACACTCCACAAATTAAATACTATTTTACTACGTTTATATTTTTTTTATTAGTAATACAATTCTAATTAAAATTCTATATAACAATTTAAAGGTTGCTTTAAGTCTGATAGTAATTAAAAGTGTTTGCCGCGCAGAACCCTTACATTAAATAATATTATTATTAATAAATCCTAAGTTTTTGTCATCTCTCAAGTTACTCGCCATTGTTTTCCTTTTAAATAAATTAAATATTCTATTGTAGTTTATTTCTTTTATTTTTTCCCTTTTCCTCCTCCTTTTCCCTCCTTTTCTCCTCCTTTCCTTACCTTCTTCTAGACGACTGACCGACAAAAATAATTAATTATTTTACTGGTTAAGTCTAGTAGCCTGGCTGACATCTAATCTTACTACTCTGCTAAAGAAATATAAAAAGAAAAATCATAGCATTTTTTATTGTTTTTTTAGAATAAGGGAGTGTCAGCCTGGCTGCTATACTTACCCAGTAAAATAATTAATCATTGACTGGGTAGAAGCCACACCTTTTTTATTTCTTATATTATTATTAATTACAGTAGATTTACTTTAAAATTTCTTTTAATATATTAAATAATTACAATAAGTAATTTTAGTAATTATTTAAAATTAATATTAATGTCCCTTAAATTTTTTATTCCCTAACACTGTGCTCAATGACAGGTTAAAGAAATAAAAATATTTTAATACTAAAAAATGATAAAAAATTCAAATTAGTTTCTCTCAAATATTCAAATTATATAAAAATTTCTAAAATTTGAAAATTCAAATTATTTTGTCAGCCAGGCTGCTAGGCTTACCCATTATAATAATTAATTAATTACTGGGATGAATCCACACCTTATATTTTTAATTTTATTAATTATAATTTATTTACATTAAATTTACCTATAATAAATTAACTAATTACAAAAGGGTAAAGTTAGTGAATAATTTAAGTTAATATTAAAATGTCCCTTATATTTTTATTTTCTAACACCTTGCTCAATGACAGGTTAAAAGAAATAAAAATTAATATTAAAATAAATTTTAAATTAAAATAAAAATTTAATATTCAAATAAAAATAAATATATACAAAAAATTCAAATTTCTTATTTAGAATTGACCTTTACAGTAAATTTTAAATAAATAAATTTATTTATGTCATATTCTGTAAATACACTTTTCTGACACCTTCATTTTGGAACAACTTTATTATTTGAAAATATTCCTTCTGGAATATTCTTTTTTTCTCTCATACTACTGTATTTAGAATTTTAACACCATGCTTTGTCCCTCCTTTGCCTATATAAGGCCTTCATTTTTGGTTGTTTTGAACATTCATTACATACATATACTATCAAACAGTTATTACACTTAACTATTTATTACTATTTATTATTTTTTTAGTAATTACAATCACATAGTTCTAATTCATTGATTATAATAATAGTTAAAAAAAATTTACCTCTTGAATTTGAGTAAAAAAAATAAAAAGATAGATATACGTACTGTCAGCCAGGCTATTCCAGGAGTCCAGTAAATGATATGAAACTTATAAGACCTGAAAGAGGGGGTAAGAATTGTATTTAATGTATATAAATTAATATTTTATTGCATAATAAAATTATATAAGTATTTTATTACATATAAGTGTTATATTAATTTTATTGGTTATATAAATTTTTTATACATTTAAATTTAACATAATATATTATATTCTACAAATAATGGCGCATTTTTTATGTATTTAATAATTATAAATTTATATTTAATTAATTAAAAACATATATTATAATTACAAGTGTAAAATTTACTTATAATATAATTAAATTAATTATTTATATTTATATATTAAATATCATTTTTTATAGTATTAAACAATAAATAATGACGCTTCTTTTGACCTATAATTGTTTCAGGAAAAACTAATTAATACTGAATTGAAATAAATTACATATTTTGTTGCGTCAGAATATTTTTTGTTTCACTTAAAAATCCTTAAATCAGACTGTACCATTTGTTTTGAATGATTTTTCTCATAGTTCCTATGTTCCAGGCTTGTTTAGTTATTCACTATTTTTACTTACTGATTTGGGAATTAATTGTGGGAAAATTGGATTCTTAATTGGGGTTTTAATTATTTGTTTCATATTTTTCTCTACATTGTTATGTTTCACTTATTCTTTTAAATTCTTGTTTTATTCTATTATTTTTCTTGTATTTACAAATATAGTAGCGCTTCAGAGGGCCCATTGCCTATAAAAAGGCCTTGGTTAATCCCCTGTAGCCCCATCACTTACTATACACTCAACAATTTAAAGATAATTTTATTACGTTTATTATTATTTTTTTATTAGTATTACATTCTAATTAAAAATTCTAAATAACAATTTAAAGGTTGCCTTAAGTCTGATAGTAATCATAGTGTTTGCCGCGCAGAACTCTTACTTAAATTAATATATCATTAAATAAAACCTCAATTTGTTCATCTCTCAACTCAATTGTCATTGCTTCATTTTAAATAAATTATTTCTTTTATTATTTTTATCTTTCTTTTTACCTTTAGTGCCTATTCCTTTTTCTTTCTCTTCTTTTCTGCCCCCTTTTCTTCCCTCTTCTAGACAACTGACCGACACGTACTGTGAACTTTGAGATTCTAAATTTCTACTCTTATCGCTGTGGGACCTCTGTTAAAAACCTTCTAGACCTAAAAGACCCCTGACAATTGAGGCCCTTTCCAAATCATCAATGGTGTATTGATACCTTGAAGCCACAACCAAGGGACCATAAAAGACAAGGTACCAGTAGGAGGAGCAGACAACGAATACAACAAACGTCATCAGCCATGTGAATTACTTTTTTGCTGCAATCAGGAATCAAACTGCGCTCAAAAATTAGGTTCATATATTGACATTAGTCATATATATTTGTGGTAATTATTTGATTACTATTTGTGGGTCATTTTACACATTTCATTGTACAGGTACATCTTTTATTACTCAGCACTCTGTAAAGTGGCATTAACTTGCTCATTTTACAGGGGGAGGTGTCTGGAAAAAAAATTTTTTCCTAGTTGAAAAAGATAGAACTATATTTTTCTTAGTCCTAGAAGTGATATAAGAATTTAATTAATTATATTAATTTTTTTTAATTATTTCAGTTGAATTCCTTCCTGATAATTAGAATTTTATATTATTGTTTCAATTGACAAATTGTCCTGGCAGTAAATCAATAATATTAAAAAATTAATTAAATTATTTATATCAAACTATTTCAGTTGACATTAAGTTCTGGTAATTAAATTTATTATTTTAGTTCACAATAAGTCCTGGTAATTAAAATTATTTTAGTTGACAATAAGTCCTGGTAATTAAAATTATTTCAGTTGACAATAAGTCCTGGTAAATAAAATTATTTCAGTTGACAATAAGTCCTGGTAATTAAATTATTTTCAGTTGACATTAAGTCCTGGTAATTTAATTCTTCAGTTGACTTCTAGTCCTGATAATTATCAAAATATTACTAAATATTAAATTATTTTATTATTTCATTTGATTTATTTTAAATCCTGGTTATAAAATTACCTTAAAAAAATTAAATTTTGATTATTGTTTCAGTTTCTTTTTTGTCCTGATAAACATTATATTTTAATTATTCCAGTTGATTTCAATTTCCTGATAATTACTTATATAATTATTTTTTTCCTTATTTTTCTTTAAATAAATTAAAAATAATAAATGATTAAAAATTTCTCTTTCTCAGTTCAGGTTAATTACAACTATGACTGATCAAGATGCTTCTGCTGGCTGTGATGAGGAACTATATTTAATTGATTATGATAAAGCTTCTTCTGTAATTTCTCCTTTAACTACAAAACTGGCTCAAATTAATCAATTACTGGACCAATCAGGATGTAGAAATGCAGGATATGGAAATATTAGTGGAGAAAACTGCTCTGGACCAAAAGCCTTCTATCAAACCCCCAGAAGAGCTTCCCAAAGCCTTCAAAATAACAAAGATGCCCATGAATAAGCAAGTCAAAAATCTCTCCACTCACATCAAGGAGTTGAGGTCAGCAAACCTTAAGCTGAGGTCAAAAATAGACTCTCTAGAAGAAAAGGTAAGGAAAATAGAGTCCTTCCTTCAAGAGAAGAAGAAATCTCCTCCTCAAAAAGCCCTTCCACAACTGGCCTTCCAGCAACAAGAAAAGGTTCAAGTCTCAAAGTGGAAGTGGGATTGGCTGAACACCCAGTGGGATTATCTGTCCCACCAACAACAGCAACAAGTACCTCAGGCAGGTCCTTCAAGAACAAATCAGTTCAAGCCCACACCTCCTCACTTCTACCAAGGAGGAAGAAAGAGAAAAAACAACCACATAAAAGTCTTGCCCAAGCTATGGTAAGCCCCTCTATTGAATCTCAAGTACCATTTCTTGTAAATGATTCAGTTCCTTCAGGTAATTCTGGAAGAGAAGATGAGACTTTGAGACCAGTAGAAGCTGAGAACAGTAGACAAATTTCTCAATATTCTAATGTATCTAATCCTTAGGTTTTAATGGCTACTTCAATGATAAATCCGGATATGGCTATTATTGATGAGACACTTGATCCTGAGTTTTATGAGATGCTGGAAAGTTACTCTGTTTTGTTACTGAGAAACACTCCTGATGTAGCTAACATCAATGATGAATATTTGAGAAATATTATGGCCAAACAGAACCATATAATGAACAACATGCAATTGACTCAGAAATATAATAGTTTGTTAACTGAGCAGGGTTATCAAGCATTAAGAAGTTAATCACAGAGAGTCTCTGATGAATTGTCTCATTTCACAGCAACCCATGAAAAGAAAGTTGCTTTATGGAAAAATATCAAAAATGATTTGTCTAAACTAAAAGATACTGTATCTGCCTGTTGCCAGGAGGTGGAGATAGACAGTGAATCTGAAAAGATTGAATGACCAATTTTCATCTTTTCAAAATAAGAATCAGTTATCTTTTGCAACAATCAATGAGAGTTTATCTAGTCTTCCAAGATTGAAAACTAGAATAACAACCATTGAGGAAAAATTGAACTCATTGTTTATTTTTTAAAAGTATTCTGAGATTTCTTTGAAAGAACAAATAGCACAGGATGCCCCAGAGTTACCTGTGGCTAGTTCATCTAAAAGTAAATTATTTCCAGAAATACATGTTGATACCCCTGAGTTTCCATTAAAAATTAATGATGCACCAGGACCTTTAACAGAGGGATTAAACAATGAGATTACTGCGCAACTAGAGAAGTAACAGCTACTCCTTACTCAGAAACAAGCTTGTACTAAGGAGACTCCTTCAAATCAAAAGAATTGGCCAAAACTTGACCAGTACCCAAAATTTGATGGTGATTCTTCTTCTGATTGGCAGCAATTTATTTGCAGAATTGATAACTTAAAAAATTATTACAAACTCCCAGATGAGGAAATTGTGTCCAAGTTAATTTCTTTGTTTACTAATGTTGCCCAAATTTGGTATGAATCTGTTCTCCTGGATGGGAATGACTACTCATGGGATGATTGGAAGAAATTGATTAAAGCACAATTTGGTGGCTCCAAGTTCAGAATAGCTCAACAAAGGCAGTATGAGGAAACTAGATATAGCTCTTCTACTGATAAAACTATTGAGTTTTTAATTAAACTCGTAAAAATCTTAAGGGAAATGGACCCAAATATGGAGTTTGAGTTATGGAAGGACAGGATCCTTTATAAATTAACAATGTCTCTGAGAGACTTGATAGTGGCTAGGACTGAGTTCTCCAGAGAACCCTCTTCTTTAATTAATACTTGCAATGAGATCCTTCTAAACAACAAGTATGATGCCAGAAGATTCATTCCTAGGACCCCTTTGGAGAAACCCTCCACTTACCAACAGAAACCTCTGGAAAAGGTTGGTAAACCTTCTACCCCTGTTGCACCAAAAAAGTATGCAACAAACACTTGCTTAAAGTGCAACAAGCCTTGGCAGAAAGGCCATGTTTGTGAAAAGAAGATAAATCTTGTAGAACAAACAGAGGAGCATGCTGATGACACAGTAGCACTGGATGATACGTCAAGTGATTGTGCCAGCAATATTTCATATGAATCTCAACAAGAAATCTTGATGCTGGAAGAGGATATTCATTATTTAAATACTATTGATATTGATAATAATTCTTTATATACAGTTGAAGATGCTAAGATCATAAAGAACATTGAGGATAGCTCAATTGTTATTTCCCTCTCAAGGAACCAGTCTTGATTAATTGAACCAGCATTAAAGTTGTTCTGGATTCTGGAGCTGGAGGAAGTGTAGTATATGAATGAACACTTTCTTCAGTGGATCAAGACTATAAATCAAAACTGATGCCTATCATTTCTGAAAATTGGAGAGGTTATGGTACTTTTTTGTCTCCCATTGGTAAATACAAAGCTACAGTATTTTTCAAATATAACCATGGTGTTGTAAGAGCTATATGTGATTTTGGTGTCATGAAAAATGATAACTTAAGTAGTTGGTTCATTGTGGGAAACAACATTTTAACCAAATATGGCATAAAATTAGATCCTTCAAACCAATGCTTCACAATGGGGATGAATGGGAAGAGAAAATTTAAAATTTCCTCCCCCAAGAAATTATTAACACCTGGATTGAACACATGTCATTCTGTAGTTCAATATAAACGAAGATATACAAAAGAAATTCCTGCCCTTGTGTCTGAAATTGACAATGCTTTTTTTGGAGAACAAATTTCTGGTGAGGATAAAGGTTACATCATTAAATTGATTAAATCATTTCCTATGGCCTTTTCTCATGAATCACATGAATTAGGATTGGTAAAAGAAGAAATGAAACTTTTATTATCTTTCCCTTTGAAAGGAATACCACCTAATTTAAAGAAGAAGCCTTATCCAGCTTCTCCTGCAAAGAGAAAAGATATTGAAGACAATATCTCTACCCTTTTAAAAATGAATATTATTGAAAAGGTAGTTGAAACACCTAAAAATTGTGTTATCTCACCTTTCCTAATTTATTATGAGAAAGATAAGGCCAGGTTATGTGGTGATTATAGAGCATTGAACACTTATACTGTTGATTATATCTATCCTTTACCCAGAATTAGCTCTATACATGCAAACCTACAAGGTGCTAAATATATCAGCTGTTTGGATGGTAATAAGGGATATCACCAGGTACCTGTTTAGAAGAATTCTCAGAATTTTGTGGTTATTGCTACTCTTATGGGTATTTATTAGTATATTAAGATGCCATTTGGCCCTAAAAATTCCCCTTCAGTTTTTAAAAAATTTATGGATAACACATTCCATCAAAGAGTAATTGAAGGATGGCTGATGGTTTATATTTATGATATAATTATATTCTTTAAGACATTTGAAGACGATCTTAACCACCTGTGTAAATTTTTCCATAAGATGGATGGGATGAAAATAACACTGGCTTTGAAGAAATGCAAATTTGGTTTTCATTCATTAAAAGTGCTTGGTCATGTTGACTCAGGGTTACAGATATGTGTTGACCAAAACAAAGTGTCAGCCATACAACAGGTGAAGGCTCTTACCACAATTAGAGTGCTAAAGAGTTTTTTGGGAATGTGTGGATACTATTGAAAGTATATTTATAATTACCAAGTCATAGCATTACCCCTTACCCAACTGACTAGGAAAGATGTTGCTTTTTACTGGAACAGTGAAAGACAAAGAGATTTTGATACTATGAAACATTTTTTGATGTCACCACCAATATTTTGCTTTACCTGACTTTAATCAACCATTTGTTTTATACACTGATGCCAGTTTTATTGGTCTTGTTGCTGCCCTCCATCAGAAACAGGTTATGAATGATAAGGTTTCAGAAGTAGTTATCTGTTATATCTCAAGAACATTGAGAAATAGTGATATGAAATATGGTGCCACTCAACTAGAATGTTTAGCAGTAGTATGGGCTCTAGAGAAGCTACAATATTACCTGTATGACCAGAAATTTGAGCTTGTCACTGACTACAGTGCAGTTAAATCCCTACTAAACTTGAAAACACTTAACAGACATATGTTCAGATGGCAACTGGCTGTTCAAGAATATAGAGGGAGAATGACAATAATTCATAGGGCTGGTATTGTTCACTCAAATGTGGATATGATATCAAGATTGATTTTGTCAAATGATGACTCAAATCCTGCATATGTTCCTGAAGATGAAATTATTCATATTCATGGAATATATGTGGTTGATATGGAGGAAGAGCTATTACAGCTTATTCAGGATTCATATGATAAGGACACTGACTTACAAAAGTTATGTACCATATTAAATGATCCAAAAAATGCTTCAATACATGAATTAATTAAAACCCTTCCACCAAAGTACCAGAAGGCTTTGGAAATACGTAAATCTTCAATTGATGAAGGCTACCTCTATTATAGAGGAAAGTTGAGTAATGTTATTGTTATACCTCCTTCTATGAAAGAGATCATCATAAAATTTGTCATGACGACATATTGGCTAGCCATTTTGATCTTGAAAAAACAATTATCAGAATTATAAACACTGCTTGGTGGGTTAATATGTCAGAGGACACCAAACTATATTTTGAATCCTGTGATTCTTACCAAAAACCAAAAAGATTGACTGGAAAAAGAGCTGGATTAATGTAACATATTGAATCTCCTGATGCACCATGGCAGATAATAAACATGGAATTTTTAACAGGATTACCCATTGCTGGGAAAGACAGTTATAACTCTTGTTGGGTTATTGTGGATAGATTTACAAAAATGTGTAAATTTATCCCCACCCACAAGGATGTTTCCACTAAAGAATTGGCCTTCTTATGTTGGTCTCATCTGTTTAATACTGCAGGTTTTACTAAGGCCATAATCTCTGACAGGGACACTAAATTTACTTCTGAATTTCGGATGTTTCTGATGGATGCTTGTGGTTGTGATCTGAAACTTTCTACTGCCCATCACCCCCAAACTAATGGATTATCTGAATGAATGATTCAGACTTTAGAGGACATGATAAGAAGGTATTGTGCATTTGGCCTTGAGTACAAAGACAATGATAGATTTACTCATGATTGGTTTACTCTACTTCCTGGGTTGTAATTCGCTTATAATAGCACTGTTCATTCTGTTACTCAGAAAAAGCCTTTTGAGCTCTGGCTGGGATATGTTCCAAATACTCCTGGCCAAATTCTCAATAGTAAAATACCTAAATTGGATTTACATCCTGGTGTAAAATCTTTTCTTCAAATGCAAAATCTTTGCAGAAGTCATGCTCAAAAATGTATTGAAAAATCCTTTGAATAAGAGAAGAAGATGTGGGAAAAATCAAATAAAGAATTCACTTTTAAAAAGTGTGATTAAGTACTGATTTATACAGTCCACTTCAATTTAAAAGTTAATAATAAATTGAAAGACCCATTTGTAGGTCCATTTGTTTTCAGAAGAATGGTTGGTGATAATGCAGTTGAGGTTATTTTGTATTCTCCATATGACAGAAAACATCCTGTTTTTCCAATATCTCTTTTGAAACCTTACACATCCAATAGTGATTTATTTCCAAAAAGGAGGGTAAGACCAAAAAAGACCCCAAATGAAATCGCTGAGACAGCAGAAATTGATAAGATTCTAAATGATAGGATAGTTACTGCTGAAAAAGGTACAGAATACTTATTGAGATTCAAGAATAAATCTTCAGAATATGATTCTTGGATACCTGCGAAAGAGATATCATATCTTCCTACTCTTCTGAAGAAATATAAAAAGAAAAAATCATAGCATTTTTTTATTATTTTTTTAGAGTAAGGGAGTGTCAGCCAGGCTGCTAGACTTACCCAGTAAAATAATTAAATAATTACTGCAATGAAGACACGCCTTATATTTTTAACTTTATTAATTATAATTTATTTAAATTAAATTTACCTATAATAAATTAACTAATTACAAAAGGGTAAAGTCATTGAATAATTAAAATTAATATTAAAATTTCCCTTATATTTTTATTTTTAACACCATGCTCAATGACAGTTTAAAAGAAATAAAAATTAATATTAAAAAAAATTTTAAATTAAAGTAAAAATTTAATATTCAAATAAAAAAATATATACAAAAAATTCAAATTTTTTATTTAGAATTGACCTTTACAGCTAATTTTAAATAAATTAATTTATTTATGTCATATTCTGTAAATACACTTTTCTGAAGCCTTATTTTTCGAAAAACTTTATTATTTGAGAATATTCCTTCTGGAATATTCTTTTTTTCTCTCATACTACTGTATTTAGAATTTTAACACCATGCTTTGTCCCTCCTTTGCCTATATAACGCCTCCCTTTTTGGTTGTTTTGGAACATTCATTACTTTCATATACTATCAAACATTTATTACACTTAACTATTCATTACTATTTATTATTGTTTTTAGTAATTAAAATCATGTAGTTCTAATTCATTAATTATAATAATAATTAAAAAAGTTTTACCTCTTGAATTTGAGTAAAAAAAATAAAAAGATAGATATATGTACTGTGAACTTTGAAATCCTAAATTTCTACTCTTACCCCCATGGGACCTCTGTTAAAAACCTTCTAGACCTAAAAGACCCCTGACATATTTTTTACTAAGTGTGAAATTTAAAAATTAACTTTAAAATATATTAAATAAATTGATATATATTAAAACATATTTTGTTTGCGCATCTTTTTATTACTCTCTGTTATTGGTTATTTCTTATTTTGGAAGGATCTTTTCTCTCACACCCTTGTATGTAAACTTCTTTACTCTGTGTGCTCTTTATACTTTTGGTATATAAAAGGCCTACTACTTTTTGCTGTTTTTATTCATTCTATACTACTTACAATTTTGTTTTATACAAACCAAAAACCATTTAATTACTACTAATACTGTTTTAGTACTTACATTTGCGTAAAATGTAAAACTTTCAAGTAATAATAATTTTATTGTTATACCTCTTATTTGAGTAATTAAAACATAAAGATAAAAACTACAAACCTGCTTCAAAATCCTTGATTTATCCACCTTATCTGCCATTTGGACAGCTGTAAAATTTTCTAGACCCAAGAGGACCCCTTGACAGAAATGCTTAAAAAATGTGCAATGTATGTGTTTCAATGACATGGAACCAGAAAAAAGTGAAAGAGGGGAAAGAGGGAATAATAACAATGCCAAGGAGTGATTAAGAGTAGGATTATTGAGCTAAAAAAAGATAGAAAAGAGGGAGAGAGGAAATAAGGTTAATTTTATCTTTAAAATCAAAAAATAAACACTTACTAAAAACTTTAGATAAAAAAAAGAAAAAAAAATTAATTGGAAAATATATAAGTAAAAATGAAAAAATTACTTATCTGGAGAGAGGAGTCAAGAAAAATAATGACTTTAAATTATTTGAGGGATGAAAGAGGAGAGGTGGAAATGGATATGAGTGATGAAAGAAAAAAAGAATGACTGAAAAATTATGCAATTTCATGTTGATTTGATAAAGAAAAACAAAGAGACTTGAAAAAAGAGACTGTAACAGAAAATTCAAAATCAAAGTCAATATGCAAAAAAATAACAATTCTAATGAAAAATTCCTGAGAAGTCCTGAAAAACTGTCTAAAACTGGGTATAGATAGGTTAAAAAGTGTTTAGATGGTGCACTTGCAAGTATGAAGTACTTTAGGCTTTCTTGGAAGAAGGAAACATTTCCTGGCCACTTTTGATAAAAAAAGAAAATCTTCTCCAAGATCAGAATCAAAACTTTAATCAGAGTCCAAGAGGAGATCAAGAGCTATGAAATTCATTGCTTGATGTAGCTTATTACAGTTTGAGAGTGAGGAAGGCATGACTTTGATATGGTATAAAAAAGTAAATAATGTATGATGTTTTGAGTTATAAAGTGTTATGCTTCAGAGCACTGTGTATGAATGGGATGATGCTGACAAATCAGTGAAATTAGCACTCTTGGTTGAGAAAGTGCAGATTTTAGTGAAATAAGTGACTTATTTCATTTTGAAATCTACCAGTGTTGGAGCAAGTGTGTTTTTGAAATCCACACTTAAATAAGTGTGGATTTGGTCAAATTTATTTGTGGGTTTGTAAGTTCGGATTTGCCAGAACTGACACCCCCTAATAACACTATGTGCCAAGTAAGATATCCCTGATGGGGATATCCATTGCAAGTTGGGGATATTTTAGGGAGGGACATACACTACACAATATAGGGGGTGGACTTGCTAGCAAGTCCCTAGCCTGAACTTAGATGGAACTCAGATGGAACTCAGACTGAACTCATACTGAACTCTACTTGAACACCCACCTAAAACTGTTCTGCTGAGTGGTGTTCAACCCTGATTGTATGGTTCCTTTATCAATAGCTCAATGTGTGTCCAATCTGTGGTGAGTTTTGATCCAAGGTTGCGGACTCACTAGCAAGTCCGCCCCCCATATTGTGTGGTGATAAGGTCAGAAAAATAAATGTAAGAAAAGTAACTGCAAGAAAAATAAGTGTAAGAAAAATCATTTGCAACCATTAGAATTTTTTTCCCCAAAAATTTTTTTAAAAAAACAGAAAAAATGAAAAAATGAAATAAAAAATCATTTTTTTGGAAAAATAAAAAATAAAAAATAAAAAATTCCTATGGCTGCAAAATATTTTTCTTACACTTATTTTTCTCACATATTTCTTTTTGCACATATTTTCCTTACAGATATTAGGGGGTGTCAAAGTTAAAAATTTGTAATTATTTAAAAGGTATTTCACAACACAAAATAAAAGCCACAAACTTGACCTTAATTCTCAGTCAAAAGTATTTTTAAGGCACAATATGGCATATTTTAAAAAATAATCTTAGTTGATTTGGTGGAGAAAAGAGGTATTTAGAAATAGAAGATTTCTAACTTTGATACCCCCTATTTTTCTATCCTTATGTCCCTTCTTACAATATCCCCAACTGGCGCTGGATATCCCCATCAGGGATATCTCACTTGGTGCGTAGTGTATAAGTTGGTAAATGAAATTCAACCACATATTTAATTTATTTTTAATGCTTATTAAACCACAATCTACTTTTTCTCCACCTCTATCATTGTCTTTTTCCACTTATAAAAAAATCACTTATCATTACATTTATAGGGATGTTCAAAGGTATGTTAATTTGTTATTGAGAATTTCAATTACCTCAATTTTAATTGAAATTTCATCTTCTAGTTCTTCGTCTAACTTTTGTCTTTCTCTCTCACTCTACCATCTAACCATTTGATTACTTGCATTTCAACTCTCACCCTATCACACACAAATCATTTCATTTTCATAGGTTTTATGTATAGGTTTGATTTCTTTTTAGACTTTTAAAGGCTGGTCATACCAACGCAAGGAGTTTAGGGAGATGTACAGAGACATGATGTGAGATGTGCTTGTTATATCATTTTTTCTTGTGTCAAATGGAAGGGTAGTTTTTTGGTGAAGTTTAAGTAAAGTATATTGGATTTAGAAGCTAGTTTGACGGGCTAAAAAACACTTGTGTGTTCTCTCCAGCCTAATGTCACCATCCATTTCATCTTTTCTGTAACTTTTTCTATTGCAAATAATTTTATATTTAATCAAAATACCTTGAGTCTAGTGTGTTTGATTTCCACATGTAAGTCATTTCTGTGCCTTTCTTCGCGTATCAGGAATTAGCTTTCACCTTCTCCGAAAATGGGCATGAACCAATCAACAAAAACTTAATAGATCGCATACGCTAGAGTTAAATAGCTTAAAATAGACAAGAAATATATTGTCGAGAGTTTACATCGGCGGGCATAAAAAAACTAAACTACTTGTCTGTTTGTGCTTCTATTTTATCTGAGTAAGTCCTCACCTACCAGATACAAAAATAATTTTTCAATTTTTGTTACCTTTCAAGACAGAAAGAAAATGTATTTCTTAGGGAAGGAGCTGATTTTCACTTATGTTTAATTAATTTTCATTATTCATGAATAAAAAACATTCATTAAATTGTTCGTCTTTCCTTGTTTGAAAAGTAATATGTCTGTAGTATGCCATAGATACATATATTATCAATTAACTGAAATAAAACAATCAGGAAACTAATAGAGCCAACTACCATACTTGTTTATGCTTTAGTAAGATTCTATTTACAAAATTACATTATTCAAATCTATCTTTTATTTTTCTACTTATTTCTTCAATAAAATAATTATCATGATTATCATTAATGTTCTTTTCAATGCTTTCCATGTTTTTCACGATTATGGTGATCCTTATGATGGTGATCATGATGATGGGTGTGTTCTTTATGGTGGTGGTGATGATCATTGTGATGTGAGTGGTGATCCTTATGATGAGAATGATGCCCACTGTGGTGTGAGTGGTTACTGTGATGATCGCTATGATGAGAATGATCTTTTTGATGGTGATGGCCGTGGTGCAAATGATGATCTTTCTTATGGGAGTGCTCTTTATGATGGCTGTGGTGACCGCTGTGTTGAGAGTGCTGAGAGTGATGATCATTATGAGAGTGATCTTTATGATGAGAGTGATCTTTGTGATGTTGCTGGCGATTATCATGGTGAGAAAGATGGCCGCTGTGGTGCGAATGGTTGCTGCGGTGATCATCATGATTCGAGTGATGCTTATGATGATGGTGATCATGGTGATGTGAGTTATGATCCTTGTGATGAGAGTGATGGCCGCTGTGATGCGAGTGTCCATCGTGGTGATCATTATGATGGGAAGACTCCTTATAATGGTGGTGGTCACTGTGCAGGGAGTTACGATCTTTCTGATGAGAGTGATCTTTATGGTGACTGTGGTGACCGCTGTGTTGAGAGTGTTGATCATTGTTGTAAGAGTGATCTTTATGATGATGCTGATGATAACCATGATGAGAATGATCTTTATGGTGATGGTGATGGCGATCATTATGATGAGAGTGGTCTTTGTGAAGGTGGCGATCGTCGTGGTTAACGTGATCCTTGGAGTGATGGTGGTGATCATTATGATGGGAGTGATCCTTGTGGTGATGATGGTGATCATTATGATGAGAGTGGTCCTTATGGTGATCTTTATGATGTGAGTGGTCTTTATGGTGATCGTTATGATGAATGTGGTCCTTGTGATGATCTTTATGAAGAGAATGGTCCTTATGTTGATCTTTATGATGAGAGTGGTCCTTGTGGTGATCTTTATGATTAGAATGATCCTTGTGATAAGAATGGTTACCACTATGATGTGAGTGAATACTAAGATGATCGTTATGATGGTGATGATCAGTATGTTGAGAATGGTGGTCCTTCTTATGGGAGTGATCCTTATGATGGCTGAGTTGACCACTGTGCTGAGGGTGACGATCATTTAAGTGAGCATCTTTATGGTGAGAGGGGCGGTTATCTGAATTAGAGTGATGTTCTTTAATGTGAGAGTGACCTTTAGGATGAGTATGATCCTTTTGATGGCTTTGTTCAGAAAGATCTCCCTTTTCATTAGAATGAGTATGATTGTGATGAGAACTATGTTTATGATGGCTGTATGAAGATGTAATTGTTCAGCGAAACACATCTAATTACTTGTTTAAAATAAGTATAAACTTACTCGTGAGTGGAATCATGGGGGGCACGCTTTACAGCAGTTCGGCCTTCAGAAGCCAAGGGTGGCTTTGGAAAGCCATGAGGATCAACCATGCTTTCAGGAGATTGAGGCACAGTTGTAACTTCATTCTCTGAAGTTCTTCGAGAAGTATCAATTGTAGGGGATTCTGTGAAAGAATCCAGTGAGCTCCTACTAGAAGTTGAATGCAAAGTTTTCTTCAACGCATTATCAATTCGAGATTGAATAAAATCTGCCGCAGCTGATGGCCTATTCGACATTGTTTTATAATAAATGATAATTATAACTAGGATCTATGTTTTTCACTTAAACAAATGTGCGATATGATAAATAAATAATTCAAATATATAATTGAAAATAACTAATAGTGCACAACTAGAAAGAATGTATAATTAGGAGATAATCTGTAGAGACAATGGAGATTTTTGATAGAATTTTTAAGGTACTCACTATATAGCCTCAAATGTTCACTTTCTCATAGGTATCAATGCTTAACTGAACCTCAAAGGAATAGTAGAGCAATGATAATTCACTCCACTGACATCGAATCTCCCTGAATAGATTTCTTGATTCTGTTTTGAAAAATCAATTTCACATAAACAATTGAAAACATTAGACTCCGCTCTCGCTAGCTGAGTTTGAGAGGGATGAAACAAGATAACAAATTTAAAAACACATCGATAGACTTAAAGCTATACCAAAGATGCTTGCGTCCTTAAAAAAATAAACACCCATATTTCTACTTTAAGATGTGGAATTTGATAGATGCTGCCCTTCAATTGCACAACCAATGGCAGAAAGCTACGTACAGGCAAGTTGACAAATGAGTGTGCAATGGAGGTAGCAGCTGTGATTTTTCAAACCTTAAAGTAGCCAACTGGGGCCCAGGTCTGAGGGTGTTTTTCTTTAAAAGACACTAATTTTTTTGTAGCAGCTGTATAAATAGCTATTGTTGCTGCTTATTGTGAAAATTTATATTTCGGGAGCAAATTGGATTTTTCGATGGGAGAAACTTGAGATTGGGGGTAATATTTTACACTCGAATCAACTCACACCACGTGCAAACTGCAGAGGATTCGGAAAATTCATCACCCGCACGATTTGACTGGGATTCTGAATCCCACTTCAATCCTTTTTCAGATTCATTAAAATTTCCCCTCCCATTTAAATTGATCCCTCATAAAAAGTCTTATCGTCTGCCGACTTGTCATCCCACTTAACGATAGTTGTTGGGGAGCTGAAATTCAAAAAAGTGGGGGGGAATTGTGAAATCCAGGTGAAGCTTCAATTGATCCCTAAGTAGAATTTTACGTCCCGGATAAATCCTGCGGGTGATGAATTCGCAAAATCCTCTGCAGTTTGTACATGGTTTCAGCTTCATCGCACCAAATTCCTTCTGAGATGTTTTCAACCCCGGATATTAGTTGAGAGTCGCAGCGTTTTATTAGATCGATCAACACCACGGAAGAGTCTTTGGTTCCATTTGCCTGCTACTCAATATGTTAACCAATCACGTTACCAAATTTTCCTTTTGCGATGAGCTTCACCATTCATTTATTACAGCTAAATTGAAAAAGGTTGGTGCAACTTTGTAAAATTTTGCTCAACATACCCAGCATTTTTGGATAGGCAACAGGCTAGCGGGATGAAATAATAAGGGAAAATGCTGGGTAAGTCGGGCAAAACTGTGGAAAGCTGCACCAACCATTTTCAATGTAGCTGTATATATCTGGGTTGTTAAAATCAACTTCTTAGAGGATCTACCACTACGCACCAAGTCAGATATCCCTGATGGGGATATCCAGCGCGAGTTGGGGATATTTTAGGGAAGGACATAAGGATAGAAAAATATGTGTCAGAAAAATATGTGCGAGAAAAATATGTGTAAGAAAATATGTGCAAAAAAAATATGTGAGAAAAATAAGTGTAAGAAAAATATTTTGCAGCCATGGGAAATTTTGTTTTTTAATTTTTTTTTCTCCGAAAAAATAATTTTTTATTCCATTTTTTATTTTTTTCTGTTTTTTCGCAATTTTTTTTTTTTAAAAAAAAAAAAAATTCTCATTGTCGCAAATGATTTTTTTTACACTTACTTTTCTCGCACTTATTTTTCTTGCACTTACTTTTCTTACATTTATTTTTCTGACCTTATGTCCCTCCCTAAAATATCCCTAACTCGCGCTGGATATCCCCATCAGGGATATCTTACTTGGTGCGTAGTGTACCTCCGTGTCAGTAGATGAAAGAGAAAAGAAGAAAATTGAGTAAAGAAATAAATGATAAGAAATTAATAAACCCCAAGTAACACCACGTGCAAACAGCCAACGTATCCACCGCTACGTCGTCAAAAGCTGGCCTGCTACGTCGGCTGATTTTTCTCACAGTAACCAGACATTCCTCCCCCCCCCCCAAAAAAAAAAGTGAGATCCCGGTCACATGATCAAGAACATTCGATCATTGGATATGCAATATCTCTTGCCCATGGCTGCCCTCCACTGTGGTTGTGTAAGATTACCCTTGCACTCTCCTGCTGTAAAGGTTAGTGTTAGATTGCTATCACTATTTCATTTCTTAGAGGATAGAATTAGGCTAAACCTTACTTTTCATCATACTATAAGTTAGCGTTATTGCCTTGGTAGCTGGTTAAGGTGAAATGGGCCAAATGAGGCAAAAAATAGATAGGTGATCTCAGAAGCATCAAAAGAGGTAGAGCCTTTAAGGCCTCCCTCTCTTTCCGCTCAAGTTTTAGTAAAAGTTTAAAAAAAAATTATTTCAAATAAAATTTCATGGTTTTTACATTCAAAGACAGGTTCGGGTGCTATTTGCTAAATAAGATGACTAAACCACTAAAGTAACAATAAAATTAGAAGATGAAAAATAGTATTTTACGATAGAAGCAAGGAGGGGAGAGCTAGATAAAATAAAAAGTGCAACAGTCAATTTTGAAGTAAACAAGATTGAGCAGAAATTTGAGTGTGAAAAAAATGAAATGCAAAAATGAAAAACTTACTGAATAAACAACGAGTGGGTAGCTAACACTACACCCAAAGTGAAATATACCCATTAGGGGGTATCAAAGTTTGAAATCTTCCATTTCAAAATACCTCCTTTTTCCACAAAATAAACCGTGATTATTTTTTAAAATATACCATATTGCTCCCCAAAAACACCTTTTAAATGAGAGTTAATGTCGAATTTTTGTCTTTCTTTTTGTTTTGTGAAATATCTTTCAAATATTTACAACTTTCTAACTTTGATACCCCCTATTAGATATATCCTATATTCACTTGGGTACATTTTGATTCTTTTTTTTGTCTTTTTTTTCAGTGGTGTGGGAAAAGAAATTGCATTAAAACTATCTTTCAAAATAAATTCTGTTTATTCTCACCCTTAGCAACAAAAATGACAAATGTGAAAAAAAATGGAAAAATGTATGAAGAAACAAAGCAGATAAAATGTGTCAGCCAGGCTACTAAACCTACCCAGTAATAGCTATAATTATTTACTAGAGTAGAACTATGCCTTTAACTATTGGCCGGTTAGTCCATAAGATAGAGAATAGGAGGAGGAAGAGGAGAAAGAAAAGGGGAAAGGAGAAAATTTAGAGAGAAATGAAGAGAATGGAGGGAAAAGGACTAAAAAATAAGGCGACAATGGGATACTGGATTTAATCAAAACAATGACGGTGGTGAACTGAATTACAATAGTAAGTAGTTTGTATTCTCCCTGCTTAAATCTTAACAGCTAATAATTAAAAATCTTAAAGCAATCTTTTAATTTATTTAACATTTAAGGGGCCAGAAGCGCCACAACAAATAATAAAAAAATAATATAATATTTAAAATATTGTAAGTAATGTAAGTGATAGTGCTGAAAGGGATTACCCAAGGCCCTTTTTATAGGCAAGGTGTCAGCCAGGCTATTCCAGGAGTCCAGTAAATGATATGTTACTTATAAAACCTGAAAGAGTGGGTAAGAATTGTATTTAATGAATATAACTTAATATTTTATTGCATAATTAAATTATATTAGTATTTTATTATATACAAGTGTTACATTAAATTTATTGGTTATATAAATTTTTATATACAGTTAAATTGAACATAATATAATATATTCTACAAATAATGGCGCATTTTTATGTATTTAATAATTATAAATTTATATTTAATTAATTGAAAAACATATATTATAATTATAAGTGTAAAATTGACTTATAATATATTTAAATTAATTACTTAAATTTATATATTAAATAATACCTCTCATATAATACTAAACAATAATTAATGACGCTTCTTTGGACCCTTAATTGTGTTAGAAAAAACAAATAAATTAATTTATACTAAATTGAGATTAATTACATGTTTTGTTGCGTCAAAGTATTTTTTGTTTCACTTAAAATATCCTTAAATCAGACTGTACCATCTGTTTGGAATTATTTTTCTCATAGTTCCTATGTTCCAATCTTGTTTAGTTATTCACTATTTTCACTTACTGATTTGGGAATTAATGGCGGGAAAATTGGATTCTTAATTGGGGTTTTAATTAATTGTTTCATGTTTTTCTCTATATTGTTATGTTTCATTTACTCTTTGATATATTTGTTTTATTCTATTCTAATAATTGTATTTACAAATATAGTAGCGCTTCAGAGGACCCATTGCCTATAAAAGGGCCTTGGATAATCCCCTGTAGCCTCATCACTTATTAAACACTCAACAAATTAAATAACTATTTTATTACGTTTATATTTTTTTTATTAGTAATACAAATCTAATTAAAAGTCTATATAACAAATTAAAGGTTGCTTTAAGTCTGATAGTAATTAAAAGTGTTTGCCGCGCAGAACCCTTACATTAAATAATATTATTATAAATAAATACTAAGCTTTTGTCATCTCTCAAAGTTGCTCGCCGTTGTTTCCCTCTTAAATAAAATTAAATATACTATTACAAATTATTCCTTTTATTTTCCCTTGTCCTCCTCCTTCTCTCCTCCTTTTCCCCAAATTTTCTTACCTTCTTCTAGACGACTGACCGACACAAGGGTTCCTCTGAAGCGCCCGAAATTTGTAAGTAAAAAATGATAATAGAATGAAACAAGAATATTAAAGAATAATAATGAAACCTGGATATTGAGAGAAAAATATGAAACAAATAATTAAATCCTAAAATAAGAAGTAATTTTCCCATACTAAATTTGCAATCCCAGTTAATTAGAATTGTAAGTGACTATGTAAATTTGTAACAATGGAAACTGTGAGTAATTTATCCAAAATATTAATTACAATGAGCCTTAAATGGTTTTAATTGAACCAATACAATTATGTAATTTTGACGCAACATTTGTGTAATCAGTTCAATCTAAAACAGAAATTAATAAATTGTTTTAACTATTCAGTTTAAGTAATAACTAATTTAATTGAGAACAGGTAATTATTATAATGAATTACTAATTCAAAATAAGAATTTTAATTTAATTTATAAAGTAAGTGTTATAACTTTTTAATACATTTTCTGACACAATTAAGGGTAGAAAAAGCGCCCAATATTTATGAATTATAACATATGAGAAAGTTTATTTAATGTAAAAATTTAATTAATTAAAATTTTAATTATAATTCAATTTTACAATTGAAATTAATATACATGATTGTAATTAATTAATCATTAATTTATTAATATCAAATACATAAAGATGCAAAATGATTTTTAAAATATATATTATGTTTGATGCAAGTGTATAAATAATTTATTTAATAATAAAATTAATATAATATTCATTTTTCTTATTTTTAATAAAATGATTATTTAATTTTATCATGTAATAAAATATTATTTCAACTACATAAAATAAATCACTTAATTTCCTCCAATAAAGTATTATACATTTTACTGGGCTCCTGAGACAGCCTGTCTGACATTACCTCTAACTTTATTAGTTATATTTATTTTATAAATTACATATAATGTTTTAACTAGTTAATAAGTAAAATTGAATTAAATATATAATTATAATATTTCACTCACTTCTTATTCCTTGAAAGTGTCCTCATGACAGCTGAAAAGTAGATTAAAAATATACCAATACTGAATATTAAAGAAAAATTAAATATTTTTAATTATCTTGACATATACAGAAAATACTGTATATTGAACATTTCTTCTAGAAATAATTTTTAATTTGAAAATTTTTATTGTGGGATATTCTCCCATGGATATTCTTGTATGTTGGAGGTTCCACCCTATTTTTTCTCTCTCTTCTTGCCTATATAAAGCCCCTCAATTTGGCTGTTCTTGATTTGTTCCACTCTATAAATTTATTAGAATTTTTTATACAAAACTCTAGTACTACTATTTCCTATCTCTGAGTATTTACTATTAATTATTTCAAGTTTTAAAGTAATAAAAATATCTACAAATGTTACCTTTTAATTGAGTAAAAAAAAAGAAAATTTTCTAGGTACACAAATCTTGAAATCTTGAGTTTCCCCTACCCTTCATCACCATTGGACCACTGAAAATATCTTCAAGACCAAGAGAACCCCTGAAAAAATATGTAAAAAATGAATCAAAATTAGAAATTAATTTAAAAAAGTTATAAAAGAAAGCCAATCTCTTCTTGCCATCATCACTTAACTTATGATCCTCCCCAATCTGAACCGTTGTTATCCTTTTACCTGACTCAAAAATCACATCACATCTGTCCTCTCCCAAATTTGATTTTCATTGCATTTTTGGTCTCCCCACCCTTGATCCAAAATCAGGCAGACTATCAGGGTTAAGTATCAGGTTTAGTCTAGGGGTAGGGTAAATAAAACTATCTACCTGATGTTTAATTTACACAAAATGGCAAAAGAGAGAAAATAAGTAAGATTCAATTTCACTATAGTTTTTAGCCAGGCTATATTGAGAGGCAAGCAAAATCTTATGTTTAATTAAAAAAAGAA
Source organism: Hemileia vastatrix (assembly GCA_030280995.1). Lineage (NCBI taxonomy): Eukaryota > Fungi > Basidiomycota > Pucciniomycetes > Pucciniales > Zaghouaniaceae > Hemileia > Hemileia vastatrix. Next base: position 30,752,776 of record JASXTE010000003.1, on the reverse strand, counting down.
AAAAAATAGATTAAAAAATATATACAAATTAAATATTATATTAAAATAAAATTATATAAAAATATAGTTTAAATAAATTTTACTATTATATATACTGTATATACATTTAAATACAATATAAAAATATATTCTGTCAGCCAGTCTGTCTCAGGAGCACAGTAAAATGTATAATATTTCATTGTAGGGAATACATTGATGTATTTTATTCACTTAAAGTAATGATTTATTACATAATAAAATTATATAAAATTTTTATTAAAATAAGTAAAATGTCAGCCAGGATATACCAGGAGCCCAGTAAATGTTATGTTAATTTACTGGAACCAAAAGAGGGCGTAAAAATATGCATTTTATGTATATAAATTAATATTTTATTGCATAATAAAATTATATAAGTATCTTATTAAATATAAACAAAATAAGGGTGATATTAATTTTATTGTTATATAATTTATTTATACATTTAAATTAAGCATGATATATTTTATATTCTATATATTATGGCGCATTTATAGGTATTTTATAAATATAAATTAATAATTAATTAATTGTAAACATATATTTTAATTATAAGTGTAAAATTAACTTATAATGTAATTAAATTAATTAATTAAATTTATATATTAAATAAAGCCTTACATATCTTATTAAACAATAAAATTAAGCATTTTTTTGACCCTTAATTGTGTCATAAAATTATTAAATAAATTAAACTACCTATTTAGGATAATAATATTTAAATCATCACTTTAAATTAACAATATGATTAAATTAATTACTTGTTTCAACTAAATTAATTATTTAGTTACTAAAATAGTTAAAGCAAATGATTAATTTTCCTTTACAATTGAATTAAATTAATTACAAAAATTTTTGCATCAAATATTCTATTTGTTTCAATTAAGACCCTTAACAAAACATCGTAATACCTGTTTTGGATTATTTTACTCACAGCTATTATGTTTCAGACTTATTAGTTACTGATTATTTTAATTAACTGGTTTAAGAAACTATGGTGGGAAAATTAGTCTCTTACTAATGGGTTTAATTAGTTGTTTCATTTTTTCTCTCAATATCTATGTTTTAGTTATATTCTTTTATATTCTTGTTTTACCTTATTACTATTTTGTAAATACTTATTTGTGGCGCTTCAGAGGACCCCTTGCCTATAAAAAGGCCTTGGATAATCCCCTGTAGTCTCATCACTTACTTACTCATCATAAATTAATTATTACATTGTATTTTATTATTTTGTGGCGCTTCAGTCCCCTTAAATATTAAATAAAAATTAATAGCACCACAGGAAATCTGGGGGTGAACTGCTAGCAGTTCCCTCTATTTGAAACTATCAGGAATTTGTCAGGAAACTGTTGGGAAACCATCCTGAAACTGTCAGAAATATGTTTTTAAATCTGATGAAAAAACATTGAAAAAATAAACTGTCACAGATTGAATCCAGAACAATCCCTCCTTGAGCAGAGCTTAGGAACCACATTGAACATCAGTTAATATCATGTTTGGCAAAAGGTTGAACAACATCATTTAGCATACCTTAATATTCAAATATTAAACTTGAATATATGTTGCGTGTATGATATAGATACATATGCATTTGAATTTGCATGGTGGATACTTATTGCATATTAAAAATTGATGTGAAATGCCTATCTAAAGTGTATGCATAATGACTATGAAGAATAAATATGCATAAAAAATATGCATAAAAAATATGCATAGTGATTATGCATAAAAATATGCATATTGATTATGCATAAAAATATGCATATTGATTATGCATAAAAATATGCATATTGAATATGCATTAAAAATATGCATATATGTATATGAATAAAATATATTAATATGCATATAAATCTGTATAATGAATATGCATATGCATATCCATAAATATGCATAATGATTGAAAAATGCAAAAAAATGATGCTTAACGAGTATATTTTATGCATAAATAGAAATATGCAATATGAATTCATATTGCATACAGATAACACTGGCAAACCAACTTGACCAAAACTCATACTAAATTTTCATTCTGGACTATAGGTGTGAGGGAAGGAAGAAAAACAGTCTGACGTTAGGAAAATGCTACATGCACTCATTTTGTAGCAGAGCAAATGAGAAGTGCTGAATTATGGTTGGTGCCCATAATTTAGTATGATATCATAATTTTATTTAATTGTTTTCAATATTGAAAAGACTTTAGGTCAGTTGGTATGGATCTAGCTGTGCCAGGGTCTAATCTAATTATTTTAACAATTTCTTAATAATTAATGGGTTTTAATACAAAAACAGGTTGTATTTTTTGTGGGATATTGGATATGATAAGGTCTTTTGTAAAAAAAACTTATATTGTTCAAAAATATTCCTGAATCAGATGTGGGATAATCACTACAAAAAATTGTAGTACTGTAGGCAATAAAATATATGCACAAGCAGTAAAGAAAGGACTGAGTGAACCCTTTTTGTGCAGTGGGAATCATTAGAGTGGAATTGTGGATGAAAAATATAATTCATTATTACCATTTTATTTAATCAAAAAATTTATAATATTAAAAAAGAACTATTGATTAATTGGTATTTGACCTTTGTGCCTCACTCATATTTATCATTTGATTGATTTTTTGTCACCATTATGTTATTAATATTATAAGTATAGCAAAAACTTGTGTGCCCAACGCATACCGGGTGATGTTACACCTTTTATAATATTATTAAATAAAGGTAAAAAAATATTAAAATGATTTGTTTTACAAAAAATAAATTGATATCCAAAAGCAATATGAGGGATAAAAAGGTAAAATTAAAGGGATCAAATATGAAATAAAAAATTAAAGTAAAATTCCTGCCATCAAGAGCAAGTAGACATGATGGGGTGAACGCCCACCAGTGGCACTAAACTTGGACTATAATTTCTTTTTTGTAAAAATAAAAAAAAATCCACTTGAGCTTTACCAAAACTTCAGGATGACAATTTTGCCATATCAAGCAACTTCTAGTGCAATTATTGAAGAAAAATTCATTTTCATTGCAATAGAGGGAATTGATCACATCAGACTGCATGTGACAAAAAGTGTCCAGCACAAGTTTGGCCAAACTTGTGCTGGACACTTTTATGATGGAGAGTAGCTAGGGTAGAATTTTTCTTCAGTTCATCTAGTATTTCTTATAAACATGTCCACTGGTATTTGATCTTTGTGCCTCACTCATATTTATCATTTGATTGATTTTTTGTCACCATTATGTTATTAATATTATAAGTATAGCAAAAACTCGTGTGCCCAATGCATACCGGGTGATGTTACACCTTTTATAATATTATTAAATAAAGGTAAAAAAATATGAAAATGATTTGTTTTACGAAAAATAAATTGATATACAAAAGCAATATGAGGGATAAAAAGGTAAAATTAAAGGAAGCAAATATGAAATAAAAAATTTAAATAAAATTACTGCCATCAAGAGCAAGTAGACATGTTGGGGTGAACACTCACCAGTGGCACTAAACTTGGACTATAATTGCTTTTTTGAAAAACAAAAAAGTGCCAATCTGAGGTTTAACAAAACTTCAGCAGAACCATTTAGCCATATCAAACAACTTCTAGTGCAATGATTGAGAGAGAATTGATCACACCAGACTGCATGTGACCAAAAGTGTCCAGCACAAGTTTGGTCGGACTTGTTCTGGACACATTTATGACGGAGAGTAGCTAGGGTAGAATTTTTCTTCATTTAATCTGGTATTTCTTATAAACATGTCCATTGGTACTTGATCTTTGTGCCTCACTCATATATATCATTTGATTAATTTATTGTCACCATTATATTATTAATATTATAAGTATAGAAAAAACTCATGTGCCAAATGCATACCAGGTGATGTTACACCTTTTATAATATTATGAAATAAAAGTAAAAAAATATGAAAATGATTAGCTTTACAATAATTTAAATAGATATTAAAAAAAAGAGAAATAAAAAAGTAAAATTAATCTTAAAGAGATCAATTATGAAAAACAAAATACTAGTAAAATTCTTGCTCTCAAGAGCCAGTAGAAGTGTTGAAACAAATGGGAGCCATCAGGGCTAAATTTTAATAAGTGACCTTTTTTTATAAAGATAAAAAATTATACACCTGAGGTTGGGAAGAACAACAGGTGGATGATTCAGCTAAACAAAACAACTTGTAGTGAAGTTTAATAAAAAATGTTTTTTTGTTGCCATAGAGAGAATTGATCCCATCTGACTGCACGTGACCAAAAGTGTCCAGCACAAGTTTGGCCGAACTTGTGCTGGACACTTTTATGATGGAGAGTAGCTTGGGTGGAAATTTTCTTCAGTTCCTTCATCTTGTATTTCTCATAAAAATGTCTACTGGTATTTGATCAGTCTGTATCTTTCATATTTATCATCCAATTTATATTTTATCACCATTATATTATTAATGTTATTAGTATAGTAAAAACTTGTGTGCCAAATGCATACCATGTGAAGTTATAACTTCAATAATTTTATAAAATAGACGTAAATAAATATGGAAAGGATTAGTTTTACAAAATTTAAATAGAACTTTAAAAGTAAAAAGAGGAATAAAAGAGTAAAATAAAAGTTAAAGAGTTCAAATATGAAAAAAATACTAGTAAAATTCTTGCTATCAAGAGCCAGTAGAGGTGTTAAAGCAAATGGGAGCCATCAGGGCTTAATTGTAATAAGTGACCTTTTCTTTAAAGATAAAAAATTATACACCTGATATTGAGAAGAACAGCAGGTGGATGATTCAGTTAAACCAAACTACTTCTAGTGAAATTTGATAAAAAATTTTTTTTGTTTCCATACAGTGAATTGATCCCATCTGACTGCACATGACCAAAAGTGTCCAGCACAAGTTTGGCCGAACTTGTGCTGGACACTTCTATGATTGAGAGTGGCTGGGTTAGAATTTTTCTTCAGTTCATCTGGTACTTCTTACAAACATGTCTACTGTTATTTTATCTTTGTGCCTCACTCATACATATTGTTTGATTAATTTTTTGTCTTAATTATATTATTTATTATATAAGTATAGCAAAAAATCATCTGCCAAATGCATACTGAGTGATGTTACACCTTTTATAATATTATTAAATAAATGTATAAAAGTATTAAAATAATTTATTTTCAAAATTATTAATTGATATCCAAAAGCAATATGAGGAAAAAAAATTAAGTTAAAGGGATCAAATAAGAAAAAAGAAATACAAGTATTATTCCTAATATCAAAGGCCAGTAGAGATGTTGAAGCAAATGAGAGCCATCAGGGATAAATTGTACTGAATTGAATGTTTTTTAAAGATAAAAAATTGTGTACCTGTGGTTTGAATGAACTCTAGGTGGATATTTCAGCTATATCAAACTATATCTAGTGAATTTTATTATCAAATAATTTTTTTTCATTGCCATAGAGAGAATTGATCCCATCTGACTGCACCTGACCAAAATTGTCCAGCACAAGTTCGGCCGAACTTGTGCTGGACACTTTTTTGATGGAGAGTAGCTAGGGTGCAGGTCTTCTTTAATGCAACTGTTATTTTTTAAAAACATGTCAACTGGTATTTGATCTTTCTGTGTTATTCATATTTTATTATCTGATTAATTTTTTGTCATTAAAATATTATTTATTTTATTAGTATAGAAAAAACTTGTGCGCCAAATGCATGCCATGTTATATTACACCTTTTATAATATTATTAAAAAATGTTAAAAAAATATGAAAATGATTTTTTTTCCAAAATTATAAATTAATATCCAAATGTAACATGAGTGATAAAAAAGTAAAGTAAAAGAGATCAAATATGAAAAAGAAAAATTCAAGGAAAATTCCTGCCTTCAAGAGCCAGTAGAGGTGTTGAAACAAATGGGTGCTATCAGGGCTACATTTGATAAAATTTAATTTTTTTATAGATAAAAAATTTTTCACCTGAAGTTTGGAAAAACTCAAGGTGGATAATTCAGCCATACCAAACTACTTCTAATGTATTTATTTAGCATTTTTTTAATTTAATTTCCACAGAGAGAATTGATCCCATCTGACTGCACCTGAACAAAAGTGTCCAGCACAAGTTCGGCTGAACTTGTGCTGGACACTTTTATGATGGAGAGTAGCTAGGGTGGAAGTGTTTCTCAGTACATCAGTTTTTTGTTTTTCACATTTCTATTGGTTTTTTAACTTTTTTTTATCATTCATATTTATCTTATAATTAATTTTTTGTCACCATATATATTATTAATGTTTCTAGTATAGCAAAAACCTGCATGCCAAATGCAAAATTGGTGATGTTACACCTTTAATAATATTATTATATAATGATAAAAAAATATGAATATGTTTAGTTTTTAAAAAAATAAATTGATATTTAAAATTAAAAAGAGTAATAGAAAAGTAAAATGAAAATAAATGGGATCAAATACAAAATAAAAAATACAAGTAAAATTTTACTATCAAGATCTGGAAGTGGTGTTGGGACAGTCGGGGACCCCTAGGTCAAGACTTGGTCTAACCTTACTTTTATGTATAGCTAAAAAATTTTGAGCTGAGGTTTGGACAGACTTCCAGGCAAAAATTTTACAATATTAAACAATCTTTACTTCAATAATTGAGTAAAATATCATTTTCATTGCCATAGAGAGAATTTATCTCATATGACTTCATGCAACCAAAATTGTCCAGCACAATTTTGGCCAAACTTGTGCTGCACACTTTTATAATTGAGAGTAGACATACAGCAAGTCTTCTTAAACTCAAAAGGGATTTCTTACAAACATTTCCACTGGTATTTGATCTTTCTGTGTCATTTAAATTTACCATTTGATTAATTTTTTGTCATCATTATATTATTAACATTATTACTATAGTAATAACTTGTGTGAAAAATGCATACCAGGTGGTGTTCCACCTTTAATCATATATTATTAAATAAAGGTATAAGAGTATGAAAAGTATTTATTTTAAAAATTAAAAATTGATATCCAAAGCAATATGAGCAATAAAAAAGTAAAATAAAAGGGATAAAATAAGAAAAAAAAATCTAAGGAAAATTCCCACTATCAACAACAAGTAGAGGTGTTAGATTAAATGTGCACCACCAGGGCTAAACTTGGACTACATTTTTTTTTTAAACCAAAGAAAGTGTCCTGATGAGTTTTTGAAAAATGATCAGGAGGACATTTTGGCAATATCAAACTACTTATTGTGAAATGATTGAGCAAAATGTCATTTTCATTTCCATAGAATAAATTTATCCCATCTGACTGCATGCAACCAAAATTGTCCAGCACAAGTTCGGCTGAACTTATGCTAGACACTTTTATGATGGTGAGTATCTAGGGTGCAGGTCTTCTTCAGTTCATCAGGTATTCCTTATAAACAAATCCACTTGTATATGATCTTTCTGTGTCATTCATATTTATCATTTGATTCATTGTTTTTCACCATTATAATATTAATGTTATTAGTATTGAAAAAAATTATAAGCCAAATGCATACTGGGAGATGCTACATCTTTAATAATCTTATTAAATAAAAGTAAAAAAAAATATAAAAAGTATTAGTTTTACAATAAATAAATTGATATTTGAAAGCAAAAAGAGGAATAAAAAAGTAAAATAAAAGTGATTAAATATGAAATTAAACATTCAAATAAAATTTCTGCCATCAAAGAAAATTTGAGTTTTCAGACCAAAATTGCACCACCAGTTCTAGATTTGGAATATATTTTCATTTTTTTAAATTAATAAAAGTGTCCACTTGAGGTTTTCAAAAAAATCAGGAGGATAGTATAGCAGTATAAAACTACTTCTTGTGCAATGATTGAGCAAAAATTCATTTTAAATTCCATTGAGTAAATTTATCCCATCTGACTGCATGCAACCAAAAGTGTCCAGCACAAGCTCAGCTGAACTTGTGCTGGACACTTTTATGATGGAGAGTAGCTAGGGTGCAAGTCTTCTTCAGTTAATCTTATATTCATTTTAAAAATGTCTATGGGTATTTGATCTTTCTGTGTCATCCATATTTATTATTTGATTATTTTTTAGTCACCATTATATTATTAATGTTTTTAGTATAGAAAAAACATGTGTACTGAATGTACACTGTGTGATTTTACAACTTTAATAATATTATATAATAAATGTAAAAAAATGTGAAAGTTATCAGTTTTACCAAAAAAAATTGATATTTAAAAGCTAAAGGATAAATAAAAGGGTAAAATTAAAGTTAAAGAGATCAAACATGAAATAAAGATATTAAGTGTAATTTCTGCTATCATGAGCCAGTAGAGGCTTCAGAAAAAATGGGCACCATCATAGATTAACATGGATAAAATTTACTTTTTACCAAAGTAAAAAATTGTCTACCTTAGGTTTGGACAAACTTCCAGGGGACGATTTGTCCATATAAAACTACTTTCAGTGCAATGATGGAGTGATCATTCAGTCTTATTTCCATAAAAAGAATTGATTGCATCTGACGGCATGCAACCAAAAGTGTCCAGCACAAGCTTGGCTAAACTTGTGCTGGACACTTTTATCATAAAGAGTAGCCAGGGTGCAAGTCATTTTAAATCATCTGGAATTTCTTATAAACATGTCCACTGTTATTAAATCTTTGTGTCTCACTCATATTTTTCAATTGATTAATTTTTTGTCACCATTATATTATTAATATTATCAGTATAGCAAAAACTTGTGTGCCAAACGAATACTGGGTGATGTTACACCTTTTATAATATTATTAAATAAAGGTAAAAAAATATGAAAATGATTTATTTTACAAAAAATAAACTTCTATCCAAAAGCAATATGAGAGGAATAAAGTAAAATAAAAGAAATCAAAGATGAAAATTAAAATCCAAGTTAAATTCCTGCCATAAACAGAAAAAAGAGATGTTGAATCAAATTAGCACAATCAGGGCTAAACTTGCACTAAATTTTCTTTTTTGTAAAAATAAAAAAAATCCACTTGAGCTTTACCAAAACTTCAGCATGAAAATTTGGCCATATCAAACTACTTCTAGTGTAATTTTTTATCAAAAATTTATCTTCATTTCCATAGAGAGAATTGCTCTCATCTGACTACACCTGACCATAAGTGTCCAGCACAAGTTTGGCCAAACTTGTGCTGGACACTTTTATGATGGAGAGTAGCTAGGGTAAAATTTTTCTTCATTTCATCTAGTTATTTATACAAACATGTCTACTGGTATTTTATCTTTGTTCCTCACTCATAAATATCATTTCATTAATTTTTGGTCGCCATTATATTATTAATTTTATAAGTATAGAAAAAACTCATGTGCCAAATGCATACCAGGTGATTTTATGCCATTTATAATATTATTAAACAACTGTATAAAAATATGAAAATAGTTTATTTTAAAAATTATTAATTCATATCCAAAAGCAATATTAGGAATAAAAAATTAAGTTAAAGGGATCAAATATGAAAAAAGAAATCCAAGTAATATTCCTACTATCAAAGGCCAGTAGAGGTGTTGAAGCAAATGAGAGCCATCAGGGATAAATTGTACTAAATTGACTTTTTCTAAAGATAAAAAATTGTGCACCTGTGGTTTGGATGAACTCTAGGTAGTAAATTTGGCTATGTAAAACTACTTCTAGTTAAGTTTTTTATCAAAGAATTTTTTTCATTGCCATGGCAAGAATTGATCTCATATGACTGCACCTGACCAAAAGTGTCCAGCACAAGTTCGGCCGAACTTGTGCTGGACACTTTTTTGATGGTGAGTATCTAGGGTGCAGCTCTTCTTCAGTGCAACTGGAATTTTTTTAAAACATATCCACTGGTATTTGATCTTTCTGTTTTATTAATATTTTATCATTTGATCAATTTTTTGTCACCAGTATATTATTATTTTTATTAGTATAGCAAAAAACATGTGCCAAATGCTTACAAGGTGATGTTAAACCTTTAATAATTTTATTAAATACAGGTAAAAAATTATGAAAATGATTTGTTTTACATAAAATTAATTGATATCTAAAAGAAAAAAAAGTGATAAAAAGAAATAGGTTGAATAAAAGGGATTTCATATGAAGTTAAAAATTCAAGCTAAATGCCTACTTTCAAGGCTCAGAAGAGGTGTTGGATAAAATGGGCATCATCAGGAATAAAATTGTACTTAATTTGATTTTTTGAAAAACTAAATGAAGTTTTCAACTGATTTTTTTCCAATATTTAGTTGGACACTTTTTCTATATCAAATTACTTCTAGTACCATGATTGACCAAATTAAATCCTCATTTCCATATGCAGAATTGATCCCATATGGCTGGACCAGGCCAAAGGTGTCAACCACAAGTTTGAGAATTCTTCTGGTGGACATCTTTATTATGGAAAGTAGTAGGGTGCAAGTCTTCTTTAGTTAATATAGTATTACTCATAAACATTTCCAACTTATTTTTGGCCAAAAATCAGGTGGAAAGTTTGTCCATATCAAATTACTTCTAATGCCATGATTGACTAAAAATTGATTCTCATTGCCATATAGATAGTTGATCCCATATGACTGGATCTGGCAAAAAAGTCACCACAATTTTTGATAAACTTAAGTTTGAAAATTTTATGATGTAAAGTAATTGCAAGTCTTCTTCATTTCATCAAGTAATCCTCATAAAAATTTCCACCTGTGTTTTGGCCAAACTTCAGGTGGACACTTTGGCCTTATTAAATTAATTCTCGTTCCATGTTGATAAAAAACTGATACTTATTGCCATATATAGATATTAAACCCATCAGACTGTGCCTTTCCAAAATTGTCTACCTGAATTATGGCTAAACCTCAGTTGGACACTTTTATGATGCAGAGTAGCTAGGGAAAAAGTATTCTTCAGTTAATTTGGTATTCATAATAAATTTATCCTCCTGAAGTTTAGCCTAACTTCAGGTGGACAATTTAGGAAAGCACCAGTTAGTCACTATCCATCAAAAAAGTGTTCACCAAAATTTTGGCTAAACTTGTGGTGGACCCCTTTGATCAGCCACAGTCAGATGAGATCAACTCTTTAGATGGAAATGAGGATGATTTCTTGGTCAATCATGGAAATAGAAGTAGTTTGATGTGGCCAAATTACCCACCTGAAGGTCAGACAAACCTCACAAGGACACTTTTTAGCAGGGAGTAACTGAGAAAAATCCATTTATCAGAAGGAAAATCTTTTATTGGATAGATGCCAAGGTTTCATACTTGTGTATTATGGTCAGTATTAATTTTGAAAGTGTCTGTCCAAGCAATTTCATTGCCCATCATGACACATTTTGTTTTAAATGTTTCAAACTGCGTGATGCAGTATTAAGTTGTCACATAGTATAATTAAGTTCTATTAAGTGCCCTCCTATGATGCCTAAATTTATAATTTAATATCTTACATAATAAATTTTTTTATATAAATTCATCAATATTTTATTTTATTATCAAATTTAATAGAGCAAGTATCCTGAATTATTATATATGCATAAGCTTAGGTTAGATCAATTTGTGCTCAACAGAGAACCAAAATCAAGTTCTGGAGGATAAACTTGTGCATAATTTGGAATCAGTTGATATTCTGTCTATAATAAATCTGAGAATAAATGTAAATCTAACTCTAATTTACTTATGTTTATAAAGTATTCATAAACCTGGAATAATTAAGGGACACTCTAAATTTCAAGAGAGGGGATTGCTAGCAATTCACCCCTAGATTTCCTGTGGTGTGAGTTGTTTTAAGATTTTTAATAGTTAGTTTGTTGATATTTGAGCAGAGAGAAAAGATAAGTTACTTACTAGTATAACCAGTTCACCCCTTGTCATCTTTTGTCTACCAAAATACTTATTTTATTGTACAATCATCCATTCCTTCCCTCCACTTTTATTTTATTTCACTTCTATCCTCTTCTTCTTTCCTTCTAGACAAACCGGTTAACAATTGGAGGCCTTTCCAAATGGTGACAATAAACTCAACGAATTTTGGACAAACAACAAACGCACGGACCACCTCACGCAAAAAGTAAACTTTTTTCCGCAACCGTTAAAGAAAATCATAAAGTACAAGCTATAGGCCTTGACCAAGGGAGTTAGATAAACCCAGAGAGAAAATCCCCTGTCCCTTTAGAAAAATAAAGTGAAATTTACCTGCTACAGTAAATTGGTTCCTGTTTGCTAAAGCCACTTTTCCAAAACACTTGACTGCCTGATCAGACAAGAAAGTAGTCTCCAGACAGACTACCAAACCAAAGAACTGAAATGTAGAGCAATTTCCACACCAGAGAAAGCAATGATACTTGATGTAGGTTGCAAATCCACACCAGAGACAGCAATGATACTTGATATAGCTTGCAAGACTATACCAGAGAAGCCAGTAGCCATGTTAAGTTAAATGAAGAACTCACCTTGCAACAAACACAGCCAATTGTGGCCAAAAACAGTGAAAACTGAGTGAGGAACAATTTTATCACCTCCAGATGGTTGTATGATAATTAAAGTTGCCCCAAACTGTCTTAATAACTATCTACACACAGACCACTATCTAAAAGCACATGCACACTAACAAATTTGGTGTCCTAGACCACCAAATTGCATAAAACCCCTCTAGAGGCACTTCCCAGCCTTCTAGCACCAAGGAGGGCGGTCAGCCCAACCTCGGGAGGCCTTCCTGAGGTAGCCCGACAACCCTAAAGCCAGAAAACCACCAAAAACCCCCAAAAATACCCAAAATACTTAGAAAAATATACTACAACTACTAAAACCTTTAAAACACATAATTAGGCTAAAACAACATGGAGACATAAAATGTAGAGAAAAATTAGCTCATTCTAATGGTACTAAGCACATAACCCTAAGACTTAAGGTTAGCCAGTAAAACACGTAAAAAAATTAAACAGCTATCTTTTTAAATAAAAAATGAGAAATAATCCCTTAAATACTTAAAATATGAAACATGTCATCAAAGCATAAAATATAGAGAAACACAGGGGGTATCCAATGGTTGTACCCACATCCCCACAGTTCCAATATTTACTGAATAAATCCAGAAAAACACCCAATTATTAAACAATGCCATTTAAGACATATCAAAACAACGCCAAATAGACCAACAAAGGGCTCTGCCAATGTTGGAAGACCACATCCTCCCTCCAATAGAGAATTTCCACATTCTCCTTCTTCACAACCACTATGTTCAGCTTTCTTTCCAAATCCGCTACTGACATGGGTCCTTGCCAATACTTCATTGAAAAAAATTTCATCTGTACCATCACACCACTGGCTCATCCCTACAAAACCTTCTGTGATGCCTGTCACTCTAGGAAGAAGACTTGTTTCAGACCTGGTCCATTGTACTCTTCAACATGTTCTCTTCCCCCACAACCTGATCCACCTTCTACCTGCACCAAAAGATCCAGACCATCCATCCTGATCCCCAGACTGGTCAAAAATTACACCCTTCAAAAAAGAGTGCCAACCCCACTACAAACACTAGCTCTACCATCCTTGGTCCTTATGATGGTAAGCCCAATACTTCTTCATACTTCAATTCAATCTGACAAATTTCCAGTTCATTTCCATCCTGACAGTGATGATGACAATGTGGGAACCATTGAATCACTCCCACCTAATCCATTGCCCACCATCAAAGACAATTTCTAACAACATTCTTCTCAACAGAAGCATCTCATTCTAAATTACTTCCAATCCACTCCTTCCAGGAATCCACAGAACCTTGAGAAAATGAAGAACCTCATCCACCAGTTCAAAGCCAATGCTGAACATTTTGTTACATCTCTTAATTCTTTTCTGTAATTGCTTCTTGCCTGAAAATCTTGATTCAGAAATAAAAAATAAATTTTTTTTCCTCAGTTTAAAGTCTTGGGGAACTAATCCTCAGTTTTAGGTCTTGGAGGACTAAAATCCCTCATTTTATAGTCTTGGGGGACTCAAAAAACCCTCAGTTTATAGTCTTGGGGACTCAAAAACCTGAATCAAAAAGACAGAACCAGAGATCAAAACATTAAAGACCAAAGAAACAAACTAAAATTCTGGGTTAACTGTCCTACAGAGCAGCCAGCTCATCAGTTACCCCCACACTTGGCTTAAAAAAATCCAGAGACTCCCCCTTTGGATGCCCTCTGCCAGAATCACACCAACTCCCATGATCAGTTTATAGTCCTGAAGGACTCAACCATCAAACCATCATCAGTTTATAGTCTTGCAGGACCAGTGTTCAGTTTAAAGTTTTGACGGACTACCCCAGTGTTCAGTTTAAAGTATAGATGGACTACCCCAGTGTTCAGTTTAGAGTCTTGACTGACTAGTAGATCCAAAAAAGCATAAGCCAAATTCTTGATAAAATCTTGAAAACCAGCCAGTTTAAAGTCTTAGAGGACTAACAGATCCACAATAGTAACAAAAATTAAAATCTTGAAGCTATCTTAATTCATCCTGTCTAAAAAAATAACAAAATGGTATCCCCCAGCCAATTAATATGCTGATCCCCTGATACGTTACCCATATCCAAGTGCGCTTTGATGTGGATACACCTTTAAATAATTTTTAAATGAATTGAGATAAAATAAATTAAGAAAAATTCTATAAATAAAGAAAATATGAAAAAAATAGAAATCAAAGAAAATAATAAAAAAATGAGATAGAGATAAGAAAGAAAATAGCATTTCCCAGCCAATTGATACGCCTTTCACCACCAATGCTTGCCCACATCCATGTGACCCTGATGTGGTGACACCATATAATATAATTTTGTGATTTTTCCCTCTTAAAATCCTAATAACCCCCATAAAAAATAAAAGAAAAAAAGAGAAAAAAGAAAATAATCTAAAACTACCATCAAACACAACCATAGAGGCAAACTTAATTAAAAGAAAAGACAAAGTCAGGCTCAATAGAAAGTCCAGTGCAAGGAAATGATAACTGGGTGGGCTCCCTCCAATAAGTAAAAATGATGGGAGACCACCAGTGATCCACTGCCAATTCAAAAAAAAAACAAAGAATCCAGTCCCAAGCTAGTTTAAAGTCACAGTGGACTTGAAACATGAATAACAAAACCAGAACTAGAATTCAACTAGGTCAAACAAAATACTTGAAACAGAAATTATGGCGTAATTTTTCTACAGAACAGCCAGCTCATCAGTTGCCCCCACACTTGCCAAAATTAAATCTAGAAGCCCCCCTGGGTACCTTTTAACAAAAAACCCCACATCCAACACAATAAACAAAAACCAATAAGTGTGAAGAGTCCAGCACTTGAAGACCAAAAGAGTTTCCAGTTTAAAGTCATAGAGGACTAAAACCTGTGAAGAGAAACCAATACTAGGGTTCAACCAAATTAAGAGATTGTTTTAGAGACAGAAAATCTGGGTTAATTTTTCTACAGAGCAGCCAGCCCAACAGCTACTCCCACACTTGCCAAAATAAAATCTAGAAGCCCCACCCATGGGTACCTTCTAAAAAAACATAGTTTCCAACAAAACAGATTCACAGCATCACCAAAATCCAAAATTAAAGAATGGTCCATAGTTTATCCTCATTGCAGAGTCAATCTACTTCACTTCTAGTGCCCCTTGGGTAAAATATCTTCCCCTGATTAGCAGCCACTCTCTTCTTTAAGACTGCACCATCTAACACCTCCAAAAAAAACCTCCAGACACCTGAGATCTGACTCTGTAAGGTCCATTCCGTCTTTCAGCAAACATCTTTCCCCACTGACTCTCCAAACTTCTATTATACACCAAAACCAAACAACCAGGTTTCAAGGGATTCTGGAGTCTATGAGCCAACTTCTTGTCCCAGTATCTAGCCGATTGATTTCTTATCTTCATCATTCTAGAGTATGCATTCTCTTGACATTCCTCTCTACATTCCAACTGTTGCATCCTGACAAAAAGAAAATCTTCTGTTTAGCAAACATCATCCCAATCAATTCCAAGATAAGAGAAAGCTTCCAAATCCACTGGTAGAACAGCTTTCTGCCCAAAAATTAATTCATAAGGGGAATATCTAGTTGTCATTTCCACAGTGATCCTATCAGCAAAAACACCAAGGGTAAATAATGCCTCCATTTTTCAGCATTATCTCCACACATCTTCACTAAAGAATTCTTGATAACTTGATGGACTCTTTCAACCATTCCTTCAGCTACAAGATAATAAAGTGTAGCCACTCTGACTTAAGAATCAATACTTGTCACAGCTTCTTTAAATTCAGCTCCAAACTCTGGCCCACCATCAACAGTCACCAACTTCATCAACCCATATCAAAACACCCATTCTTTCTTCAAAAACTCTGCCACATTTTTGGCAGTCAAATTAACCAGAGGCACTACCTCAACCCAACCTGACAAATTATCTCTGGCAAAAATCAAGTATATATACCTGCCCTCTTTAGTATGGCCAGCTTCTAGACTAACTCTTCCAAACACAATTGAGTCTCCAGTGGCACGGCCAACCTCTTTAGGTTTTAAGTGACTTCTTCTTTGACATTACTCACAAGATTGAACCCAACCCTGCACAGCCAACTTCATAACTGGCCACAAAAATCTATCTGCTACTCTTCTATAAGTTTCCCCTAAGCCTCTATGACCAAGGTCTTCATGCAAAGACCTCAACACCAACTATTGACCCTTCTTCTGAGTCACCACTACCTGAGGATTTGGATGCCTCCTCCTCATCAACCTCCTTCCTGAAACATAAAATCCAGGACTCTTTTTCTTGATTTCCACCCAAGTATCATCATCACAAATATCCAGCTTCTCCAAGGTTAACAAGAATTCAACCCTAATAAAATAAAACCCAGTCCAACCCTAGATCTCATCTTCAAAATCCAACAAAACAACATCCAAGGGTACAACCCTGTCATCAAAATCTCCAGTGTACACATGAACAACACAACCAGCCCATCCAGGACACCAATCCCTAAACTTTGGTACATCCTTTTCCTTCCACTTAATCTTAAAAGAATTTAGTTCACCAACAAAAACACCATTTTCCAATTTTTGCCATCCCAAATAACAGCCCCATCTTCATCAACAAAAACATCCTTATTACCAGAATCAAGATCAGAGCCAGAAAGTTTCTCCTCTTGGTGGAGGAGAGAAAAATCTTCCATTTGAGCATCATGGGGAAGGAGAGAATGATCATCCAGTTTAGCCTCATCAACTAGGAGAGAGCAATCATCCAGTTTAGCTTCATGGGGGAGGAGAGTTAGATCTTCAGCACCCTTTGTGCTGACCCTAAACACTGGGAAATCTTCATAACATTCTTCAGAGTCTGAATCTTTATTTGTGGGTGGTCTCCTTGATAATCCATCTGGAATTGTAAATATTTCCCAGGTTTGTGTACCAGGTCAAAAGAGAAATTCTGAAGAAATGCCACCCACCTAGTCATTGGAGCATTTGGAAGACTAGGTGTATTTTCATTTGAACCAGAGATTTCACATCCACCTGCAGCTTAACATGCTTCCCACACAAAACAGTTTGCAGCTTCTTCAAAAATTTTGCTACAACACACACTTCAAACTTAGGTTGAGAATATCTATATTCAACCTCAGTTATTACCATGGAATCAAACCTCACTGGCCTGAACCTCCCAGTTTTATCTTCCTGAGACAAAACAGCACCAGCAGAAATATAACTTGAGCTCACTGCCAGATAAATTTTTCCAGCACCAACTCCATAATCCAACTTATGAAGAATAATATCTTCACCTAACACCTTCAGCTTCTGAAAAGCCTCTTCACACTCTTCAGACCATTTCCATTCTGCATATTTCCTGGTCAACCTTCTTAAAGGTGAAGCCAACAAAGAAAAATCTTTAATAAAAATCCTGAGGTACACACAAACCCTTAAAAATCCCCTGACTTCAGTAGTATTTTTGGGCCTTGGCCATGACTGAATATTATTGAATTTCTTCTTTTCCATAATACTTCCCTCCTTATATACAACATGACCCAGAATTTCCAGAGAAGGAACAAAACAACAAAACTTTGACCCAGAAATGGTCAAACCAGCCTCGTTAATCCCAAAAAAATACTCTCTCTAGAGTAATTTCATATTCCCAAACAAATCTCCTAATACCTGGGTTCTCCTTCAGCACTGCATTTCCCTAATCAGTGGAGGGTCCTTTTATTACACCATCATCAATAAAAATACTAGCATAAGTAGGAACCTCATCCTGTAAAATCCAAGCCATTTAGGCTTGATATACTGCTACTGAATTAGTTGCTCCTTTAGGCAACCTAGTGAGCTGAAATCTTCCCAGAGGAGTCTCAAATGTTGTAAGTGGCCGTGAATCTGTGTGAATTTCCCTTTCATCGTAACCACTCATAATATCTCCCAAACCATAACACACCCTTCCAGAAAAAGCTTCCACAAAGTCTTCCGCACTTGGAAGCATCCCCGCATCCTTGATAAGGACTCTATTCAAGGCTCTAAGATCATGCACCACCCTCAGCTTCCCATTCTGCTTCTTTAAACAGAAATCCGGACTTGAGTAACTAGATGTTGATTTTTTGTATAAACCAGTCATGACTCTTTCCATAAAATTCTCTTCAAAATCATCCCTGATAGCAGCAGGAATTGGAATAGGTTCCATTTGCCAAGGTTTGTGACAAACCACAGGAATCAAGTAAGGTCTCCATAAGAGTGTTTCAACACACCCCTTTCCTCTTCAACAAATGCCACCGCTTTTTCCCTCAGCACAATAATGAGCAACAAAAATTTCTTTTCCTCATCAGACAACCACCCATCAGGACCAAAATTAACAACTTTCAACCTTTCCACAGTCACCGGAGAATTTTCCACACAATCAGGAGGATTCTTCACCAGAGGAGTACAGTACGGATCTCTTGACAAAGGAGGTCTCTTCAAAGGAGGATTCAAACCTACAGGCATAGGCTCATTTACAGGCCTAATCTTCTGCACTATCTTCTTTTACTTTGTAGTTCCACCTTTAACTTGAGGGATCTTCAGGACGTCTTCACCACCAGACCTGTAACAAAAACCAAGGGTTTCCCCATTTCTAACATGTGGGGCCAAGAAAATGTTTTTGAAAGGTGTAGAAGAAACCCTAGCAGTCCACAATTGAGATGACTCACTTTTATTTCCCAATCTCACCACTCCAAAACTTTTCTGCTATTCCACATCTTCATCCTCACTTCCATCTTCCAAATCTTCAAATGTTAGTTCATCTTCTGAATCACATCTTCTGAAATTGTGCAGTTTACCCTCATTCCAGAGGCCCAAAAATTGATCTTGCTGATATTCTTCCTTTAAAAATTCATGCAGTTTAACATCATTCTGGAGGCTCAAAAAATGATCTTGCTGATCTTTACAAAAATAATACTTTACTTCTTTCTTGATTATCTTCATATTTTTTTCTTGATTTTTTTCAGATATCTTTAAATTTTTATTATCTTTACTTGAGTTTTCTTCTATCCTACAAAAATAACCAGGGATTTCCCCAATTCTCACAGAAGTGGCAATAAAATGTTTTTGAAAGGTGTAGAAGAGACCTTAGATGTGCACAATTGGGAGGACTTACTTTTAGACCCCAATATCACCACCCCACAGCTTTTCTTCATATCTTTCAATAAAGATATATAACCAATCTTATTTTTTGAACTTGGATTAAAAATAATAGAAAATTTTGAGAGAGAGCAGATACTTGATAACAAATTTGAAGAATACTTGCAGAGAAGAGAAACATTAAAAAGAGAAAGTTGAAAATCCACTTGGTATATCTCCAAGGGAGCTGACCTACTACAACCTGGGACTTCCTCATCTTAGGGAGAGGTTGTAGCACTTGGGAAATCAGCCCTCATCACTCTAAAAAAGACAGACTCTCAATAGAGCCTGAGCCACAGTCCAAAAAACCAGAGGCGGCACCTATTTCCTTTCTTCTCCTACAACAATCCATGCACTGCCCCGTTGAAGACAAACCAGGCCTGGTCTCCCAACCATCCTTTCCAGGAGATGATAAAATCATGTGAAGTCTCCTTTTATCTTCACCAGTAAACTCCAAACTGATTCCCACATCAAACTGATAACCAATTATTTCTTGAAAATCCATCAAGAATGGCCCACCCAAAACAGCTTTTACAGTGCCTTTGGAAATGTAAAAATGAACCTTCCCTGAGGCTCCACCAACATCTAACTACACAAACTTAGATAATCCAACCAATTCAGCGACATGGCCACCAATTCCTCCCAAATTCTCACCAATACCTGTCTTGAAGGGGAGGTCAAGATGAGTAGCCTCAAACAAAGAAATATGGTTAATCTGAGAACCTGAATCCACCAATACTCTAGCCTCCCTGCCATTCAGAGTAACATTGACATAACCCAGAGGTGCAGAAAAATGAGTTTCCAACCCCTCTCCAAATTTTCCAGCAGAATCAAAAATGTATTCTATCTCCCCAGAAGAAACCCTTCTCCTGGTCAACAACTTTGTCTGCCTATCAGCCAACCCTGGACGGATAGCATACAACTCCCCAAAAGTAAGGGAAAAATGACCCTGATTCATCCTTTCCAGGACAGAGCCCATAACATTAACTTGGAAGAAACCACCAGCCTCTCAAAGTGAGCTCTTTGCTTCACTACCTTGGTCCTAGAAGATTCTTGAGGACCAGAACCACCAACAGATTTACCGTCAACAAGAATCAAAACAGATTCCTCACCAGAAACTCTAACTCCAGAAGGCTTTAAAAATGAATCCAAAGGGACATCCTCCTCAGAGTCAGAATCAACATCCATAGGCATTGGCTCACCATTCATGTCTAATGCTCCTAAACTAGGGGGGCCCATATCTGCCATACCCTTCTGCATTTTATTCAGCTCCTCTTTGCTGTACTTCTTACTAGCTAAACTAAGCTTAGAATCCACCTTTGAAGCCTTAGGCTTTGTTTTGGCATTAGAACTGCTCTTAGGCCTTCCCACCTTTCCTGCTTCTACATCATAAACACCAGAAGAGAATTCCCCACTTGAGTTTCCACCACAAGAATACAACTCCAAACCACCAAAGGAAGATATAAATGAGACTCTATTAGCCTCCTTTCGCTTGCCCTTTCCATCATATCCACCTTTGCCAGAAGAAGAAGCCTCATTATGAAACTCTTCAAACCTAGAACTTCTTGAGCTGACATTGTGTCCCTCATCATCAAGTCTACTGTGGCCTGACCATTATTAGGCTTCAAAAAAGAGCCATCTGAGAACTTGAAAACATTCCCATCAAATTGCACCTTCCCTTCAGACACATCCCTATTCAGTTCCAAACAATCATTGGACTTGTGGCCCTTCCTGCTGCACTAAGAGCAGACCCAAGGATCACTCCTGCCAACTTTCCTATAAAATTTTCTAGGCTTAAAAAGAGCCTTATTGGCCTTCTGAGTCTGTTGAAAAAAATATGTAGCTGTTTTGTCAAATCATCCAACTTCTTCACCACAGGTTCAAACTCTTTAGGCTTCTCAGGAGCCTTCCCCTTGTTCACACTCTCCTTCTTTCTAGACTCCTCCACATAATCAGCAAATGCTTCATTGACCTTGCTAACATATTTGGTGCTAGCTTCCTGAAAAGAATCCACTGCAAACAGTTTCAGATGTCCCTCTACAAACTCCTTCACCACAGAAAGAGCAGGAAAATTCTGATTGCCATTAGGAAGAACCTCATCTTGTTCTTCCTAGCCAACTCCTTCAAAACATCAATCCTGATATTCCTGGCCAGAGCAGACCATAAAATATCCCTTTCAGAGTCAGTACTCTCCAAATCCTGCATGTCCACCAAATATTCCACCACTGGCTCAAACTGAGCCAGAAACTTCCTATAAGTGTGGAGGTTATCCACACCTTTATAAGATTGCCATTCACTAGCAATCATATTGAGATTCACCACTCTCCAAATCCTGCATGTCCACCAAATATTCCACCACTGGCTCAAACTGAGCCAGAAACTTCGTATAAGTGTGGAGGTTATCCAAACCTCCATAAGATTGCCATTCACTAGAAATCATATTGAGATTCACCATACATGTCTGTCACCTATAGACACAACTTTTCCAGTCTTTCCTCCTATAACCCTTCATTGCAGCAACTTCTTTCACCAAAGCCCTGTAACCAATGTAAAAGATGACTTGCTTCACCATGTCTAAGTGAGAAGCCCCATCTACATCTCCAGAAGCCTCAAAAAGCTCCATAAACAACTTCACACCCTCCCCCTTAAACATAGGCCCCTTCCAGGACTTGATCCTGACAGAAGGCCTAACAGAAACAGGAGGATTACCATCCTCAGAAGCACCAACAGTGCCACTACCAACACTAGAGAAAGAGGGTCCAGAAGCCATGGTTCAATAGAATCCAGAAAACCAATTTCAAACAACAGAAGAGAGTCCAAAAGTAAGAGAAAGTCCAAAAAGCTAACAAATCCTCACCCCACGTTGGGTGCCAGAAATTTTGACAATCCAATAGTACTAGCTTTAGGCCTTGACCAAGGGAGTTGGAGTAAAACTGGAGAGAAAACCCCCTGTCCCTTTGAGAAATACCAGGTGAGATTTATTTGCTACAGGAAATTAGAGACTGTTACTATACCCCATCCAACACACTTCTTGACTGCTTAACAAGTCAAGAAAGTAGCCAATAGAAGACCACTGAGAACCACAGAAACAGAAATCTGAAATGCAGAGAGATCCACAACAGAAAAACAAAACACTGTGCACTTGTTGCACAGAAAAAAGCAGTAATACTTGATTCAGGTTGCAACGCTACAGCAGAGAAACCAGTTGCCAAAGTTGAGTTAAATAAAGAACTAACCTTGCAAAAAACACAGCCAAATGTGGCCAAAAAACAGTGAAAACTCAGTGAGAATAATGATATCATCTCTGGATGGTTGTATAATAATTAAAGCTGCCCCAAATTGTCTTATTCAGTATGTACACACAGACCACCATCTATAAAATCCATTCCCATCAACAAATTTGGCACTTTTGGCAGCCAAATTGAATAAAAACCCTCTAGAAGCGCTCCTCAGCCTTCTACAACTGAGGCAGGCAGGCCACCTAGAAGCGGACAGACCTCCCTGAAGTCAGAAAACCACCAAAAAACTCCAAAAAAGCCCAAAATACTTAGAAAAATCCACCATGACTACTAAAACCCTTAAAACACAAAATTAAGTTATGACAACATTGTGACATAAAATATAAAGCCAAATTAGCTCTACTTAATGGTACTAATCACTTAACCCTAAGACTTAAGGTCAGCCCGTAAAACATAAAAAAAAATTAAACAGCAATCTTTTAGAAATGAAAAGTGAGCAAATAACCCCTTAAAACTTAAAATATGAAAAATGTCATCAAGAAATGAAATATAGAGAAAAACTGGAGCTATCCAATGGTAGTACCCACATACCGATAGTCCCAATATATACTGAATAAAACAAGAAAAACAACTATTTGTTTAACTAATGTCAATTAAGACATACCAAAACAGCGCCAAAAAGACCAACAAAGGCCTCTTCCAATGTTGGAGACCACAACGTGGTTGATGAAATTCATTATTTTTGTTGTCTACTTTTCCTACTGGTCCCTCATTGTTGATGGTCCCTCAGTTGCCAGCTTCAAGATATCAATGCGCCGTCAACAATTTAGAAAGGGCCTCAAGTGTTGAAGGGTTCTGATGGTCTAGAAGACTTTTAATGGAGGTCCAACGGTTGTGATAGGTGGATTTGAAGATCTCAAGGTCAAGGTATGTATGAATATATCTTTTTAGTTTAATTACTCAAATAAAAGAGGTAAAAGTTTTATAATTTTAATTAGAATTTAGAATTTAGAATTAAAATTTTGAAAGTACTAAAACAATAAATAATATTAATAAATGTTTTATTTAGAAAATGTTTTAATAAAATAATAAGTAAGTAAAGGATATACAAAACAATCATAAAGGGGAGGCCTTATATAGGCAAAAGAGAGACAAAGAACAGAAGTAAAAATCCTATATACAGGAATATAAAAGAAGAAAAGAATATTCCAGAAAAATATTTTCAAATAATAAGATTTTTCTAGAAAAAAGGTGTTTAAAATGTGTATTTACTGTATATTTCAGAAATAAATTGATTTATATAAAAATTACTGTAAGTGTCATTTTTAAATAAGTAATTTGAATTTCTTGTATAGATTTTTTTTTCTGTTTAATATTAAATTTTATTTCAATATTTATTTTAAATCTTCATTTCTCTTAACCTGTCATTGAGCACAGTGTTAAGAAATAAAAATATAAGGGACAATTAATTTTAATTTTAATTATTTACTAATTTTACTTTTTTATAACTAGTTAATTTATTTACAGGTAAAGTTAAAGTAAATATATCATAATTAATAATAATAATATATATATATATATATTTAAAGGCTTGGCCTCATCTCAGTAAATAATTAATTTTTTTACTGAGCAAGTCTAGCAGCCTGGCTGACAGTTTTTGAGTCCCCCAAGACTATAAAATGAGGGTTGTTAGTCCCCCAAGACTTAAAACTGAGTATGAGTCCCCCAAGACTTTAAACTGTGGAATTTTTTATGGCTGGCTATATTCAGAAAGTCTTTAAATTGGTCAATTTTTTTATTTCTAAGTCAAGAATTTCAGGTGAGAATCAATTACAGAGGAGAATCAAGAGATGAAACAAAGTGTTCAGCATTAGTCTTGAACTGGTGGATGAGGTGTCTTCTTTTCTCAATTTCCTGTGGATCTTTGGCTGGAGTGGATTGGAATTACTTTAGAATGAGATGTTTTTTTTGAGAAGAGTGTTGTTTGAATTTGTCCTTGATGGTGGTTAATTGGTTGAGAGGTGGTGTTTCAATGGTTCCCACATTGTCATCATCACTGTCTGGATGGTAATGAACTGGAAATTCATCAGCTTAAATTTCAGTATGGAGAAGCATTGGTTTTACCATCAGAAGGACCAGTTATGGTAGAGCTAGTGGTTGTGGTGTTGTTGGCACTCTTTTTCGAAGGGTGTAACTTGTTGATGAATCTGGGTACCAAGATGGAAGGCTTAGATCTTTTGGTTTTGCTGGAAAATGCACCAGGTTAAGGGGGAGGTGAATCTGTTGCAGATGATAATGGAGCAGGTCTGGAGAAAGATATCTTTTTGGAATAGCAGGCATCACAAGCAGTTCTTTATGGTTGAATTAGTGGTGATATGGTGCAGATGAGGTTATGGTCAATACAGTATTGACAGGGACCCATTTCAGAGATGGATTTTGAAAAATATGTGGACATGGTGGTTTTGGTGAAGGAGAATGTGGAAATTATCGATTGGAGGGAGGATGTGGTCTTCCAACATTGGCAGAGGCCTTTGTTGGTCTGTTTGGTGCTTTTTTGGTATGTCTTAATTGACATTGGTTGAATAAATGGGTGTTTTGCTGATTTTATTCAGTATATATTGGGACTATAGGTATTTGGGTACTACCATTGGATAGCCCCGGTGTTTCTCTATATTTTATATCTTGATGACATTTTTCATATTCAAAGTTTCAAGGGGTAATTTTCTCATTTTTCATTTCTAAAAGATAGCTGTTTAATTTTGTTTTTCATGTTTTATGGGCTAACCTTAAGTCTTAGGTTTAAGTGCTTAGTACCATTATGTAGAGCTAATTTGGCTCTATATTTTATTTCACAATGTTTTCATAGCTTAATTTTGTGTTTTAAGGCTTTTAGTAGTCATGGTAGATTCTTCTAAGTGTTTTGGGCTTTGTTGGAGGTTTTTGAAGATTTCTGGCTTCAGGGAGGTCTGGCTGTTTCTAGGCGGCCCACCCGCCTCAGTTACAGGAGGCTGGGGAGCGCTTCTAGAGTGGTTTTATTCAATTTGGCTGCCAAAAGCACCAATTTTGTTGCTGGGTATGGATTTTTTAGATGGTGGTTTGTGTGTACATATTGAATAAGACATTTTGGGGCAACTTTAATTATCATACAACCATCTGGACGTGATATCATTGTTTCTCACTCAATTTTCACTGTTTTTTGGCCACATTTGGCTGTGTTTGTTGCAGGGTTAGTTCTTCATTTAACTCAACTTTGGAAACTGGTTTCTCTGGTGTAGCTTTGCAACCTGCATCAAGTATTATTGCTGTTTTCTGTGATACAAGTGCACAGTGATTTGTTTTTCTGTTGTGGATCTTTCTGAATTTCAGGTTTCTGTTTCTGTGGTTCTCAGTGGTCTTCTATTGGCTACAATCTTGACTTTTTAAGCAGTCAAGAAGTGTGTTGGAAGGGGTATAGTAACAGTCTCTAATTAGCTGTAGCAAATAAATCTCACCTGATATTTATCAAAAAGACAATTGTTTTTCTCTCCAGTTTTACTCCAACTCCCTTGGTCAAGGCCTAAAGCTAGTACTATAGGATTGTCTACATTTCTGGCGCCAAACGTGAGGTGAGAATTTGTTAGCTTTTTTGATTTTCTGTTACTTTTGGACTCTCTTCTGTGGTTGTAAATTGGGTTTCTGCAATCTATTTTACTATGGCTTCTGGACCCTTTTTCTCTATTGGTGATGGTGGCACTGTTGGTGTTGCTGAATATGATAATCCTCCAGTTACTGTTAGGCATTCTGTCAGGATCAAGTCCTGGAAGGGGCCTATGTTTATGTGGGAGGGTGTGAGTTGTTTATGGAGCTTTTTGAGGCTTCTGGGAATGTAGATGGGGCTTCTTACTTGGACGTGGTGAAGCAAGTCATCTTCTACATTGGTGACAGGGCTTTGGTGAAGGAGGTTTCTGCTATGGGGGGTTACAGGAGGAAAGATTGCAAAAAGTTGTGTCTGCAGTTGACAGACAGGTGGGGATTTAGGTGCTCTGTGGTGGATCTCAATATGATTACAAGTGAATGGAAATCTTATGGAGGTGTGGACAACCTCCATACTTATAGAAAATTTCTAGCTCAGTTGGAGCCAGTGGTGGAGTATTAGGTGGATATGCAGGAGTTGGAAAGTACTGACTCTGCGAGGGATATTTTCTGGTCTGCCCTGGCCAGGAATGTCAAGATTGATGTGCTGAAGGAGTTGGAAAGGAAAGATAAGATGAAGATCCTTCCTAATGGGAATAAGAAATTTCCTGCTCTTTTTGTGGTGAAGGAGTTTGTGGAGGGTCATCTGAAACTTTTTGCAGTGGATTCTTGACAGGAAGCTAGCACCAAGTATTTAGCAAGGTCAGTGAAGCTTCTTCTGAAGATGTGGAGGAATCTAGGAAGAAGGTTAGTGTGAACAAGGGAAAGGCTCTTGAGAAGCCCAAAAAGGTTTATCCAGTGGTGGAGAAGCTGGCTGATCTGACAAAAAAACTACATATTTTGGTTCAAGAGGCTCAAAAGGCCAATAAAGCTCCTTCTCAGCCTAGATATTTTAATTGGAGAGTTGGTAGGAGTGATCCTTGAGTCTGCTCTTATTGCAGCATAAAAGGCCACAAGTCCAATGATTGTTGGGCACTGAATAGGGATGTGTCTGAAGGGAAGGTGCAATTTGATGGGAAAGTGTTCAAGTTGACAGATGCTTCTTTTGTGGAGCCTAATGATGTTCAGGCTACAGTGGACTTGGTGAGGAGGAGATATAATGTCAACTCAAGGAGGCCAATATTTGAAGAGTGGCTTAATAAGGCTTCTTCTTCTGGTAAAGATGGAGATGATGGAAAGGGCCAGGGAAAGGAGGCTAATAGAGTCTCATTTAAATTTTCCTTTGGTGGTTTGGAGTTGTATTCTTGTGGTGGAAATTCAAGTGGGGAATTCTTGCCTGGTGTTTATGATGTGGAAGAAGAAAATGTGGGAAGGACTAACAGCAGCTTTCAGGCCTAAAAAAAGCCTAAGGCTTCAAAGGTGGATCCTAGGCTGAGTGCAGCTAGTAAGAAGTACAGCAAAGAGGAGCTGAATAAAATGCAGAAGGGTATGGCAGATATGGGCCCCCCTAGTTTAGGATCATTGGACATGAATGGTGAGCCAATGACTATGGATGTTGATTCTGAATCTGAGGAGGATGTCCCTTTGGATTCATTTACAAAGCCTTCTGGAGTTAGAGGTTCTGGTGAGGAATCTGGGTTTATTCTTGTTGACGGTAAATCTGTTGGTGGTTCTGGTACTCAAGAATCTTCTAGGATCAGGGTAGTGAAGCAAAGAGCTCACTTTGAGAGGCTTGTGGTTTCTGGAAAAGTTAATGTAATGGACTCTGTCCTGGAAAGGATGGATCATGGTCATGTTTCCCTTACTTATGGGGAGTTGTATGCTATCAGTCCTGGGTTGGCTGATAGGCAGAAAAAGTTGTTGAACAGGAGAAGGGTTTCTTCTGGGGAGGTAGAATACATTTGTGATTCTGCTGAAAATTTTGGAGAGGGGTTGGAAACTTATTTTTCTGCACCTCTGGGTTATGTCAATTTCACTCTGAATTCCAGGGAGGCTAGGGTATAGGTGGATTCAGGTTCTCAGATTAACCTTATTTCTTTTTTTGAGGCTACTCATCTGGTCCTCCCCATCAAAAAAGATATTGGTGGAAATTTAAGAGGGATGGGTGGCCATGTCACTGAAATGGTTGGAACATCTGAGTTTGTGAAGTTAGATGTTGGTGGAGCCTCAGGGAAGGTTCATTTTTATATTTCTAAAGGAACAGTAAAAGCTGTTTTGGGTGAGCCATTCTTGATGAATTTTAAAGAAAGAATTGGTTATCAGTTTAATGTGGGAATAAGTTTGGCGTCGACAGGTGAAGATGAAAGAAGACTTCACATGAGGTTATCATCCCCTGGTGAGGATGGCTGGGAGACAAGGCTGGTTTGTCTTCAATGTGCCAGTGCATGGAGTGTTTTAAGGGAATAAGAGAGGTGGGTGCGTCCTCTGATTTTTTAGAGTGTGTCTCAGGATCTAATAAGAGTCTTTCTTTTTTAGAGTGATAAGGGCTGATTGCCCAAGTGCTACAACCTATACCCAAGATGAAGAAATCCCAGGCTGTAGTAGGTCAGCTCCCTTGGAGATATACCAAGTGGATATTCAACTTTCTCTTTTCAATGTTTCACTTTTCTGCAAGTATTCTTCAAGTTTTTTTTCTGGTATTTTTTCTCTCTCAAAATTCTCAATTATTTTTGATTCATTTTCAAATAAGAAGATTGGTTATATATCTTTATTGAAAGATATGCAGAAAAGCTGTGGAGTGGTAAGATTGGGGTCTAAAAGTAAGTCCTTCCAATTGTGCACTGCTAGGGTTTCTTCTATGCCTTTCAAAAACATTACCTTGGCCATGTCTGTGAGCATTGGGGAGACCCCTGGTTATTTAGGTAGTATTGAAGAAAACTCAAGAAAATAAAATAAAAATTCCAAGAGAACTGAATAAAATCAAGAATTAAATCTGAAGATAATTAAGAAAGAAGAAAATTATTATTTTTGTGAAGATCATCAAGATCAATTTTTGGGCCACCAGCATGAGGTTAAACTGCACAAAATTTTGAGGAAAGAAGATCAGCAAGATCAATTTTTGGGCCTTCAGCATGAGGATAAGCTGAACAATTTTAGAAGATGGGATTCAGAAGATGAATCAAGATTTGAAGATTTAAAAGATGGAAGTGAGGATAAAGATGTGGAATTGCAGAAAAGTTTTGGAGTGGTGAGATTGAGGAATAAAAGTAAGTCCTCCCAATTGTGCACTGCTAGGATTTCTTCTACACCTTTCAAAAAACATCACCTTGGCCCCACATGCAAGCAATGGGGAAACCCTTGGTTTTTGTTGCAGGTCTGGTGGTGAAGACATCCTGAAGATCCCTCAAGTTGAAGGTGGAGCTGCAAAGTATAAGAAGGTAGTTTAGAAGATTAGGCCTGTCAATGAGCCTATGCCTGTAGGTTTTAATCCTTCTTTGAAGCGAACTCCTTAGTCAAGAGATCTTTACTGTACTTATCTGGTGAAGAATCCTCCTGATTTTCTGGAACCTGCTAGGGTTACTGTTGAAAGGCTGAAAGCTGTTAATTTTGGTCCTGATGGGTGGTTGTCTGATGAGGAAAAGAAGTTTTTTTTGCACATTATTGTGCTAAGAGAGAAAGAAGTGGCATTTGTTGAAGAAGAAAGGGATGTGTTGAAACACTCTCATGGGGAACCTTACTTGATTCCTGTGTTTTTCCACCAACCTTGGAAAATCAAACCTATTCCTATTCTTGCTGCTATCAGGGATGATTTTTTAGATATTGTTATGGAAAGAGTAAGGACTTTTTTATACAAAAAATCAAAATATAGTAACTCAAGTCAGTTTTTCTCTGTAAAAAAGCAGAATAAGAAGCTGAGGGTGGTGTGTGATCTTAGAGCCTTGAATAGAGTCACTATAAAGGATGCTGGGATGCTGCCAAGTGGAGAGGACTTTGTGGAAGATTTTTGTAGAAGGGTGTGTCATGGTTTGGGAGATATTATGAATGGTTATGATGAAAGAGAACTTAAAACTGATTCATGGCTACTTAAAATGTTTGAGACTCCTCTGGGATGATATCAGCTCACTAGGTTGCCTCAAGGAGCAACTAATTCAGTAGCAGTAAATCAAGCACAAATGGCTTGGATTCTACCAGATGAGTTTCCTACTCATGCTGGTATTTTTATTGATGATTGTGGAATCAAAGGACCCTCCACTGATTATAGAAATAAGGTTCTGAAGGAGAACCCAGGCATAAGGAGATTTGTTTGGGAATATGCAATTACACTAGAGAAAGTATTGTTTAGAATTGAAGAGGATGGTTTGACCATTTCTGGGTCAAAGTTTTGTTGTTGTGTTGCTTCTCTGGAAACTCAGGGTCATGTGGTATGTAAGGAGGGAAGGATTATGACCAAGAAGAAAGTTAATAAAATTCAGTCATGCACAAGGCCTAAAAAGACTACTGAAGTCAGGGGATTTTTGGAGGTTTGTGTGTATGTCAGAATTTTTATTAAAGATTTTTCTTTGTTGGCCTCACCATTAAGGAGATTGACCAGGAAAGATGTGGAGTGGAAATGGACTGAAGAGTGTGAAGAGGCTTTTTAGAAGTTGAAGAAGGTGGTAGCTGAACATATTATTCTTTACAAGTTGGATTATGGTGTGGGAGCTGGAAATATTTATCTGGAAGTGGACTCAAATTATATTTCTGCTGGTGCTGTTTTGTCTCAGGAAGATAAAAATGGGAGGTTCAGGCCAGTAAGGTATGATTCCATGGTAATAAATGAGGTTGAATCTAGATAATCTCAACCTATGTTGGAATTGTGTGTTGTAGCAAAATTTTTTAAGAAGCTGAAAACTTTTTTGTGTGGGTAGCATGTTAAGCTGCAGGTGAATGTAAAATCTCTGGTTCAAATGAATATACACCTTGTCTTCCAAATGCCTCAATGTCTAGGTGGGTGGCATTTACTCACCATTTTTCTTTTGACCTGGTAAAAAAACCTGGAAAATTTTTTACAAAGCCAGATAGATTATCAAGGAGAACACCCACAAATGAAGATTCAGACTCTGAAGAATTTGATGAAGATGTCCCAGTGGTTAGTGCCAGCACAAAGTGTGCTGAAGATTTTTCTCTCCTCCCCCATGAGGCTAAACTGGAAGATTGTTCTCTCCTCCACCAAGAGATTAAACTGGCTGGTTTTGATCTTGATTCTGGTGATCAGGATTTTTTTGCTGATGAAGATGGGGATGTTTTTTGGAATGGCTCAAAATTGGATAATGGTGTTTTTGTTAGTGAACAGGATTCTCATAAGATTCAGTGGAAAAATAAGGATGTACCAAAATTTAGAGATTGGTTTCCTGGTTGGTCTGGTCAAGTGGCTAATGTGCAAAATGGTGATTTCGATGATAAGGATATACACTTTGATTTTGTTTTGTTGGATTTTGAAGATGAGACCTGGGGTCAGACTGGGTTTTTTTTAAATATGGTTGAATATCTGTTAACCTTGGTGAGGCCAAATATTTGTGATGATGATACTTGGGTGTCAATCAAGAAGAAGAGTCCTGGCTTCTATGTGTCAGGAAGGAGGTTGATGAGGGGGAGACATCCAAATCTTCAAGCAGTGGTGACTCAGAAAAAGGGTCAAGAGTTGGTGTTGAAGTCTTTGCATGAAGACCTTGGTCATAGAGACTTTGGGGAAACTTATAGAAGAGTAGCAGATAGATTTTGGTGGCCAGGTATGAAGCTGGCTGTACAGTGTTTGGCTCAATCTTGTGAAGAATTTCAAAGAATAAGTCACTTGAAACCTAAAGAGGTTAGCCATGATACTGGTGAATCAACTGTGTTTAAAAGAGTCAGTTTGGATGCTTTCCATATGAAGAAGGGCAGATATAAATACTTGATTGTTGCCAGGGATAATTTTTCTGGTTTGGTTGAGGCAGTGCCTCTGGTTAAATTGACTGCCAACAATGTGGCAGATTTTTTGAAGAAGGAATGGATGTTTAGGTATGGTTTTATGACGTTGGTAACTCTTGATGGTGGGCCAGATTTTGGAGCTGAATTTAAAGAAGCTGTGACAAGTATTAGTTCATAAGTCAGAGTGGCTACACTTTATTATCTTGGAGCTGAAGAAATGGTTGGAAGAGTCCATCAAGTTATCAAGGATTCTTTAGTGAAGATGTGTGGAGATAATGCTGAAAAATGGAGGCATTATTTACCCTTGGTGTTATTTGCTGATAGGGTCACTGTGAAAAGGACAACTGGCTATTCCCCTTATGAATTAATGTTTGGGCAGAAAGCTGTTCTACCAGTTCACTTGGAAGCTGTCTCTTATCTTTGAATTGATTGGGATGATGTGTGTCAACAGAAGATTTGCTGTGTGCCAGGATGCAACAATTGTAATGTAGAGAGGAATGTCAAGAGAAAGCATACTCAAGAATGATGAAGATAAGAAATCAATCAGTCAGATAATGGAACAAGAAGTTGGCTCGTAGACTCAGGAATCCCTTGAAACCTGGTTGATTGATTTTGGTGTATAATAGAAGTTTGGAGAGTCAGTGTGGAAAAATTATTACTGATAGATGGAATGGACCTTACAGAGTCAGATCTC
The DNA here is from genome assembly GCA_030280995.1 of Hemileia vastatrix. Lineage (NCBI taxonomy): Eukaryota > Fungi > Basidiomycota > Pucciniomycetes > Pucciniales > Zaghouaniaceae > Hemileia > Hemileia vastatrix. Next base: position 30,719,719 of record JASXTE010000003.1, on the reverse strand, counting down.
AGGTGTCTGGAGGTTTTTATGTTTTGGAGGATCTAGATGGTGCAGTCTTAAAGAAGAGAGTGGCTGCTGATCAGGTGAAGAGATTTTACCCACTAGGCACTAGAAGAGAAGAAGATTGACTCCGCAATGAGGATAAACTATGGACCATTCCTTAATATTAGATTTTGGTGATGCTGTGCATCCGTTTTGTTTGAATTTGTTTGTTAGAAGGTACCCATGGGTGGGGTTTCTAGATTTGATCTTGGCAAATGTAGGGGTAACTGATGGGATGGCTGCTCTGTAGATTAAATATCCCAGATTTTCTGGTTCCAACCCTTTCTCTTAATTTGCTTAAACCCTAGTATTAGTTTCTCTTCACAGGTTTTAGTCCTCTATGACTTTAAACTGGAAACTCTTTTGGTCTTTAAGTACCGGACTCTTCACACTTATTGGTTTTGTTTTATTGTGTTGGATGTGGTGTTATTTGTTATAAGGTACCCAGGGGGACTTCTAGATTTCATTTTGCCAAGTGTGGGGATAACTGATGATCTGGCTGCTCTGTAGAAAAGTTACCCCATAATGTCTATTTCAAGTATTTTGTTTGTCATAGTTGAATCCTAGCTCTGATTTTGTTATTTAGGTTTCAAGTCCACTATGACTTTAAACTGGCTTACTGGCTTGGGACTGGCTTCTTTGGTCTATTTGGATTGGTGGTGGATCACTGGTGGTCTTCCATCATTTTTACTTATTGAAGGGAACCCATCCAGTGATCAGTTTTTTCAACTGAACTTTCTATGGAGCAGGAATTTTTCTTTTTCTTTCCTTGATTTTTGTGTCTATGGTTGTGTTAGAAAGTAGTTTAGATTATTTTCTTTTTTCTCTTTTTTTCTTTTAATTTTTTATGGAGTTTATTAGGATATGAAGAAAAATCACAAAATATATTATATGGTGTCACCACATCAGGATCACTGGGATTTGGGCAAGCATTGGTGGGGAAAGGCTCATCAACTGGCAGGGCAATAATATTCCCTTTTTTATCTCTATCTCATTCTTTGTTATTTTCTTTGATTTCTATTCATTTCATCTTTTTCTTATTTATATTGTTATTCTTAATTTATTTTTATCACAAATCATTTAAAAATTATTTAATGGTCTATCCAAATCAAGGTGCACTTGAATGTGGGTAAAGTATCAGGGGATCAGATCATCAATTGGCTGGAGGATACCATCTGTAATTATTATTTAACTCATCTTATTATTATTCATTTCATTTCAATTTATTAGCTCTCATATTTTTTGGGTAATTTTGTGTAATTATTTTCAATTTTTTAGAATGTTAGTGTTTTAAGTAAAAAAAAATAAATAATAAACTAAAAAAATAAAATATATCAAATTAAAAAAAAAAAAAAAAAAAATTAAAATAAAAAAAATAAATAAATAAAAAATAAAAATAAAATAAAATAAAAAAAAATAAAAAAAAATAAAAAAAAAATATAAATATAAATATAAATATAAATAAAAATAAAAATGAAAAAAAAAATAAAAAATAAAAAAATAAAAAATAAAAATAAAAATAAAAATAAAATCAAAAATAAAAATAAAAATAAAAATAAAAATAAAAATAAAATAAAATAAAATAAAATAAAATAAAATAAAATAAAATAAAATAAAATAAAATAAAATAAAATAAAATAAAATAAAATAAAATAAAATAAAATAAAATAAAATAAAATAAAATAAAATAAAATAAAATAAAATAAAATAAAATAAAATAAAATAAAATAAAATAAAATAAAATAAAATAAAATAAAATAAAATAAAATAAAATAAAATAAAATAAAATAAAATAAAATAAAATAAAATAAAATAAAATAAAATAAAATAAAATAAAATAAAATAAAATAAAATAAAATAAAATAAAATAAAATAAAATAAAATAAAATAAAATAAAATAAAATAAAATAAAATAAAATAAAATAAAATAAAATAAAATAAAATAAAATAAAATAAAATAAAATAAAATAAAATAAAATAAAATAAAATAAAATAAAATAAAATAAAATAAAATAAAATAAAATAAAATAAAATAAAATAAAATAAAATAAAATAAAATAAAATAAAATAAAATAAAATAAAATAAAATAAAATAAAATAAAATAAAATAAAATAAAATAAAATAAAATAAAATAAAATAAAATAAAATAAAATAAAATAAAATAAAATAAAATAAAATAAAATAAAATAAAATAAAATAAAATAAAATAAAATAAAATAAAATAAAATAAAATAAAATAAAAAAATAAAATATAATAAAAAATAAAATAAAAATAAACATAAAAATAAAACAAATTTTTTGATATATATCTACTTATTATTTTTGTTCTTTCTATTTAGTCAGTTATTAATTTCTTTTTTTGTTTAATGTTGGGAAGAAGAAACCTCCGGCGGTTGGTCTGGATTATGTTTGTCAACCAGGCTATACCAGGAGCCCAGTAAATGATATGTTAATTTATTGGACCTGAAAGAGGGTGTAAATTATGCATTTTTATGTATATAAATTAATATTTTATTTCATAATAAAATTATATAAGTGTTATATTAATTTTACTGTTATATAAATTATTTATACATTTAAATTAAGAATGATATATTTTATATTCTATAAATTATGGTGCATTTTTATGTATTTAATAATTATAAATTAATAATTAATTAATTATGAACATATATTATAATTATAAGTGCAAAATTGACTTATAATGTAATTAAATTAATTAATTAAATTTATATATTAAATAAAAATTTTCATATATTATTAAACAATAATATTGAGCACTTTTTTGACCCTTGATTGTGTCAGTAAAATTATTAAAAAAATTATAACACTTATTTAATAACATGGTATTCGATTCTCACTTTAAATAATAAATATCATTAAATTAATTAAATGTTTTATTTAAACTAATTATTAAATTAATTACATAGTTAAAACAATTAATTAAAATTGCTTTATACTGGATTGAATTGATTACCTGGATTTTGGTGTGAAAATAATTCTAATTGTTTTAATTAAACACTTTACATCTCACTGTAATATCTGTTTTGGGTTATTTTACTCACTGTTCTCATGTTTCAGACTTACTTGGTTACTAATTATTTTAATTAATTGTTTTGAGAAGTTATGGTGGGAAAATTGGCTACTTACTCACGGGTTTAGTTTATTGTCTCATGTTTTTCTCTCAATCTGTCGGCCGGTCGTCTAGAAGAAGGAGAAGGATAGAAGAAAGAAAGAGAGGAGGAGAAGGAGGAAAGGAGTATGGGTAATAAAACAAATAAAATTTAATAAAATTATTTAATTTATTGAGAGAAAGGCAACGATGAGTGAGCTGAGAAGAGACAACAATTTGGTTTTATAAATATTAATATTATTTAAGTAAGAATTCTGCACGGCAACCAATATAATTACTATCAGACTTAAAGCAACCTTTAAATTGTTATATAAAATTTTAATTAGAATTTTATTACTAATAAAAAAATATAAACGTAATATAAAAATTGTATTTAATTTGTTGAGTGTATAATAAGTGATGAGGCTACAGGGGATTATCCAAGGCCCTTTTATAGGCAATGGGTCCTCTGAAGCGCTACTCTCTTTGTAAATACAATGATTAGAATGGAATAAAACAAATATATCAAAAGAGTAAATGAAACATAACAATATAGAGAAAAACATGAAACAAATAATTAAAAGCCCAATTAAGAATCCAATTTCCCCGCCATTAATCCCCAAATCAGTAAGTGACAATAGTAAATAACTAAACAAGAGTGGAAACATAGGAACTATGAGAAATATAATTCCCAACAGATGGTACATCCTGATTAGAGGACATTTTAAGTGAAACAAAAAATAATTTGACGCAACAAAACAAGCAATTAATCTCAATTTAGTTCAAATTAATTTATTTGTTTTTTATAACACAATTAAGGGTCAAAAGAAGCGTCCTTAATAATTGTTTAGTATCATATGAGAGGTATTAGTTAATATATAAATTTAAGTAATTAATTTAAATATATTATAAATCAAATTTACACTTGTAATTATAATATATGTTTTTTAATTAATTAAATATAAATTTATAATTATTAAATATAAAAAATGCGCCATTATTTGTAGAATATATTATATTATGTTCAATTTTAATTGTATATAAAAATATATATAACCAATAAATTTAATGTAACATTTGTATATAATAAAATTCTTATATAATTTCATTATGTAATAAAATATTAAGTTATATTCATTAAATACAAGTCTTACCCATTCTTTAAGGTTTTATAATTTATATACCATTTACTGGGCTCCTGGAATAGCCTGGCTGACACTCCCTCACTCTAAAAAAAACAATAAAAAAAAATGCTAAGATTTTTTCTTTTTGTATTTTTTCAACGGAGCAGGCAGATTTGAAATTTCTTTTCCAGGTATCCATGCATCATGTACAGATGATTTGTTCTTATATCTCAATAAATATTCAGTACCTCTTTCAGAAGTGATAATTCTATCATTGAGAATTTTATCAATTTCTGCTGTTTCTGTGACTTCCTGAGGGTTCTTCTTAGGTCTTCCTCTTCTTTTTGGAAATAAGTCACTGTTGGAAGTATAAGGTTTAAGCAAAGAAATGGGAAAGACAGGATGTTTCCTATCATATGGAGAATACAATACAACTTCTGCTGCATTATCACCAACCATTCTTTTAACAACAAATGGTCCTACAAAAGGATCTTTTAATTTGTGGTTACCTTGTAAATTGAAATGGACAGTAGAGATCAACACTTCATCACCCTTGTTAAATGTGTATTCTTTATGGGATTTATCCCATCTTTTCTTTTCATATTCAAATGCTTTATCAATACAACTCTGAGCATGTTTTCTGCATAGCTGTTGCATTTGCATAAAAGATTTTACACCAGGGTGTAGTTCCAACTTAGGTAATTTATTATTGAGAATCTGAGCAGGAGTGTTTGGGACATAACCTAACCAAAGCTCAAAAGGCTTTTTCTCAGTGACAGAATGAACAGTGCTATTATATGCAAATTCAAGACCAGGGAAAAGAGTGACCCAATCATGAGTAAATCTGTCATTGTCTTTATATTCTAAACCAAAGGCACAATACCTTCTAATCATATCTTCCAGAGTTTGAATCATTCTTTCAGCTAGACCATCAGTCTGAGGATGGTGAGCTGTAGACAATTTTAACTCACAGCCACAAATATCCATCAAAGAGGTCCAAAACTCAGAAGTGAATTTTTGATCCCTATCAGAGATAATGGCTTTTGGAAAACCAATAATATTAAACATGTAAGACCACCATAAGAAAGCTAATTCCTTGGTGGATACATCTTTGTGGGTTGGAATAAATTTGCACATTTTTGTGAATCTATCAACTATTACCCAACAAGAGTTAAAGCTGTCTTTACCTGCAACAGGAAGACCAGTGACAAAATCCATATTAATGATTTGCCAGGGAGCACTAGGTGCTTCAATATGTTGTAATAAACCTGCTCTCTTACCTGTTAACCTTTTAGATTTTTGGCAAGAATCACAAGATTCAACATATAATTTTGTGTCTTCAGACATATTAGCCCACCATGCAGTGTTTTTGATTCTAATCAATGTTTTTTCAAGATCAAAATGACCAGCTAATATGTCATCATGACAAAGTTTGAGGATAGTTTCTTTCATTGAAGGAGGAATAACAATTACATTGGTAAGCTTCCTTCTATAATAAATATAACCATCTTCAATAGAAAACTTTCCTTTATTTAAAGCATTTTGGTATTTTGCAGGAAGAGTTTTTATTAATGCTTGAATTGAAGCATTCTTAGGATCATTCAAAATAGTAACTAATTTATTTAAGTCAGAATCTTTATCATATGAATCCAGTATTACTTGTAATAACTCTTCTTCCATATCAACTATAAATATACCATGTATATGAACAGTGTCATCCTCAGGTACATAAGCAGGATTGGAGTCATTATTTGGCAGAGGCAATCTGGAGAGCATATCAACATTAGAGTGAACATTTCCAGCTCTGTGGATAATAGTCATCCTTCCTCTGTATTCCTGAACAGCAAGTTGCCACCTGAACATATGTCTGTTAGGTGTTTTGAGGTTTAAGAGAGATTTCACAGCACTACAGTCAGTTACCAACTCAAATTTTTGGTCATCCAAGTAGTAATGAAGTTTCTCAAGAGCCCAAACAACTGCTAAGCACTCCAATTGAGTGGCACCATATTTCAATTCACTATTTCTTAAGGTTCTTGAAATATAACAAATTACAACCTCTGAGGATTTATCATTAATAATTTGCTTTTGGTGAAGGGCAGCACCCAGACCAATAAAGCTAGCATCTGTATAAAGTACAAATGGCTTGTTAAAATCTGGGAGAGCCAATATAGGGGCTGTCATTAAGCAATTTTTCAATGTATTAAAAGCTTTCTGACAGTCATCATTCCAGAGAAAAGCAACATCTTTTCTGGTTAGTTTTGTAAGAGGCAAGGCTATGACCTGATAATTTTTAATATATTGTCTATAATAGCCACACATACCCAAAAAACTTTGGATTTCTCTTACAGAAGTTGGTGCTTTCACATTTTGAATGGCAGCAACTTTATTATGGTCTACACAAATTTGTAAGCCTGACACAACATGGCGAAGGACTTTCAAAGATTGAAAACCAAATTTACACTTTTTTAAAGATAAGGTCATATTGATTTCATCCATTTTTTGGAAAACTCTATTTAAGTGAATCATATGTTCATCAAAAGTTTTAGAAAAAACAATAATATCATCAATATAAACCATGAGCCAACCTTCAATAATTTCTTGATGGAAAGTGTTATCCATGACTTTTTGGAAAACTGAAGGAGCATTTTTAGGGCCAAATGGCATCCTAACATACTTATATATTCCCATATGAGTAGCAATAAGCAAAAAATTTTGAGAATTTTTCTCAACTGGAACTTGATGATACCCTTTATTACCATCCAGACAACTAATAAATTTTGCACCTTGCAAGGTAGCATGTATTGAATTAATTCTGGGTAAAGGATAAATATCATCAACAGTATAAGTATTTAAAGCTCTGTAATCTCCACATAATCTAGCTTTATCTTTTTCATAAGAAATTAAGACTGGGGAGATGACACAATATTTGGGGGTGACATCCACTTTCTCAATGATATTCATTTTCAATAATGTTTCAATATTATCTTCAATATCTTTTCTTTTTGATGGAGAAGCAGGATATGGTTTTTTCTTAAGGGAAGGAGGAATATCACTCAAATTACAGGATAAGGTAATTTTCATCTCTTCCTGAACAATTCCCAAGACATGAGAACCATGAGCAAAAGCCATAGGGAAAGAGGTAATAGAGGCAACAATAGAATCCTTTTGTTCATTAGTCAAATGATCACCAAAAAAAGCGGTATTTATTTCATGTAATAAATCATCCATTTCAGTTGTTGTTCTACCTTTACATTGGGTCAGTGAGTTACAAGATTTCAACAAATGCCCAGAAGGTTTAGGAGAAGAAATTTTGAATTTTCTTTTCCCATTCATTCCTAAGGTAAAGCAATTATTTGCTGGGTCCAGTTTCACACCAAACATGGTTAAAATATCATTTCCCATAATAAACCAATTGCTCAAATTATCATTTTTCATGACAACAAATTCACAAATAGCCCTGACAAAACCACCATTATATTTGAAGAATACAGAGGTTTTGTATTTGCCAATAGGAAATAAGGTAGAACCATACCCTCTCCATTTTTCAGAAGTTATAGGCAATAATTTACTCAAATATTCCTTATCCACTGAAGCCAAAGCTTTTTCAGATACTACACTTCCTCCAGCACCAGAATCAAGAACTACATCAACATTTTTACCATTAATGATAACAGGTGCCTTTAAAGGGGATATAGGAATAGAATTGTTAGTAATATCTTTAATTATCTCAGCATTTTCTACTGAAGATAAATTCAATACACAATCTTCAGATATATTATTTAAATAATGGACATCATGTTCCAACATTAAAACATCTTTAACAGATTCATTGTCATAGGAGATATTACTTTCACAGTCACTGGAAGAATTATTGACATCAAGTTCAAGTTCATCAGTGTCTTCATTTTGTTCAACAAGATGAATTTTCTTGTCACAAACATGACCCTTCTGCCACGGTTTGTTACATTTATAACAAGTATTTGTTGCATATTTTTTAGGTGCAACTGGGGCAGAGGGTTTACCAGATTTTTCTGGGAGCTTTATAGAAGGTTTATTCTGATCATTATAAGATTTACTAAGGTAATTCTTTGGTTCATATCTATGGTTGAGTAGTACTTCATTACAGATATTAATGAAAGAAGAATTTTCCCTTACATGCTCAGTTCTAGCAACAATCAAATCCCTAAGAGAATTTGGTAATTTATACAAGATTTTATCTCTCCAAATATCATAATCCATCTTTGGATCAATTGCTCTAAGGATTTTAGTTATTTTCATCAGAAAAACAATGGGCTTTTCAACAGAGGAGGATACATACCTAGTATTCTCATACAGTCTTTGCTGAGCTAACCTGAATTTTGAACCACCAAACTGATTCTCAATCAAGGATTTCCAATCATTCCATGTATAATGATTGTTATCTAAGAGGACAGATTCATACCACATCAAGGCTACATTGGAAAATAAAGAAATTAGCTTAGAAACAATTTCCTCATCAGGTAGTTTATAAGATCTCTTTAAATTATCAATTCTTTGGATAAAGTGTTGCCAATCAGAGGAAGAATCACCATCAAAGGTAGGATATTGGTCTAACTTAGGCCAATTTTTCTGACTACTGGGATGGTCCACTTTTTGGTTTGAATTATTCATTAGTAATAATTCCTGAAGTTTAGCCAGGTGTTCAGAAATTTCATTATTTACAGAAACAGCTGGTGCATGACCATCACAAGATTTTTTGCTAGTAGCAAAAGATTTTACAGACTCATTGTCAGTTTGTTTAATGGTTGAAATATGAGGAAGAAAGGATGAACTTTGTTCAGGTTTTTTCCCTTTATTTTTATGCAGCTTACTGGCAGAAATCTCATTTAATTCATTATTGATGGTTAAGGTTGAGAACTTTTCCTGTAGGTCAGACACATAGTTTCTTATTCTTGGAATTTCAGACATCTGGTCATTCACTTTTGCAAGAGATAGAACATTTCTGTCCTCAGAAACTGAGTGTTTGGTACTTAGTGCATGGAAGTCATTTTTTAGCTTCTTCAACTCATTTTGTAGAGATTTTATTTCATTTTTGAATGAATAATTTTCCTCAATAAGGGGTTTCAATTCACTCAATGTCTTATGCAGACTGATATTTCTATCTGAGATAGCTCTATGGTCACTTCTTATTTGTTTTTGTTGACTAAGAACAATATTCAAGGTTTCTTTGATTTTTAAATAAGCTGTATCTTGTACAGAAGAACTCACTTTACATTGCAAGTGTAAATTATTTAATCTATCATTTTCATGAATTAACACATCTCTCACATGTTTGTCTTTCACAATATTAAAATCAAGGGTATCTTTCAATATTTCCTCAGAAGTTTTTTCAATTAAGTTATAGATTTCAGGGGGAACAGAATCATTTTTAATTGCAAGAGAAGGATTAATTAAAGATGTAGAAGTTAAATGTAAAGGTTCATCAAATGACAATTTGCTAATTACATCAATAGGGCTACTAGTTACAGGAAGCTGTCTTTTAACAGGTTTAACTGTTCTTTCACCATGTTCAATAATATTACCTGCAGAAGAAGATTTATTAGAAAACATACCCAAGTGACAATCAACCAAATTACTTACCATGGCAGAGGAGGAAACTTCCCCTGGGACTGGTTTTGGGAATGTGCTTGGGCCTTCTTTCTCCTGCTTTGTTGGTAGGGATGAGGAGGTGGATGGAAATTGGGTGTTCTGGATGGGCCAGGCTGATGATGGGGAGGGTGTTGCACATTCTGTTGGTAGTGACTCATTAGATAATCCCATTTCCATTGCTCTACTTCCATAGTATTTGGATTTTGGATGGTTGAGCTGGGTGGCTGTGAAGGTTGAGCCTGAAATTGAAGCTGATTGGGAGGCAATTGAGGAGGGGCCTGGGCCTGAATCTGGTTCCTGAGTTCTTGGACCTGATCCCACAATGTGTCTACCTTTGCTTTGTACGTCATATTTTCTGTCTTCAACTCTTTTATATGACTGGATAGGTTGCTGATTTGTTGTGGCAGAGGAAGCTTTTTTATTTTGAAGCCTTTTGGAAGACCTTCTTGAGGCACTAGAGGCTTTACTTCCTTCTGTGGTACTGGGGGAAGGGGGTTTGGTTTGTTTGCATTTCCTGTCATTTCCACATCCTGCAGTATGTGAATTCTTTGTGTTAACATAAGATTTTTTATGACCAACTTTAGAAGAACTTACAGTGTCAGCATCATAGTCAATTTCTATTTCATCCACTTGCATGTTATCCATTTTTTCTGTCAAATTGTTGGACATACTAGTGGGAAGATTAATATTTTACTTTGTACTTTATAAAAAAAATAATCAAAGTTAGTCAATAATTGCTCCAAATAATATATAAAAAAAATTTTTTAATTAATTAAATTATAGAAAAAATAACTTTCAATATAAAGTAATAATTAAAAAATTAATTTTTTTTTTTAAAAAAAATGGATTGCAAGTTTAAATTGGGAATAACAAGTTAGTTAATTCAACCAATTAATTACCAATATTAAATATGGCAATATATTGGGACTAAGCACAATGTACTTTTAAGTCAACCAAAATTAACAATAATTAATAAAAAAAAATTAAATTAATAATTCAATTTGTATTAATAATAATGTCAATTCTTCTAGGACTAAGAGGATTTAACACTCTATAATGGTCAACTAGGAAAAAAAAATTTTTTTAAAAATTGAACACTTACACTCAGTGAATCAGCAATTAAGCCACAATCACTGTTATTGCAATAAAAATATAGTAATATGAGTGAGAGGCGCAAAGGTGAACTTACTATAGTGATCGAAAAATCACTTCAAAATAATATAAAAATTAATATTATATAAACCTAAGATGTCGAACCCAAGTTCGAAACACAGTCGCGGCAAAAGTTTCGTTTTGCTAGGTGGTCCTTGCGTTTTGTCGTTCGTCGCCAGGCTTCGATCGTCGTCGTCGTTTGGAAAGGCCCTCAGTTGTCGGCCGGTCGTCTAGAAGAAGGAGAAGGATAGAAGAAAGAAAGAGAGGAGGAGAAGGAGGAAAGGAGTATGGGTAATAAAACAAATAAAATTTAATAAAATTATTTAATTTATTGAGAGAAAGGCAACGATGAGTGAGCTGAGAAGAGACAACAATTTGGTTTTATAAATATTAATATTATTTAAGTAAGAATTCTGCACGGCAACCAATATAATTACTATCAGACTTAAAGCAACCTTTAAATTGTTATATAAAATTTTAATTAGAATTTTATTACTAATAAAAAAATATAAACGTAATATAAAAATTGTATTTAATTTGTTGAGTGTATAATAAGTGATGAGGCTACAGGGGATTATCCAAGGCCCTTTTATAGGCAATGGGTCCTCTGAAGCGCTACTCTCTTTGTAAATACAATGATTAGAATGGAATAAAACAAATATATCAAAAGAGTAAATGAAACATAACAATATAGAGAAAAACATGAAACAAATAATTAAAAGCCCAATTAAGAATCCAATTTCCCCGCCATTAATCCCCAAATCAGTAAGTGACAATAGTAAATAACTAAACAAGAGTGGAAACATAGGAACTATGAGAAATATAATTCCCAACAGATGGTACATCCTGATTAGAGGACATTTTAAGTGAAACAAAAAATAATTTGACGCAACAAAACAAGCAATTAATCTCAATTTAGTTCAAATTAATTTATTTGTTTTTTATAACACAATTAAGGGTCAAAAGAAGCGTCCTTAATAATTGTTTAGTATCATATGAGAGGTATTAGTTAATATATAAATTTAAGTAATTAATTTAAATATATTATAAATCAAATTTACACTTGTAATTATAATATATGTTTTTTAATTAATTAAATATAAATTTATAATTATTAAATATAAAAAATGCGCCATTATTTGTAGAATATATTATATTATGTTCAATTTTAATTGTATATAAAAATATATATAACCAATAAATTTAATGTAACATTTGTATATAATAAAATTCTTATATAATTTCATTATGTAATAAAATATTAAGTTATATTCATTAAATACAAGTCTTACCCATTCTTTAAGGTTTTATAATTTATATACCATTTACTGGGCTCCTGGAATAGCCTGGCTGACACAATCTCTATCTTTAGTTCTATTCTTTTATATTCGGGTTTCATTTTATTACTCTTTTGTAAGTACTCATTTGTGACGCTTCAGAGGGGCCTTTGCCTATAAAAGGCTTTGGATAATCTCCTGTAGCTTCATCATTTATAATACACTCAAACTAGAACATACTTTTAATATAAACACGTTTATTATCATTTTTATTAGTATTATAAATCTAATTTAAACTTTATATAAATAACTACAGGTTGCAATATGTCAGCCTGTATATCCCCAGGAATGAGTAAAAAGTACTTATTTGTTATGTTAAACACATGAACTATACATGGGAAAAATAATTAAGAGTACACAAACAGTATACATAAGTAAAATTATGATAATATACAAAATATGCCATTATAACACCTTATATACACAAATATATCCACCTTTTATAAGTCTTATGTACTTAATATTAAGTTGGAAAATGTTAGGTTAATCTTAAGAACCTTAAGGATAAGGCTACATAATTTTTAAGTACACTTAAAGCTGTTATTTTCACTGTTTTATGCACAAAACAAGAAATGTGCTTTATTTCATATTAAAGTTGACTATATGCGCCATAAATTTGAGAATATCAAAAATGCTCTTTGACAGATGAATTTGTCTTGTTTAGGACTATTGATTTGGCTATTTAAATGCATAAAAATAACACTTTTCAAATTTGGTGTCACCGGACGACCTACGCACAAGGTCGAGGATGTTCCGGTAAGTGAGATGAGGAGTTTAGAGGCTTCTTTGAAGCACAGAGGAATGATTCAAGGAAGTGATTCGAAGATGACTCAAAGGAAGAACTACTGCTTCGAGTTATGTTCAAGAAGGATTATAATATAATTGAAAGGTAATATTAAAATTCTCAAGATCTTACGAAGGGTTGGAAACTCAACAGTCAAAGATTTAGGATTTAGAAATGATTATTGAGAAAATAAAGAAAGATACAATAATAATGATTTAACTTAAAAAGCTTTTACCACTATTAACTATAAATACGTTTTATAATTTAATTCTAAAGAATATCAAACCAAAAACCCAACCCCTTTTATATCCTTTGCTCCTCCTCGCATTGACCTCATACCCATCCACTATTCCGCACACCACAGACCATTAAAAATACATCCATTACACCTGAACCCTCCTCACTAACATCGGTCAACCCCTTAATCCTCCACTAACCATTCAGTCTATGCTCACTACCCCTTAATAACCCACAGACATTTCATAAACCTTTTAATGTACTATTATGTTAACTATTGAGCTGTGCGTCACTTATTGAGAAAAAGACTAAGACACACTATTGAGAGATTGACTAATTTAGATTTAGAGTTTAGGCTTAGCGCAGTTGAATAGAAAGTACACAAAGGAATGTCGCAGTTGCTATGGATAATTGCTTTCTGTGCTTCGAGTATGGATTTTAGCCTCTTATTATTGATTTAATGAGCTGCTTTTGCCTTGAGTGTCACGTGGCGCGTGACATTTGGTGTTTTTTATGCCAGAATTGGCTTCTGTGTACTGGCCACATACTGCCTGCTTTTTTCCATGTGAATAGCTTCATTTTTAGCAAAAGTAGCTTTTTCAAACTATAATTACCCCACATTCTATGTCCCCTGTGGGGAAACACACTAAAATAGGTGACAGGCGCTAATTTAGTGTCCTAGCTTAATTAATAATGCATTGACCTTCTTTATATGCACTAATTTCATTAATAATCTCAATCTTGTCACCTTATTTCACAACCATGCTTAAATTCACCTAAGATTAGTCAAGGAGTTACCCGTGCAAGCGCCTTCCAAGGACTGCATGTAGTTACCCCACATCTTACGCTCTTTTTTGGGTTTTTGGGGGGTTTCTCAGTCAATATTGGGTATTTTTGAAGGGGGATTTCACGTAGTATAATGTCAAGATTGCCCCATTATTTCTACAGTGAATCTCCCTTATTAATAAGTTATTATTAACCTTTGTAATTTCCTCTTTAGTCTTTTATATTATTTTTTAATGCGGATATACTCTCTTTTTATCTTATTCTTTAATTTTGATTGATTTTCCTTATTAATACATGATTTTGACGGTTGTTACTCTTCTAATCATGTCATGGGTTACTGGGAATGTTGATGGGAATGTATATTAGTTGTTTGGAGGCGTCATTAACTGTGTATTGGGTGGTGTATCAAGGGAATCATTGGGGAACTCAGTGTGTATAAAAGGAGGAGGTTTTTGGGTCTTGTTTCTACATTCTTTATCATTTACAATTTAACCAATATAACAAAATAAATTACAATAAATATCAATTAGTACTTTTTTAAGACTTTTGAATAGTATCTGAATTATAAAATCTATTTTTCTACCAACTACAAAGATTGTAAGCCATATATAAAAATAGTGAGAATAATATTACTGAGACTTTTATTTTTGATTATATTTTACTACTTGTTGGATTTATACTACAGTATTCATATAGGACCATTAAAATCTTCTAGAAAACTGACCATTCAAGCAAGTCCACGTCTTTGTACTTGACCTCAGCCTGACACAATAGGTCTAATAATAATAATAGTGTTTGTGGCGCATTGAAAATAACTACTTATTAAATAATTATATTAAAATTTATTAAACCTCACTGTTGTATACAGTCCCTAGAGTCTACTCGTTTCCTCCCTTTTAAAATAATTATAGCACTTTATTATTTTATTTCAATTCCCTTTATATTACCTTTTTCCTCCTCTCCGTTTCCTCTTATTTTTCCCGTTCTTCTAGATGACCAGCCGATAATTGGGCGCCTTTCCAAATGACAACAACGACTATGATACTTGAGACGAACAACATAGCACACGGACCACCCAACCAAATAGTAAAATTTTAGCCGCGACCGTGTTTTGAACTTGGGTTCAATAATTTAGGTTTATATTAAATTAAATCATATATTATTTTGAAGTGATTTTACAATCACTATAGTAAGTTAACCTTTGCACCTCTCACTCATTATTATATTTTTACTGCAATAACAGTGTTTGTGGCTTAATTGCTGATTCACTGAGTGTACACCAGGTCAAAAGTTAGAAGACTTGCAGTCAAGTGGTTTTTCAGGTATCTTAAAGTAACATCAGAAGTAACCTTTGGATGAATTTCAGTGCTTAAATTACTTACAAGACAGACAAAAACTCTGAGTGTCTCTGTACCAAATAGAAAATTAGAGAAAGTTTATTTCACTGCTTATTGTTAAAACTTTCTATCTAATTTGATCTTGAGTGGCTTCCAAAAATTGTGTCTCAGCGTTACATTACCTTTTTTTCCTGGAAATAAGTCATCCATGATAACTACTCTTGCACCATTTATTCCAGGCCCATGATATAACTTGTCATAATTTTCTTTCTGTAGGTTAGCATTGTAGACTTTACCAGAACAAGCATCAATGAAAGAACATTGAAAATTCTCATACCCTTTTTTTGTTAGGTAAATGTGGGTTAATTTCACTCATTGAAAATTTTTTACATGAACTCATATAATATCCTTAATTTTAGGCTACATGTCACCTCATGTATGCATGCAAGCAACTTGCTTGCTTTTTTTCCTCTGTATGTTTTTGAACTTCAGGATATATTGCATACATGAGGCGACATGTCGCCTCATGTATGCATGCAAGCAACTTTCTTTTTGTTTTACTTCTGTATTTTTTTGAACTTAAGGATATATTGCATAAATAAGGGGACATGTCACCTCATCTATGCAATAACAAGATTGCTGATAAAAAATAGTGCAATAAATTTTTTAATCAGCACTCTTGTTATTGCATACATGAGGCGACATGTCTCCTCATGTATGCAATAACATTCTTTGAAATCCTTCATTTAGGTGAGCAATGCATTGGTGCATACCTACCATACCAAAGAAAATACACATCATGAAACCTTTTTACATGCATACATGATGCGACATGTCTCCTTATGTATGCAATTTTTTTTTGAAGTTTAACTTATATAGGTAAGAAATGCACTTGTGCATGCCTACCATACCAAGTGAGTTCTCCAGAATGTGACTTGTTTACATGCATACATGATGTGGATTTTTTTTGGTATGGTAGGCATTCACCAATGCATTTCTCACCATAATGAACAAGTTTAAAGAATTTTATTGCATATATGAGGTGACATGTCACCTCATGTATGCAATATATCCTTAAGTTTAAAACCATGCAGAAGTAAAAAAGCAAGCAAGTTGCTTGCATGCATACATGAGGCGACATGTCTCCTCATGTATGCAATGTATCCTTAATCTCAAAAACATACAGAAGTGAAACAGAAAGCAAGTGGCTTGCATGCATACATGAGGCAACATGTTGCCTCATGTATGCAATATATCCTCAAGGTTAAAACAATACAGAAGTCAAAAAGGAAGCAAGTATCTAACATGCATACATGAGGGGACATTTCACCTCATTTATGCATGTAGGCAACTTCCCTACCCCTTTCTCATATGACTTTCCACAAAGCATAAGATGAGGCAAATTGTTGCCTCATCCTTATGCAGTTGCACCATTTTCTGATGACATGAGGAAATTCTTTGCCTCATGTAATTGGGATATGGTGTATAATTTGTATTTATTTCTGTGTGCCAACATAGAAAAATGATTTCATTTTGGATTTGAGCTCTTTGCTGAGCACATGTGGGGAAACATGGGGCCATATGTCACCACAATTTTTCCTGCATTTCAGATTTAGTATGAAGTAAAATTATATCCAATATTTGAGATAAAATATTACCTCTTGTATCATAAGAACCTTGTTCCAGTAAGTGTAAGTAATGCACTGCACTGGGTAATGTATTTACTAATGTAGCTGAGACATTTAATTTTCTTCAAAGGCAGTGCATAGAGAAATATATTTCCAAATTCAGTTCTATTTCAGTTGAAAAATATCTACACTTTCTTTCTACAAATATATGAGCTATGTGCCATGATGAAAAATTGTCTCACCAAAGCTCCAACACAGGTTTGACTCAGGTTAGACCACAGGTACTAAAAAACCACTTGACTTCAAGTCGTCTAACTTTTGACCTGGTGGTAAGTGTTCATTATTTTTTAATTTTTTTCCTAGTTGACCATAATAGAGTAAACTCTTAGTCCTAGAAGAAAATTAATTTTTAATTAATTATTAAATTAATTTTATTATTATTTTTTGTTTATTGGTTGAACATGATAGTACTCAGTACTTAGTCCCAATATTTCCAATATTTTATTTTTGGTATTAACTATTTTGGTTAACTTATAAACCTTTGTTGGTTGGTCCCATTTTAATTATTGTTATTTCTTAATAAAAATAATTGTAATTACATTATTTGTATTATATTTTTTGGTTAATTAATTGATTCTTGATAAAAATTTAAAATTTTTGTTTTGTTAAAAATTCAATAATTTATATTTTTTTTTGAAAATAACAACTTGATACATTAAAAAATTTTTGATTCTTTTTTCACAGTTTAAATGTCCAGTAGTTTGGCTATTAGCATGGATAACTTACATGTGGATGAGATTGAAGTGGATGTTGAAACTGAATCTGTAGATTCTTCTTAATTAACTTACAAAAATTATTCAACTGAAAAAAAATCTTCAGGATGTGGAAATGGCAGGAGAAGTGGCAAACCCCCCTCACCAAACACCTCTGAAAGAAGTAAAACCTCTAATAAATCAGGAAAATCCACTCAAAGGTATAAAAATAAAAAATATACCACTGACTCAACAAGTAAAAAACCCTTCCATTCACATCAAAGAACTGAAGGAAGAAAGTATGAAGTACAAGGCAAGAGTAGACACACTCTGGCAACAGATGCAGGAGTTATTAAATCCCAAACTGGCTCATCCTACTCATTTCCCAGCCTCCCAGCCTCAGCCTCAATCTCAGCCCAATCAGGCACCCAGCTCCTTCACTCAAAATCAAAGCACTCTGCAGGTGGAGAGGTGAAAATGAGATTACTTAATGAACCATTACAACAGCATGTTCAGCAACCATCAGATCAACACCCTGGCCCATCCAGGACACCAACATACCATCCTTCACCTCAGCCCCATCTTTATCAGGGAAGCAGAAGAAAGAAGGCACAGGGGAAGTTTCCACCCTTTCAATGGTAATTTGTTTGATAAACATGTTGGTATGTATAATAACAAATCTTCTTCATTTAATATTGTGGACCCTGGTGAAAGAACAGTTAAACCCTTAAAAGGACAACTTCCTTTAATTAGTAGCCCCAATGATGTAATTAGCAAATAATCATTTGATGAAACTTTACATTTGACTTCTACTTCTTTAATTAATCCTTCTCTTCCAATTAAGAATGATTCTGTTTCCCCTGAAGTCTATACTTTAATTGAGAAAACATCTGAAGAAATATTGAAAGATACCCTTGTTTTAATGTTGTAAAAGACAAACATTTAAGAGATGTGTTAATACATGAGAGTGATAGATTAAATAATTTGCACTTGCATTGTAAAGTAAGTTCTTCTGTACAAGATACAGCTTATTTTAAAATTAAAGAAACCTTGAATATTGTTCTTAGCCAACAAAAACAAATGAGGAGTGACCATAGATCTATTTCAGATAAGAATATCAATCTGCATAAAGCCTTGAGTGAATTGAAACCCCTTATTGAGGAAAATTACTCATTAAAAGGTGAAATTAAATCTCTACAAAATGAGTTGAAAAAGCTAAAAATAGATTTCCATGCACTAAGTGCCAAACACACAGTTTCTGAGGACTAAAATGTTTTATCCCTTGCA
This sequence comes from Hemileia vastatrix, assembly GCA_030280995.1. Lineage (NCBI taxonomy): Eukaryota > Fungi > Basidiomycota > Pucciniomycetes > Pucciniales > Zaghouaniaceae > Hemileia > Hemileia vastatrix. The sequence goes on along the minus strand of JASXTE010000003.1, from coordinate 30,700,521 downwards.
AAAGTAAATGACCAGATGTCTGAAATTCCAAGGATAAGAAACTATGTGTCTGACCTGCAGGAAAAATTTTCAACCTTAACCATCAATAATTATGGTATAAATGAGAATGCTGCCCATAAGCTGCATAGAAATAAGGGAAAGAAACCTGAACAGAGCTCCTCTTTTCCTCCCCATATTTTAGCCATTAAACAAACTGACAATGAGTCTTTAAAATATTTTGCTACTAGCAAAAAATCTTGTGATGGTCATGTACCAGCTGTTTCTGTAAATAATGTAATTTCTGAACACCTGGATAAACTTTAGGAATTATTAATGATAAATAATTCAAACCAAAGGATGAACCATCCCAGTAGTCAGAAAATTGGCCTAAAATGGACCAATATCCTACCTTTGATGGTGATTCTTCATCTGATTGGCAACACTTTATCCAAAGAATTGATGATTTAAAGAAATCTTATAAACTACCTGATGAGGAAATTGTTTCTAAGCTAATTTCTTTTTTTTCAATGTAGCCTTGATGTGGCATGAATCTGTTCTTTTAGATAACAATCATTATACATGAAATGATTGTAAATCCTTGATTGAGAATCAGTCTGGTGGTTCAAAATTCAGGTTGGCTCAGCAAAGACTGTATGAGAATACTAGATATGTATCCTCCTCTTTTAATAAACCCATTGTTTTTCTTATGAAAGTAACAAAAATTCTGAGAGAAATTTATCCAAAGATGGATTATGATATTTGGAGAGATAAAATCTTGTATAAATTACCAAATTCTCTTAGAGATTTAATTGTAGCTAGAACTGAGAATGTGAGGGAACATTCTTCTTTCATTAATATCTGTAATGAGGTACTGCTCAACCATAGATATGAGCCAAAAAATTACATTGAAAAATCTTATCATGATCAAAATAAACCCTCTACAAAGCCCCCAGAAAAATCTGGTAAACCCTCTGCCCCAGTTGCACCTAAAAAATATGCAACAAATACTTGTTATAAATGTAACAAATCATGGCAAAAGGGTCATGTTTGTGACAAGAAAATTCATCTTGTTGAACAAAATGAAGACACTGATGAGGCTGAAATTGATATCAATAATTCTTCTGGTGACTGTGAAAGTAATATCTCCTATAACAATGAATCTGTGAAAGATGTTTTAATGTTGGAACAGGATGTCCATTATTTAGATAATATATCTGAAGAATGTGTATTGGATTTATCTTCAGTGGAAAATTCTGAAATAATTAAAGATATTACTAACAATTCTATAGCCATCTCTCCTTTGAAGGCACCTGTTATCATTAATGGTAAAAGTGTTGATGTAGTTCTTTACTCTGGTGCTGGAGGAAGTTTAGTGTCTGAAAGAGCCTTAGCTTAAGTTGATAAGGATTATTTGAGTAAATTTTTACATATGACTTCTGAAAAATGGAGAGGGTATGGTTCTACCTTGTGTCCCATTGGCAAATACAAAACCTCTGTATTCTTCAAATATAATGGTGGTTTTGTCAGAGCTATTTGTGAATTTGTTGTCATGAAAAATGATAATTTAAGCAATTGTTTTATTATCGGTAATGATATTTTAACCATGTTTGGTGTGAAATTGGACCCAGAAAATAATTGTTTCACCTTGGGATTGAATGGCAAAAGAAAATTCAAAATTTCCTCCCCTAGAAAACCTTCTGGACATCTGTTAAAGTCTTGTAACTCACTGATCCAGTGTAAGTGCAGACAAAAAATTGAAATAGATGATTTATTAAATGAAATAAATACTGCTTCTTTTGGTGAACAGTTAAATAGGAAACAATAGGATTCTATAATTGCCTCAATTACCTCCTTCCCTATGGCTTTTGCTCATGGTTTTCATGTCTTAGGAAGTGTTCAGGAAGAAATGAAAATTACATTATCCTGTAACTTGAGTGATATTCCTCCCAGTCTTAAGAAAAAACCATATCCTGCTTCTCCAACAAAAAGAAAGGATATTGAAGATAATATTGCCACATTATTAAAAATGAATTTCATTGAGAAAGTGGATGTCACCCCCAAATATTGTGTCATCTCTCCAGTCTTGAGTTCTTATGAAAAGGATAAGGCTAGATTATGTAGAGATTACAGAGCACTAAACACTTATACTTTTCATGATATTTATCCTTTACCCAGAATTAATTCAATACATGCTACCTTGAAAGGTGCAAAATTTATTAGTTGTCTGGATGGTAATAAAGGGTATCATCAAGTTCCAGTTGAGTAAAATTCTCAGAAATTTTTGCTTATTTATACTCATATGGGAATATATAAGTATGTAAGAATGCCATTTGGCCCTAAAAATGCCCCTTCAGTTTTCCAAAATGTCATGGATAACACTTTCCATCAGGAAATTTTTGAAGGATGGCTCATGGTATATATTGATGATATCATTGTTTTTTCTAAACCTTTTGATAAACATATGATTCACTTAAATAGAGTTTTTCAGAAAATGGATGAAATCAATATGACCTTTTCCTTGAAAAAGTGTAAATTTTGTTTACAATCTATGAAATTCCTTGGCCATGTTGTGTCAGGCCTAAATATTTGTGTAGACCACAACAAAGTTGCTGCAATTCAAAATGTGAAAGCACCAACTTCTGTAAGAGAAATCCAACGTTTTTTGGGTATGTGTGGCTCTTATACACAATATATTAAAAATTATCAGGTCATAGCCTTTCCTCTTACCAAAATAACTAGGAAAGATGTTGCATTCATCTGGAATATTGACTGTCAAAAAGCTTTTGATGCATTAAAATTTTGCTTAATGACAGCCCCTATCTTAGCTCTTCCAGATTTAAACAAACCTTTTGTTCTGTATACAGATGCTAGCTTTGTTAGTCTGGGTGCTGACCTTCACCAGAACCAAATTATTAATGATAAATCCTCAGAGGTTGTAATTTTTTATATTTCAAGAACCTTGAGAAATAGTGAATTTAAATATGGTGCCACTCAATTAGAGTGATTGGCAGTTTTTTGGGCTCTTTAGAAGCTTCATTACTACCTAGATGAACAAAACTTTTAATTGGTAACTGACTGTAGTGCTGTGAAGTCCCTCTTAAACCTGAAAACACCTAATAAACATATGTTCAGATGGAAACTTGCTGTTCAAGAATACAGAGGAAGAATGAAAATTATCCATAGGTCTGGAAATGTTCACTCCATTGTTGATTTCCTGTCAAGATTGCCTCTGCCAAATAATGACTCCAATCCTGCATATGTACCTGAAGATGATACTGTTTATATCCATGGTATATTTATAGTTGCTATGGAAGAAGAGTTATTACAATTAATTCTGGATTCATATGATAAAGATTGTGATTTAAATAAATTAGTTACTATTTAAATGATCCTAAGAATGCTTCAATTCAAGCATTGATTAAAAATCTTCCTGAAAAGTATCAAAATGCTTTGATTAAAGGAAAGTTTTCTATTGAAGATGGTTATATATATTATATAAGAAAGCTTACTAATGTAATTGTAATTCCTCCTTCTATGAAATAAACTATCCTCAAACTATTTCATGATGACATATTAGCTGGTCATTTTTATCTTAAAAAGACATTAATTAGATTTAAAAACACTGCTTGGTGGGCTAATATGTCTGAAGATACAAAATTATATGTTGAATCTTGTGATTCCTGCCAGAAATCTAAAAGGTTGAAAGGTAAAATAGCAGGGCTATTACAACATATTTATGCACCTGATGCTCCTTGGCAAATAATTAACTTAGATTTTGTCACTGGTCTTCCTGTAGCAGGTAAAGACAGTTATAACTCTTGTTTGGTAATAGTGGATAGATTCACAAAAATCTGCAAATTTATTCCCACCCACAAAGATGTATCCACAAAGGAATTAGCTTTCTTATGGTGGACTTACATGTTCAATATTATTGGATTTCCAAAAGCCATTATCTCTGATAGAGATCCAAAATTTACTTTTGAGTTTTGGACCTCTTTTATGAATATTTGTGGCTGTGAGTTAAAGTTGTCTACAGCTCACCATCCTCAGACTGATTGTCTAGCTGAAACAATGATTCAAACTCTGGAAGATATGGTTAGAAGGTATTGTGCCTTTAAATTAGAATATGAAGACAATGACAGATTAACTCATGACTGGGTCACTCTATTGCCTGGTCTTGAATTTGCATATAATAGCACTGTTCATTCTGTCCCTGAGAAAAAGCCTTTTAAGCTTTGATTAGGTTATGTCCCAAACACTCCTGCTCAAACTCTCAATAATATATTACCTAAGTTGGAACTAAACCCTGGTGTAAAATCTTTTATGAAAATGCAACAGCTATGCAGAAAACATGCTCAAAGCGGTATTGCTAAAGCATTTGAATATGAAAAGAAGAGATGGGATAAATCCCATAAAGAATACAAATTTAACAAGGGTGATGAAGTGTTGATATCTACTGTCCATTTCAATCTACAAGGTAACAACAAATTAAAAGATCCTTTAGTAGGACAATTTGTTGTTAAAAGAATGTTTGGAGATAATGAAGTAGAAGTTTTATTGTATTCTCCATATGATAGGAAACATCCTGTTTTTCCAATTTCTTAGCTTAAACCTTATACTTCCAACAGTGACTTATTTCGCAAAAGAAGGGGAAGACCTATGAAAAACCCTCAGGAAGTCACAGAAACTGCAGAAATTGATAAAATTCTCAATGATAGAATTATCACTTCTGAAAGAGGTAATGACTATTTATTGAGATATAAGAACAAATCATCTGAACATGATGCATGGATACCTTGCAAAGAGATTTCAAATCTTCCTACTCTGTTAAAAAAGTACAAAAAGAAAATATCTTAGCATTTTTTTTATTGTTTTTTAGAGTGAGGGAGTGTCAGCCAGGCTATACCAGGAGCCCAGTTAATGATATCTTCATTTATTGGACCTGAAAGAGGGCGTAAATTATACATTTTTATGTATATAAATTAATATTTTATTTCATAATAAAATTATATAAGTATCTTATTAAACATAAGTGTTATATTAACTTTATTTTTATATAAATTATTTATACATTTAAATTAAGCATGATATATTTTATATTCTATAAATTATGGTTCATTTTAATGTATTTAATAATTATAAATTAATAATTATTAATTATGAACATATATTATAATTATAAGTGTAAAATTGACTTATAATGTAATTAAATTAATTAATTAAATTTATATATTAAATAAAACCTTTCATATATTATTAAACAATAATATTGGGCGCTTTTTTGACCCTTTATTGTGTCAGTAAAATTATTAAAAAAATTTTAACACTTATTTAATAACATGGTATTAAATTATCACTTTAAATTAGAAATATCATTAAATTAATTAAATGTTTCATTTAAACTAATTATTAAATTAATTACATAGTTAAAACAATTAATTAAAATTGCTTTATACTGGATTGAATTGATTACCTGGATTTTGGTGTGAAAATAATTCTAATTGTTTTAATTAAACACTTTATATCTCACTGCAAGATCTGTTTTGGGTTATTTTACTCTCTGTTCTCATGTTTCAGACTTACTTGGTTACTAATTATTTTAATTAATTTTTTTGGGAAGTTACAGTGGGAAAATTGGCTACTTACTCACGGTTTTAGTTTATTGTCTCATGTTTTTCTCTCAATCTCTATCTTTAGTTCTATTCTTTTATAGTCGGGTTTCATTTTATTACTCTTTTGTAAGTACTCATTTGTGACGCTTCAGAGGGGCCTTTGCCTATAAAAGGCTTTGGATAATCTCCTGTAGCTTCATCATTTATAATACACTCAAACTAGAACATACTTTTAATATAAACACGTTTATTATCATTTTTATTAGTATTATAAATCTAATTTAAATTTTATATAAATAACTACAGGTTGAAATAGGTCTAATAATAATAATACTGTTTGCGGCGCATTGAAAATAACTACTTATTAAATAATTATATTAAAATTAATTTAACCTCACTGTTGTATAAAGTCCCTAGAGTCTACTTTTTACCTCCCTTTTAAAATAATTATAGCACTTTATTATTTTATTACAATTCCCTTTATATTACCTTTTTCCTCCTCTCCGTTTCTTCTTCTTTTTCCCCTTCTTCTAGACAACCGGCTGATAATGTTGGCATTTTTACTTTTTGTTAGGATTGGAGGAAGAACTGTGCTCTTTGTGTTGTAGGCAGCTGGAAAGAGTATATGGATTGTAATGGTCAAGAACTGGATTAGAAGGTAATTTTTGGGAAGAAGTAGAAGAGGCTGGGATGGAGTGTTGGAAGTTGTGCATGAATATTCTAGACATCTTCCAGTGGTCATCAAGAAGCTTTTTCCTCAGATTCTTTTCAAATTGATTGAATGGACCATGAACAGCAAAAGCTTTAAGCATGAAGGAGCACATCATACTTATATGTTGCTTCATATTGGTGCAATCCAGCGTTAATGTGGTTTCTAGAGGTTGGCCAATCCCAATTGCAGTTTCAGCAGGTAGAATGCCAACTAAACAGAAGAATTGGATTAATTATTTTTGTACTTACAGAATGGAAGCTCATCAAAATTGTAAGTGGCCGGTGTAGACAATCCTATAGTACGAGCTATAGGCCTTGACCAAGGGATTTGGAGAAAAACCAGAGAGAAAATCCCCTGTCCCTGTAGAAAAAAAAGTGAGATTGACCTGTTGCAGCAAATTGGAGATCTGTTTGCTAGACCCTCTAATTAAACACTCTAGACCCCTTTGAAAGTGAAGATAATAGTCCCTGACAGACTACCAAAAAGAGTTGAAATGAACAGTAATATATTCCAACAAAACACAAGCCAATGAGACAGTGAGGAACAGGGAGGCGACTATTTAAAGAGATAAGATGATTCCCTAAAAATCTTCACACACACGCATCATACAGCCAGCGCACAGACCACCCTGACCAATTCCCCACCCAAAATCCAGCTTTTGCAGCCTTTTTAATGCATAAAAGTGAATTTTAGCACCTCCCCAGCGCCCAGGCAGGCACACTTCTTCAAGGAAGGATGCCACTTGGGGGCGGGTGGGCCGCTTCTAGGCCCTAAAACACCCATACAACCCATAAAACCCATAACTTCACTAATAAACAAGATAAACACACATAAGACATACCAAAATGAAAAGAAAATAAAGGAAAATAAGCTGAGACATAATAAGTGACCCTAGCTTAAGCCTACATAAGCACCACTAAGCAATAAACATCCGATAAATTCCAATAACAACACCATAACTACCCTATAAAGCAAGGTAACCACCCATAAGGGATACCAAAATGAAGAGAAAAGAAAGGAAATTAAGCTGAGACATAATAAGTGACCCTAGCTTAAGCCTCCATAAACACTACTAAATATCACCTAAAGATGAAAAAAACCACTAATAACACCATAACCCCAATAACACCCTACATACCAAATACCCCCAAATATGCACTCCAAAGGCCTACCCAGGTTTGGATCACCACACCGGGATTTTGGCTGTTGAAGAATTCTGAATGCATGTAGTAGGAAGATCAACCAGGTGGAGGTATGGATTTTCTTGGTCATCCTCTAGATGCTGTTGAGAATATGAACTAGAATGACGAAGTTCCTGTGGCCTGGTTGGAGAAGCAGGGCTGCTGTTGTTGTTGTTGATATTGTATCTTGGCTCAGTTTTGTTGGATACTTATGGTGGAGTACCAGGTTAGTTGTAGAAAGGACTAGGAGAAGTTGACCTGGAAGCTGATTGGGATCTGTCGGAAGAAGAGCTGGAAGAAATGGAACTGTCAAAGGAGAGGTGTAGTTAACTCTTTGTTTTTGAGAGGGAGATTTTTATTTGGGAGCAGTGTTTGGTGCTCTGGTGCCTTCTTGAGGTCCTCTGGAAGGTCTTCTAGAAGTTTTGGAATTTTTGGAATTTTTTGATAAAGAAATTTTGTTGCGCATTGCTCTAGTAGCACTAGGAGTTTGTTGTGTGCAGTTTTTGGTGTTTACTGGTGCAATGTGGCTGTTTGTAGTTGAATTTGGAGTTTTGGAGCCTGATTTTTGCTTCCAAGAAAGGAGATGTGGTCTTCCAACATTGGAAGGGGCCTTTGTTCCGTGATTTGGCGCTGTTTGTGCATGTCTTAAATGACATCTGTTAAGGAATTGGGTATTTTTCTAGTTTTATTCCGTGGATATTGGGTCTGCGGGTATGTGGGTACTATCATTGGATAGCCCCAGTTTTTCTCTATATTTTATGTCCTGAAGACATTTTTCATATTCTAAGTTTAAAGGGGTCATTTCCTCATTTTTCATTTATAAAAGATAGCTGTTTAATTTTGTTTTTCGTGTTTTAAGGGCTAACCTTAAGTCTTAGGATTAAGTGCTTAGTACCATTGGATAGAGCTAATTTTTCTATATATTTCATGTCTCAAAGTTGTTATAGTGAAATTCCTTGTTTTAAAGGATTTAGTAGTTGTAGCTAATTTTTCTGAGTAGATTAGTTGTTTTTATTGGTTTTCTGGCTTCAGGGAGGCTGGGCCGCTTCAGGCGGCACCTCCGACGTCGGGCGGCCCGCCCGCCTCTGTTTTAGAAGGTTGGGGAGCACTTCAGGAGGGTTTCTTATTCAATTTGGTGGGTACAGGCACCAGATTGGTGGGTGCGCATGGGCTCTTAGATAGTGGTCTGTGTGTAAATAGTGAATAAGACAGTTTGGGGCAACCTTAATTATCATACAACCATCCGGAGGTGATATCCTTGTTCCTCACTCAGTTTTCACTGTTTTCTGGCCACAATTTGGCTGTGTTTGTTGCAAGTGAGTTCTTCATTTAACTTAACTTTGGCAACTGTTTTCTCTGTTATATTCTTGCAAGCTATAGCAAGTATTATTGCTGTCTCTGGTGTGGATTTGAAGCCCACATCAAGTATCTTTGCAGTCACTGGTGTGGACATTGTTCTACATTTCAGTTCTTTGGTCTGGTAGTCTGTCTGGTGACTACTTTCTTGGCTCATCAAGCAGTCAAGTGTGTTGAAAAGGGGCTTTAGCAAAACAGGAACCAACTTACTTTAGCAAGTAAATCTCACTCTATTTTTCTAAAGGGACAGGGGATTTCTCTCTGGTTTTTCTCCAACTCCCTTGGTCAAGGCCTATAGCTAGCACTATAGGATTGTCTACATTTCTGGCTCCCAACGTGGGGTGGAACTTGCTAGTTCTTTGGAATCTCTGTTTTCTTTGGTTAGCTCTTTTTGGTGTTTTGGACTGGAAGAATGGCTTCTGGTTCTGATATTCCTGTGGTGACTGTCAGTGGGGGAGATGGTCCTCCTGCTGTGATGATCAAGGAGTGTGTAAGGATTAAAACTTGGGACCGTTGAATGAGGTGTCTTCTGTTCTCAATGTCCTGTGGATCTCTAGCAGGAGTGGATTGGAAGTAGTGAAGCAGAAGTTTTTTCTGTTGAGATGTGTGTTGTTGGAACTTGGCCTTGATAGTGGGCAAGTGGTTTGTTGTTGGTGGTGCAATGGATCCTACATTGTTATCATCACTATCAGAAGATGGAGGAACTGAGAAGTCATCAGTTTTAAAGTTGAAGGAAGAAATGAAAGTTCTTTACCATCTGATGGACCAGGGATGGTGGAACTAGTTGTTTTATGGGTTGTGGCACTCTTCTGGGAAGGGTGAAGCTTTTTGATTATTCTGGGTATAAGGATGGATGGCCTAGATCTTTTGGTGCTGGCAGAAGATGGACCAGGTTGAGGTGGAGGTGAATCTGTTGCAGAAGATAACGGACCAGGTCTGTAGCAGGTCTTCTTTCTGGATTGGCAGACATCACAGGACGTTCTGTATGGATGGACAGGAGGTGTGATGTTTCAGATTAGATTATTGTCAATGCAGTACTGGCAAGGACCCATTTCAGAGGTAGATTTGGGAAGAAGGTTGAACATGGTGGTTTGATGAAGAAAGAATGTGGACATTCTCAATTGGAGGGAGGATGTGGTCTTCCACAATTGGCAGGGGCCTTTGTTGCGTGATTTGGCGCTGTTTGTGCATGTCTTAATTGACATCTGTTAAGGAATTGGGTTTTTTTCTGGTTTTATTCCGAGGATATTGGGTCTTCAGGTATGTGGGTACTATCATTGGATAGCCCCGGTTTTTCTCTATATTTTATGTCCTGAAGACATTTTTCATATTCTAAGTTTAAAGGGGTCATTTCCTCATTTTTCATTTATAAAAGATAGCTGTTTAATTTTGTTTTTCGTGTTTTACGGTCTAACCTTAAGTCTTAGGATTAAGTGCTTAGTACCATTGGATAGAGCTAATTTTTCTCTATATTTTATGTCTCAAAGTTGTTATAGTGAAATTCCGTGTTTTAAAGGATTTAGTAGTTGTAGCTAATTTTTCTAAGTAGATTACACCATGGGAAATCTAGGGGTGAATTGCTAGCAATCCTCTAACTTTAAATTTAGAGTGTCCCTTAGTTATGCAAGGTTTATGAATACTTTATAAACATAAGTAAATTAGAGTTATATTTACATTTATTCTCAGATTGATTATAGACAGAATATCAACTGATTCCAAATTATGCACAAGTTGATCCTTCAGAACTTGATTTTGGTCCTCTGTTGAGCACAAATTGAGCACAAATTGATCTAACCTATACTTATGCATATATAATAATTCAGGATACTTGCTCTATTAAATTTGATAATAAAATAAAATATTGATGAATTTATATAAAAAAAATTATTATGTAAGATATTAAATTATAAATTTAGGCATCATAGGAGGGCACTTAATAGAACTTAATTATACTATGTGACACCTTAATACTGTATCAAGCAGTTTGAAACATTTAAAACAAAATGTGTCATGATGGGCAATGAAATTGCTTTGACAGACACTTTCAAAATTAATACTGACCATAATACACAAGTATGAAACCTTGGAATCTATCCAATAAAAGATTTTCCTTCTGATAAATGAATTTTTCTCAGTTACTTTCTGCTAAAAAGTGTCCTTGTGAGGTTTGTCTGACCTTCAGGGGGGTAATTTGGCCACATCAAACTACTTCTATTTCAATGATTGACCAAAACATCATCCTCATTTCCATCTAAAGAGTTTATCTCATCTGACTGTGGCTGATCAAAGGGGTCCACCACAAGTTTAGCCAAAATTTTGGTGAACACTTTTTTGATGGATATTGACTAACTGGTGCTTTCCGAAATTGTCCACCTGAAGTTAGGCTAAACTTCAGGAGGATAAATTTATTATTAATACCAAATTAACTAAAGAATACTTTTGCCCTAGCTACTCTGAATCATAAAAGTGTCCAACTGAGGTTTAGCCATCATTCAGGTAGACACTTTTGGAAAGGCAGAGTCTGATGGGTTTAATATCTATATATGGCAATAAGTATCAGTTTTTTATCAACATGGAACTAGAATTAATTCAATATGGCCAAAGTGTCCACCTGAAGTTTGGCCAAAATACAGGTGGAAATTTTTATGAGGATTACTTGATGAAATGAAGAAGACTTGCAATTACTTTCAATCATTAAATTTTCAAACTTAAGTTTATCAAAAATTTTGGTGACACTTTTTCCAGATCCAGTCATATGGGATCAAATTTCTATATGGCAATGAGAATCAATTTTTAGTCAATCATGGCATTAGAAGTAATTTGATATGGACACACTTTCCACCTGATTTTTGGCCAAAAATAAGTTGGAAATGTTTATGAGGAATACTAGATTAACTAGGGAAGACTTGCACCCTACTACTGTCCATCATAAAAGTGTTGACCAGAATAATTCTCAAACTTGTGGTTGACACCTTTGGCCTGGTCCAGCCATATTGAATCAATTCTGCATATGGAAATGAGGATTTAATTTGGTCAATCATGGTACTAGAAGTAATTTGATATAGACAAAGTGTCCAACTAAATATTGGAAAAAAATTAGTTGAAAACTTCATTTAGCTTTTCAAAAAATCAAATTAAGTACAAATTTATTCCTGATGATGCCCATTTTATCCAACACCTCTTCTGAGCCTTGAAATTAGGCATTTAGCTTGATTTTTTAATTTGATATAAAATTCCTTTTATTCAACCTGTTTCTTTTTATCCCTTTTTTTCTTTTAGATATCAATTAATATTATGTAAACCAAATCATTTTCATAATTTTTTACCTGTATTTAATAAAATTATTAAGGGTTTAACATCACCCTGTAAGCATTTGGCACATTTTTTTTTGTATACTAATAAAAATAATAATATACTGGTGACAAAAAATTGATCAAATGATAAAATATTAATAAAGCAGAAAGATCAAATACCAGTGGATATGTTTTAAAAAAATTCAAGTTACACTGAAGAAGAGCTGCACCCTAGATACTCACCATCAAAAAAGTGTCCAGCACAAGTTCGGCCGAACTTGTGCTGGAGACTTTTGGTCAGGTGCAGTCATATGAGATCAATTCTTGCTATGGCAATGAAAAAAATTATTTGATAAAAAACTTCACTAGAAGTAGTTTTACATAGCCAAATTTTCTACCTAGAGTTCATCCAAATTACAGGTGCACAATTTTTTATCTTTAAAAAAAAGTCAATTTAGTATAATTTATCCCTGATGGCTCTCATTTGCTTCAACACCTCTACTTCCCTTTGATAGTAAGAATATTAGTTGGAATTCTTTTTTCATATTTGATCCCTTTAACTTAATTTTTAATTCCTAATATTGCTTTTGGATATCAATTAATAATTTTTAAAATAAACTATTTTCATATTTTTATACATTTATTTAATAATATTATAAATGGCATAACATCACCTGGTATGCATTTGGCACATGAGTTTTTTCTATACTTATAAACTTAATAATATAATGGCAAAAAAAAATTAATCAAATGGTATTTATGAGTGAGGAATAAAGATAAAACACCAGTAGACATGTTTGTAAGAAATACTAGATGAACTGAAGAAAATTTCTACCCTAGCTACTCTCCTTCATAAAAGTGTCCAGCACAAGTTCAGCCAAACTTGTGCTGGACACTTATGGTCAGGTGCAGTCAGATGGGAGAAATTCTCTCTATGGAAATGAAGATAAATTTTTGATAAAAAATTACACTAGAAGTAGTTTGATATCAAAAAATTTTCATGCTGAAGTCTTGGTAAAGCTCAACTGGATTTTTTTTTTATTTTTACAAAAAAGAAAATTTAGTGCAAGTTTAGCCCTGATTGTGCTAATTTGATTCAACATCTCTTTTTTCTGTTTATGGCAGGAATTTAACTTGGATTTTAATTCTCATCTTTGATTTCTTTTATTTTACTTTATTCCTCTCATATTGCTTTTGGATAGAAGTTTATTTTTTGTAAAATAAATCATTTTCATATTTTTTTACCTTTATTAAATAATATTATAAAAGTTGTAAAATCACCCAGTATTCATTTGGCACACAAGTTTTTGCTATACTGATAATATTAATAATATAATGGTGACAAAAAATTAATCAATTGATAAATATGATTGAGGCACAAATATCTAATAACAGTGGATATGTTTATAAGAAATTCCAGATGATTTAAAATGACTTGCACCCTGGCTACACTCCTTGATAAAATTGTCCAGCACAAGTTTGGCCAAACTTGTGCTAGACACTTTTGGTTGCATGCCGTTGTGGTAGCCTAAAGTTTAGTACGGCACCTAAATATGTAAATGGAGTTATTACGGCGGGCAATATTGGCGTTATTATTTTTTTTAAAAAGGGTTTTATTTAATTTATTGGAGTTTAAAATATGAAGAAATTGGTCACGAGCGAATGCCTACACAAATACAATTTATTTTATGGAGAAAACTTATTTTTACGGACTGAAAAATTTATAAGTATCAAGTCAAGTTACTCAAGAACCTTGGGAAATTTTCCCAGAATTTTTACTATTTTTCTTATATTTTTAAATGAATTTTAAAGTTTTATAGAAATATTTACGTTTTCAAAAATTACTTAACTTTGATGAATTTTCACGGGGTAATTAGAGCTGCGCAGACTACGAAAATTAGTTTGGTATGTAAAGGGGAAGTAGCTCTATTATGTGTAATTTTTCTAGATTTTTTATTATAGTTTTAAGGTTCTAATTGAGTCCGGAAGTCTGGACGGACTCCGTTTCGACTCTGTTCGGACTCCGCTTTGACTCCGTACGGACTCCGTTCCGGCTCCGTACGGACTCCGTACGGGCTCCGGATTGACTCTGGAAGAGCTCTGGAGGGGAAAACTTAGGCACGTGACTAGGAATACTTAAGCGCTTCTCAAACTCGAAATTGAGAGGGGGGACACATCATACAGCTTAATCATTAACCACCACGGTCTCATTTTTTATTACTCAACAAATTGAATAAGTTATAATACCCTTATAACATTTATTATTTTTACATAACATTTTAGAAATACAATTCAACAATTTAAATAACACTTCATACAGGGTATCTTTAGAAAGGTCTTCATTGCTGGGACTTGATTATTGCTGTCTCATAAAAATTCAAATCATTATAAAAACATAAAAGTCAATCTTTACAGATCTTTCACTGGTACACCTTAATTGTTGTATCAGTATTTCTTTCTCAACAGCCACTTTCATTAAATCTCAATAAGCGTTAATTATTTTAGAGTTTCATTATTTTTATCAATCAGATCTAAGTAGATTGGTTAGCTTAGTGATTTAGAACACCTACTTTGTTATTTTTATTGGAAGGACGGGGTTTTCAGCTAAATCCACATATTTCCTCCGGATTCTGCTTACAGCAAGGCGACTGTAAGAGTTTACCTTACCATAGTTGGCGCCCAACGTGGGGGTTCGATTTCTCTAGCTTTCTTTAAAGACTTACTTGGATCAAGAACGTTATTAGCCTGCAAGAGGCTTATTTTCTGGAACTCTAATTGGATTTTTGTTATTGGCCTGCAAGAGGCTTGTTATTTTAACGGTTGTTAACGCTTTTCTTATGTTTTGGGATGTCTTCTACTAGTGGAACTGCTGTGTTGGCTGCTGGTGTACCTTTTAGGGCATCAGTAAGGATTGTATCTTTGATTGGGCCCAAGTTTTCTGGAGATGATTTAGAAGGATTTTTACATAGGTATGAAACTGCAGCTGCGATTGATGGTGCCTTACCTTTGGATATGGTGAAGCAGATTAGGTTCTTTATTTTGGACAGAGAGGTGGAAAAGGAGGTTATTTCTATGGATGGTTATAAAGGTCAAGATTGGAGAAAGCTCAAGATGGAAATGGAAAAAAGGTGGCCAAAAGTTTATTCATTTGAGGATCTAAAGGATATAGCTAGGAAATGGCAATCAAAAGGTGGTGTAACATCTCTGCATCAGTATCATCAGTTTGTGGTTGAATTTCAGGTGTTTCTGGATTATTTGTTGGAGTATGAAATTTTATTTCATGATAATGCATCAAAGTATGTTTTTTGGGATGCTATGGGGGAAAAGGTTAAGAAAGATGTTTTGATGGTGCTTATTAAAGCAAATTTAATGAAGGATCTTCCAGATGGAGAAACTAGGATTCCTGGTATGGAGGTGCTAAAGAAGGTTATTTTGGAACATCTGGATACTCATAACTCTGTTGATTTGGACTCTGGAGAAGACACTGAGGTCGCTCAAGAGATAGAAGAGGATGGTGTAAAAGAACTAGTTACTGATGAAATTCCGGATTCAGCCATTCCTGAAGATTTTGTCCAGCCTGAAGATATTATTTTTGTTGACTCTTCTGTTTGGAAAGAAGAGATTTTTGAAGATGAAGATATTGTTGTCATTAATGACAAAATTTTGGATGATGGGGATAATTTTTTGTTGAATGATTTGAAATCGGATTTAGAGGATTTTTTGCCTCAGGTTTTGTCTTCAGAAGCAGAGACTGTCTGCAATGAAGATATGGATATGGTGGATTTGTTACAATCTCAGGGAGAGATTGTTAAGGAGGATATGGTTTTCCCTGCACTAATAAAGAGTGTAGTGGCATTTGATAATAGAGTGCATAAATTGGATGCACTCATGTTTTGGAAAAGGGTTGTTTATTTTTTATGTCCAATGGCAGGACAAATTATGGGGGTTTATTTTTGGGTTTCATGGAATCGGTGGATAAGCCCTTGGGGCAAAATTATGGATTATCTCCAGGGGATATCAAGAATTTAATTCCTCCAAAATGAGGATAAACTACCTAAACTCGGCTGAAATTTTTTTTTTTTTTTTTTATTGTTATGTCTTCAATTTATTCAGGATTCAAATTATTATGAATGCCCTCATTTTTTGGGGTAGCAGGGGCTGATCGCTCTAATGTTGTAATCTCTCCTCAGGATGAGATCCCGGATTGCAATAGGTCAGCTCACTTGGAGATAATTCAAGTGGATTCTCAATTATTTTCTGTTAATATTACTTTGGAGTGCAAATACGTTTTGGACTTTTCTATATGTTTATTGGATTTACCCTGTTTTTCTATTAAATTTAAAAATAGTAAAAAAGGCAAAATGGGCCAAATTAGGTTGGATAAAAATTGGAAGGGTATGTTTATGGACCTCCAGCAAGAGGTTAAACTGCAATTATCTCCTTCTATCACGGACCTCCAGCAAGAGGGTAAACTGCAAATATCACATCAAAATCCGATAAAAAATCTCAGTATAATTAAAACCCAAAAAAATAATTTTTGTGAAAATTCAATTCCGGTCCTCCAGCAAGAGGGTAAAATGCCAACTTTCTTTACGGGTGATTTACTGTTGGATAAGGGAAGAAAAGGTGTTGGAAAATCTGTTTATAAATTAGACGAGGGAAAGGAGAAAAGGGTAAAATTTAAAAATGAAATAAAATATTTTTCTAATTTTTCTTATTCCGATTCTGACGATGAAGAAGATTCATTTGATGAGAGTTTTAATGGCGATGTTTTACCTCAAGTTAATTTAGATGTGTACGCAGCCAAATATAAGAAAGTAGCAAATAAAGTTCGACCTATTAATGAACCGCTACCTGCTGAATTAAATCCACCTTTGAGAAGACCAAGGTTATCAAGAGATCCTTATGAAAGTCCCTTGGTAAAGAATCCGCCTGAATTTTCTGAGACGTCAAGAATCACTTTTGAGAGACTGGGTGTTGTTAATTTTGGACCTGATGGTTGGTTGTCTGGTGAAGAGAAGAAGTTGTTGTTGGATGTGATGGTCAAGCAAGAGAAGGCCATTGCTTTTGTAGAAGAGGAGAGGGGTGTGTTGAAGCATTCCTATGGGAAGCCTTACAAGATTCCTGTGGTATGTCATGAACCGTGGCAGCAGAAACTGATTCCTATTCCGGCTGCATTAAAAGAAGCCTATATTGAAGTTGTCAGAGAACGGATACGCACTGGACTGTATGAGCAATCAACGTCAAGTTATTCTAGTCCGGTATTTTATATCAAGAAACCAAATGGCAAGCTTAGAGTTGTTCATGATCTTAGGGAATTAAATAGGGTTACAATAAAGGATGCTGGGATACCACCTAGTGCTGAGGAGTTTGTTGAAGCGTTTGCAGGGAGAGTGTGTTATGGTTTGGGAGATATTATGGGTGGATATGATGAGAGAGAGTTACATCCGGACTCAAGGCCTCTCACTACATTCGATACGCCACTTGGACGTTTACAGTTAACAAGATTACCTCAAGGAGCAACAAATTCGGTTGCAGTTTATCAAGCTCAGATGGCTTGGATCCTTCAAGATGAAATTCCACAATATGCTGGAATCTTTATAGATTATGGAGGAATTAAGGGACCAATAACCGACTATGATAACCAGGTGTTGGAAGAGAATCCCGGGATACGCAAATTCATTTGGGAGTTTGCAATTACTTTAGAAAGAATCTTGTTTCGAATTGAAGAGGCTGGTTTAACTATTTCAGGTTCAAAATTTTCATGTTGTGTGCCAGCCTTAGAAATATTAGGCCATGTGGTATGTAGAGAGGGTAGGATTATGTCCAAGAAGAAAGTTAACAAAATTCAGTCCTGGCCAAGACCCAAGAATACGACCGAAGTTAGAGGGTTTTTAGGCGTTTGCGTATATGTTAGAATGTTTATTAAGGACTTTTCTTCATTGGCAGCTCCATTGAGACGGTTAACGAGAAAGGATGCAGACTGGGAGTGGGATGAAGAGTGTGAGAAGGCGTTTGTGAAGTTGAAGGAGGTTGTAGGGAAGGATTTAGTCCTGCACAAGTTGGATTATGGAAAAGAAGCTGGCAGAATTTATTTAGCAGTTGATTCAAGTCAGGTTGCAGCTGGGGCGGTTTTGTCTCAGATGGATAAAGCTGGTTACATCAGGCCAGTTAGGTATGAATCTGTAGTATTTACTGAGGTCGAATCAAGATATTCTCAACCAAAATTGGAATTATGTGGTGTGGCGAAAATACTGAAGAAACTTCAGCATATTTTGTGGGGGCAACATTTTGAGTTGCAAGTGGATGCAAAATCGTTAATCCAGATGATTAATTCCCCAAGTTTACCAAACGCACCCATGACGAGATGGGTAGCTTTTATTCAACATTTTTCATTTGATTTAGTTCATAAGCCTGGCAAGACATTTACTATGCCAGATGGTTTATCAAGGAGACCACCCACTGAAGAAGATTCAGACTCAGAGGAGTTCGATGAAGATATACCTATTATCAAAGCCAGCACTAAAGGAGCTGAAGACTTTCCATACCTCCCCCATGAGGTTAAACTGGCAGGACTATTGTGTTTAGATTATGATGATGATGACCTCCACCAAGAGGATAAACTGGAAAATAGTTTTTATGTTAATAAAGGTGTTGGAAAAGGTGTAGATAAATTCGGCAGAGAGGAGGTAGAAGAAGATGTAGTGTATGTAGAGGAAGATGGATTGGTAGTGTGGGATAGTAGTAAATTAAGGAATGGTGTATATGTTGGAGAATTAGAGAATTTAAATAAAAGGGTGGATAAAGAGAAAGAGGTATTTTCAAATGCGGTTTTCGAAGGATCCAAAGGTTCAGAAGAAAAACGTCGACATAGCTCGATTAAAGATTTATTAAGGGGTCAACGATTATTGGCTCATTCATGTGCAGGTGATATTGGTGATAGAGAAGTCCCTATTGATGTTATATTAATTGATTTTCAAGATGAAGTCTGGGGTCAGACTGGTTTTTATTTTTTGTTAGTCAAATATTTGTTGACTTTAGAGAGGCCAGAAGATTGTGAAGACGATGAATGGGTGGCTATCAAGAGGAAGTCATCTACGTTTTACCTATCTGGTCGACGTTTAATGAGGAGGAGGTATCCAAATCCTCAAGTAGTTATAACTCAACAGAAGGGGCAAGAATTAGTTTTGAAATCACTGCATGAAGATCTCGGGCATAGAGGCGTTGGAGAAACGTTTAGAAGAATTTCTGATCGATTTTGGTGGCCTGGCATGAAGATGGCTGTTAAACAGTGGGTTCAGTCATGCAAAGAATGTCAAAGACGAAGTTATTTAAGGCCAAAAGAACCTGGACGCGCGACCGGTGAATATACACTCTTTGGAAGAGTTAGTTTAGATGCCGTTCATATAAAAGAGGGACGGTATAAATATTTAATTGTGGCCAGAGATGATTTATCTGGTTGGGTAGAGGCAGCGCCTCTTATTAATTTAACTGCCAAAAATGTGGCAGAATTTTTTTTGAATAATTGGGTATATAGGTATGGGGTGATGAAGTTGGTAACGGTAGATGGAGGTCCTGAATTTGGGACAGAGTTTAAAGAGGCCGTATTGAAAGTTGGATCAAAGGTTAGGGTAGCAACCCCATATTATCCTGAAGCTGAAGGCATGGTTGAAAGAGGGCATCAAGTTATTAAGGATGCTTTAGTTAAAATGTGTGGGACAAGTGCTGAAAAGTGGAGGCACTATTTACCTTTAGTTTTATTTGCTGATCGAATCACTGCCAAAAGGACGACCGGATTTTCACCTTATGAACTTGTTTTTGGACAGAAAGCAGTTTTACCGGTTGATTTAGAAGCTGAATCATATTTTGGAGTTGACTGGGACACGGTCAAAACTACTGAAGAATTATTGTGTGCAAGAATGATGCAGCTAGAAAAGAAAGAAGAATATTTAGAAAAGGCATATTTGCGGATGATGAAGATCCGAAATCAATCAGTCAGATATTGGGATGAGCGGTTGGCACATCGATTAAGGAAACCTTTGAACCCAGGAGATATGGTCCTGGTGTATAATAGGAGTTTGGAAAGTCAATGGGGAAAGATGTTTGCAGATAGGTGGAATGGACCGTATAAAATCAAGGAGCAAGTTTCCGGCGGTTCATATGTTCTAGAAGAGTTGGATGGAGTAGTATTGAAGAAGAGGGTAGCGGCCGATCAAGTGAAACGGTTCTATCCTAGAGGCACCAGGAGTGCCGAAGTCTAACTCCGCAATGAGGATAAACTATGACATTTATGAAAATTATATGGATAACTCCGAAATGAGGATAAACTACAATTTTAATGACATTTATCAAATTTTATGGATACCTCCACAATGAGGATAAACTATGATATCTACAAAATTTTATGGATTCCTCCGCAATGAGGATAAACTATGATGTTTATAAAAATCTTATGACGACCTCCGCAACAAGGATAAACTATCTTTTTTTTATCAAAATACTTTACTATCGTTACACTGTATATGGACAACAAAACTGTGATGAAACTTAACGAAATGAAAGAAGACCTTCTTTGAAATTTTCGAAAACTTAAAATTCTTAAAATATGGGTGAAGATAGTGTTGGAAAATTTTTAAAATTTATTGGAAGAAGTGTTCACAGGGGAACCTTCTTAATTTAATATTGGCAAGTGTGGGGGTAATTGATGGGCTGGCTGCTCTATACACAATTACCCCATAATGTTCGTTTCCAAAATTTTCCCTGTTTCTAGTTGAATCCTGGCTTTGTCTTTTAATTTTAGGAAGTCCACTAAGACTATAAACTGGAAAGAATCAAGAGATACCGCTCTCAACGCCGGATTTAAGATTTTTTTTATTTTGTTTTTGATTTTTTATGTTAGATTGTGATTTCTTTTCTTTAATATATATTATGAATTAATGTAAAGGTGATGCTCACTGGTGGTCTCTAATCATTTTTATAAATTGGAGGGAGCCCACCCAGTGATCATCATTATAAAAATTATCTTCTAAAAACTTTCATTTATTTTCTTCTCTTCTCAATTTCTCAAAATTGTGTAACCACATCAAGTTGCACTTGGATGTGGGTATGATGTCAAGGGTACGGCTCATCAAATGGCCGGGGGGCATCTTTTAAAAGTTTTATTTTGATAATTTTTTTTTTATTACCTTTTTTATCTTTCTTTAAAATTAAATTTTAACTTTTATTTCAAAACTATCTTTTCTAAAATCTTTTATTTTAAATTAAAAAAAAAAAAACAAACAAACAAAAAAAAACAAAAAAAAAACAAACAAATTTAAATTAAAAAAAAAATAAATAAAAATTAAATTAAATTAAATAAAAATAAAATAAATAAAAAAATAAAATAATAAAAAAAAAAATAAAAAAATAAAAAAAAAATAAAAAAAAATAAAAATTAATTAATTAATTAATTAAATCAAAATTATTATTATATTTCTTAGTTTTATTTTTCAGTCTTCATTCTTTTTAGTTTTATTCATTTAGTTTAGACAGGAAACAGGGTCTAGGGGAACTCAATACCTATGGGATTTTACTTCAAGACAGCTGTTAGTCCTCCAAGACTTTAAACTGGCTACTGTTCAAGACGTTCTTTAAGGTTTTTTATACATATTTTGGAGCTGTTAGTCCTCCAAGACTTTAAACTGGCTACTGTTCAAGACGTTCTTTAAGGTTTTTTTTTACACGTATTTTGGATCTGTTAGTCCTCCAAGACTTTAAACTGGCTACTGTTCAAGACATTCTTTAAGGTTTTTTTTATACAAATTTTGGAGCTGTTAGTCCTCCAAGACTTTAAACTGGCTAATTTTCAAGACTATCGTTAAAATTTATTTTTATTGGATTTGTTAGGTCCACCAAGACTTTAAACTGGACTATTATCAAGTGTTGGGTCCACCATGACCTTAAACTGGATTTCTTATCGATTAAATGTTTGGTCCACCATGACTTTAAACTGGTAGTTCATTCATTGTTTAGTCCACTATGACTTTAAACTAGAAAATTAATATCTGCAGGATAATTTAACATTCGTTGGACCACTATGGCCTTATACTGGATTACTTGTCGATCAAATGTTTGGTCCACTATGACATTAAACTGGATTATCAAATTTATTCAATCTTTGGTCAAGCCTAGGCCTTACTTAGGAATATTTCAAGTTATTTATGCACCTAAACGATCTTTGGTCCACCAAGACCATAAACTGGCAATCGACTATATGTTTGGTCCACCAAGACTTTAAACTGGAATGTCAATCTTGTTTGGATAACTCAATTCAATCTTTTAATTTATCACTGTCCACTAAGACTCTAAACTGGTTATTCAATTATTTCTGGGATTGGGTGCTGATAGCTTTAGGAGGTTAAAACTTTAGGTGGTGATGATGCTAAAGAAAGCATAATGGTTAATTAGGTAAAATTTGTGGCGCTTTAACATGGTCTAAAGTTAAAATTATTATTGGAAGCCTGGCAAAAGTATTTTATGGGTTTGCTGTATAGCAAAGTTTGAAAATTGTGATGAAGGAATCAGAAGTTAGGATGGTAGTTGGATTTTAGGGAATGATTTTTTTTAGTGCCTCATAGTTAGGCCATTTTTTTTTGGTGTGAAGCTTGGAGGACCTTATGGCGAGATTGGAATCATAGAATTCGGCTCAGTGGGGGGCCCTATGAGGTTGGAATCAGGAGTATTCGGCTCATAGGAAGATCCACTCTCTCAATGCTGTGACAAGAAGGAAGACTGGTATATGGGAGTCTGAAGGGATTCAAACCTTGCTCTCAGTAGTGGAATCATCACAAGATTTATATTATTTTATTTTATGTTATATCAAGCCAGAGAAGAAGAAAGAAAACATCATTTATGTTGAAAGTTTAAGAAGACCAAGCAAAAAAACAAAATTTTATCAAGTTATACTGTTAGAAAAGATAATTTCTTTGAAATTGTTCAACATCATTATCAAAGCTTTGCATTAAAATTCTTCTTTTCATGAGGTCTTCATGGTTATTAGCTGGAGTTTCTTGAAAATAGGCCAGAATTTTTCGTTTCAACTCATTAGTAAAGTCAAGAAAAAGATAGCGATGAAAATTTGGGTAATGATTGATATAGTCCGTCTTCACTCTACCAACATCATCAGTGTTGGTTATTTCGACAGCTAGAAGTTCAAATATGTCATTAAGTTATAGGTTTAGTCAATTTTGATTAAAAGTTTTTTTTTTTTTTTAGTAAGATAAATAGGGTCTTACATTTAGAGCCAGGAAACATAGTCTCAGCAAAGTTAGTTGGGGGTACTGGCGTTATAGGATTAGGATCTTGTGAAGGCAAAATTAGGCCGGGATCCGTTGATGAAGATTGAACTTTTGAAGCTGTTTTTGATCTTATTCGTTTTAAGAAGACAGGAATTTTGGATCGCTTTTTAGAAGTTGAGGGATCAGGGAGAGCTGCTGGTCCTAAATATACGTTTGTTTTAGAAGGAACTATTGGCCGGTTGCATTTGACTTTTTTCACACGGCATAAGTCGCAAGCTGTTCTGCCAGGAAGATTAGGGTTGGACATTAAACAAGGTACCTGGTATCGAGCGCAGAGTTCACATGGAGCAACAAGTTCTTTGGAAGACATATTGATGAAGATGAATTTTATAGTTGATTAAAGAAGATGGTGGTTGAAGGTTAAAGATGAATATTGTGTTCGACCACTTATGCAAAGTTTTAAGAATGGGGACATTCTCGATTGGAGGGAGGATGTGGTAGCCTAAAGTTTAGTACGGCACCTAAATATGTAAATGGAGTTATTACGGCGGGCAATATTGGCGTTATTATTTTTTTTAAAAAGGGTTTTATTTAATTTATTGGAGTTTAAAATATGAAGAAATTGGTCACGAGCGAATGCCTACACAAATACAATTTATTTTACGGAGAAAACTTATTTTTACGGACTGAAAAATTTATAAGTATCAAGTCAAGTTACTCAAGAACCTTGGGAAATTTTCCCAGAATTTTTACTATTTTTCTTATATTTTTAAATGAATTTTAAAGTTTTATAGAAATATTTACGTTTTCAAAAATTACTTAACTTTGATGAATTTTCACAAGGTAATTAGAGCTGCGCAGACTACGAAAATTAGTTTGGTATGTAAAGGGGAAGTAGCTCTATTATGTGTAATTTTTCTAGATTTTTTATTATAGTTTTAAGGTTCTAATTGAGTCCGGAAGTCCGGACGGACTCCGCTTCGACTCCGTACGGACTCCGTTCAGACTCCGCTTCGGCTCCGTACGGACTCCGTACGGGCTCCGGATTGACTCTGGAAGAGCTCTGGAGGGGAAAACTTAGGCACGTGACTAGGAATACTTAAGCGCTTCTCAAACTCGAAATTGAGAGGGGGGACACATCATACAGCTTAATCATTAACCACCACGGTCTCATTTTTTATTACTCAACAAATTAAATAAGTTATAATACCCTTATAACATTTTAGAAATACAATTCAACAATTTAAATAACACTTCATACAGGGTATCTTTAGAAAGGTCTTCATTGCTGGGACTTGATTATTGCTGTCTCATAAAAATTCAAATCATTATAAAAACATAAAAGTCAATCTTTACAGATCTTTCACTGGTACACCTTAATTGTTGTATCAGTATTTCTTTCTCAACAGCCACTTTCATTAAATCTCAATAAGCGTTAATTATTTTAGAGTTTCATTATTTTTATCAATCAGATCTAAGTAGATTGGTTAGCTTAGTGATTTAGAACACCTACTTTGTTATTTTTATTGGAAGGACGGGGTTTTCAGCTAAATCCACATATCTCCTCCGGATTCTGCTTACAGCAAGGCGACTGTAAGAGTTTACCTTACCATACCGTCAGATGCAATCAATTATTTTTATGGAAATGAGACTGAATGATCACTCCATCATTGCATTGAAAGTAGTTTTATATGGACAAATTGTCCCCCGGAAGTTTGTCCAAACCTGAGGTAGACAATTTTTTTCTTTGGTAAAAAGTAAATTTGATCCATTTTAATCTATGATGGTGCCCATTTTCTCTGAAGCCTCTACTGGCTCATGATAGCAGAAATTATACTTAATATCTTTATTTCATTTTTGATCTCTTTAATTTTAATTTTACCCTTTTATTTATCCTTTAGCTTTTAAATATCAATTTTATTTTGGCAAAACTGATAACTTTCACGTTTTTTTACATTTATTATATAATATTATTAAAGTTGTAAATTCACTCAGTGTACATTCAGTACACATGTTTTTTTTATACTAAAAACATTAATAATATAATGGTGACTAAAAAATAATCAAATAATAAATATGGATGACACAGAAAAATCAAATACCCATAGACATTTTTAAAATGAATATAAGATTAACTGAAGAAGACTTGCACCCTAGCTACTCTCCATCATAAATGTTTTTTAGCACAAGTTCAGCTGAGCTTGTGCTGAACACTTTTGGTTGCATGCAGTCAGATGGGATAAATTTACTCAATGGAAGTTAAAATGAATTTTTTCTCAATCATTGCACAAAAAGTAGTTTTATACTGCTATACTATCCTCCTTATTTTTTTGAAAACATCAGGTTGACACTTTCATTAATTTAAAAAAAATGAAAATATATTCCAAATCTAGAACTGATAGTGCAATTTTGGTCTGAAAACTCAAATTTTATTTGATGGCAGAAATTTTATTTGAATGTTTAATTTCATATTTAATCACTTTTATTTTACTTTTTTATTCCTCTTTTTGCTTTCAAATATCAATTTATTTATTGTAAAACTAATACTTTTCATATTTTTTTTACTTTTATTTAATAAGATTATTAAAGATGTAGCATCTCCCAGTATGCATTTGGCTTATAATTTTTTTCAATACTAATAAAATTAATAGTATAATTGTGAAAAACAATGAATCAAATGATAAATATGAATGACACAGAAAGATCATATACAAGTGGATTTGTTTATAAGGAATACCTGATGAACTGAAGAAGACCTGCACCCTAGATACTCACCATCATAAAAGTGTCCAGCACAAGTTCAGCCAAACTTGTGCTGAACACTTTTGGTTTCATGCAGTCAGATGGGATAAATTTACTCTATGGAAATGAAAATGACATTTTTGCTCAATCATTGCACAATAAGTAGTTTGATATTGCCGAAATGTCCTCCTGATCATTTTTCAAAACCCATCAGGACACTTTCTTTGGTTTAAAAAAAAAGAAAATATAGTCCAAGTTTAGCCCTGGTGGTGCACATTTGATCTAACACCTCTAATTGTTATTTATAGTGGGAAGTTTCCTTAGATTTTTTTTTCTTATTTTATCCCTTTTATTTTACTTTTTTATTGCTCATATTGCTTTGGATATCAATTTTTAATTTTTAAAATAAATAATTTTAATACTCTTATACCTTTATTTAATAATATATGATTAAAGGTGGAGCACCACCTGGTATGCATTTTTCACACAAGTTATTACTATAGAAATAACGTTAATAATATAATAATGACAAAAAATTAATCAAATGGTAAATTTAAATGACACAGAAAGATCAAATACCAGTGGAAATGTTTATAAGAAATCCCTTTTGAGTTTAAGAAGATTTGCTGTATGCCTACTCTCAATTATAAAAGTGTCCAGCACAAGTTTGGCCAAACTTGTGCTTGACACTTTTGGTTGCATGAAGTCATATGCTATAAATTTTCTCTATGGCAATGAAAATGATATTTCACTCAATTATTGAAGTAAAGAATGTTTAATATTGTAAAATTGTCCCCTGGAAGTCTGTCCAAACCTCAGCTCAAAATTTGTTGGCTATACATAAAAGTAAGTTTAGACCAAGTCTTGACCTAGGGGTCCCCAACTGTCCCAACACCACTTCTGACTCTTGATAGTAAAATTTTACTTGTATTTTTTATTTTGTATTTGATCCCATTTATTTTCATTTTAATTTTCTATTACTCTTTTTAATTTTAAATATCAATTTATTTTTTTAAAAACTAAACATATTCATATTTTTTTAACTTTATATAATAATATTATTGAAGGTGTAACATCACCAATTTTGCATTTTGCATGCAGGTTTTTGCTATAATAGAAACCTTAATAATATATATGGTGACAAAAAATAAATTATAAGATAAATATGAATGATAAAAAAAAGTTAAAAAACCAATAGAAATGTGAAAAACAAAAAACTGATGTACTGAGAAACACTTCCACCCTAGCTACTCTCCATCATAAAAGTGTCCAGCACAAGTTCGGATGAACTTGTGCTTAACACTTTTGTTCAGGTGCAGTCAGATGGGATCAATTCTCTCTGTGAAAATTAAATTTAAAAAAATGCTAAATAATTACATTAGAAGTAGTTTGGTATGGCTGAATTATCCACCTTTAGTTTTTCCAAACCTCAGGTGAAAAATTTTTTATCTTTAAAAAAAATTAAATTTTATCAAATTTAGCTCTGATGGCACCCATTTTTTTCAACACCTCTACTGGCTCTTGAAGGCAGGAATTTTCCTTGAATTTTTCTTTTTCATATTTGATCTCTTATACTTTACTTTTTTATCACTCATGTTACATTTGGATATTAATTTATAATTTTGGAAAAAAAATCATTTTCATATTTTTTTAACATTTTTTAATAATATTATAAAAGGTGTAATATAAAATGGCATGCATTTGGCGCACAAGTTTTTTCTATACTAATAAAATTAATAATATTCTAATGAAAAAAAAATTAATCAGATAATAAAATATGAATAACACAGAAAATCAAATACCAGTTGACATGTTTTAAAAAAAACAGTTGCACTGAAGAAGACCTGCACCCTAGCTACTCTCCATCATAAAAGTGTCCAGCACAAGTTCGGCCGAACTTGTGCTGGACACGTTTGGTCAGGTGCAGTCAGATAGGATCAATTCTCTCTATGGAAATGAAAAAAATTATTTGATAAGAAAATTCACTAGATGTAGTTTGATATAGCTGAATTATCCACCTAGAGTTCATCCAAACCACAGGTACACAATTTTTTATCTTTAAAAAACAGTCAATTCAGTACAATTTATCCCTGATGGCTCTCATTTGCTTCAACACCTCTACTTCCCTTTGATAGTAAGAATAATACTTGGATTTCTTTTTTCATATTTGATCCCTTTAACTTAATTTTTTATTCCAAATATTGCTTTTGGATATCAATTAATAATTTTTAAAATAAACTATTTTCATATTTTTATACATTTATTTAATAATATTATAAATGGCATAACATCACCTGGTATGCATTTGGCACATGGGTTTCTTCTATACTTATGAAATTAATAATATAATGGCGACCAAAAATTAATCAAATGATATTTATGAGTGAGGAACAAAGATAAAATACCAGTAGACATGTTTGTGAGAAATACCAGATGAACTGAAGAAAAATTCTAACCCAGCCACTCTCCATCATAGAAGTGTCCTGCACAAGTTTGGCCAAACTTGTGCTGGACACTTTTGGTCATGTGCAGTCAGATGGGATCAATTCTCTGTATGGCAACAAAAAATTTTTTTTATCAAATTTCACTAGAAGTAGTTTGGTTTAGCTGAATCATCCATCTGCTGTTCTGCCCAATATCAGCTGTATAATTTTTATCTTTAAAGAAAAGGTCACTTATTACAATTAAGCCCTGATGGCTCCCATTTGCTTTAACTCCTCTACTTGCTCTTGATAGCAGGAACTTTACTAGTATTTTTTTCATATTTGAACTCTTTGACTTTTATTTTACTCTTTTATTCCTCTTTTTACTTTTAAATTTCTATTTTATTTTTGTAAAACTAATCCTTTCCATATTTATTTACGTCTACTTTAAAAAATTATTGAAGGTATAACTTCACATGGTATGCATTTGGCACACAAGTTTTTACTATACTAATAACATTAATAATATAATGGTGATAAAATATTAATCAGATGATAAATATAAAAGATACAGACTGATCAAATACCAGTAGACATGTTTATGAGAAATAAAAGATGAAGGAACTGAAGAAAATTTCCACCCAAGCTACTCTCCATCATAAAAGTGTCCAGCACAAGTTTGGCTGAACTTGTGCTGGACACTTTTGGTCACGTGCAGTCAGATTGGATCAATTCTCTCTATGGCAACAAAAAAACATTTTTTTATTAAACTTCACTACAAGTAGTTTTTTTTAGCTGAATCATCCACCTGTCTTTCTTCCCAACCTCAGGTGTATAATTTTTTATCTTTATAAAAAAAGGTCACTTATTAAAATTTAGCCCTGATGGCTCCCATTTGTTTCAACACTTCTACTGGCTCTTGAAAGCAAGAATTTTACTAGTATTTTGTTTTTTATAATTGATCTCTTTGAGATTAATTTTACTTTATTATATCTCTTTTTTTTAATATCTATTTTAATTATTGTAAAGCCAATCATTTTCATATTTTTTTACTTTTATTTCATAATATTATAAAAGGTTTAACATCACCTGGTATGCATTTGGCACATGAGTTTTTTCTATACTTATAATATTAATAATATAATGGTGACAATGTATTAATCAAATGATATATATGAGTGAGGCACAAAGATCAAGTACCAATGGACATGTTTATAAGAAATACCAGATTAACTGAAGAAAAATTCTACCCTAGCTACTCTCCGTCATAAATGTGTCCAGCACAAGTTTGACCAAACTTGTTCTGGACACTTTTTGTCACATGCAGTCTGGTGTGATTGATTCTCTCTCAATAATTGCACTAGAAGTTGTTTGATATGGCTAAATGGTTCTGCTGAAGTTTTGTTAAACCTCAGATTGGAACTTTTTTGTTTTTCAAAAAAGCAATTATAGTCCAAGTTTAGTGCCACTGGTGAGCGTTCACTCTAACATGTCTACTTGCTCTTGATGGCAGTAATTTTATTTTAATTTTTTATTTCATATTTGATTCCTTTAATTTTACCTTTTTATCCTTCATATTGCTTTTGTATATCAATTTATTTTTTGTAAAGCTAATCATTTTCATATTTTTTTACTTTTATTTAATAATATTTTAAAATGTGTAACATCACCCGGTATGCGTTGGGCACACAAGTTTTTGCTATACTTATAATATTAATAACATAATGGTGACAAAAAATCAATCAAATGATAAATATGAGTGAGGCACAAAGATCAAATACCAGTGGACATGTTTATAAGAAATACCAGATGAACTGAAGAAAAATTCCACCCTAGCTACTCTCCATCATAAAAGTGTCCAGCACAAGTTTGGCGGAACTTGTGCTGGACACTTTTTGTCACATGCAGTCTGATGTGATCAATTCCCTCTATTAGGGGGTGTCAGTTCTGGAAAATACGCACTTACAAATCCGCACTTAAATAAGTGCGGATTTCCAAAACACACTAGCCCCAATACTGGTGGATTTTAAAATGAAATAAGTCACTTATTTCACTCAAATCCGCACTTTCTCAACCAAAAGTGCTGATTTCACCATCAAGTCCCATTTCACCGATTTGTCAGCATCATCCCATTCATACGCAGCACTCCACAGCATAACACTTCATAACTCAAAACATCGTACATTATTTACATTTTCATATCATATCATATAAGAGTCATTCCTTCCTCACTTTCGAATCATGATAAATTACATAAAGCAATGACTTTCATGGCTCTTGAACTGCTCTTGGACTCTGATTGCGATTCTGATTCTTATCTAGAAGAAGATTTTGTCTTTTTATCAAAAATGGCCACAAAACGTTACCTTCTTCCCAGAAAGCCTCAAGTACTTCATACCCCCAAGTACACCATCCAAACACTTCTTAAACTATCTAAACCCAGTTTTATACAGCTGTTCAGGACTTCTCAGGAATGTTTCCTTAAATTGCTTGAGCTTATTCAGGATCATCCCATATTTCACAATAATTCTCAAAAAGAACAACAACATCCTTCAATTCAATTGGCCATCACACTATGTCATTTGGGTTCAAATGGTAATTGTGCCGCTTTGAAATGTTTAGAAAATGTCTTTGATATAGGGTATGGTTCAGTTAACACTTATACCAAACGATGTATCACTGCCATCAACTCCTTGTAATCTCAACTTCTCACCTGGCCAACAAAAGAAGAGCGACTTGAATCATCTCAGGTTATGAAAGCAGAGGGATTCCCAGGATGTATTGGTTTTGTTGTTGGTACTGCTATTCCTTTGAGCCAGAAACCTGCTCAAGGTGGAAACAATTACTTTCACATTCTCGTCAAAAATTTTCACCAATATATTTACAAGTCAAAAAAAATCTATATCTGTTTTAAAAAATTGGCAATACTCTCCCCTGCATTTTATTGAAGCAAGGGGTGGATATCACCAAAATTTTTCTAAGTCATCAATTTCACATGTCAGATTTGAAAATTTGGCAATACCCCCCCTTCATTTTATTGAAGTAAGTGGTGGAAGTCATCTAAATTTAATAGAATTACGTAAATTATTAAATAAATATCTAATATATATCAATTTCCCTAGTTTAAAGTAATGACAATCCCTCAAATGAAAATGCAGACCAAGTCTAGAAACAAAAGTTTGGGACTTTCCACAGGTATAGGCTAGAGGAACCCCATGAAACAAATAAATGTTATCATGATTACCATTTATACAACACAAGGTCGTTGGCCCATTACTTTTGTTGAGGAAATTGATACATAAAAAATATTTATTAAAAATTTACGAAAAAATATATAATTTTCGATGACAACTCTAATCCCCATACTTTTTGGATCTAAAATTTTTTTTTTAAATCGATTAACTTTACCTTCTTTCATTACCTTATTGATTCTTTGAATCAACTTATGACTGATTTGAAATGAGCAACCAAAATGTGTTAAATCTTGACAGGATTCCAAACCAGGAGGAGCTTTGGTCGTTTGATGATTATCCTTAGAAGAATTCCAAATAGTTTTGATGATACAATTTCCCAAACCAAAATCAATGATGCACCGGTGGACTGGAAAATATAAATCATGTCCTTTGATTTTAGCTGGAGATAGTATTGGTTGGCCAGTAATCGGTTTGATATATGAGAATATACCAAAAGTAAGAAAATTGGTGTCATTGGTATTGGTGTGATATTTATTGTGAAATCCAGAATGAGTGATAATAACATTAGAAAATAAAAGATATTCGTGGCTGATATCTTCCCATTCGGAGTCACACCGATTCGGTATTCCAACTTTGGTTGCAAGTTCATGATTTTTTTCAAATTCTTTATTACAGTGCTTTTTGAGTTGAAGAGCAAGAAAAGAGTTAAAGGAAGGTAGAGTGTCCCATAAGCAAAAATCTTCATCTTTTTGAGCTTTAGTGATATTCTTGAGCAACAAATATATGCCTATATGATTGAAATACCTAGATAATAATCATATAAGAGTTTCAGAATCCTTATCCTCTAAATATGCAATATAAAAATGTGAAATAAGACAAGTGAAATTTTGAAAAAAGGCTCAACTTCAAAGGTCAAAATCTCAGCAACCACTGAACCTAATTCAAACCTGTTTGAGGGAAATGAAAGATATGCTTTAGTAGAATCTTCAGTTAAAGTAAATGTGATTTAAATAAACCTAACCCTAATTTGTTACATAAAAAAATGAAATAAAAATTTAAATTGGGAAAAAAAAGGCTCAACTTCAACGGTCAATATTTCAGCAACCAATGAATCAAATTCAAATCTGTTTGTGGGAAATGAAAGGTAGCCTTCAGGAGAATCTTCAGTAAAAAGAACATTAGATTTGAATAAACCTAACCCTAATTCGGAGTCTGATTTTCAAAATTTTACAAAAACTTGAAAAGTGGTAATGAAGATGAGATCAAAAGGAGTTTTATAAGTTCACTGTTATCCAGATAAGAGTCATACATATATTTAAGTATGAACTTTTCATAAAAGGAATGAGATATCATATAGGCATGAAAAAAAGGAGATTAAACTTACCTTGATTGAAAAGTAGGAAAAATAGAGTGAGAAAGATTGGTGTTGGAATTGTGGGGAAATTGAATATGGAGTAAGTGAAATGCATAAAGAATGTGCAATGTATGTGTTTCAATGAAATGGAGCCAAAAAAAAGTGAAATAAGGGAAAGGGGGGATAATGACCATGCCAAGGAGGGATGAAGAGTAGGGTGATGGAGCTAAAAAAGAAAGTAAAGAGTACAAGAAAAAAAAGGTTAATTATACCATTGAAATCCAAAATAACCACTTACAAAAAAAATTTAGATAAAAAAAATAAAATAAACAGAAAAAAACAAAAAAAATTATAATTAGTAATCAAAAAATCAAAAAAAAGAATAAAGTGACTTACCTGGAGAGATGAGATGACAAAATGAATGAAACCAAATTGTTTGAGGGATGTTGGAGGAGAATAGGAAAAGGATATGAGGGATGAATGAAAAAAAACACTGACAAAATATGCGATTTCAGAAAATATGCGATTTCATGTTGAGCTGGTGAAAGAAAACCAATGAGCCATCCAAAAAAAAAAAATTTCACTGTAAATTCCAAAAAAAATGAATATGCAACAAACCAAAATACCAACCCAAGTGAATGAAGTACACAAAGAGGACATTTGGAGAGTACAAAATGGTATGGGAAAGAAAGGGATGATGTGGCCAACATGTGGTTTTGAAAAAAAAAATCACAAAAAAAGTGCTGATTTGAGGTCAGAACTGACACCCATAGAAAAAAGATTAAGAAGTAGAAGAAATAAGTAAAAAAGAATGTAAACATGCCTGGTCAAAATATTGAAAATGTCAGGAAGGGGTGTGTGCCGAGGATTGATGGGTAGGTAGCGAGGAAGGTCAGTGTGTCACATGTGACAGGGATGGGGTAAGAAAGGAAGGGATGTTTTGTGGCCAAAATGTGGTTGTGAAAAAAAACGGGAAAAAAGTGCTGATTTGAGGTCATAACTGACACCCTTTTTTGAAATAAGTGACTTTTTTGCAAAATTTAAGTGCTGATTTGTAAGTGCTGATTTGGTTTGAAATCCGCACTTAAGTTAAGTGCGGATTTGCCAGAACTGACACCCCTATTGCAATGAAAATGAATTTTTCTTCAATAATTGCACTAGAAGTTGTTTGATATGGCAAAATTGTCATCCTGAAGTTTTGGTAAAGCTCAAATGGATTTTTTTTTATCTTTACAAAAAAGAAATTATAGTCCAAGTTTAGTGCCACTGGTGGGCGTTCACATCATCATGTCTACTTGCTCTTGATGGCAGGAATTTTACTTTAATTTTTTATTTCATATTTTCTTCCTTTAATTTTACCTTTTTATCCCTCATATTGCTTTTGTATATCAATTTATTTTTTGTAAAACAAATCATTTTCATATTTTTTTACCTTTTTTAATAATATTATAAAAGGTGTAATATCACCCGGTATGTGTTGGGCACACGAGTTTTTGCTATACTTATAATATTAATAACATAATGGTGACAAAAAATCAATCAAATGATAAATATGAGTGAGGCACAAAGGTCAAATACCAATTAATCAATAGTTCTTTTTAATATTTTAATTTTTTTGATTAAATAAAATGGTAATAATGAATTATATTTTTCATCCACAATTCCACTCTAATGATTCCCACTGCACAAAAAGGGTTCACTCAGTCCTTTCTTTACTGCTTGTGCATATATTTTATTGCCCAAAGTACTACAATTTTTTGTAGTTATAATCTCACATCTGATTCAGGAATATTTTTGAACAATATAAGTTTTTTTTACAAAAGACCTTATCATATCCAATATCCCACAAAAAATACAACCTGTTTTTGTATTAAAACCCATTAATTATTAAGAAATTGTTAAAATAATTAGAGTAGACCCTGGCACAGCTAGATCCATAACAACCGACCTAAAGTCTTTTCAATATTGAAAACAATTAAATAAAATTATGATATCATACTAAATTATGGGCACCAACCATAATTCAGCACTTCTCATTTGCTCTGCTACAAAATGAGTGCATGTAGCATTTTCCTAACGTCAGACTGTTTTTCTTCCTTCCCTCACACCTTTAGTCCAGAATGAAAATTTAGTATGAGTTTTGGTCAAGTTGGTTTGCCAGTGTTATCTGTATGCAATATGAATTCATATTGCATATTTCTATTTATACATAAAATATACTCGTTAAGCATCATTTTTTTGCATTTTTCAATCATTATGCATATTTATGGATATGCATATGCATATTCATTATACAGATTTATATGCATATTAATATATTTTATTCATATACATATATGCACCTTTTTTATGCATATTCAATATGTATATTTTTATGCATATTCAATATGCATATTTTTTATGCATAATCACTATGCATATTTGTATGCATATTTTTTATGCATATTTATTCTTCATGGTCATTATGCATACACTTTAGATAGGCATTTCACATCAATTTTTAACATGCAATAAGTATCCACCATGCAAATTCAAATGCATATGCATCTATATCATACACGCAACATATATTCAAGTTTAATATTTGAATATTAAGGTATGCTAAGTGATGTTGTTCAACCTTTTGACAAACCTGAGATTAACTGATGTTCAATGTGGTTCCTAAGCTCTGCTCAAGGAGGGATTGTTCTGGATTCAATCTGTGACAGTTTATTTTTTCAATGTTTTTTCATCAGATTTAAAAACATATTTCTGACAGTTTCAGGATAGTTTCCCAACAGTTTCCTGACAGATTCCTGATAGTTTCAAATAGAGGGAACTGCTAGCAGTTCACCCCCAGATTTCCCGTGGTGTTAGTTGTTTTTATTGGTTTTCTGGCTTCAGGGAGGCCGGGCCGCTTCAGGCGGCACCTCCGACGTCGGGCGGCCCACCCGCCTCTGTTTTAGAAGGTTGGGGAGCGCTTCAGGAGGGTTTTTATTCATTTTGGTGGTTACAGGCGCCAGATTGGTGGGCGCGCATGGGCTCTTAGATAGTGGTCTGTGTGTAAATAGTGAATAAGACAGTTTGGGGCAACCTTAATTATCATACAACCATCCAGAGGTGATATTCTTGTTCCTCACTCAGTTTTCACTGTTTTCTGGCCACAATTTGGCTGTGTTTGTTGCAAGTGAGCTCTTCATTTAACTTAACTTTGGCAACTGTTTTCTCTGTTATAGTCTTTCAAGCTATAGTAAATATTATTGCTGTCTCTGGTGTGGATTTTCAGCCTACATCAAGTATCTTTGCTGTCTCTGGTGTGGACATTGTTCTACATTTCAGTTCTTTGGTCTGGTAGTCTGTCTGGTGACTACCTTCTTGGCTCATAAAGCAGTCAAGTGTGTTTAAAAGGGGCTTTAGCAAAACAGGAACCAACTTACTTTAGCAAGTAAATCTCATTCTATTTTTCTAAAGGGACAGGGGATTTTCTCTCTGGTTTTTCTCCAACTCCCTTGGTCAAGGCCTATAGCTAGCACTATAGGATTTTCTACAGTGGGCGAGCTGCCTGGACGTGGTCTTACAGCCTGGAAGCTGATTTTGAAGCTGATTTATCTCAATTTGCTAAGAAAAATGCTTTTTCTTGAGATGAAAAGGTAGGCCTTTTGGAGAGGTGTGATCTTCTGGATGAAGCTGAAGATAGAGAAGAGAAAGAAGGACCTAGTTCTTGGGATCTGGTAGGAGATCTAGAGATGTATTTGTGTGAAGGTAAAGGTGGTGGTATAGGATAATTGGGGTCTCTGTCACACTTTTTCTTTTTGGAGTTGCAAGAATCACAGGCCCTGTTGTAGAGTTGAGCTTCAGGAGTTTGAAGAGTGAAGGTGCAAGGTCTGCACATGTGTATACACTGTTTGCAAGCATAGCCCTTGGGAGAAGTGAAGCAAGGTCTTATGGGTCAAAATCTGGGGATCTGGCCATTATCTGTGATGGGACAACAATGAAGAGAAAAGAGATAAAAGAAAATTTTTATCAGTGATGTGTAGATGATGAAGAGAATGTGCAAGTTCAGTATGGTGGTTGCGGAGTATTTTTCATGGAATTGGATCTTTCTTTTTATGCAAAGTGTGGAAAGTCTGTCAAGAGTTTAAACTGAACACTGTGGTTAGTACATCAAGACTTTAAACTGAAAAATGGTATAGTCCCCCAAGACTATAAACAGAGGATGGTTTGATGGTCAAGTCCTTAAGGACTATAAACTAAAAATGTGATTTTGGTGTAATTCTGGAATAGGGCATCCATAGGAGGAGTCTCTGAATTTAGTTAAGGCAAGTGTGGGGGTAACTGATGATCTGGCTGCTCTGTAGAACAGTTACCCCAGAATGTTAGTTTATTTTCTTTGGTCTTTAATGGTTTTATCTCTAGTTCTGTCTTTATGATTTAGGTTTTAAGTCCCCCAAGACTATAAACTGAGGGTTTTTGAGTCCCCCAAGACTATAGAATTATGAGGGCTGTTAGTCCCCCAGGACTTAAAACTGAGTATGAGTCCCCCAATACTTTAAACTGAGGAATTTTTTATGGTTAGCTACATCCAGAAAGTCTTGAAAGTGGACAATTTTTTTTATTTCTAAGTTAAGAATTTCAGGCAAGAATCAATTACAGAACAGAATCAAGAGATGAAACAAAGTTTTCAGAATTAGTCTTGAACTGGCGGATGAGGTGTCTTCTTTTCTCAATTTCCTGTGGATCTTTGGCAGGAGAGGATTGGAAGTACTTTAGAATGAGATGTTTTTGTTGAGAAGAGTGTTGTTAGAATTTTTCCTTGATGGTGGGCAATTTGTTGGGTGGTGGTTTTTCAATGGTTCCCACATTGTCATCATCACTGTCTGGATGGGAATGAACTGGAAATTCATCAGCTTAAATTTAAGTATGGATGCATTGGTTTTACCATCTGAAGGACAAGTTATGGTAGAGCTAGTGGTTGTAGTGGTTTTGGAACTCTTTTTGGATGGGTGTAGCTGGTTGATTAATCTGGGTATCAGGATGGAAGGCCTAGATCTTTTGGTTTTGCTGGAAGATTGACCAGGTTGAGGGGGAGGTGAATCTGTTGCAGATGATAATGGACCAGGTCTAGAGCAAGCTTTCTTTCTGGAATAGCTCAGGAAAATATGCAAGATTTGAGTCATCTTTTGGCAAAGGTAACCATAATAAAATATCCACATTTGAGTGAACAATACCATCCCTATAAGTTATTGTCATCCTCCCTCTATATTCTTGAACAGCCAGTTGCCATCTGAACATATGTCTGTAAGGTGTTTTCAAGCTTTATAGGGATTTAACTGCACTGCAGTCAGTGACAAGTTCAAATTTCTGGTCATCCAGGTAATAATGTAGCTTTTCTAAAGCCCGCACTACGGCTAAACATTAAAGCTGAGTGGCACCATATTTCAATTCACTATTTCTCAAGGTTCTTGAAATATAACAAATTACTACTTCTGATAATTTATCATTCATCACTTGTTTTTGATGGAGGGCAGAAACAAGACCAATAAAACTGGAATCAGTGTATAAAACAAATGGTTTATTGAAGTCAGGTAAAGCAAGAATTGGTGCTGACATCAAACAATAATTTATAGTGTAAAAAGCTCTTTGTCTTTCACTGTTCCAGACAAAAGCAAAATCTTTCTTAGTCAGTTGGGTAAGGGGTAATGCTATGACTTGGTAATTTTTAATATACTGTCTATAGTATTCACAAATTCCCAAAAAACTCTGGAGCTCTCTAACTGTGTTAGGAGCCTTCACCTGTTGTATGGCTGCCACTTTGTTTTGGTCAACACATATCTGTAACCCTGAGACAACATGACCAAGCACGTTTAAGGAATGAAAACCAAATTTGAATTTCTTCAAAGTAAGTATCATATTTATCTCATCCATCTTATGGAAAACTTTTCACAGTTGGTTAAGATGGTCCTCAAATTTTCATGAGAATATAATGATATCATCAATATAAACCATCAACCATCCTTCAATTATTTCTTGATGGAATGTGTTATCCATAAATTTTTGAAAACCTGAAAGGGCATTTTTAGGGCAAAATGGCATCCTAATATACTTATAAATACCCATATGAGTAGCAATCATCAGAAAATTTTGAGAGTTCTTCTCAACAGGTACCTGGTGATATCCCTTATTACCATCCAAACAGCTGATATATTTAGCACCTTGTAGGGTAGCATGTATAGAGCTAATTCTGGGTAAAGGATAGATATCATCAACAGTATAAGTGTTCAATTCTCTATAATCACCACATAACCTGGACTTATCTTTCTCAGAAAAAAAAGGACAGGTGAGATAACACAATGTTTAGGTGTTTCAACTACCTTTTCAATAATATTCATTTTTAAAAGGGTAGAGATATTATCTTCAATATCTTTTCTCTTTGTGGGAGAAGCTGGATAAGGCTTCTTTTTTAAACTAGGTGGTATTTATTTCAATGGGCAAGATAATGAAAGCTTTATTTCTTCTTTTACCAATCCTAACTCATAAGATCCATTAGAAAAGGCCATAGGAAAAGATTTGATCAATTTAATGATGGAATCTTTATCCTCACCAGAAAGTTGTTCTCCAAAAGAAGCATTTTAAATTTCAGACAAAAGGGCAGGCATTTCTTTTGTAGATCTTCCTTTATATTGAACTATAGAATGAAATGTGTTCAATCCTGGTGTTAAAAATTTCTTGGAGGAGGAAATTTTAAATTTTCTCTTCTCATTCATGCCCATTGTGAAGCATTGGCTTGAAGGATCTAATTTTATTTCATATTTGGTAAAAATTTCATTTCCCACAATGAACCAACTACTCAAGTTATCATTTTTAATGACATAGAAATCACATATAGCTCTTACAAAACCATGGTTATATTTGAAAAATACTGTGGCTTTGTATTTACCAATGGGGGACAAAACAGAGCCACAACCTCTCCAATTCTCAGAAATGATAGGCATAAGTTTTGATTTTTAATCTTGATCCACTGAAGTAAGTTATTATTCAGATACTACACTTCCTCCAGCTCCAGAATCTTAGACAACCTCAATGTTGTTTCCATTTATCAAGACTGGTGCCTTTAGAGGGGCAATAGTAATTGAGCTGTCCTCAAGGTTTTTTTTGATCTCAGAATCCTCTACTGTAGATAAATAATTATTCTCAATATCAATATTATTTAAATAATGAATATCTTCTTCCAGAATTAACATTTCCTGGTGAGATTCATATTAGATATTTCTGGCACAATCACTTAAATTTTCATCTAGTGCTATTGTGTCATCAGCATGTTTCTATGTCTACTCAACAAGATGTATCTTCTTGTCACAAACATTGACTTTCTGGAAAGGCTTATTGCATTTGAAGCAAGTATTTTTTGCATACTTTTTGGGTGCAACAGGGGCAGAAGGTTTGCCAACCTTTTCCACAGGTTTTTGTTGGTAATTGGAGGTTTTCTCCAATGAAGTTCTACAAATGAATATTCTAGCCTCATACTTGTTATTAAGAAGGATCTCATAACAAGTATTAATTAAAGAAGAAGGCTCCCTTGAGAGCTCACTCCTAGCAACTATTAAGTCTCTCAGACACATAAGTAATTTATAGAGGATCCTGTCCTTCCATAACTCAAACTCCATCTCTTGATACATTGCCCTTAAGATTTTCACAAATTTTATCAAGAACTCAATAATTTTTTCAGTAGAGATCTATATCTGGTTTCTTCATATTGCCTTTGTTGAGCAAATCTAAACTTGGAACCACCAAATTGTGCTTTATTTAATTTTTTCCAATCTTCCCATGAGTAGTCATTTTTATCAAAGTGAACATATTCATACCACATTAGGGCTACATTGGTAAATAAATAAAATAATTTTGACACAATTTCCTCATCCGGGAATTTGTAAGAGTTTTTTAGATTATCAATTCATCAAATGTACTGTTGCCAATCAGAGGAAGAGTCATCATCCAATGTTGGATACTGGTCAAGTTCTGGCCAATTCTATTTATTTGAAGTAGTCTCCTTGTTACAAGCTTGTTTCTGAGTGAGAAGGAGCTTTAACTTCTCCAATTGGGTAGTAATTTCATTGTTTAATCCTTCTGTGGATGATCCAGGTACATCATCAATTTTTGATGGAAACTCAGTGATATCTACAGGTATTTCTGGAACTAATTTTTCTTTGGATGAACTAGGAGCAGGTAAAATTGGGATATCCTGCTCAACAGGTTCTTTCAAAGAAATTTCTGAAAACATTTGATTATATAACAATGAATTCAATTTCTCCTGAATGGTTTTAAACTAGTCTTTAATCTTGGAATACTAGATAAATTCTAATTGATGGTTTCAAAAGATAATTGATTTTTATTTTGTAAAATGGTTACTCAATCTTTCTAGGTTCAAATTATGTTCCTCTAACTCCTGGAAACAGATGGACACAGTAACTTTTAATTTAGACAAATCATTCTTGATATTTTGCCATAAAGCAACTTTCTTCTCATGAGTTACTTTTTAATGAAACAAATAATCACAAAATCTCTTAAACTCACTCCTCAATGCTTGATAACCCTGTTCAGTTAACAAACTATTATATTTCTGAGTCAATTGCATGTTGTTCATTATATGATTTTGTTTAGCAATAATATCTCTAAAATATACATCATTGATGTTTGCTACATCTGGAGTATTTCTCAATAGTGAAACAAAATAACTCTCCAGATTCTCATAAAGCTCAGGATCAAGTGTCTCATAAATAATAGCCATATCTGGATTTATCATTGAGGTAGAAATTAAAATCAAAGGATCAGATACATTAGAGTATTGAGCATTTTATCTACTATTCTCAGCCTCTACTGGTCTCACAGTCTCATCTCCTCTTCCAGAATTACCTGAAGGAACTAAATCAGTTACAAGAAATGGTACTTGATATTAAATAGAGCGGCTTACCATGGCTTGGTCAAGACTTGGATGTGGTTGTTCTTTCTCCTTCTTACTTCTTGGTAGGGATGAGGAGGTGTTGAATTGAACTGATTTGTTCTTGAAGAACCTTCCTTAGATAATTGTTGCTGTTGCTGTCAGGACATATAATCCGACTGGGTGTTCAGCCAATCCACTTCCACTTTGAGACTTCCACCTTTTCTTTTTGCTGTGGGGCCAGCTGTGGAAGGGCTTTTGGAGTAGATGGTTTCTTCTTCTCTTGAATAAAAGACTCTATGTTTCTTACCTTGTCTTCTAGACAGTCTATTCTTGACCTCAGCTTTAGGTTTTCTGACCTAAGCTCCTTTGTAAGAGTGGAGAGATTTTTGACCAGCTGATTTAAGGGAATCTTTTTTATCTTGAAGCCTTTGGAAGCTCTTCTGGGGGGTTGATAGAAGGCTTTTGTTCCTGAGAAGTTGTCTCCACTAATATTTCCATCTCCTGCATTTCTACATCCTGATTAGTCCTGAAATTTATTAATTTGAGCTGGTTTTATAGTCAAAGGAGAAATTACAAAAGAAGCTTCATCATAATAAATTAAATCTAGTTCCTCATCACGGCCAGCAGAAGCACCTTGTTCAGTCATAGTTGTAATTAAGCTGAACTGAGAGAAAGTAATATTTAATCAAATATTATTTTTACTTTATTCAAAGAAAAATAAGAGAAAAAAATAAATTATATAAGTATTTATCAGGAACTTTTAATCAACTGGAATAATCAAAATATAATGTTTATCAGGAAAAAACATCAACTGAAATAATAATCACAATTTTATTAATTTTAAGGTAATTTTAGAACCAGGATTTAGAATAAATCAACTGAAATAATAAAATAAATTAATAATTAGTAAAATTTTGATAATTATCAGGACTAGAAGTCAACTGAAAAAGAATTCAATTACCAGGACTTATTTTCAACTGAAATAATTTAATTACCAGGACTTTATTGTCAACTGAAATAATTCTCATTTCCAGGAATCATTGTCAACTGAAATAATTTTAATTAACAGGACTTTATTTTCAACTGAAATAATTCTAATTACCAGGACTTAATGTCAACTTAAATGATTTGATATAATCTAATTAATTTATAATATTTGTAAATTTAACTGCCAAGACAATTTGTCAACTGAAACAATAATTTAAATTTTAAATTTTTAGGACAGTAGTCAACTGAAATAATTAAAAATAATAATATAATTAATTCAATTTTTATATCACTTCTAGGACTAAGAACAATATAGTACTATCTTTTTCAACTAGGAATAAAAATTATTTTGTCAGACACCTCCCCCTGTAAAATGAGCAAGTTAATGCCACTTTACAGATTGCTGAGTAACAAAAGATGTACTTGTGTAATTAAATGTGTAAAATGACTCATAAATAGTAATCAATAATTAACACGAATATATATGACTATTGTTAATATATGAACCTAATTTTTGGAGAGCGGTTTGATTCCTGGTTGCAATAAAAAATTAAGTCATGTGGCTGATGACATTCATTGTCTTCCTTGTATATTTGTCCTATTGGCACATTGTTGTTGATGGTCCCTTGGTTGCTGGCTTCAAGATATCAATGCGCCATTGACTATTTGCAAAGGGCCTCAATT
This sequence comes from Hemileia vastatrix, assembly GCA_030280995.1. Classification (NCBI taxonomy): domain Eukaryota; kingdom Fungi; phylum Basidiomycota; class Pucciniomycetes; order Pucciniales; family Zaghouaniaceae; genus Hemileia; species Hemileia vastatrix. The sequence continues at coordinate 30,656,811 of JASXTE010000003.1, read as the reverse complement.
TTCAAGGGGTCTTTTATGTCTAGAAAGGTTTTAACAGCAGTCCAACAGTGGTAACAGTGGAATTTTAGGATTTCAAGGTGTAGATTACATTTTTATATCTTTTTATTTGTTTTAATCAGATATAAGAGGTAAGAGATTCAATTATTATTATAAATTAATGAGACAGTACTAGGTATATTTAATTACTAAAAACAATAATAGATAGCAATAAGTATTTAAATGGAATAAATGTTTATTAAATGTAAGTAAGTAATGGATGATCAAAAACAAACAAAAGAGAGGCCTTTATATAGGCAAAGTAGAGACAGAGCATGGTAATAAAATTCTAAAAACAGTAGTATGAGAGAGAGAGAAAAAATAATATTCCAGAAGGAATATTTTCAATTAATAAAGTTGTTCTAAGAAGAAGGCACAAAAAAGGTGTATTTACAGAATATGGCAGGAATAAATTAATTTATTTAATATTTACTGTAAAGGTCAATTCTAAATAAGATATTTGAATTTTTTGTATATATTTATTTTTATTTAAATATTAAATTTTTATTTTAATTTAAAATTTTATTTTAATATAAATTTTTATTTCTTTCAACCTGCCATTGAGCATGGTGTTAGAAAATAAAAATAAAAATATAAGGGAAATTTTAATATTTAATTTTAATTATTTATTAACTTTACCATTTTTTAATTAGTTAATTTATTATAGGTAATTTTAATGTAAATAAATTATAATTAAGATAATTAAAATAATAAGGTGTGGCTTCATCCATTAAATAATAATTATTTTACTGGGTAAGTCTATCAGCCTGGCTGACACAACCTCTTATACCATTATCTGTCTGAATTATTCGTAATATTCATCATTTTTGAATATGAATTTTCTAGAGTTTCTTCTTTCTTTTCTAGCTGAACCATTCTTGCACATAATAATTCTTCAGTATTTTTGGATGTATCCAAATCTACTCCAAAGTATGATTCAGCCTCTAAATCAAGTGGTAAAACCACTTTCTGTGCAAAAACTAGTTTGTATTGTGAATATCAAGCTGTTCTTTTGGAAGTGATTCTTTAATAAAATAAAACTAATGGTAAATAGTGCCTCTACTTTTCAGAACTTGATGCACACATTTCAATTAAAGAATCCTTAATAACTTGATGCCCTCTTTCTACCATTCCTTCAGCTTTGGGATAATATGGGGTTGCTTTCCTAACCTTTGATTCACCTTCCAATATAGTCTTTTTAAACTCTGTCCCAAATTCAGGACCTCCATCAACAGTTGCCAACTTCATCACTCCATACCTATATACCTAGTTTTTTATCAAGAAACCTCCACATTCCCAGAATTAAAATTAAAAAGAGGCACTTCTTCTACCCTCCCTGACAAGTTATCTCTGGCTACAATCAAATATTTATATCTCCCTTCCTTAATATGAACAGCATCCAAACTAACCCTAACAAAAAGTTTATTTTCACTGGTTGCATGTCCAGGTTCTTTTGGCATAAAATAAAATCTTCTTTTACATTCTTTGCATGAATGAACCCTTGTTTTAAAAGTCAACTTCATACCAGGCCACCAAAAATCTATCAGCACTTTGTATATAAGTTTTTCAATTCCTCTATGCCCAAAATATTCATGCAGTGATTTCATAAACAACTCTTTCCCTTACTTTTTAGTAACAACTACTTGAGGATTTGGATACCTCCTCCTCATAAGCCTTCTTCCAGAGAGATAAAATGCTGGTGAATTCCTTTTGTTATCCACCCGTTCATCATTATCACTATTATCCAGCCTTTCTAATATCAATGAATATTTAACCATTTTATAATAAAAACCAGTCTGTCCCCAGAAATCATCTTGAAAAATACATTAATATTATTTCAACAGACACTTACCTATCTCCTAAATCACCTGCACATGAATGAGCAAATAACTTTAAATCTTGACTTAGCCTTTTATTGTAATTTTTTTTTGATATTTACATCTTTGCACCTTCCAACCTTTTAGAAACCACATGTCCTTATTTCCCTTTTTTACCCTTTTCAGCATCATCATCTTCATCATTTTCCAACCTCCTTTAAAGCCAATCTTTATAAACACCCAACCTCTTATTAACCAAATTTTTTAAAACTCCAAAACATACACCATTCAACAAATTTTTACTATCCTACACTATTTCACCATCCTTATTTATATACACAACATCTCCAACCTCTTTTTTACCAAATTTATCTACACCATCATCAAACTCCCCAAGCACATAAATTACCATATTTTTATTATTTTCAAGTTTATCCTTTTGGTGGAGGTAATTTTTATCTCTATAAACAGATATTAATCCAGCCAGTTTAACCTCATAGGGGGGGGTAAGGAAAGTCTTCACCATCTTTTTTACTGGCCTTAATCAAAAGTATATCTTCATTGAATTCCTCTGCGTCAGAATCCTCTTCAGTAGGTGGTCTTCTTTATAAGCCATCAGGCATAGTAAATATCTTGCCAGGCTTGTCAACTAAATCAAAAGAAAATTTTTGAATAAATTTACCCATCTAATCATGGCCCTGTTTGGTAAACTAGTGGAATTGATCATTTGAATCAAAGATTTTGCATCAACTTGTAATTCAAATTGTTGTCCCCATAGTATATTTTGAAGTTTCTTTAGAATTTTTGAAGAAGCACAAAGTTCTAGATTTGGTTGAGAAGATCTTGATTCCACCTCAGTAAAAACCACAGATTCATACCTGACCAGTCTATTATGACCAGAATTATCCATTTGAGACAGAACTGCCCCAGGAGCAATTTGACTTGAATCCACTTCTAAATAAATCTAGCATTTATCTTTCCCATTATCTAACTTGTGCAGGATAATATCTTCTCCAAATACTTTTTTAACCTAATAAATTTGTCAGTACAGTCTAGTATATAAGTATGATATAATAGTGTTATTTTATGGTCCTACTACTTATTAATAAATGATTTAGTGATTAAACCTCAGGGGAAGACTAATAAAATAGTTATACTCAAATTAAACTCACAATACTTGGATTTAAATGCGTGCTAGTGGTGGAAAATAGAAGAATAAAATATAGTTATAGCTTTTATAAAGATAATATCAATTTATAAGGGCTTTATAATATATTTCTAAATGTTAATAATTGTAGTGTAATGTTTATTTGAAGTGTAGTAATTGAATGATGATAATAAACCGTCAAAATCCCTTCTTACTTATACCCAAATCCACTGGAGTGCACAGACCTTCAATCCAGATGATGTCACTGCTATCCCCGGCAATTACAGCACTGTGAGGGCCCATCACCTCCCCATGGCGTCCACTTCAAGCAGTTTCAACACCCAGACCTCCAGTAAGGACCCTCCATCACTATTAATAATAACACAGAGTCATACCATAAATAGAAAACCCAGATAAAAGCGGATACCATAAAGAAACAGGTAAAATAAAAGATCAAAAAGAGATTTAATGAAACTAAAAGCATATAAAGGAAACAAATAAAATGTCCAAGCCCCCAATAACATCCCCAAGCATCCACATTAACCCAAAAACATATTTCCAACCCATAAATCCGTGAATAACCATCCAAGGAAGTAATTTTAGTTGTCCAAACTGGGTGTATGCGCCTGATATAGGTGTCTATGCTTCTGTAGGCGTTGTGAGTCCACTGATTTCGTCCATATGACCTAAAATAAGCAGAAAAACAAAGGTTATAGGCTATTAAGGGGCTAAAACCCACTTATATACCTAAATATACATAATATACTGCATATTTCACTGAATATGAGATTTATGTATACATATAAGCTTATGTATGTCAATAATTACTTCATATCACTTAAGATAAGTATATTATGACTCCATTAACACCTTAATAAGTATTATTAGGCCATGGATAAGCTATTTAAACTATTATAAATTATATAATAGAATAATAATTATATATATATATAATAAAATAATATATATTATTATTTTAACCTTATTTTTAAGATATAAGCTTAATCTAGTTAAGGTTATCTTATTTTAAGCATAAGAAATACTCAGTCCTAAGGATATTTAGGCTGACACTCCCTCACCCCAAAAAAAACAATAAAAAAAATGTTAAGACATTTTAATTAATCTTAAGGAATGAAATAATAAAATAAAAAATAATTTTTATAATACATATACTGAATGAACAGTATTATTTAGATTTAAATTTTTTCAAGAGATTTTTAAGATCAGAGATTTCATTTTCTGGAATCCACTGGTCATATTCACTTGATTTATTTTTAAATCTTAGTAGATACTCAACTCCCTTTTCTTTTGTAAGGTGTCTCTTTTTAAGTATCTTTTCAATTTCTGCTTTTTCCACTATTTCTTCAGGTTGCTGTTTATGCCTTCCTGATCTTCTTGGAAAGAGAGCAGTATCATTAGAATGGTATGGTTTTATAAGAGAAATAGGAAATACTGGATGTTTTCTATCATATGGTGCATATAGAATAACCTCAACAGCATTATTACCAACCATCTTTTTAACTACAAATGGTCCAATGAATGGATCCTTCAATTTAACATTACCATTTAAATTGAAATGTAGCGTTGAAATAAGGACTTCATCACCCTCTTTGAACATTTGTTCTTTATGGGCTTTATCCCATCTTTTCTTTTCATACTCAAAAGCCTTATTTATACATTCTTGAGCATGTTTTCTGCATAATTCCTGCATCTGAAGAAAAGATTTAGTACCTGGATGAATATCCAATCTAGGTAACTTATTAAGAGTTTTAGCAGGGGTATTAGGTACATAACCCAACCATAACTCAAATGGCTTTTTGCCCGTGACAGAATGTACTGTACTATTATATGCAAATTCTAAACCTGGGATAAGGGTTACCCAATCATGCGTGAATTTGTCATTGTCTTTAAAATTAAGACCAAAAGCACAGTATCTTCTTATCATATCTTCTAAGGTTTGTATCATTCTTTCTGCTAGCCCATCAGTTTGTGGATGGTGTGCTGTAGAAAGTTTTAATTGACACCCTGAAACATCCATAAGTGACGTCCAGAACTCAGAAGTAAATTTAGGATCTCTGTCAGAAACTATTGCTTTGGGGAAACCTGCTGTATTTAACATTTGTGTCCACCATAAAAAAGCTAAGTCCTTTGCAGAAACCTCTTTGTGGGTAGGAATAAATTTACACATCTTTGTAAATCTATCTACAATTACCCAGCAGGAGTTATAACTCTTATGCCCTGCTATTGGCAAACCTGTTACAAAGTCCATGTTAATAATTTCCCATGGAGCTTTTGGTTGCTCAATTTGTTGTAATAAACCAGCTCTTTTTCCTGTTAATCTTTTAGATTTTTGACAAGAATCACATGTTTCAACATATTTCTGAACATCCTCAGACATGTTAATCCACCAAGCTGTGTTTTTTACTCTGGTTAATGTTTTATGGTAGTCAAAATGACCTGCTAATATATCATCATGACATATACTTAACATTAACTCCTTCATTGAAGGGGGAATTACAATCACATTACTTAATTTTTTCCTGTAATATATAAAACCATCCTCAATGGAAAATTTTCCTTTCTCTAATGCCTCTTTATACTTATCTGGTAATGTTTTTATTAAAACATTCATTGAAGCATTAGATGGATCATTTAATATTGTAGTTAATTTACTTAAGTCAGGATCTGAATTATAATTATCAAGAATTGATTGCATAAATTCATCCTCAAGATCTACAATATAAATGCCATAAATGTTAATAATCTCTGATTCAGGAACATAAGCAGGATTATCATCATTATTAGGCAGAGGTACTCTAGATAACAGATCTACATTAGAGTGCAAGGTTCCTGCTCTATGTGTAATAGTCATCCGTCCTCTGTATTCTTGTACAGCTAATTGCCATCTAAACATGTGTCTATTAGGAGTTTTCATGTTTAAGAGTGACTTAACTGCACTACAGTCAGTTATTAACTCAAATTTTTGGTCTTCAAGGTAATAATGTAGCTTTTCTAGAGCCCATACTACTGCCAAACATTCAAGTTGAGTAGCACCATATTTTAATTCACTACTTCTCAGAGTACGTGAAATATAGCAGATTACTACTTCTGACATTTTACCTTCAATAAGTTGCTTTTGATGCAAAGCAGCACCCAGTCCAATAAAACTTGCATCTGTATATAATACAAAAGGTAATTGGAAATCTGGTAATCCCAAGATAGGAGCTGTCATTAAACATTCTTTCAACTTATTAAAAGCTTGTTGTCTTTCATTATTCCAAATGAAAGCTTCTGATTTCTTTATCAGTGTGGTCAGTGGTGCAGCAATTGATTGGTAGTTTTTTATATATTGTCTATAATAACCACACATTCCAAGAAAAGATTGTACATCCTTCACATTTTGAGGAATGCCAATATTCTTTATTGCAGCCACTTTATTTTGGTCTACACATATTTGTAAGCCAGATACAATATGACCAAGCACTTTTAAAGATTCAAACCCAAATTTACATTTTTTCAATGCAAGGGTCATTTTTATTTCATCCATTTTCTGAAATACTTTCCTTAAATGGATTAAGTGTTCATCAAAAGTTTTAGAGAACACTATGATGTCATCAATGTATACCATTAACCATCCCTCAATCATTTCATTATGGAATGTTATATCCATTAACTTTTGAAATACTGATGGAGCATTCTTTGGTCCAAATGGCATTCTGACATACTTATAAATTCCCATGTGTGTTGTTATCAACAAAAAGTTCTGTGAATTCTTTTCAACAGGAATTTGATGGTACCCTTTATTTCCATCTAGGCAACTTATATATTTAGCACCTTTAAGGGTAGCATGTATAGAGGCAATCCTTGGCAAGGGATAAATATCATCTACTGTAAATGTATTTAATGCTCTATAATCACCGCACAGTCTTGCTTTATCTTGTTCATAAGAAATCAGCACTGGTGATATTACACAATATTTTGGTGTAGTTTCAACCTTCTCAAGAATGTTCATCTTTAATAACATCTTAATATTATCCTCTATGTCTTTCCTCTTCATTGGTGAAGCAGGATATGGTTTCTTTTTAAGACTAGCAGGAATATTATCCATGTCACAGGTTAAACTAATTTTCATTTCATGATCTTTAACAAGGCCAAGTTCATTTGTACCATGTGCAAAAGCCATTGGAAAAGCTTTAATTAATTCCAAAATATTATCTTTCTCAGTTTCACTTATCTGAGTGCCAAATGATGCTTTTGAAATTTCTGTTTCCAGAAGTTCCAACTCATTGGATTCTCTTCCTTTAGACGGGGAATTTGTTACTGACTCAATGTGTAAGACAGTGCTAAAAGAATTTATTTTAAATTTCCTTTTACCATTCATGCCAATTGTAAAATTGTTATTAGCAGGGTCTAATTTTACACCAAATTTAGTCAGAATATCATTTCCAATGATAAAACAGTTACTACAATTTGTATTATCCATTACTACAAAGTCACAAGTTACCCTTACATAACCATGTTGGTGTTTAAAGAAAACAGCAGCTTTGTATTTACCAATGGGGTGTAGTACTGATCCAAAACCTCTCCAATTTTTATTCTGAAGTGGTTCAAGCTTAAACTTGTATTCACTATCAATTTTCTGTAATGTATTAGTGGAAACAACAGAACCAGCAGCTCCTGTGTCTAATACTATATTAACATTTTCACCAGAAATGATAGCTGGAACCGTGATAGGTGTCATCTTAAAGTTATCAGCTTGTATATCCTTAATGATTTCAGCATCCTCAAAATTCATTAAAGATTCATTTGAGTCCATATTTAATATTGGATTTTCAAAGATGGACAAATCATCTTCCAACATACAGACTTCATTTTCATCACTATATGAGATATTGCTGTCATAATCACTTGATTCTTTACTTTTTTCAGTTTCAGTTTCAGATTCACGTTGATTTTCAACAATATTTATGTTTTTCTCACATTTGTGACCTTTTACCCAAGGTTTGTTACACTTATAACAAGTATTTGTTTCATACTTTTTAGGTACTACAGGTGCAGTAGGTTTTTTCTGCTTCTCCTGAAGTGTTTTTGAATTCTGAGTTTTTACAGGTTCAACATTTTGCTTATAAGTGGAATACCTTGATTCATACTTATGGTTCAATAATATTTCATTGCAAATATTAATAAAGTCAGAATATTCAGTAACATTTAATGTTCTAGCTACAACAATGTCTCTGACAGATATAGGTAATTTGTATATTATCTTATCTTTCCATAAGTTAAAATCCATATGAGGCTCAATGGCTTTTAATATTTTGTTTAAAGTCATTAAAAATACCATAGGTTTGTCACCATTCAACGGATTATACCTAGTCTTCTCATACAGTCTCTGCTGAGTAAGTCTGAATTTAGAACCTCCAAATTGTTTTTCAATAAGTTGTTTCCATTCAGCCCAAGAGTAGTCTCTACCCTCACTTAAGACAGCTTCAAACCATAATAAAGCAACATCCTTAAATAAAGAAATTAATTTTGATGTTATCTCTTCATCTGGTAACTTATATGAGAATTTCAAGTTGTCAATTCTTTGAATAAAATGTTGCCAATCAGAGCTGGCTTCCCCATCATAAGTTGGGTACTGATCTATCTTAGGCCAGTTCTTCTGATTGGATTTTATCTCACTAATCTTAGGTAAATTCAACAACTCATTTACTTTTGATAAATGGTCTTGTATTTCTTCCTGCACGGATTTGTGACTTACATTTTCAGATTTGACACTACCACCAGATGGTTTTAATTGTGGTGGTACAGGGAAGGAATGAGATTCACTTTTGCCAATGAAAGGATTATTATTATATTGATTATACTTATGATTATCCTGATTCATTAGTAGATTGGCAGTTTCAATCTCAACTTTAGTTAATCTTTGTAGCAGCTCAGAGACACTTTGATTTGTCTGGGCAAAAGATAACTTTGTTCTTGATTCAGATTTTAATAAGTGTGTTTCATATAATTTTTCTAACTCACAAAATTTGTTTGAAAGGTCATTATATTTATTACTCAATGAATCATATTTAAGAGTTAGAGACAAATGTTCTTTCTCTAATTCTTTATTACGTGTTGCTAATTGAGAAATGTTCAATGTCAAGGATGAAATTGTATCACTAGTGAGCTTAACTGTCTGTTCCTCACAATCAGTCATTCTATTCCACAATGCTGAAACAATTCTATGGACAGTTGGATTATTGTTAAAATATTCCATGTCCTCCTTTACAATTCTCTCACTCTCCTGTGAACTTCTCATCTCACTAGTAGGTGGTTGCAACTGAGGATTAACTGTATTATCATTGTATATAGTACTGTTATTATGGACAAAAGACAAGTCAGGTGTATCTACTCTAAAACCTAAATTTCTTAAATCCTCCTCTATTTTTTGTACAGATTTAACATCAATAGAATTACCTATATTGTAATTATCAGTATTATGTCTAATCTGAGAGGGTAAGTTACTTACCAAGGGATGGTTGCTAGGCCTGATTTTTGGCGCTTTTTTCCCTTGTAAGGGTGAGCTGAGGAAGTCAGATGAGGGGGTGGATCCCTGTTGCAACTGTGGCTTGTCCACTGTTGGTGAAACCAGTCCCATTTCCATTTGTCTACCAGGATTTTCTCCTGGGAGTGAGTGGACCCTCCTTGGGTAGGGGGTTGCTGATTTGATTGACTGGGCTGGCCTCCCTTTAATTCTGCCATTGCCTGATTCATCTGCTGAAATCCTACCTTGCAATTGTTTTGCAACTGCTCTACTTCTTTGAACATGAGAGATTTTGATTCCTCTAGCTTCAGAACCTGTTTGGCCAGGTGGGACAGTTGATCCTGAAGAGGAGGAGACGTCTTTTTGATAGTTATCTTTTTTAAGAGGGCGTCCTTTTCCTCTACACTCATGCTTTCTGGTTGGGGGTACTGTTGTCCCTCCATGGTGATGTCCTGGAAAGTTTTTATTAGCTTTAGACCTGGTATTATAAGCAGGCTGTTCACTTACACTATCCTGGGGAGCACTCATATTGTTCAAAATAACAATATTTTACGTCTACAAAAGGAAAAAACTCTGTGGAATTAGTAGACAAATAATATTAGCAATTATATTACTAATAAAAAAGCAATGGAGCTTACCCTGAATTTATATCTTTATTTATTTAAATAAAATATAAGAAAAATTCGAAAAAATCTGTTAAAAATATAATAATAAGTTTAACTAGACCTCTATAAGGGTGAATAATTAGCTTACCAAGCTTTAGCCAAATACCAATTTTATTGGGTGTTATATTGGTGTCCAAATACCAAGTGAAATTGGGTTTATATTGGGTACAGTTACTACTGTAAATATCTAATTTTTATAATAAAAAATTAGTACAATTATTATAAGGGTTCTTTTCCGCAATCAATGAGCTATGATGACCCACTAATATGCCGCAGACCCAAATATTTGGTTAATTTTGAGTTGTACTAAGGTAAAAATCACGTCCCAAGGCTTATACTAAATAATAAGTAAAATATAAGGAAAGACCCCCAATTGTCAGTACAGTCTAGTATATAAGTATGATATAATAGTGTTATTTTATGGTCCTACTACTTATTAATAAATGATTTAGTGATTAAACCTCAGGGGAAGACTAATAAAATAGTTATACTCAAATTAAACTCACAATACTTGGATTTAAATGCGTGCTAGTGGTGGAAAATAGAAGAATAAAATATAGTTATAGCTTTTATAAAGATAATATCAATTTATAAGGGCTTTATAATATATTTCTAAATGTTAATAATTGTAGTGTAATGTTTATTTGAAGTGTAGTAATTGAATGATGATAATAAACCGTCAAAATCCCTTCTTACTTATACCCAAATCCACTGGAGTGCACAGACCTTCAATCCAGATGATGTCACTGCTATCCCCGGCAATTACAGCACTGTGAGGGCCCATCACCTCCCCATGGCGTCCACTTCAATCAGTTTCAACACCCAGACCTCCAGTAAGGACCCTCCATCACTATTAATAATAACACAGAGTCATACCATAAATAGAAAACCCAGATAAAAGCGGATACCATAAAGAAACAGGTAAAATAAAAGATCAAAAAGAGATTTAATGAAACTAAAAGCATATAAAGGAAACAAATAAAATGTCCAAGCCCCCAATAACATCCCCAAGCATCCACATTAACCCAAAAACATATTTCCAACCCATAAATCCGTGAATAACCATCCAAGGAAGTAATTTTAGTTGTCCAAACTGGGTGTATGCGCCTGATATAGGTGTCTATGCTTCTGTAGGCGTTGTGAGTCCACTGATTTCGTCCATATGACCTAAAATAAGCAGAAAAACAAAGGTTATAGGCTATTAAGGGGCTAAAACCCACTTATATACCTAAATATACATAATATACTGCATATTTCACTGAATATGAGATTTATGTATACATATAAGCTTATGTATGTCAATAATTACTTCATATCACTTAAGATAAGTATATTATGACTCCATTAACACCTTAATAAGTATTATTAGGCCATGGATAAGCTATTTAAACTATTATAAATTATATAATAGAATAATAATTATATATATATATAATAAAATAATATATATTATTATTTTAACCTTATTTTTAAGATATAAGCTTAATCTAGTTAAGGTTATCTTATTTTAAGCATAAGAAATACTCAGTCCTAAGGATATTTAGGCTGACAAAATTCCTCTTCACAATCTTCATCCCACTCCTAATCAGCATCCTTCCTAGTCAACCGTCTCAAAGGAGAAGCCAATGAATAAAATTCCTTCATATAAATTCTAACATAAACACACATTCCTAAAAACCCTCTGACTTTGGTTTTATTCTTGGGTCTTGGCCAGCACTGAATTTTATTTACTTTCTTCTTCAACATAGTCCTACCCTCTCTACATACCACATGACCTAATATTTCTAAAGATGGAAGACAACAAGAAAATTTGGAACCTGAAAATGTTAAGCCAGGCTCTTCAATCCTAAACAAAACCTCTGTAAAATGACAGCATCTTCCCATATAAATTTTTTGTATCCCTGGATTCTCCTCAAATACTTTATTACCATTATCTGTTGAAGTTATTTTATTCCACCATAATCAATAAATATACTGGCATATTGTGGAATTTTGTCTTGTAGAATTCATGCCATTGTATCTTGATAAACAGCAACTGAATTTGTTTCTCCTTGAGGTAATATTGTTAACTGTAATTTTCCAAGTGGCATATCAAAATTTGTAGGTGGTCTTGAGTCCAGATGCAACTCTCTTTCATCATATCCCCCCATTATATCTCCTAATCCATAAAACACTTTCCCTGCAAACATCTCTACAAACTCTTCTGCACTAGGTGGTATTCCTGCTTCTTTTATTGTAACCCTATTTGGTTCTCTTAAATCATGAACTACCCTAATCTTGCCATTAGGTTTTTTATTAAAGAATCCTGGACTTAAATAACTTGATGATTATTTTTTGTATAATCCAGTTCAAATTCTTTCTTTAATGACTTTGATATAATCCTCTTTTAAAGCAGCCAGTGTAGACAATCCTATAGTACTAGCTATAGACTTTGACCAAGGGAGTTGGAGAAAAACCAGAGAGAAAAACCCCTTTCCCTTTAGAAAAATAAAGTGAGATTTACTTTCTAAAGTAAGTTGGTTCCTGTTTTCTAAAGCCCCTTTTTCAACACACTTGACTGCTTGATGAGCCAAGAAAGTAGTCCACAGACAGACTACCAGACCAAGGAACTGAAATGTAGACCAATGTCCACACCAGAGAAAGCAAAGATACTTGATGTAGGCTTCAAATCCACACCAGAGACAGAAATAATACTTGATATAGCTTGCAAGACTATACCAGAGAACCTGTTGCCAAAGTTGAGTTAAATGAAGAACTAACCTTGCAACAAACACAGCCAATTGTTGCCAAAAAACAGTGAAAACTGAGTGAGGAACAAGGATATCACCTCCGGATGGTTGTATGATAATTAAAGTTGCCCCAAACTGTCTTATACACTATGTACACACAGACCACGGTCTAAGAGCCCATGCACACCAACGAATTTGGCACCTGTACCAGCCAAATTGAATAAAAACCCTCCAGAAGCGCTCCCCAACCTTCTAAAACAGAGGCAGGTGGGCCGCCCGATGTCAGAGGTGCCACCTGAAGTGGCCCGGCCTCCCTGAAGCCAGAAAAACAATAAAAACATCTAATCTACTTGAAAAATTCACTACAACCACTAAAACCCTTAAAACACAAAATTAGGCTATAAAAACATTGTGACATGAAATATAGAGCTAAATTAGCCCTATCTAATGGTACTAAGCATTTAAACCTAAGACTTAAGGTTAGCCCTTAAAAAGCAAAAAACAAAAATAAACAGCTATCTTTTGTAACTGAAAAATGAGTAAATGACCCCTTAAAACTTAGAATATAAAAAATATTATCAAGACATGAAATATATAGAAAAACTGGGGCTATCCAATGATAGTACCCACATACCTACAGTCCAAATATTCATGGAATAAATCCAGAAAAACACCCAATTCTTCAACAGATGTCAATTAAGACATGCACAAACAGCGCCAAACAACACAACAAAGGCCCCTGCCAATGTTGGAAGACCACATCCTCCCTCCAATTAAGAATGCCAACATTCTTTCTTCATCAAACCACTATGTTCAACCTTCTTCCCAAATCTGCCTCTGAAATGGGTCCTTGCCAATATTACATTGACAATAATCTAATGTGCACCATCACACCTCCTGTCCATCCATACAGAACGTCCTCAATGTCTGCCACTCCAGAAAGAAGACCTGCTACAGACATGGTCCATTATCTTCTGCAACAGCTTCACCTCAACCTCAACCTGGTCCATCTTCTACCAGCACCAAAAGATCTGGGCCATCCATCTTGATTCCCAGATTAATCAAAAATGCTATACTCTTCCCGGATGAGTGCCAAAACCACTAAAACAACAAGTTCCACCATCCCTGGTCCATCTGATGGTAAAAACTTCCATTTCTTCTTTCCACTTTATAAAATTGATGACTTCTCTGTTCCTTCATCTTCTGACAGTGATGATAACAATGTAGGATCTATTGAACCAACAACACCAAACCACTTGCCCACAATTAAGGCCAAGTTCCAACAACACACATCTCAATATAAACAACTTCTGCAAAACTACTTCCAATCCACTCCTGCTAGAGATCCAAAGGACATTGACAACATAAGACACATCATTCACCAGTTCAAGGCTAATTCTGAACACTTCATTTCATCTCTTGATTCCATCTGTATTTCCACTAGTACTTGAGTTCGATTCAGAAAAGAAAAATTGATCACACCCTCTATAGGATGTAACCACAAACAACCCTCAGTTTTAAGTCTTGGGGGACCATCCTCATTTTATAGTCTTGGGGGACTCAAAAACCCTCAGTTTAAAGTCTTGGGAACTCAAAAACCTAAATCAAAAACCCAGAACCAGAGATCAACCACATTAAGACACAGAGAAAAAACTAACATTCTGGGGTAATTGTGAATAGAGCTTCCAGCCTATCAATTACCCCCAAACTTGCCTTTGCTAAATTCAGAGTCTCCCCCTGTGGATACCCTCTGGCAATCTTTCTAACCCAATCCAACAAAAAAAAACCATTCCTCAGTTTATAGTCTTGGGGGACTACACCATCAAACAATCCTCAGTTCAAAGTCTTGAGAGAATAACACAGTTTTCAGTTTAAAGTCTTTATGGACTACCAGAATTTTGCATAAAATAGACCCATCCAACTTCATACAGAATACACCTACAGCCAACTTGCTGAACTTCTACCTTCACTTCATCACTACCCATCACTGACAAAATCTCCTTCTTATCTCTTTCCATTGTCTTTTCTCACCACAGATCATGGCTGGATCCCCTGATTTTGACCCCTCCAATCTTCCTTGCTTCACTGCTCCCAAGGACTATTCCTGAAAACAGTGCATCCACATGTGTAGACCTTGCACATTCAATCTTCTAACTCCTGAAGCCAAATTCTGCAACAGGGCCTGTGATTCTTGCTACTCCAAAAAGAAGAAATGTGACAAAGATGTCAACTACCCTATTCCTCCTCCTTCAACTTCTCATAAATACCTCTCCAGATCCCCTACCAGATTGCCAGAGCTTGGTCCAGCCTCTTCATCTTTATCATCAGCACCATCCAGAAGATCCCGGAACTCAGTTTCCAGAAATCTTGCCAAAAGGCCTTCTTTAACTTCGCAAGAAAAAGCTTTTATCTCTGCTAATTTAGCTCCAAAAGATTCAAAATCAGCTCCTAGGCTGCTAGACTGAGTCCAGGCGGCCTGCCCGCCTCACTAGACAGTGAAAATCAGGCTCAAAACTTCCAAAAACAACCAGAAAACATCCAAATTCCTCCAATTAACAAAAACAATTCTACGCAGCCACCTCCCACTGCTCCCAAAGTAATGCAGCCAACCTTTCTAAGGTCCAAAAACTCGAAAATTTCCCAAACATCTAGGAGACCTGCCAGAGGACCCCAGGAAGACACCAGAGCACCCAACACTGCACCAAAACAATAACTTTTCCCCCAGTTAAGACAACGAAACTACACCTCTCCTCTGCCAGCCAACTATTCTTCTGAAAAATCCATTCCTTCAAGAGCTCCATACAGAAGAGATCAATCCGCTCCCAGATCACCCTCTCTTGCCCCATCTTATAAAAACCCTGGTACTCCATCACCAGCACCTCATCCAACTGAATCAAGCAGAAATATTAACAACAGCAACAACAGGCCTTCTGCTCCAACTAGGCCCCAGGAACATCAGCCTCCTAGTTCACCTTTTCAAAACCTTTCAGAGGAAGACCAAGAGAATCCACATCTTTCCCTGATTGATCCACCTATCATCTCCATTCTAAAATTTTCAGATGTCCAAATTCCTGCCTCTTAAAAATTTGATGAGCTTCCAAACTGTAGGTACCACATTAATTCATCCAATTTCTTCAACAAAAATAATTACTGATCCAATTCTTCTTGTCTAGTTGGAACTCCACCTCCTGAATCTACTATTGGAGTTGGCCATCCTCTAGAAACCTCTTTGACCCTGGATTATGGAAACATGAGACAACACCTCTGCACAATGTGTTCAAACATGCTGAAAGCCTTTGACCTCCATGGACCTTTAAATGACTTTGAGAAAATATTGAGGAAACAACTATTGGACAACCACTGGAAGATGTCTAGGATCATTAAGCACACCTTCCAACAATCCATTCCTGCCTCTTCTTCTTCCTCTTCTGAACTTCCATCCAAACCCATTCCTGCCCATTATAATCCATATAATCTCTCCAGCAGGATGCACTCCAAAGAACACAGTGCTTCCCACAACCCCAAAAAAAACAAAAATGACATCATAATCTGGACCAGCCTCAGAAAATTTATCATCCAGAAATTGAGCTCCTGAAAAAAGATTAAAAACATAATAACAAAAAAATATTAAAAAAATTAATAACTATAAATTCTAATTTTTTTTTTACAATCTACTAACATACTAAAATTAAAAATTGATAAATAAAATATAAATAAATGAAATAAAATAAAAAATAAAAAATAATATAAATGGTATCCCCCATCCAATTGATGAGCTGATCCCCTGATACCTTTCCCACATCCAAGTGCACCTTGATGTGGATACACCTTAAACAATTTAAATGATTTGAAATAAGAAACATAAATTAAGGGTAATAATGAGAATAAAAAAAATAAAAAATGAAATTAATGAAAATAAAAATAAAATAAAATAAAATGATAAAATAGCATTGCCTGGCCAATTGATGAGCCTTTCCCCACTAATGCTTTCCCACATCCAGGTTACCCTGATGTGGTAACACCCATAAAAATAAAATAAAATAAAATGATAAAATAGCATTTCCTGGCCAATTGATGAGCCTTTCCCCACCTATGATTTCCCAGATCAAGGTGACCCTGATGTGGTAACACCCTATATTTTTGATTTTATAATTTTAACAACCCCCATAAAAAATAAAAGAGAAAAAGAGAAAAAAGAAAATAATCTGAAACTACTATCTAGAAAAATCATAACTAAAAAAAATCAAAGAAAGTCCAGCTCCATGGATGGTCAAGATTAAGAGAAGGTCCAGTAAGAGAAATTCCAGTCAATAGAAATGATCACTGGGTGGGCTCCCTCCAATAAGTAAAAATGATGGGAGACCACCAGTGATCCACCACCAACCCAAAAAAACCAAAGATAAAGAAGCCAGTCCCAAACCAGTTTAAAGTCATAGCGGACTTGAAACCTGAATAATAAACAACAGAACTAGAATTCAACTAGGAAGAAAAAAGACTTGAGAAAGATATTCTGGGGTAACTGTTCTCCAGAGTAGCCAGCTCATCAGTTACCCCCACACTTGCCAAAATAAAATCTAGAAGCCCCCCCTGGGTACCTTCTAACAAAAACACAACATCCAACACAATAAACCAAAATCAATAATAGTTAAGAGTCCAGCACTTGAAAACCAAAGGAAATTCCAGTTTAAAGTCATAGAGGACTAAAACCTGTGAAAAGAAACCAATACTAGGGTTCAACCAAATTAAGAGAAAGGGTTGGAAACAGACAATCTGGGGTAACTGTTCTACTGAGAAGCCAGCCCATTAGTTACCCCTACACTTGCCAAGATCAAATATAGAAGCCCCACCCATGGGTACCTTATAACAAAATGTTTCCAACACAAAATTTGCTCTGAAACACAGAAAATTACAAAATTTAAAGAACGTTCCATAGTTTATCCTCATTGCGGAGTCAATCTTCTTCATGTCTAGTGCCTCTAGGATAAAACCTCTTCACCTGATCTGCAGCCACTCTCTTATTTAAGACTGCACTATCCCACTCTTCCAAAAAATAAGAACCTCCAGACACCTGAGATCTGACTCTGTAAGGTCCATTCCATCTTTCAGCAAAAATTTTTCCCCACTGACTCTCCAAACTTCTATTATAAACCAAAACCAAACAACCAGGTTTCAAGGGATTCCTGAGTCTATGAGTCAACTTCTTGTCCCAGTATCTGACTGATTGATTCCTAATCTTCACCATTCTAGAGTATGCCTTCTCTTGACATTCCTCTCTACATTCCAACTGTTGCATCCTGGCACAGAGCAATTCTTCTGTTGAGTGCACATCATCCCAAACAATTCAAATATAAGAGAAAGCTTCCAAGTCCAATGGTAGATCAGCTTTCTGACCAAACATTAACTCATAAGGAGAATAGCCAGTTGTCCTCTTCACAGTGACCCTATCAGAAAATAACACCAAGGGTAAATAATGCCTCCACTTTTCAGCACTATCCCCACACATCTTTACCAAAACATTCTTGATAACTTGATGGCCTCTTTCAACCATGCATTCAGCTTCAGGATAATTAGGTGTAGTCACTCTAACATTAGAACCAACACTAGCCACAGCTTCTTTAAATTTGGCACCAAACTCTGGCCCGCCATCAACAGTCACCAAATTCATCAACCCATACCTATAAATCCACTCCTTCTTCCAAAACTCTGACACATTATTGGCAGTCAAATTAACCAGAGGCACTTCCTCAACCCAAACAGACAAATCATCCCTGGAAAAAATTAAGTATTTATACCTGCCCTCTTTAATATGGACAGCATCCAGACTGGCTCTTCCAAAAACAGTTGATTCACCAGTAGCACAGCTGACCTCTTTAGGTTACAAGTGACTTCTTACTTTACATTCTTCACAAGATTGAACCCAACCCTGCACAGCCAACTTCATACCTGGCCACCAAAATCATTCAGCTACTCTTCTATAAGTCTCCCCAAAGCCTCTATGACCAAGGTCTTCATGCAAAGACTTCAACACAACTTCTTGACCCTTCTTATGAGTCACCACAACTTAAGGTTTAGGATGTCTCCTCCTCATAAACCTTCTTCCTGACACATAAAATACAGGACTCTTCTTCTTGATTTCCACCCAAGTATCATCATCACAACTATCTGGCCTCTCCAAGGTCAACAGATATTCCACCATAATAAAATAAAACCCAGACTGACCCCAGTTCTCATCTTCAAAATCCAACAAAACAACATCCAAGGGTACAACTCTGTCATCAAAATCACCAGTGTGAACATGAGCCAATTGACCAGCCCAACGAGGATACCAATCCTTAAATTTTTGTACATCCTTCTCTTTCCACTGAATCTTGTGAGAATCCAGTTCACTAACCAAAACACCATTTTCAAAATTTGAGCTGTCCCAAAAAACAACTCCATCTTCATCAACAAAAACATCCTGATCACCAGAATCAAGATCAGATCCAGCCAGTTTAGCCTCTTGGGGGAGGTCAGAAAAATCTTCAGCACCCTTTGTGCTGGCCCTAACCACTGGAACATCTTCATCAAACTCTTCAGCCTCAGAATCTTCATCTGTAGTTGGCCTCCTTGATAATCCATTAGGAATTGTAAAATTTTTGCCTGGTTTGTGTACCAGGTCAAAAGAAAAATGTTGAATAAGTGCCACCCACCTAGTCATTGGATCATTTGGAAGACTAGGTGTATTGATCATCTGAACCAAAGATTTTGCATCCACCTGCAGCTCAAAATGCTGCCCCCACAAAACCGTCTGTAGCTTCTTTAAAATTTTTGCTACACCACACAATTCCAACTTAGGTTGTAAATACCTAGATTCCACCTCATTAAACATCACAGAATCATATCTTACTGGCCTGACCCTCTCAGTTTTATCTTCCTGATACAAAAAAGCACCAGCAGCAATATAGCTTGATTCCACTGCAAGATAAATTTTTCCAGCACCAACACCATAATCCAACTTGTGAAGAACAATATCATCCCAAACAAACTTTTTCAACTTCTGAAATGCCTCTACACACTCTTCATTCCATTCCCAATCAGCATCTTTCCTGGTCAACCTCCTTAAAGGTGAATCCAACAAAGAAAAATAATTAATAAAAATCCTGAAATATACACACACACCCAAAAATCCCCTGACTTCAGTAGTATTTTTAGGCCTTGGCCATGACTGAATTTTATTAACCTTTTTCTTTGCCATAATCGTTCCCTCTTTACATACCACATGACCCAGAATTTCCAAAGCAGGAACACAACAACAGAATTTTGACCCTGAAATGGTCAAATCAGCCTCTTCAATCCTAAACAACACTCTCTCTAGAGTTATTGCATATTCTCAAACAAACCTCCTTATGCCAGGGTTCTCCGTTAACACCTCATTACCATAATCAGTGGATGGTCCTTTAATTCCACCATCATCAATAAAAATACCAGCATGAGTAGGAACTTCATCCTGCAAAATCCAAGCCATTTGTTCTTGATATACTGCCACTGAATTAGTTGCTCCTTGAGGAAACCTAGTGAGCTGAAATCTTACAAAAAGAGTCTCAAAAGTTGTGAGAGGCCTTGAATCCGTATGAGGTTCCCTCTCATCATAACCACCCATAATATCACCCAAACCATAACACACCCTTCCAGCAAAAGCTTCAACAAAATCCTCTGCACTAGGTAGCATACCAGCGTCCTTGATAGTGACTCTATTCAAGGCTCTAAGATCATGAACCACCCTCAACTTTCCATTCTGCTTCTTTACACAGAAAGCCGGACTTGAGTAACTGGATGTCAATTGTTTCTATAACCCAGTCCTGACTCTTTCCTTAGCAATCTCCACAAAATCCTCTCTGATAGCAGCTGAAATTGGAATAGGTTTGATTTGCCAAGGTTCATGAAAAACCACAGGAATCAAGTAAGGTTCCCCATAAGAGTGCTTCAACACACACCTTTCCTCATCAACAAAAGCCACAGCTTTTTCCCTTAGCACAATATCATGCAACAACAACTTCTTTTCTTCTTCAGAAAACCACCCATCAGGACCAATATTAACAACTTTCAAACTTTCCACAGTCACCCTTGCCATCTCTACAAATTCTAGAGGATTCTTCACCAAAGGAGTACAGTACGGATCTCTTGACAAAGGAGGTCTCTTCAAGG
The DNA here is from genome assembly GCA_030280995.1 of Hemileia vastatrix. Classification (NCBI taxonomy): domain Eukaryota; kingdom Fungi; phylum Basidiomycota; class Pucciniomycetes; order Pucciniales; family Zaghouaniaceae; genus Hemileia; species Hemileia vastatrix. The sequence goes on along the minus strand of JASXTE010000003.1, from coordinate 30,635,707 downwards.
GCAGATTCAAACCCACTTGCATAGTCTCATTGACATGCCTAATCTTCTGCGCTACCTTCTTATACTTTGCCGCTCCACATTCAACTTGAGGGATCTTCAGGAAATCTTCACCACCAGACCTGGAACAAAAACCAAGGGTTTCCCCATTGCTTACATGTGTGGCCAAGGTAATGTTTTTGAAAGGTGTAGAAGAAACCCTAGCGGTGCACAATTGGGAGGACTTACTTTTAGACCCCAATCTCACCACTCCAAAACTTTTCCCAATTCCAAATCTTCATCTTCACTTCCATCTTCCAAATCTTCAAATCTTGATTCATCTTCAGAATCAACTCTTTTAAAATTGTGCAGTTTATCCTCATTCTGGAGGCCCAAAAATTTATCTTGATGATGTTCTTTCTTCATAATTTTCTGCAGTTTAACCTCATGCTGTAGGCCCAAAAATTGATCTTGATGATCTTCACAAAAATATTTTGAATATTCTCTCTACATTATCTTCAGATTTTTTTTTGATCTTCTTGAATTATCTTTAAATTTTTTTCTTCTTTTCTTGAGTTTTCTTCTGACCTACAAAAATAACCAGGGGTTTCCCCAATTCTCACAGGTGTGGCCCAGGTAATGTTTTTTAAAAGAGTAGATGAAACTCTAGCGGTGCATGATTGGGAGGACTTACTTTTAGACCCCAATCTCACCACACCAAAATTTTTCCGCCTATCTTTTAATAAAGATATATAACCAGTCTTCTTCCTTGAGCTTGAATTAGACATAATTGAGAATCTTGAGAGAGAAAGAGACTTGATAAAAAACTTGGTGAATACTTGCAGAGAAGAAAAACATTAAAAAAACAAGTTGAAAATCCACTTGGTATATCTCCAAGGGTGCTTACCTACTACAACTTGGGATTTCCTCATCTTGGGGAGAGGTTGTAGCGCTAGGGTGATCAGCCCTCCTCATTCTAAAAAAGACAGACCCTCACTAGAGCCTGAGCCACATCCTAAAAAACCAGAGGCAGAACCCACTTTTCCTCTTCTCCTACAAACATCCATGCACTGGAACATTGAAGATAAACCAGGCCTGGTCTCCCTACAATCCTCTCCAGGGGATGATAACCTCATGTGAAGTCTCCTTTAATCCTCACCAGTCAACTCCAAACTGATTCCAAAATCAAATTGATAACCAATTCTTGCCTGAAAATCCATCAAGAATTGCCCACCCAAAACAGCTTTAACTGTTCCCTTAGCAATATAAAAATGAACCTTCCCTGAGGCTACATCAACATATAACTTCAAAAACTCAGAAGTTCCAACCGATTCAGTGAAATGGCCACCAATCCCTCTCAAATTCCCACCAATACCAGTTTTGATGGGGAGGCCCAAATGAGTAGCCTCAAACAAAGAAATCAGGTCTATCTGAGAACCTGAATTTACCAATGCCCTTGCCTCTCTGCCATTCAGAGTGACATTGACATAAAGCAGAGGAGCAAAAAAATGAGTTTTCAACCCCGCACCAAACTTTTCAGCAGAATCACAAATGTATTCCACCTCCCCAGAAGAAACTCTTCGCCTGGTCAAAAACTTTTTCTGTCTATCAGCCAACCCTGGACTGATATCATACAATTCCCCATAAGAAAGGAAAACCTGACCCTGATTCATTCTTTCCAGAACCAATTCCATAACATTAGATTGACCAGAGACTACTGGCCTCTCAAAGTGAGCCCTTGGCTTAATTACCTTGGTCATAGAAGCTTCTTGAGGACCAGCACCACCAACAGATTTACCATCAACAGGAACAAAACCAGATCTCTCACCAGAACCTCTAACTCCAGCAGGCTTTGACAATGAAGCCAAAGGGACATCTTCCTCAGAGTCAGAATCAACCTCCATTGGCATTGGCTCACCATTCATGTCCAATGCACCAAAACTAGGGGGAGGCATGTCTTCCATACCCTTCTGCATCTTGTACAGCTCCTCTTTGCTGTACCTCTTCCTAGCTGCACTCAGCTTAGGATCCACCTTTGAATCCTTTGGCTTTGGTTGGGCCTGAGAACTGCTCTTAGGCCTTCCCACCTTCCCTGCCTCCACATCATAAACACCAGCCAAGCATTCTCCACTTGAATGTCCACCACAGGTATACAACTCAAAACCACCAAAGGAAGTAGAAAAAGAGACCTTATTGACCTCCTTCCCCTTTCCCTTAACATAATCATCTTCCTTACCAGAAGAATTCCCCTGATCAGGAATCTCCTCAAACCTTGGCCTCTTTTGATTGAAACCACCCCTTCTACTGACCAAATCAACAGGAGCCTGCCCCTCATTGGGCTTCACAAATGAACCATCAGGGAGCTTGAAAACCTTGCCATCAAATTCCACCTTTCCTTCAGACACATCCCTGTTCAATACCCAACAATCATTAGACCTGTGCCCTCTCCTGCTGCAATAAGAGCATACCCAAGGATCACTCCTATCAGCCCTCCTATCAAAATCTCTAGGCTGAGAATGTGCCTTATTGAACTTCTTAGCCTCTTGAACAGAAATATTCAGCTGCTTTGTGAGATCAGCCAACTGCTCCACCATTGGGTCCCTCTTCTCTTTGGGAACCTGAACCATATTCTTCTCCTCCTTATTCACCCTAACTTCCTCTTCAGCCAAAGCCTCACTGACTTTGCTGACATATTTGGCACACCCTTCCTGATAGGTGTCCACATCAAATAACTTTGAATGGACCTGAACAGCCTCCTTCACATTATCCAAGGCAGGCAACTTCTGGTCCCTATTAGAATGAGTCTTCATCAAGTCCTTCCTTGACAGCTCCTTCAACACATCCATCCTGTCATCTCTAGCCAGGGAAGACCAAAAAACATCCTTGGCAGAATTTTCATGTGCCAGCTCCTCCACTTCCACCAAATATTCCAACACAGGATCAAACTGTAACAGAAACTTTCTGTAACTATGCAAGTTACAAACACCACCATAAGATTTCCATTCACTGAAAACCTTGTTCAGATCCACCATATTGAACCTGACACCCCATCTATCTACCATCTCCCTACAAAATAACTTTTAATACCTCTTCTTGTAGCCAGGCATGGCCACAACCTCCTTCTCCACTGCCCTATCACCAATGAAGAAGATAATCTGCTTCATCATGTCCAGGTAAGAAGCACCATCCACTCAAGAAGCAGTTTCATACTTCTCCAGAAACAACTTGACATACTCCCCATTAAACTTGGTACCATCCCAAGTTTTAATCCTTACACACTCCCTTGCCATTACAGCAGGAGGACCATCTCCCCCACTGACAGTCACCACAAAAATAGAGGAACCAGAAGCCATTCCTCCAGACCAAAACACCAAAAAGAGCCAACCAAAGAGAACAGAAATTCCAAAGAACTAGCAAGTTCTAACCCCATGTTGGGCGCCAGAAATGTAGAAAATCCTATAGTACTAGCTATAGGCCTTGACCAAGGGAGTTGGAGAAAAACCAGAGATAATATCCCCTGTCCCTTTAGAAAAATAGAGTGAGATTTACTTGCTAAAGTAAGTTGGTTCCTGTTTTCTAAATCCCCTTTTTCAACACACTTGACTGCTTGATGAGCCAAGAAAGTAGTCCCCAGACAGACTACCAGACCTAAGAACTGAAATGTAGACCAATGTCCACACCAGAGAAAGCAAAGATACTTGATGTAGGCTGAAAATCCACAACAGAGACAGCAATAATACATGATATAGCTTGCAAGACTATACCAGAGAACCTGTTGCCAAAGTTGAGTTAAATGAAGAACTAACCTTGCAACAAACACAGCCAATTGTGGCCAAAAAACAGTGAAAACTGAGTGAGGAACAAGGATATAACCTCCGGATGGTTGTATGATAATTAAAGTTGCCCCAAAATGTCTTATTTACTATGTACACACAGACCGTTATCTAAGAGCCCATGCACACCAACAAATTTGGCACCTGTACCAGCCAAATTGAATAAAAACCCTGCAGAAGCGCTCCCCAACTTTCTAAAACAGAGGCTGGCGGGCCGCCCAATGTCGGAGGTTCCGCCTGAAGCGGCCCGGCCTCCCTGAAGCCAGAAAACCAATAAAAACATCTAATCTACTTAGAAAAATTCACTACAACTAGTAAAACCCTTAAAACACAAAATTAGGCTATAAAAACATTGTGACATGAAATATAGAGCTAAATTAGCCCTATCTAATGGTACTAAGCACTTAACCATAATACTGAAGGTTAGCCTGTAAAACGCAAAAAACAAAATTAAACAGCTATCTTTTGTAACTGAAAAATGAGGAAATGACCCCCTAAAACTTAGAATATGAAAAATATCAACACAACATGAAATATATATAAAAACCAGGGCTATCCAATGATAGTACCCACATACCCACAGTCCCAATCTTCACGGAATAAATCCAGAAAAACACCCAATTCTTCAACAGATGTCATTAAGACATGCACAAACAGCGCCAAAAAACACAACAAAGGCCCCTGCCAATTTTGGAAGACTACACCGGTATTGGAATTGGTTTTTGTTGCCATGGTTCATGACAAACAACCGGCATCTTGTAGGGCTCCCCATAAAAATTCTTTAACACACTACTCTCCCCTTCTAAAAATTCAATGGCCTTCTCCCTCTTAACCATTACATACAACAACAACCTTTTTTCTTCACCTGAAAGCCATCCTTTAAGTCCAAAATTAGAAACCTATAATCACTTGACAGTGATCCCGGAAGTTTCATTAAATTCAGGCGGGCTCTTGAATGAAGGACAGTCATATGGATCTCTTGATAATTTTGGTCTTCTCAAAGGAAGATTTAATTCTGCTAGAAAATTTCTTTAATTGGCCTAATTTTATTTGCTACCTTTTTATATTTCACAGAAGAAACATCCAGGTTTACATGTGATAGAGTAAGTTGAAACATAATTTTTATTTTCAAAATTTTCATTTTCATCACTATTACCCCTTTTTTCTTTGTATAATTTATCATATAATTTTCCAACACCTTTTTCCCTTTCATCTTCCATCACAAAATTACCAGTAAAGAAAGTTGGTAGGTTAACATCTTGCTGGAGGAAAGAAATAGAATAATCACAAATTTAATTTTTTGTGAATTATTTATAATAAGATTTTTTTGCTAATTTTGATGTGATAACTGCAGTTTATTGTCATGCTGGAGAACATAAAATAATCCACCACTAATATCACCATAATTAACCAAATTCCCTCTTCAATTTTTATCCAACGTAATACATCCCATTTTTCCCTTTGAACAAATTTTAACTTTCATAGAATAAATTGATAAAGATTATAAACATATAGAAAAATCCAACATATAATGACATTCCAATAAAATATCAACAGAAAATAATTGAGAATCCACTGGAATTATCTCCAAGTGAGCTCAACTATTGCAATCTGAGATCTCTTCTTAAGGAGAGATTGTAACATTAGAGCAATCAGACCATAATATATTATAGAATATTATAAAAAAATATAACATTCTATAATATCATGGCATAATTTGTATGTATAAATAAATTATTTAAAATTATATTATAAGTGTAAATTTAACTTACACTGCAATACCATTTTAATAATAACATTTATATAAACTAAGTATAACTAATCATATAATAATATCCATAAATATTTGGCGCTTCCTTGACTCTTAATTTTATCTGTCAGCCTGTATATCTCCAGGACTGAGTAAAAAGTACTTATAAGTTATGTTAAACACATGAACTATACATGGGAATAATAAATAAGAGTACACAAATAGTATACATAAGTAAAATTATGATAATACACAAAAAATGCCATTATAACACCTTATATACACGCATATATCCACCTTTTATAGGTCTTATGTACTTAATATTAAGTTGGAATATGATAGGGTAATCTTAAGAACCTTAAGTATAAGGCTGCATAATTTTTAAGTACATTTAAAGCTGTTATATTCATTGTTTTATGCAAAAAACAAGAAATGCGCTTTATTTCACTTAAAAGTTGACTATATGCGCTATAAAATTGAGAATATCAAAATTGCGCTTTGAAAGATCAATTGGGCTCATTTAGAACTATTGATTTGGCTATTTAAATGCATAAAAATAACACTTTTCAAATTTGGTGTTTTTTATGCCAGAAATGGCTTCTGTGTACTGGCCACATACTGCCTGCTTTTTTCCCGTGTGAATAGCTTCATTTTTAGCAAAGTTAGCTTTTTCACACTATAATTACCCCACATTCTACGCCCACTGTGGGGAAACACGCTAAAATAGGCGACAGGCGCTTATTTAGTGTCCTAGCTTAATTAATAATGCATTGACCCTGTTTATATGCACTAATTTCATTAATAACCTCACTCTTGGCACTTTATTTCATCACCACGCTTAAATTCGCCTAATTTTAGTCAAGGATTTACCCGTGCAAGCGCCTGCCAAGAACTGCATGTAGTTACCCCACATCTCACGCTCTTTTTTAAGTTTTTGGATGGTTTCTCAGTCAATTTTGGTTATTTTTGAATGGGAATTTCACGTAGTATAATGTCAGGATTAGCCCCATTATTTCTACAGTCAATCCCCCTTATTATTAAGCTATTATTAACCTTAAAAAGTCTCCTTAATATTATTGTTTTATACGCATATACTCTCTTTTTGTCTTTTTCTTTAATTTTGATGGATTTCCCTTATTATTTCAGGATTTTGGCGGTTATTACTCTTCTAATTATGTCATAGGTCACTGGGAATGTTGATGGGAATGTCTATTAGTTGTTTAGAGGCGTTATTAACTGTGTATTGGGTGGTACATCAAGGGAATCATTGGGGAACTCAGTGTGTATAAAAGGAGGAGGTTTTTGGGTTGTATTTCTTCATTCTTTATCATTACAATTCAATCAATATAACCAAACCAATTACAGTACATATCAATTAGTACTTTTATAAGACTTTTGAATAGTATCTGAATTTATATAATCTATTTTTCTACCAACTATAAAGATTGTAAGCCATATATAAGAATAGTGAGAATTATATTACTGAGACCTCTATATTTGATTATATTTTACAACTTAGTGGATTAAAACTACAGTATTCATATAGGACCATTAAAATCTTCTAGACAACTGACTATTCAAGCTAGTTCACGTCCTTGTACTTGATCTTAGCCTGACAATTGGGGGCCTTTCCTCAAGAATTCTGTTATAATCCTGTAAGTGAAATTTTCAAGAGAAGGTGCACGTAAATAATATCCCTATAGAAATATTTGGATAATTACAACAGGTTGGGGTCACTTATATAGTGATTTCAGAAAAAGAAGCCCTGTTATATTATAAAATTGTGATATTGAATCAACAATTTTACCACTAATTTAACTTATAATTGTTATTAGTGGGTCTGTCAATAGACCAATTAAATTTGAGATCTTTTCAGATAAAATTTTTACCACTAATTTAACATATAATTGTTCTTAGTGGGAGTCTGTCAATAGACCAATTAAATTTGTGATCTTTGCAGATAATAAACCAATTAAACTGATTAATTGTTTTCTTTTAACAGGACTCTTAATCTTTTCTTTTATTGGTTTGTAAAATTCATTAAATATTTAGAAAGAATCATACTGACAGTTGTTTTCTTTTGAATATAAAAACACGGCTACATATTGTAGACCAGTTAAATCAAGTGACCACATGAAAGCATATTTGACTTTTGGCACTTAAAATATTCACTTCATACCAATAAGTAAGCAATAAAATTGTCTTCAGTGGTATTGATAAATACTGATAAAACTCCTTTTTGAAGTTTTCATATCTAAACTTTCAATCCTTTAAATTCCACATAAAAATGTGTGACAACAATGACATTGTAAGTAATAAGGTAAAACCTTATAACTTAAGACCTAGAGCTGAAAGAACTGTTACAGGACATTCAAATGGAGGGCCAGGACTCTCCCATAATCAACAACACTCCGTCAATGTCTCTGGAGGAAAGGGAAAAGCTTTTAAAGCAGGTTTCAATAAAGAAAACAAAAAATACTTTACAAGAACAAGTTCACTCCCTATCCACCCTACTGAACACCTTGAAAATAAGAGTCAACAATATAGTGGACCAGATCAACAATCTGGAAAAGAGAGCAGCTCAAGGTTTCATAGAGGTCAACCAAGCTCTAGTGGACATAAAGACTCAACCACCAACAGTGGCACCCAACAATTCCATAGCAACACCTCCAGCCCAAGAGGAGGACCAAAAAGTTACAGTAAGCAAATGGAAATGGGATTGGTACGCCCAAAACTACAACAATCCTCAACAGCAGGGCTCCAGCAGTCACCCTTACAGGCGAAAGGCAAGGAGAGGCAGGGGAAGTGGGATAAGACCTTGGTGAGTCATCCAACTTCTTATGATCAATTATATCAACCTGAAAATAAATTACTTATAGGTAATGAGATTGATAAGGAAATATTGGATATTATTGATAAGGATTTAAAGGATTATTCATTTGAACAGAATATGTTAAACTTGTCTTTACATGAGGAAAATGTAAATAGTTTTATTGATCACCAGGAAAAAACTATTAATATAAAAATGGAATCAAATGAATTAAATCTTGACCCTGAAAATGAGTCTTCTGAATTGGACACGGAAAAAATAGAATATTTTTTAAAAGAGAATCCAATGGAATCAAAAATAATAAGTAAATTATTATTAAGAATTGAAAAATTGGAAGAGTTCTCAAAAGAGTCAAACATTAATACAGAAAATGTATTATTACAGCTAAAACAATCATTGAGTACCACAGCCAATAAATTAAAAATTATTGAAAATTCAAATAATGAATTAATCAATGAGAATAAAAGATTAAAATCTGAGATTAGAAATTTAGAAAGTAAATTAGAACACTCTCAGAATATTATGGCTACCATAGAGGGACGTGTAAAATTGTCTTTTTTAAATGTAAATGATACTTTGACTCAAGTACCTGTAATAAAAGATAGGTTACAAAGAGTAGAAATTGAAGTAGCTAACATTTTGAAAAATACTGAAACAATAAAGGATAATACCTCTTATGTAGAAAGAGTACCAGTTTTTATGAAACACTCTGAGGATAAACCAATGATGGAACATGAACATAGTGTCATGGGCTCTGAGAATATAAAATCAGTAAAAGATGAAATAAATGATCATCTTTCTAAAGTAAGTGAATTACTCAATATTCCTCAGGTTAGGGAAGCAAAAACTAGCCAAAAGAACTGGCCTAAGTTAGATCAGTACCCTTCTTTTGACGGGGATTCAAAATCTGATTGGCAACAATTCATACAAAGAATTGATAACCTAAAATTTTCATACAAATTACCTGATGAAGAAATTACTTCAAAGTTAATATCTTTATTTACAGATGTGGCCTTATTATGGTTTGAATCTGTATTGAGTGAGGGAATTAATTACTCCTGGAATGAATGGAAGGCACTAATTGAAAGGCAATTTGGTGGCCCAAAATTTAGAATCACTCAACAAAGACTGTATGAAAGGGCCAGATATAATCCAAATGCTGGAGAAAAACCCATGGTCTTCTTAATGAATTTAATAAAAATCATGAAAGCTATGGATCCAAAAATGGATTATGAAGAGTGGAAAGAAAAAATAATATACAAATTGCCTATATCAGTTAGAGACATTATTGTTGCTAGAACTGAAACTGTCAGAGACACCTCTGGATTCATTAATATATGCAATGAGATATTATTAAACCACAAATATGAAACCAAGTATAGTAATTACAGACAAAGTGTTGACGTGGTAAAACCTACTACAAGTAAGTTACCAGTGGAAAAGAAAAAACCTTCAGCTCCCCTTGTCCCTAAGAGACAAGAAAATAACACTTGTTACAAATGTAATGAACCTTGGGTTAAAGGTCACACGTGTAAGATAAGAATAAATGTTATTGAAACCTCACAGAATTCTGAACCTAGTAATCATGAAGATGAGAATGTGGAATCCAGTGAGGATTGCAAGAGTAACATATCTTAAAGTGATGATGAAAATGAGATATTTGTATTAGAACAGGATATAATGTTCCTGAATGATGCTATACCTCATACAGACACATCTTTAACTTCTATAGAGGAAGCTGAAATAATTAAAGATGTATCTCATGATACTTACAAAATAACACCTATCAGAGCACCTATTATCATATGTGGAAAAGAAATGAATGCCATTCTTGACACTGGGGCTGCAGGTAGTGTAGTTTCACTTAATGCATTAATGAAACTTGATAGTAAGTACCAGGAAAAACTAGAACCTGTTCAGACAAAGAACTGTAAGGGTTTTGGTTCAGTATTAAATCCAATTGGCAAATACAAAACTGCTGTATTCTTTAAATATAATAATGGATATGTTAGAGCAGTTTGTGAATTTGTAGTAATGGATAATAATAATTGTAGTGATTGGTTTATTATTGGCAATGATTTATTGACAAAATTTGGCATTAAACTAGATCCTGCAAACAGTTGTTTCACCATAGGGGTGAATGGTAAAAGAAAATTCAAAATATGTTCTGAAAATTCAGTATATACCATTTCTCCTAGAGAAGAACAACTGCAAGGTGGAAGAACCACCAATGAAGTGGGTGAATTGGAAAATGAAATCCAAAAGGCCTCTTTCAGTCCTCAACTCTCAAAAATTGAACAAGAAGATATTTTGAGATTGATTAAATCATATCCTATGGCATTTGCTCATGGCTCAAATGAACTAGGATTGGTCAAAGACCATGAGATGAAAATCTCTTTAAGCTGTGATCTGGATAATATTCCTGGCAGTTTAAAAAAGAAACCTTACCCAGCATCTCCTGCAAAAAGGAAAGATATTGAAGACAATATAAAATTGTTGTTGGAAATGGGTATTGTTGAAAAAGTGGACACAACACCTAAGTATTGTGTCATTTAACCAGTATTAATCTCTTATGAAAAAGATAAGGCAAGATTATGCGGTGATTATAGAGCTCTGAATACATATACAGTAGATGATATTTACCCTCTACCAAGGATAGCTTCTATCCATGCTACCTTACAAGGAGCAAAATATATTTCCTGTCTGGATGGGAACAAGGGTTACCACCAGATTCCTGTGGAAAGAAATTCTCAAAATTACTTATTAATAACCACACATATGGGTATATATAAGTATGTGAGAATGCCATTTGGCCCAAAGAATGCCCCTTCAGTCTTCCAAAAACTGATGGATAGTGTTTTTCATCAGGAAATGGTTGAAGGATGGCTATTGGTCTATATTGATGACATCATAGTGTTTTCAAAAACATATGATGAACATTTAAATCACCTGAAAAGAGTCTTTCAAAAAATGGATGAAATTAATATGACTATTGCATTAAAGAAATGTAAGTTTGGATTTCAATCCTTGAAAGTACTTGGACATGTTGTATCTGGATTACAAATTTGTGTTGACCAGAATAAAGTGGCAGCAATTAAAAACATTGGGATACCTAAAAATGTAAAAGAGGTTCAAAGTTTTTTGGGTATGTGTGGATATTATAGACAATATATTAAAAATTACCAATCCATTGCAGCCCCTTTAACAACATTAATCAGGAATAATGAAGCTTTCATTTGGAATAATGAAAGACAGCACGCCTTTAACAAATTAAAGGAATGTTTAATGTCAGCTCCAATATTGGGACTGCCAGATTTCACCCTACCTTTTATCTTGTACACTGATGCAAGTTTCATAGGTTTGGGTGCTGCTTTACAGAAAAAACAGATAATAAATGGAAAATTATCTGAAGTAGTTATCTGTTATATATCCAGAACCTTAAGAAAAACAGAATTAAGGTATGGTGCCACACAGCTAGAATGTTTAGCCGTGGTGTGGGCTTTGGAGAAACTTCATTACTATCTGGAAGACCAGAAGTTTGAACTTATAACAGATTGCAGTGCAGTAAAATCATTACTAAACATGAAAACACCTAATAGGCACATGTTTAGATGGCAACTAGCTGTACAAGAGTACAGAGGAAGAATGACAATCACTCACAGAGCAGGAACATTGCATTCAAATGTGGATTTATTATCCAGAAGTCCTTTGCCAAATGATGCTGACAACCCAGCTTATGTACCTGAAAATGAGGTTATACATATATTTGGGATTTATATAGTGGATTTAGAAGAAGAGTTTATGCAAACTATATTGGAAAATTATTCATCTGATAAAGATTTGTCTAAACTATCTACCATTCTTAATGATCCAACAAATGCCTCCATGAGTGCATTAATTAAAACCTTGCCTCCAAAGTATAAAAATGCGTTGGAAAAAGGTAAACTATCAATTGAAGATGGATATATATATTACAGGAAAAAGTTAAGCAATGTAATAGTAATACCACCTTCTATGAAAGAGTTAATGTTGAGTACTTGTCATGATGACATCTTAGCTGGTCATTTTGACTTTAACAAAACATTAACCAGAGTTAAAAATACAGCCTGGTGGATAAACATGAAAGAGGATGTACAAAAATACATTGAAACATGTGACTCTTGTCAGAAATCTAAAAGATTAACTGGGAAGAGAGCTGGGTTGTTACAACAAATAGAGCAGCCAAAAGCTCCATGGGAAATTATAAACATGGATTTTGTAACTGGCTTGCCATTAGCAGGAAAAGAAAGTTTCAATTCTTGCTGGGTAATAGTGGATAGATTAACAAAAATGTGTAAGTTTATCCCTACCCATAAAGAGGTATCTGCAAAAGACTTGGCATTACTATGGTGGACTCAGATGATGAATACTGCTGGGTTCCCCAAAGCCATAATCTCTGACAGAGATCCTAAATTTACTTCAGAGTTCTGGACATCTTTGATGGAAGTATCAGGTTGTCAATTAAAATTGTCTACAGCACACCATCCACAAACTGATGGGCTGGCTGAGAGAATGATACAAACTCTAGAAGACATGATCAGAAGATATTGTGCCTTTGGATTAGAATACAAAGACAATGAGAAATTCACACATGACTGGGTAACATTAATTCCTGGCCTTGAATTTGCTTATAACAGCACAACTCATTCTGTAACAGAGAAGAAACCATTTGAACTCTGGCTGGGATATGTACCAAATACCCCAGTAAATCATTTAAATAAACTACCAAGGTTGGATATACACCCTGGCACTAAATCCTTTATTCATATGCAACAAATGTGTAGAAAGAATGCGGAATAATGCATCCAAAAAGCATTTGAATATGAAAAGAAAAGGTGGGACAAATCTCATAAAGAATTTGAATTTAAAAAGGGAGATGAAGTCCTCATATCAACACTACATTTTAACTTACAAGGTAATGTTAAATTAAAGGATCCCTTTGTAGGACCTTTTGTAGTAAATAAAATGGTTGGGAATAATGCAGTGGAAGTCATATTATATGCTCCATATGATAGGAAACATCCAGTTTTCCCTATCTCATTATTGAAACCTTACCATGCAAATGATCCTGACTTATTTCCAAAAAGAAGGGGAAGGCCTAAAAAGCAACCTGAAGAAATTGTGGAAAAAGCAGAGATTGAAAAAATACTCAAGAAAAGAATCCTTACTAAAGAAAAAGGAACTGAGTATTTACTAAGATTTAAAGGGAAATCAAATGAATTTGATAAATGGATACCTGAAAAAGAAATTTCTAATTTATCCACCCTTCTTAAAAAATTTAAACAGAAATAAATTTCTGTTCAACCAGCTGAGGGGTTAAAAAACCAGTACTCATAATATTTTATTATGTTTTATTTCTTTAAAGTTGAATCTTTAATGCTACAGATTTATTCTGAATACCTGAAAATTACAAATTAAATAAAATAAAATGTATGACTTATCATTTTTTTTATTGTTTTTTTTGGGTGGGCGAGTGTCAGCCTGTATATCTCCAGGACTGAGTAAAAAGTACTTATAAGTTATGTTAAACACATGAACTATACATGGGAATAATAAATAAGAGTACACAAATAGTATACATAAGTAAAATTATGATAATACACAAAAAATGCCATTATAACACCTTATATACACGCATATATCCACCTTTTATAGGTCTTATGTACTTAATATTAAGTTGGAATATGTTAGGGTAATCTTAAGAACCTTAAGTATAAGGCTGCATAATTTTTAAGTACATTTAAAGCTGTTATATTCATTGTTTTATGCAAAAAACAAGAAATGCGCTTTATTTCACTTAAAAGTTGACTATATGCGCTATAAAATTGAGAATATCAAAATTGTGCTTTGACAGATCAATTGGGCTCATTTAGAACTATTGATTTGGCTATTTAAATGCATAAAAATAACACTTTTCAAATTTGGTGTTTTTTATGCCAGAAATGGCTTCTGTGTACTGGCCACATACTGCCTGCTTTTTTCCCGTGTGAATAGCTTCATTTTTAGCAAAGTTAGCTTTTTCACACTATAATTACCCCACATTCTACGCCCACTGTGGGGAAACACGCTAAAATAGGCGACAGGCGCTTATTTAGTGTCCTAGCTTAATTAATAATGCATTGACCCTGTTTATATGCACTAATTTCATTAATAACCTCACTCTTGGCACTTTATTTCATCACCACGCTTAAATTCGCCTAATTTTAGTCAAGGATTTACCCGTGCAAGCGCCTGCCAAGAACTGCATGTAGTTACCCCACATCTCACGCTCTTTTTTAAGTTTTTGGATGGTTTCTCAGTCAATTTTGGTTATTTTTGAATGGGAATTTCACGTAGTATAATGTCAGGATTAGCCCCATTATTTCTACAGTCAATCCCCCTTATTATTAAGCTATTATTAACCTTAAAAAGTCTCCTTAATATTATTGTTTTATACGCATATACTCTCTTTTTGTCTTTTTCTTTAATTTTGATGGATTTCCCTTATTATTTCAGGATTTTGGCGGTTATTACTCTTCTAATTATGTCATAGGTCACTGGGAATGTTGATGGGAATGTCTATTAGTTGTTTAGAGGCGTTATTAACTGTGTATTGGGTGGTACATCAAGGGAATCATTGGGGAACTCAGTGTGTATAAAAGGAGGAGGTTTTTGGGTTGTATTTCTTCATTCTTTATCATTACAATTCAATCAATATAACCAAACCAATTACAGTACATATCAATTAGTACTTTTATAAGACTTTTGAATAGTATCTGAATTTATATAATCTATTTTTCTACCAACTATAAAGATTGTAAGCCATATATAAGAATAGTGAGAATTATATTACTGAGACCTCTATATTTGATTATATTTTACAACTTAGTGGATTAAAACTACAGTATTCATATAGGACCATTAAAATCTTCTAGACAACTGACTATTCAAGCTAGTTCACGTCCTTGTACTTGATCTTAGCCTGACAGTATCATTGAAATTACTCACTCAATTAAAAGTTTTTTATTTAATATGATTAAATTTAAATTCTCATGTTAAATAAGTTCCTTATTAAATTAATTAATTGTTTCAATTAATTTAATCATTAAATTACTTGGAATAGTTAAAAGAATTAAATTACTTTTACTTATACTTAATTAAGATTATTTAAAAACGTAAAAATAATTCCTTTTATTTTAATTATAATTTTTTTTAGCTATTTCTATTCCCTATTTAGAGTTCTTTCTCATAATTCTCATATTCCATGTTCACGTAGTTATTTTCTATATTAGTTCTATTCTTTTTTAGAATTTCTGATGGGAAAAGATACTTTCTTAATCAGGGGTTTACTTTTTATTGTTTCTTAATTAATTTCTTTTAATTATTTCTTTCACTTTACTTTTTTTTGTAAATTACATTTAGAACGCTCTAGACAGACTTCCTTGCCTATATAATGGCTTTAGAAATCTTTCTGGTAGATCATCACTTACTATACACTCACTTAACATATTTTAAATGTAACTCTTTTATTTATTATTTTTTTTTGGTTCAAGATATCTAATTTAAATACTACATAAATTACTATAGGTTGCTTTAAGATTTATAATACTATTATTGAACTGTCACCCTTTGAAAATTAATAATCAATTATAATATTTTACAATTTAAGTAAACTCCTACAGCTTTTTCAATTCTCAAAACATCTCGTCCTCTTACTTCCCTAAAACTACAAATATTTTATTACATAATATTATACTATCTCATAATTTCCCTTCCTCTTTTCCATATTCCCTCTTCTTTTCTTCATTCATTTAGACATCTGGCTGATAATTGAGGGCCTCTCCGAATGACGACGATGACACCTTGCGACAAACAACAAAGCGCACGGACCACCCAAGCAAAAAGTAAACTTTTTGCCACAACCGTGTTTCGAACTTGGTTTCAATAGTTTGGGTTTATATTACATTAAATTAAATATTATTTTGAAGTGACTTTACGATCACTATAGTAAGTTCACCTTTGCACCTCTCACTCATAGTACTATATTTTTACTGGAATAACAGTGTTTGTGGCTTAATTGCTGACTCACTGAGTGTAAGTTTTCATTATATTAAATTTTTTTTCCCAGTTGACCATAATTGTCAGCCAGGCTACTAGACTTAACCGGTAAAATAATTAATTATTTTACTGAGTTGAAGCCACGCCCCTTCTTCTTACTAATAATTAACTATCTACTTAAGTATTACTTACAATTAACTAGTTAAGTACAATAAGTAGTATCATTAATTAGTGTAAATAAAATGTCCCCTACAATTTTACTCCCTAACACCGTTCTCAATAGTATAAGTCAATGGGAATAGAGTTTAATAATAAAATTATAATAAAAAAACTTTAAAACAATTATATTACCTCAGTGAGAGATCTGGAATCCTGTAAAAGTAATATAATTAATTATTGTGTAATTAATTGTGACAGTCCAAGGAACTCAAACTTTATTGCTAATAAATTTGATGCCCTTGTTGATGTACCAGTTTATTTATTTCTTATGTCATATATGTACTCCTTTTAGTCATTCTTTTTCTTACATTCTTACAGTATATGGTGTAAATTCCATATATTTTATTCCCTCATGTTTTGCCTATAAAAGGCCTCTTACTTTGTGCTTTTCAGAACATTCCTTCATAACTTACTTTATTATTACAATTACAATACAACACTTATTTCTATATTTTATAACTTTAGTATTTACAACAGCGTAATTCTAATCTATAAGTTATACTAATATTTAAAACCTACCTCTTATACTTGAGCAAATAAATCAATTTGATTAAGAAAATACGTACTTTACTTTGAGAGTTCATTAAATCCCCAATTTTCCTCGTATAAACCTCGAATAAACTTCTAGACCCAAAAGGACCCCTTGACAGTAATAGAGTAAAACTCTTAGTCCTAGAAGACAATTAATATTTAATAAATTATTAATTTAATTTTATTATTATTTTTTGAATATTGGTTGAGCATAATAGTACTCAGTACTTAGTCCCAATTTTACCATTATATTTTTTTTGGTGTTAATTATTTTGGTTGACTTCTTAAACCTTATTGGTTAGTCCCATTTTAATTATTGTTAATTCTTAATAAACATTGTAATTTCATTTATTTGTATTACATTTTATTTTATAATTAATTAATTTTTAATAAAAAAAATTTTAAATCCAATTGATTATATTTTATTTTGAATTAACAATTTGAATCATAAATTAATTTTGATTCTCCTTTTCACAGTTTAAAATGTCCAGTAGTTTGGCTAAAAGCATGGATAACTTACATGTGGATGAGACTGAAGTGGATGTTGACACTGAATCTGTAGGTTCTTCTAAATAAACTTACAAAAATAATTCAGCTGACAAAAAACCTTCAGGATGTAGAAATGTCAGGAGAAGTGACAAACCCTCTCACCTAACAACTCTGAAGGAAGTAAAACCTCAGGTACATCAGGAAAATCCACTCAGAGGTATAAAAATAAAAAAGATTCCTCTAGCACAGCAGGTAAACAATCTGTCAAGCCATATAAAGGAACTGAGAGCATAAACATGAAGTACAAGGCAAAGGTAGACACACTCTGGCAGCAGATGCAGGAGCTTTTAAATCCCAAACAGGGTCAACCTCCTCATTTCCCAGCTTCCCAACCTCCGCCTCAACCTCAGGCCATTCAGGCATCCAGCCCCCTCAACCAAAATCAAGGCATTCTGCAAGTGGAACAATGGAAATGGGATTACTTAATGACCCACTACCAACAGAATGTACAACAACCAGCTCAACACCCTGGCCCATCCATGACACCAAACTACAATCCATCTCTTCAGCACCATCCTTATCAGGGGGGCAGAAGAAAGAAGGCACAGGGGAAGTTTCCTTCCTTGCCATGGTAAGTAATTTGTTTGATAAGCACGTTGGTATATATAATGACAAACCTTCTTCAGGTAATAATGTGGACCCTGAAAGAACAGTTAAACCCTTGAAGAAACAACTTCCTTTAATAAGTAGCCCCATTTATGTGATTAGCAAATTATCATTTGATGTACCTTAACATTTGACTTCTACTTCTTTAATTAACCCTTCTCTTGCAATCAAGAATGATTCTGTTTCCCCTGAAGTTTATGCTTTACTTGAAAAAACTTCTGAAGAAATATTGAAAGATACCCTTGATTTTAATGTTGTGAAAGATAAACATTTAAGAGATTTGTTAATACATGAGAGTGATATATTAAATAATTTTCATTTACATTTCAAAGTGAGTTCCTCTGTTCAAGACACTGCTTATTTCAAATTGAAAGACACATTAAATAATGTCCTGGCTCAACAAAAGTCTATTAAAGCTGACCACAAATCACATTCAGATAAATATAATCACCTACGCAAAACTGTTGATAATCTTAAAGATAAAAACACTGCTTTAAAGAATGACAATATACTTTTACACAGTGAATTAAGAAAATTGAAAATTGATTCTCAGAATTTAAGTAATAAATGCTCTGTAGATGAGGACAGAAATGTTCTATCTATTTCTAGAATTAATGATCAACTATCTTACATTCCTGATTTAAGAAATAATTTATCTGAGCTTGAGAAACTAGTTTCTGAATTACAAACTGTCCAGGCTACTCATTATCATGAATTAAAAAATCTTGCTCATACTGCTGTTAATCATAATAATAAACAGCCTGAACAGAGTAGTTCTTCTCTCCCTTGTAATGTAACAATATTACCAGCTGAAATTCATTCTGAAAAATCTATTGCATCAAACAGAAAGAAATTTAATGCTCACCATGAGCCAGCTGCCTCTGTGAATAATGAAATATCTGAGCTTCTTTCAAGGCTTCAAGAACTGATAACCTTGAATAATTCAAAAACATTCCAATAGCCAGAAAAATTGGCCTAAGTTGGATCAATATCCTACCTTTGATGGTGAATCTTCATCTGATTGGAAACAATTTATACAAAGGATTGATAATTTAAAGAGATCTTATAAACTACCTGATGAGGAAATTGTTTCTAAGCTAATTTCTATATTTTCCAATGTAGCCTTGTTGTGGTATGAATCTGTTCTATTAGATAATAACCATTATTCATGGAGTGAGTGGAAATCCTTGATTGAGAATCAATTTGGTGGTTCAAAATTTAGGTTGGCTCAGAAAAGACTGCATGAGAATACTAGATATGTATCCTCCTCTGTTGAAAAACCCATTGTTTTTCTGATGAAAGTAACAAACATCCTGAGAGCAATTGATCCAAAAATAGATTATGATATTTGGAGAGATAAAATCTTGCATAAATTGCCAAATTCTCTTAGAGATTTAATCGTAGCTAGAACTGAGCATGTGCAAGAACATTCTTCTTTCATTAACATTTGTAATGAGGTTCTACTCAACCATAGATATGAACCTAAGAATTACCTTAGTAAACCTTATAATGATCAGAATAAACCCTCTACCAAGCCCCCAGAAAAGTCTGGTAGACCCTCTGCCCCAGTTGCACCTAAAAAATATGCAACAAATACTTATTATAAATGTAACAAACCATGGCAAAAGGGTCATGTTTGTGACAATAAAATTAATCTTGTTGAACACAATGAGGACACTGATAAGGTTGAAATGAATGTCAATGATTCTTCTAGTGACTGTGAAAGTAATATCTCCTATGACAATGAATCCAGTAAAGATGTTTTCATGTTGGAACAGGATGTCCATTATTTAGATAATATATCTGAAGAATGTTTATTCGAATTATCTTCAGTAGAAAATGCTGAGATAATTAAAGATATTACTAACAATCCTATAGCCATATCCCCTTTGAAGGCACCTGTTATCATTAATGGTAAAAATGTTGATGTAGTTCTTGATTCTGGTGCTGGAGGAAGTGTAGTGTCTGAAAAAGCTTAAGCTTCAGTAGATAAGGATTATCTGAATAAATTATTACCTATAACTTCTGAAAAATGGAGAGGGTATGGTTCTACCTTAATTCCTATTGGCAAATACAAAACCTCTGTATTCTTCAAATATAATGTTGGTTTTTTCAGAGCTATTTGTGAATTTGTTGTCATGAAAAATGATAATTTTAGAAATTGGTTTATTATGGGAAATAATATTTTGACCATGTTTGGTGTGAAATCGGACCCAGCAAATAATTGCTTCACCTTGGGATTGAATGGCAAAAGAAAATTCAAAATTTCCTCCTCTAGAAAACCTTCTGGGCATTTGTTAAAGTCTTGTAACTCATTGATCCAATGTAAAGGCAGACCAACAATTGAAATGGATGATTTATTAAAGGAAATAAATACTGCTTCTTTTGGTGATCATTTAACTAGTGAAGAGAAGGATTCTATTATTGCCTCAATTACTTCTTTCCCTATGGCTTTTGCTCATGGTTCTCATGTCTTAAAACGTTTTCAGGAAGAAATGAAAATTACCTTATCCTGTAACTTGAATGATATTCCTCCTACTCTTAGGAAAAAACCATATCATGCTTCTCTAACAAAATGAAAGGATATTGAAGATAATATTGCCACATTATTAAAAATGAAAATCATTGAAAAAGTAGATGTCACCCCCCTATATTGTGTCATCTCCCAAGTCTTGATTTCTTATGAAAAAGATAAAGCTAGATTATGTGGAGATTACAGGGCATTAAACACTTATAATGTTGATGATATTTATCCGTTACCCATAATTAATTCAATTCATGCTACGTTGCAAGGTGCAAAGTTTATTAGTTGTCTGGATGGTAACAAAGGGTATCATCAAGCTCCAGTTGAGAGAAATTCACAGAATTTTTTGCTTATTGCTACTCATATGGGAATATATAAGTATATTAAAATGCCATTTGGCCCAAAAAATGCCCCTTCAGTTTTCTAAAAATTCATGGATAACACTTTCCATCAGGAAATCATTGAAGGATGGCTCATAGTGTATATTGATGATATCATAGTTTTTTCTAAAACCTTTGATGAACATATGGTTCACTTGAATAGAGTTTTTCAAAAAATGGATGAAATGAATATGACCTTGTCCTTGAAAAAGTTTAAATTTGGTTTTCAATCTTTGAAAGTCCTTGGACATGTTGTGTTAGACCTACAAATTTGTGTAGACCAAAACAAAGTTGCTGCAATTCAAAATGTGAAAGCACCAACTTCTGTAAGAGAAATCCAAAGTTTTTTTGGTATGTGTGGCTATTACAGGCAATATATTAAAAATTATCAGGTCATAGCCTTACTCTTACCAAACTCACTAGGAAAGATGTTGCATTCATCTGGAATAGTGACTGTCAATAAGCTTTTGATACTTTAAAATGTTGCTTAATGACAGCCCCTATCTTAGCTCTTCCAGATTTTAACAAACTATTTGTCCTGTATACAGATGCTAGTTTTGTTGGTCTGGGTGCTGCCTTACACCAGAAACAAATTATTAATGATAAAACCTCAGAGGTTGTAATTTGTTATATTTCAAAAACCTTGAGAAATAGTGAATTGAAATATGGTGCCACTCAATTAGAGTGCTTAGCAGTTGTTTGGGCACTTGAGAAACTTCATTAATATCTATATGACCAAGAGTTTGAATTGGTAACTGGTTGTAGTGCTGTAAAGTCCCTCTTGAACCTGAAAACACCTAATAGACATATTTTCAGGTTGCAACTTTCTGTTCAAGAGTACAGAGGACGGATAAAAATTATCCAAAGAGCTGGAAATGTTCACTCCAGTGTTGACATGTTATCCAGACTTCCTCTTCCAAATAATGACTCCAATCCTGCTTATGTGCCTGAAGATGATACTGTTCATATCCATGGTATATTTATAGTTGATATGGAAGAAGAGTTATTACAATTAATACTGGATTCATATGATAAGGATTCTGATTTAAATAAATTATTTACTATCTTAAATGATCCTAAGAATGCTTCAATTCAAGCATTGATTAAAAATCTTCCTGCAAAATATCAAAGTGCTTTGATGAAAGGAAAGTTTTTTATTGAAGATGGTTATATTTATTATAGAAGAAAGCTGACTAATGTAATTGTAATTTCCCCTTCTATGAAAGAAACTATCCTCAAACTTTGTCATGATGACATATTAGCTGGTCATTTTTATTTAGAAAAAACATTGATTAGAATCAAAAACACTGCTTGGTGGGCTAATATGTCTGAAGATACAAAATTATATGTTGAATCTTGTGATTCTTGCCAAAAATCTAAAAGGTTGACAGGTAAGAGAGCAGGTTTATTACAACATATTGAAGCGCCTAATGCTCCTTGGAAAATAATTAACATCGATTTTGTCACTGGTCTTCCTGTAGCAGGTAAAGACAGTTATAACTCTTGTTGGCTAATAGTAGATAGATTCACAAAAATATGAAAATTTATTCCAACCCACAAAGATGTATCCACAAAAGATTTAGCTTTCTTATGGTGGTCTTCCATGTTTAATATTATTGGATTCCCAAAAGCCATTATCTCTGATAGAGATCCAAAATTTACTTCTGAGTTTTGGACCTCTTTTATGAATATTTGTGGCTGTGAGTTAAAGTTATCTACAGCTCATCATCCTCAGACGGATGGTCTAGCTGAAAGAATGATTCAAACTCTGGAATATATGATTAGAAGGTATTGTGCCTTTGGTTTATAATATAAAGAAAATGACAGATTTACTCATGACTGGGTCACTCTTTTGCCTGGTCTTGAATTTGCATATAATAGCACTGTTCATTCTGTCACTGATAAAAAGCTTTTTGAGCATTGTTTAGGTTATGTCCCAAATACTCCTGCTCAGATTCTCAATAATAAATTACCCAAGTTGGAACTACATCCTGGTGTAAAATAATTTATGCAAATTCAACAGCTATGCAGAAAACATGCTCAAAGCTGAATCAATAAAGCATTTGAATATGAAAAGAAAAAATGGGATAAATCCCATAAAGAATACACATTTAAAAACAGTGATGAAGTGTTGATATCCACTGTCCATTTCAATTTACAAGGTAACAACAAATAAAAAGATTCTTTTGTAGGACCATTTGTTGTTAAAGGAATGATTGGTGATAATGCAGTAGAAGTTGTATTATATTCTCCATATGAAAGAAAACATCCTGTTTTTCCCATTTCTTTGCTTAAACCTTATACTTCCAACAGTGACTTATTTCCCAAAAGAAGGGTAAGACCTAAGAAAAACCCTCAGGAGTCACAGAAACTGCAGAAATTGATAAAATTCTCAATGATAGAATTATCACTTCTGAAAGAGGTATTGAATATTTATTGAGATATAAGAACAAGTCATCTGAACATGATGCATGGATACCTGGAAAGGAAATTTCAAATCTCTCTACTCTTTTAAAAAAGTATAAAAAGAAAAAATCTTAGCATTTTTTTTATTGTTTTTTTAGAGTTAGGGAGTGTCAGCCAGGCTATCTCAGGAGTCCAGTAATTTATACAATTAATTACTGTAATCATATAGAGGAATAACTTTGTGTAATTACAAAAAAAAAATTTGAATAAAATTATAAATATTTTACGAATAAATAATATAATTATTAAACTTAATTTATTATTAAATAAATTGTATTACATAAAGAAATATAATATTTTATAATATCTTAGCATAATTTTATGTATAAATAAATTATTTAAAATTATATTATAAGAGTAAATTTAACTTACATTGTAATACTATTTTAATAATAACATTTATATAAACTAAGTATAACTAATCATATAATAATATCTATAAATATTTGGCGCTTCCTTGACTCTTAATTGTATCATTGAAATTACTAACTCAATTAAAAGTTTTTTATTTAATATGATTAAATTTAAATTCTCATGTTAAATAAGTTCCTTATTAAATTAATTAATTGTTTCAATTAATTTAATCATTAAATTACTTGGAATAGTTAAAAGAATTAAATTTCTTTTACTTATACTGATTTAAGATTATTTAAAAATGTAAAACTAATTCCTTTTATTTTAATTATAATTTTTTTAGCTATTTCTATTCCCTATTTAGAGTTCTTTCTCATAATTCTCATATTCCATGTTCACGTAGTTATTTTCTATATTAGTTCTATTCTTTTTTAGAATTTCTGATGGGAAAAGATACTTGTTTATTTACGGGTTTAATTTTTATTGTTTTTTAATTAATTTCTTTTAATTATTTCTTTCACTTTACTTTTTTTTGTAAATTACATTTAGAACGCTCTAGACAGACTTCCTTGCCTATATAATGGCTTTAGAAATCTTTCTGGTAGATCATCACTTACTATACACTCACTTAACATATTTTAAATGTAACTCTTTTATTTATTATTTTTATTGGTTCAAGATATCTAATTTAAATACTACATAAATTACTATAGGTATCTTTAAGATTTATAATACTATTATTGAACTGTCGCCCTTTGAACATTAATAATCAATTATAATATTTTACAATTTAAGTAAACTCCTACAACTTTGTCAATTCTTAAAACATCTCGTTGTCTTACTTCCCTAAAACTACAAATATTTTATTACATATAATTATACTATCTCATAATTTCCCTTCCTACTTTCAATTTTCCCTCTTCTTTTATTCATTCTTCTAGACGTCCAGCTGATAGGTCCCCTTGGTCTAGAAGATTAATTAAGAGGTCCTATGAGGTTTCAAGTGGATTTATTGGACTCAAAAGTAACACTGTACATACTTTCTTTAATCTTTTGATTACTTTACTCAAATAATAAGAGGTAAATATAATTACTAGTATAATTTATATCTTAGAATTACGTGTATGTAAGTACTAATATTATAAAATATAGTAATAAGAGATTTAGTTTATATATATTGTAATTTTTTTAAAATAAGTGTAAGTAATGCCTGAAAAGTACAAAAAGAGAGGGCCTTTTATAGACGAAAATGTGAGAAATAAAGACAGGGAGTTAACACCACCTGATACAAGGGTGTGAGAAAAAAGAAACTAAATAAAGAGTGCATGTGAAATAATGAAAGATACTCTAAGTAGTGCGTAAATAAAATGTATCATTTTATTTGAAATAAAAATTAGAATTCCTTGGTCCATCACATTTAGTACAAAAAACATTTGATTTAAAAAGGAGATTCAACAAAATCTAAATAAAGGAATTTGAAAAGTTTCTTGTTTTTATATTTTTTATATTTTTAATACTATTTTTATTCCCTCTCATCTGTATCATTGAGCATGGTGTTAGGGAGTAAAAATGTGTGTGATAATTACTTATTTTTATTAATTATTTACATTACTTATTGTACTTAGCTAGTTAGTTGTAATTAATACATAGGTAGTTAGTAGATAAATAATTATTAATAAGGACAAAAAGGCGTGGCTTCATTTCAGCAAGATAATTAATTATTTTACTGGGTAAGTCTAGTAGCCTGGTTGACACTCACTCACTCTAAAAAAACAATAACAAAAATGCTATGATTTTTTCTTTTTATAATTCTTTAGTAGAGTAGGAAGATTAGATATCTCCTTCTCAGGTATCCAATAATCATATTCAGATGATTTATTCTTGAATCTCAATAAATATTCTGTACCTTTTTCAGAAGTGACTATTCTGTCATTCAGAATCTTATCAATTTCTTCTGTCTCAGTGATTTCATTTGGGGCTTTCTTGGGTCTTCCCCTCCTTTTTGGAAATAAATCACTATTGGATGTGTAAGGTTTCAAAAGAGATATTAGAAAAACAGGATGTTTTCTGCCATATTGGGAATACAAAATAACTTCAACTGCATTATCACCAACCATTCTTCTTACAACAAATGGACCAACAAATGTGTCTTTTAATTTTTATTACCTTGTAAATTGAAGTGGACTGTAGAACACAACACCTCATCACCCTTTTAAAAAGTGTATTCTTTATGGGATTTTTTTCATCTCTTCTTCTCATATTCAAATGATTTTTCAATACATTTTTGAGCATGACTTCTGCAAAGTTGTTTTATTTGAAGAAAAGATTTTACACCAGGATGTAAATCCAATTTAGGTATTTTATTATTGAGAATTTGGGCAGGAGTATTTGGAACATATCTAAGCCAGAGATCAAAAGGATTTCTTTGAGTAAAAGAATGAACAGTGCTATTATAAGCAAATTCCAACCCAGGCAGTAAGGTAACCCAATCATGAGTAAATCTTTCATTGTCTTTATACTCAAGGCCAAAGGCACAGTACCTTCTTATCATGTCCTCTAGAGTCTGAATCATTCTTTCAGCTAATCCATCAGTCTGAGGGTGATGGGCAGTAGATAGTTTCAGATTACAACCACAAACATCCATCAGAGACATCCAAAATTCAGAAGTAAATTTAGGGTCTCTGTCAGAGATTATGGCTTTAGGAAAACCAGAAGTATTAAACATATGAGACCACCATAAGAAAGCTAATTCTTTAGTGGAAACATCCTTGTGAGTAGGGATAAATTTACTTATTTTGGTGAATCTGTCCACAATAACCCAACAAGAGTTATAACTGTCTTTTCCAGCAATAGGTAATCCTGTTACAAAATCCATGTTTATTATCTGCCATGGTGCATCAGGAGGTTCAATATGTTGCATTAATCCAGCTCTCTTACCAGTCAATCTTTTTGATTTTTGGCAGGAATCACAGTATTCAACATATAGTTTGGTGTCTTCAGACATATTAACCCACCAAGGAGTGTTTTTAATTCTGATCATTGTTTTTTCAAGCTCAAAATGTCCAGCTAATATGTCATCATGACAAATTTTCAAGATGATTTCTTTCATAGAAGAAGGAATAACAATGACATTACTCAACTTTCTTCTATATTATAGATACCCTTCATCAATTGAAAATTTACCTTTCTCCAAAGCCTTTTGGTACTTTGTTGGAAGGGTTTTAATTAATGCTTTTATTGTTGCATTCTTTGAATCATTTAATATGGTGCATAACTTTTTCAAGTCAGTGTCCTTATCATATGAATCCAGAATAAGCTGTAATAGCTCTTCCTCAATATCAACCACATATATCCCATAAATATGAATAATTTCATCCTCAGGATCATAAGCAGGATTAGAGTCCTCATCTGGTAAAGGTAACCTTGATAACATATCCACATTTGAGTGAACAATACCACCCCTATGAATAATTTTCCTTCTCCCTTTGTATTCCTGAACAGCTAACTGCCATATGAACATATGTCTGTTAGGTGTTTTCAAGTTTAAAAGGGATTTAACTGCACTGCAGTCAGTAACAAGTTCAAATTTTTCTGGTCATCTAGGTAATAATGTAGCTTTCTAGAGCCCACATTACGGCTAAACATTCAAGCTAAGTGGCACCATATTTCAATTCACTATTTCTCAAGGTTCTTGAAATATAACAAATTACTACTTCTGATACTTTATCATTCATCACTTGTTTTTGATGGAGGGCAGCACCAAGACCAATAAAACTGGCAACAGTGTACAAACAAATGGTTGATTAAAGTCAGGTAAAGCAAGAATTGGTGCTGACATCAAACAGTTTTTCATAATGTTAAAAGCTCTCTGTCTTTCACTATTCCAAACAAAAGCAACATCCTTTCTAGTCAGTTGAGTAAGGGGTAAAGCTATGACTTGGTAATTTTTATTATACTATCTATAGTATCCACACCTTCCCAAAAAACTCTGGAGCTCTATAACTGTGGTAGGAGCCTTCACCTGCTGTATAGCTGCCACTTTATTTAGGTCAACACATATCTGTAACCCTGAAACAACATGACCCAGCACTTTTAAGGAATGGAAACCAAATTGACAATTCTTTCAAGGCAAGTGTCATATTTATTTTATCCATTTTGTGGAACACTTTACACAGGTGGTTGAGATGGTCCTCAAATGGTTTTGAGAATATAATGATATCATCAATATAAACCATCAGCCAACCTTCAATCATCTCCTGATGGAATGTGTTATCCATAACTTTTTGAAAAACTGAAGGGGAATTTTTAGGACCAAATGGCATCCTAATATACTTATAAATACCCATATGAGTAGCAATCACCAGAAAATTCTGGGAATTCCTCTCAACAGGTACCTGGTGATATCCCTTGTTACCATCCAGGCAGCTTATATATTTAGCACCTTGTAAGGTAGCAGGTATAGAGCTAATTCTGGGTAAAGGGTAGATATCATCAACAGTATAAGTATTCAATGCTCTATAATCACCACATAAACTGGCTTTATTCTTCTTATAAGAAATTAGGACAGGTGAGATAACACAATATTTATCTTTTTCAACTACCTTTTCAATAATATTCATTTTCAAAAGCGTAGAGATATTATCCTCAATATCTTTTCCCTTTGTGGGAAAAGAAGGGTAAGGCTTCTTCTTCTAACTAGGTGTTACATTGGATAATGGACAAGATAATGAAAGTTTCATTTCTTCCTTAACTAATCCTAGCTCATGTGACCCATGAGCAAAGGCCATAGGAAAAGATTTAATCTATTTAATGATGGACTCTTTATCCTCACCAGAAATTTGTTCTCCAAAAGAAGCATTGTAAATTTCAGACATAAGAGCATGAATTTCCTTTGTAGACCTTTCTTTTTATTGAATCACAGAATTACATGTGTTCAATTCTGGTTTTAACCATTTTTTGGGGGAGGAAATCTTAAATTTTCTTTTCCCATTTATCCCCATTGTGAAGCATTGATTTGAAGGATCTAATTTTATGCCATATTTGGTTTAAATATCATTTCCTATGATAAACCAACTGCTTAAATTATCATATTTCATGACAACAAAATCACAAATAGCTCTTACAAAACTATGGTTATATATAAAAAACACTGTGGCTTTGTATTTACCAATGGGGGACAAAACAGAGCCATAACCTCTCCAATTTTCAGAAATGATAGGCATCAGTTTTGATTTATAGTATTGATCCACTGAAGCAAGTGCTTTTTCAGATATCACACTTCTTCCAGCTCCAGAATCCAGAGCAACTTCAATTCTGGTTCCATTGATCAAGAATGGTGCTTTGAGAGGGGCAATAAAAATTGAGCTATCCTCAATGTTCCTTATGATCTCAGAATCCTCAACTGTAGATAAATCATTATTATCAATATCAATAGTATTTAAATAATGAATATCTTCTTCCAGCATCAAGATTTCTTGTTGAGATTCATATGAAATAATTCTGGCACAATCACTTGAAGTATCATCCAGTTCTATTGTGTCATCAGCCTGCTCCTCAGTTTGTTCAACAAGATTTATCCTCTTGTCACAAACATGGCCTTTCTGCAAAGGCTGATTGCATTTGAAGCAAGTTTTTGTTGCATACTTTTTTGGTGCAACAGGGGCAGAAGTTTTACCAACCTTTTCCTGAGGTTTCTGTTGGTAAGTGGAGGATTTCTCCAAAGGGGTCCTAGGAATGAATCTTTTGGAATCATACTTGTTGTTTAGAAGAATCTTATTGCAAGTATTAATGAAAGAAGAAGGTTCTCTGGAGAACTCAGTCCTAGCCACTATCAAGTCTCTCAAAGACATTGGTAATTTGTAAAGGATCCTGTCCTTCCATAACTCAAACTCCATATTTTGGTCTATTTCCCTCAAGATTTTTACAAGTTTCATTAAGAACTCAATAGTTTTATCAGTGGAAGAGCTATATCTAGTCTCCTCATACTGCCTTTGTTGAGCCATCCTGAACATGATGCCACTAAATTGTGCTTTAATCAATTTTTTCCAATCTTCCCATGAGTAGTCATTCTTGTCCAGGAGAACAGATTCATACCACATTAGGGCAACATTGGTAATCAAAGAAATTAACTTAGACACAATTTCCTCATCTGGGAGTTTGCAAGAATTTTTTAATTTATCAATTCTTCAAATGAATTACTGCCAATCAGAAGAAGAATCACCATCAAATGTTGGGTACTGCTCAAGTTTTGGCCAATTCTTTTGATTTGAAGTAGCCTCCTTAGTATAAGCTTGATTCTGAGTATGAAGCAGCTGTAACTTCTCCAATCGTTCAGTAATCTTATTGTTTAATACTTCTGTAGAAGATCCTGGTGCCACATCAATTTTTGATGGAAACTCAGTGGTATCAACCGGCGTTTCTGAATCTAATTTTACTTTAGATGAGCTAGCAACAGGTAAACTTGGAGTATCCTGTACCATATTTTCCTTCAAAGAAGTTTCAGAATATTTTTGATCATTAAACAATAAATTCAATTTTTCTTCAATGGTTGTTAGTCTGGTTTTCACTCTTGGAAGACTAGATAAACCCTCATTGACTGTTGCAAAAGATAACTGGATTTTATTTTGAAAAAATAAATAATGATCACTCAATATTTTCAGGTTCATCTTATCTACCTCTAGCTCCAGGCAACAGGTAGATACAGTATCTTTCAGTTTAGACAAATCATTTTTGATATTTTGCTATAAAGAAATTTTCTTTTCATGGGTTGCTTTGTAATGAAACAATTCATCAAAAACTCTCTTTAACTCACTCCTCAATGCTTGATAACCCTGTTCAGTTAACAAACTATTATATTTCTGAGTCAATTGCATGTTGTTCATTGTATGATTTTGCTTAGCAATAATATCCCTCAAATATTCATCATTAATGTTATCTACATCTGGAGTGTTTCTCAATAAGTAAACAGAGTAACTTTCCAGATTCTCATAAAACTCAGGCTCAAGTGTTTCATCAATAATAGCCATATCAGGATTTATCATTGAAGTAGCAATTAGAACTAAAGGATTAAATACATTTTAAATTTTAGCAATTTTTCTACTGTTCTCAGCCTCTACAGGTCTCACAGTCTCATCTCCTCTTCCAGATTTACCCGAAGGAACTGAATCAGTTACAAGAAATGGTACTTGAAATTTAAAAGAGGGGCTTACCATGGCTTGGGCAAGACATGGATTTGGTTTTTCTTTCTACTTCTTCCTCCTTGATAGGGATGAGGAGGTGTTGGATTGAACTGATTTGTTCTTGAAGAACCTGCCTGAGATACTTGTTGCTGTTGCTTTCAGGACAGATAATCTGACTGGGTGTTCAGCCAATCCACTTCCACTTTGAGAATTCCACCTTTTCTTGTTGCTGGAGGGCCAGTTGTGGAAGGGCTTTTGGAGGAGGAGGTTTCTTCTTCTCTTGGGGAAAAGACTCTATTTTTCTTACCTTGTCTTCTAGACATTCTATCCTTGACCTCAGCTTGAGGTTTTCTGTCCTCAACTCCTTGATGTGAGTAGAGAGATTTTTTACCTGCTGGTTTAAGGGCATCTTTTTTATCTTTAAGCCTTTGGGAAACTCTTCTGGGGGGTTTATTGAAGACTTTTGTTCCCTGGCATTTGTCTCTACCAGAATCTCCACTTCCTCCATTTCCACATCCTGATTGGTTCAATGATTTATTATTTTGAGCTAATTTTGTAGTTAAAGGAGAACTCACAGAAGTAGCCTCATCATAATCAATCAGATCTGGTTCATCTTCACGTGCAGCAGAAAACTCTTGGTCAGTCATTGTTTTAAATCTAACCTGAAGTGAGGGAAAGAAGCAATAAGGTGAATCAGTTTTATTTTTGCTTTATAAAAGAAAAATAAATAAAAAAAGAATATAAAACTCATCAGGATAATAATCAAATGAAAATAATAATTAATTTTTTATTACTTCAAACTAATCTTATAACCAGGATTTACAAGAAATCAACTGAAGAAATAAAAATAATTTTTAATTTAACAAATAAATTTATGATGATTATCAAGATTTAAATCAACTGAATGATATTTAATTACCTGGACTCAATGTCAACTGAAAAAATTTAGTACAGTTTTATTTTTTATTAATTAAAAATTTTCATTGTCAGGACAATTTGTCAACTGGAACAAAAAAAATATCTTAATTTATCAGGACAAAGTCAACTGAAAATTACAATTAATTTAAAATAAAAATAAAAAATTTATTACTTCTAGGACTAAGAACACAATTTCTCTATCTTTGTCAACTAGGAAAATAAATATAATAAAAATAATTTCAATTTACCAGACACCTCCCCCTGTAAAATGAGCAAATTAATGCCACTTACAGAGTGCTGAGTAAAAGGAAATATGTAGAGTATGAAAAGTGCAAAGTGATCCAAGAATAGTAATCAATAATTACCACAAAATATATAACTATTAGTTAGTATATAAGCCTAAATTTTGGAGTGCGGTTCAATTCCCGTTATAGACAATCCTATAGTACTAGCTATAGGCCTTGACCAAGGGAGTTAGAGAAAAACCGGAGAGAAAATCCCCTGCCCCTTTAGAAAAATACAGTTAGATTTAATTGCTAAAGTAAGTTGGTTCCTGTTTGCTAAAGCCCCTTTTTCAACACACTTGACTGCTTGATGAGCCAAGAAAGTAGTCCACAGACAGACTTCCAGACCAAAGAACTGAAATGTAGACCAGTGTCCACACCAGAGAAAGCAAAGATACTTGATGTAGGCTGAAAATTCACACCAGAGACAGCAATAGTACTTGATATAGCTTGCAAGACTATACCAGAGAGCCTGTTGCCAAAGTTGAGTTAAATGAAGAACTAACCTTGCAACAAACACAGCCAATTGTGGCCAAAAAACAGTGAAAACTGAGTGAGGAACAAGGATATCACCTCCGGACGGTTGTATGATAATTAAAGTTGCCCCAAACTGTCTTATGCACTATGTACACACAGACCACTATCTAAGAGCCCATGCATACCAACAAATTTGGCACCTGCACCAGCCAAATTGAATAAAAACCCTCCAGAAGCACTCCCCAACCTTCTAAAACAGAGTCGGGCGGGCTGCCTGACGTCGGAGGTGCTGCCTGATGCGGCCCGGCCTCCCTGAAGCCAGAAAACCAATAAAAACACCTAATCTAATTAGAAAAATTTACTACAACTACTAAAACCCTTAAAACACAAAATTATGCTATAACAACATTGTGACGTGAAATATAGAGCTAATTAGCCCTATCTAATGGTACTAAGCACTTAACCCTAAGGCTTAAGCTTAGCCTGTAAAACACAAAAAACAAAGTTAAACAGTTATCTTTTGTAACTGAAAAATGAGGAAATGACCCCTTAAAACTTAGAATATGAAAAACATTATCAAGACATGAAATATATAGAAAAACAGGGGCTATCCAATGATAGTGCCCACGTACCTGCAGTCCCAATATTCACGGAATAAAACCAGAAAACACCCAATTCTTAAACAGATGCCAATTAAGACATGCACAAACAGCGCCAAACAACACAAAAAGGCCCTTGCCAATTTTGAAAGACCAAATCCTCCCTCCTATTAATAATGTCCACATTCTTTCTTCATCAAACCACCATGTTCAACCTTCTTCCCAAATCTGCCTCTGAAATGGGTCCTTGCCAATACTGCATTGAAAATAATCTAATCTGCACCATTAAACCTCCTGTTCATCCATACAGAACGTCCTGTGATGTCTGCCACTCCAGAACAAAGACCTGCTACAGACCTGGTCCATTATCTTCTGAAACAGCTTCACCTCCACCTCAACCTGGTCCATCTTCTACCAGCTCCAAAAGATCTGGGCCATCCATCTTGATTCCCAGATTAATCAAGAAGCTACACCCTTCCCAGAGGAGTGCCAAAACCAGTAAAACAATAAGTTCTACCATCCCTGGTCCATCTGATGGTAAAAACTTCCATTTCTTCTTTCCACTTTATAAAACTGATGACTTCTCAGTTCCTTCATCTTCTGACAGTGATGATAACAATGTTGGATACATTGAACCAACAACAGCAAACCACTTGCCCACAATTAAGGCTAAGTTCCAACAACACACATATCAACAGAAACAACTTCTGCTAAACTACTTCCAATCCACTCCTTCTAGAGATCCACAGGACATTGAGAACAGAAGACACCTCATTCACCAGTTCAAGGCTAATTCTGAACAGTTCATTTCATCTCTTGATTCCCTCTGTAATTCCACTAGTACTTGAGCTTGATTTAGAAAAGAAAAATTGACTACACCCTTTATAGGATGTAACCACAAAAATCCCTCAGTTTTAAGTCTTGGGGGACCATCCTCATTTTATAGTCTTGGGGGACTCAAAAAACCCTCAGTTTAAAGTCTTGGGGGACTCAAAAACCTAAATCATAAACCCAGAACCAGAAATCAACCACATTAAGACACAGAGAAAAAACTAAAATTCCGGGGTAATTGTGAATAGAGCTTCCAGACCATCAATTACCCCCAAACTTGCCTTTGCTAAATTCAGAGGCTCACCCTGTAGATACCCTCTTCCAATCTTTCTAACCCATTCCTCAGTTTAAAGTCTTGGGGGACTACACCATCAAACAATCCTCAGTTTAAAGTCTTGGGGGACTAACACAGTGTCCAGTTTAAAGTCTAGATGGACTAATCTTGAAACCATAGATTTTTCAGTTTAGAGTCTTGATGGACTATTCTTGAAACAATAGATTTTTCAGTTTATGTCACCGGACGACCTACGCACAAGGTCGAGGATGTTCCTGAAAGTGAGATGAGAGATTTAGAAACTTCTTCGAAGACAGAGGAATGATTCGAGGAAGTGATTCAAAGGTCACTCGAAGTAAGAACTACAGGTTTGAGGTTCGTTTGAGAAGAATTATAAAATGGTTTCAAAGGTAATAGGAATTCTTAAGATCTCACAAAGGGTTGGAATCTCAATAATCAAAGATTTAGGATTTAGAAATGAATATTGAGAAAAAATAAAGAAAGATACAATAACAATGATTTAACTTTAAGGATTTACCACTATTAATGTAAATACGATTTATAATTTAATTCTAAGGAATATTGAACCAAATACCCAACCCTTTAATATCCTTTGTTCCTCCTCGCATTGATCTCCCTTCCATCGCACCATTCCCATTCCATTGACCATTACTAACATACACTTAGACCCTCTTTGCTAAATATCTGTCCATGCTCAATTTACCCCCTTTTTAATTAATTAACAAAAATTTTAATGAAAACTACTACTGTACTATTACGTTCAATCTAGCGCTGTGCGTCGCTTATTGATAAGGAGACTAAGGTACCCTATTGGGAGATTGATTAATTTAGATTTAGAGTTTAGGCTAGCTCAGTTAAATAGTAAGTACACAAAGGGGAATCGCAGTTGCTATGGAGAATTGCTTTCTGCACTTTGAGTATAGATTTAGGACTCGATATTATTGATTTAATGAGCTGCTTTCGCCTCGAGTGTCACGTGGCGCGTGACAGTTTAGAGTGTTGATGGACTACCAGAATTTTACATAAAATAGACCCAGCCAATTTCATACAGAACACACCTACATCCAACCTGCTGAACTTCCACCTTCACTTCATCATCTACCCATCACTGACAAAAATCTCCTTCTTATCGCTTTTCATCATCTTTTCTCACCACAGATTATGGCTATATCCCCTGATTTTGACCCCTCCAATCTTCCTTGCTTTACTGCTCCCAAGTACTATGCCTCCAAGCAGTGCATCCACATGTGCAGACCTTGCACATTCACTCTTCCAACTCCTGAAGCCTAATTCTTAAACAGGGCCTGTGATTCTTGCTACTCCAAAAAGAAGAAATGTGACAGAGATGCCAACTACCCTATTCCTCCTCCTTCACCTTCTCATAAATACCTCTCCAGATCCCCTACCAGATCCCCAGAGCTTTGTCCAGACTCTTCATCTTTATCCTCAGAACCATCCAGAAGATCCCTGAACTCAGTTTTTAGAACTCTCCCAAAAAGGCCTGATTTAACTTCCCAAGAAACAGCTTCTATCTCTGCCAAATTAGCTCCAAAAGCTTCAAAATCAGCTCCTAGGCTTCAAGACCGCGTCCAGGAGGCCCAGCTAATGTTGGGCAGCCTGCATGCCTCACTGGACAGTGAAAATCAGGCTCAAATCCTCCAAAAACAACCAGAAAACAGCCAAATTCCTCCAATCAATAAAAACAACTCCACACAGCCACCTCCCACTGCTCCCAGAGAAATGAAGACAACCTTTCCAAGGTCCAAAAACTCCAAAATTTCCCAAACTTCTAGGAGACCTTCCAGAGGACCCCAGGAAGACACCAGAGCACCCAACACTGCACCAAAGCAACAACTTTGCCCCCATACAAGGCAACAAAACTACACCTCTCCTCTGTCAACCAACTATTCTTCTGACAGTTCCCTTCCTTCAAAAGCTCCATCAAGAATAGATCAATTTTCTTCCAGATCACCCTCTCCTGCCCCATCTTATAACAACCCTGGTACTCTATCACCAGCACCTCATCCAACTGAATCAAGCAGAAATATTAACAACAGCAACAACAGGCCTGCTACTCCAACTAGGCCCTATAAACATCAGCCTCCTAGTTCACCTTCTCAAAACCTTTCAGAGGAAGACCAAGAGAATCCATATCTTTCCCTGATTTATCCACCTACTATCACCATTCCAAAATCTTCAGAAGTCCAAATTCCGGCCGCTTACAAATTTGATGAGCTTCCAATCTGTAAGTACCACATTAATTCATCCAATTTCTTCAACAAAAATAATTACTGATCCAATTCTTCTTTTCTAGTTGGCACCCCTCTTCCTGAATCTACTATTGGAGTTGGCCAACCTCTAGAAGCTTCTTTGACCCTGGATTATGGAGACATGAAACAACACCTCAGCACCATGTGTTCAAACATGCTGAAAGCCTTTGCCCTCCATGGACCTTTACATGACTTTGAGAAAACCTTGAGGAAACAACTATTGGATGACCACTGGAAGATGTCAAGGATCATTAAGCACACCTTCCAACAATCCATTCCTGCCTCTTCTTCCTCTTCTGAACTTCCATTCAAACCCATTCCTGCCCATTATAATCCATATAATCTCTCTAGAAGGATGCACTTCAAAGAACACAGTGCTTCCCACAACCCCAAAAAAAAACAAAAATGACATCATAACCCAGACCAGCCTCCAGAAACTTCATCATCCAGACATTGAGCTCCTGCAAAAAGATTAAAAACATAATAATAAATAAATAAAAAAGAATTAATAACTATAAATTCTAATTTTTTTTTTACAGTCTACTAACATACTAAAATTAAAAATTGATAAATAATATAAAAATAAATGAATTAAAATAAAAGATAAAAAATAATACAAATGGTATCCCCCAGCCAATTGATGAGCTGATCCCCTGATACCTTGCCCACATCCAAGTGCACCTTGATGTGGATACACCTTAAATAATTTAAATGATTTTAAATAATAAATATAAATTAAGGGTAATAATGAGAATAAAAAATAAAAAATGAAATTAATGAAAATAAAAATTAACTAAAATAATATAAAATGATAAAATAGCATTAACCAGCCAATTGATGAGCCTTTCCCCACAAATTCTTGCCCACATCCAGGTGAACCTGATGTGGCAACACCCTATATTTTTAATTTATAATTTAAACGACCCCCATAAAAAATTAAATGAAAAAAAGAGAAAAAAAAGATAATAATCTGAAACTACTATCTAGCAAAATCATAACTAAAACATCAAAGAAAGTTCAGCTCCATGGATGGTCCAGATTAAAAGAAGTTCTAGTAAGAGAAAGTCCAGTCCTTAAAAATAATCTCTTGGTGGGCTCCCTCCAATAAGTAAAAATGATGGGAGACCACCAGTGATCCACCACCAACCCTAAAAAAACCAAAGATTAAGAAGCCAGTCCCAAACCAGCTTAAAGTCATAGTGGACTTGAAACCTGAATAAAACACAACAGAACCAGAATTCAACTAGAAAAACAAAAGACTTGAGACAGACATTCTGGGGTGACTGCTCTCCAGAGCAGCTAGCTCATCAGTTACCCCCACACTTGCCAAAATAAAATCTAGAAGCCCCCCCTGGGTACCTTCTAACAAAAACACAACATCTAACACAATAAACCAAAATCAATAATAGTGAAGAGTCCAGCACTTGAAAACCAAAGGAAATTCCAGTTTAAAGTCATAGAGGACTAAAACCTGTGAAAAGAAACCAATACTAGGGTTCAACCAAATTAAGAGAAAGGGTTGGAAACAGACAATCTGGGGTAACTGTTCTGCTGAGAAGCCAGCCCATTAGTTACCCCTACACTTGCCAAGATCAAATATAGAAGCCCCACCCATGGGTACCTTATAACAAAATGCTTCCAACACAAAATTTGCTCTGAAACACAGAAAATTACAAAATTTAAAGAACGTTCCATAGTTTATCCTCATTGCGGAGTCAATCTTCTTCATGTCTAGTGCCTCTAGGATAAAACCTCTTCACCTGATCTGCAGCCACTCTCTTATTTAAGACTGCACTATCCCACTCTTCCAAAAAATAAGAACCTCCAGACACCTGAGATCTGACTCTGTAAGGTCCATTCCATCTTTCAGCAAAAATTTTTCCCCACTGACTCTCCAAACTTCTATTATAAACCAAAACCAAACAACCAGGTTTCAAGGGATTCCTGAGTCTATGAGTCAACTTCTTGTCCCAGTATCTGACTGATTGATTCCTAATCTTCACCATTCTAGAGTATGCCTTCTCTTGACATTCCTCTCTACATTCCAACTGTTGCATCCTGGCACAGAGCAATTCTTCTGTTGAGTGCACATCATCCCAAACAATTCAAATATAAGAGAAAGCTTCCAAGTCCAATGGTAGATCAGCTTTCTGACCAAACATCAACTCATAAGGAGAATAGCCAGTTTTCCTCTTCACAGTGACCCTATCAGAAAATAACATCAAGGGTAAATAATGATTCCACTTTTCAGCACTATCCCCACACATCTTTACCAAAGCATTCTTGATAACTTGATGGCCTCTTTCAACCATGCCTTCAGCTTTAGGATAATTAGGTGTAGCCACTCTAACTTTAGAACCAACACTTGCCACAGATTCTTTAAATTTGGCACCAAACTCTGGGCAGCCATCAACAGTCCCCAACTTCATCAACCCATACCTATAAATCCACTCCTTCTTCAAAAACTCTGCCACATTCTTGGCAGTCAAATTAACCAGAGGCACTGCCTCAACCCAACCAGACAAATCATCTCTGTCAAAAATTCAGTATTTATACCTGCCCTCTTTAATATGGACAGCATGCAGACTGACTCTTCCAAAAACAGTTGTTTCACCAGTAGCACAGCCAACCTCTTTAGGTTTGAATTGACTTCTTCTTCGACATTCTTCACAAGATTGAACCCAACCCTGCACAGCCAACTTTATACCTGGCCACCAAAATCTGTCAGCTACTCTTCTATAAGTCTCCCCAAAGCCTCTATGACCAAGGTCTTCATGCAAAGACTTCAACAAAACTTCTTGACCCTTCTTCTGAGTCACCATAACTTGAGGATTAGGATGTCTCCTCCTCATAAACCTTCTTCCTGACTTATAAAATACAGGACTCTTCTTCTTGATTGCCACCCAAGTATCATCATCACAACTATCTGGCCTCTCCAAGGTCAACAGATATTCCACCATAATAAAATAAAACCCAGACTGACCCCAGGTCTCATCTTCAAAATCCAACAAAACAACATCCAAGGGTACAACTCTGTCATCAAAATCACCAGTGTGAACATGAGCCAATTGACCAGCCCAACCAGGATACCAATCCTTAAATTTTGGCACATCCTTCTCTTTCCACTTAATCTTGTGAGAATCCAGTTCACTAACAAAAACACCATTTTCTAAATTTGAGCTGTCCCAAAAAACAACTCCATCTTCATCAACAAAAACATCCTGATCACCAGAATCAAGATCAGATCCAGCCAGTTTAGCCTCTTGGGGGAGGTCAGAAAAATCTTCAGCTCCCTTTGTGCTGGCCCTAACCACTGGAACAACTTCTTTAAACTCTTCAGCCTCAGAATATTCATCTGTAGGTGGCCTCCTTGATAATCAATTAGGAATTGTAAAGGTTTTGCCTGGTTTGTGTACCAGGTCAAAAGAAAAATGTTGAATAAGTGCCACCCACTGAGTCATTGGAGCATTTGGAAGACTAGGTGTATTGATCATCTGAACCAAAGATATTGCATCCACCTGCAGCTCATAATGCTGCCCCCAAAAAACAGTCTGTAGCTTGTTTAAAATTTTTGCTACACCACACAATTCCAACTTAGGTTGAGAATACCTAGATTCCAACTCATTAAACGCCACAGACTCATATCTTACTGGCCTGACCCTCCCAGATTTATCTTCCTGAGACAAAACAGCACCAGCAGCAATATAGCTTGAGTCCACTGCCAGAAAACGTTTTCCAGCACCAACACCATAATCCAACTTGTGAAGAACAATATCTTCCCCAACAACCTTTTTCAACTTCTGAAAAGCCTATTCACACTCTTCAGTCCATTCCCAATTTTCATCTTTCCTGGTTAACCTCCTTAAAGGTGAAGCCAACAAAGAAAAATCCTTAATAAAAATTCTGACATATACACACAAACCTAAAAATCCCCTTAATTCAGTAGTTTTTTTAGGCCTTGGCCATGACTGAATTTTATTAATCTTTTTCTTTGCCATAATCGTCCCCTCTTTACATACCACATGACCCAGAATTTCCAAAGCAGGAACACAACAACAGCATTTTGACCCTGAAATGGTCAAACCAGCCTCTTCAATCCTAAACAACACTCTCTCTAGAGTTATTGCATATTCCCAAACAAACCTCCTTATGCCAGGGTTCTCCGCTAACACCTCATTACCATAATCAGTGGATGGTCTTTTAATTCCACCATCATCAATAAAAATACCAGCATGATTAGGAAACTCATCCTGCATAATCCAAGCCATCATTGCTTGATATACTGCCACTGAATTGGTTGCTCCTTGAGGCAAACTAGTGAACTGAAATCTTACCAAGGAGTCTCAAAAGTTGTGAGAGGCCTTGAATCCGTATGAGGTTCCCTCTCATCATAACCAACCATAATATCACCCAAACCATAACACACCCTTCCAGAAAAGGCTTCAGCAAAATCCTCTGCACTTGGTGGCATACCAGAGTCCTTGATAGTGATTCTATCCAAGGCTCTAAGATCATGAACCACCCTCAACTTTCCATTCTTCTTCTTTACACAGAAAACTGGACTTGAGTAACTGGATGTCAATTGTTTGTATAACCCAGTCCTGACTGTTTCCCTAACAATCTCCGCAAAATCCTCTCTGATAGCAGCTGGAATTGGAATAGGTTTGATTTTCCAAGGTTCATGACAAACCACAGGAAGCAAGTAAGGTTCCCCATAAGAGTGCTTCAACACACCCCTTTCTTCCTCAACAAAAGCCACAGCTTTTTCCCTTAGCACAATAACGTGCAACAACTTCTTTTCTTCTTCAGACAACCACCCATCAGGACCAAAATTAACACCTTTCAACCTGTCTACAGTCACCCTAGCCATCTCTACAAATTCAGGAGGATTCTTCACCAAGGGAGTACAGTACGGATCTCTTGACAAAGGAGGTCTCTTCAAGGGCGGATTCAAACCCACTGGCATAGGCTCATTGACAGGCCTAATATTCTGCTCTACCTTCTTATACTTTGCCGCTCCACCTTCAACTTAAGGGATCTTCAGGAAATCTTCACCACCAGACCTGGAACAAAAAACAAGGGTTTCCCCATTGCTCACATGTGTGGCCAAGCTAATGTTTTTGAAAAGTGTAGAAGAAACCCTAGTGGTGCACAATTGGGAGGACTTACTTTTCGACCCCAATCTCACCACTCCAAAACTTTTCTGCAATTCTAAATCTTCATCTTCACTTCTGTCTTCCAAATCTTAAAATCTTGATTCATCTTCAGAATCAGCTCTTTTAAAATTGTGCAGTTTATCCTCATGCTGGAGGCCCAAAAATTGATCTTGATGATCTTCTTTCTTCATAATTTTCTGCAGTTTAATCTCATGCTGGAGGCCCAAAAAATTGATCTTGACAATCTTCACAAAAATATTTTGAATCTTCTTTCTTCATTATCTTCAGATTTTCTTTTTGATTTTCTTGAATTATCTTGAAATTTATATCTTCTTTTCTTGAGTTTTCTTCTGACCTACAAAAATAACCAGGGTTTTCCCCAATGCTCACAGGTGTGGCCCAGGTAATGTTTTTGAAAGGTGTAGAAGAAACCCTAGCGTTGCACAATTGGGACGACTTATTTTTAGATGCCAATCTCACCACCCCAAAACTTTTCATCATATCTTTAAATAAAGATATATAACCAATCTTCTTCCTTGAGCTTGAATTAAAAATAATTGAGAATCTTGAGAGAGAACAGAGACTTGATAAAAAACTTGATGAATACTTGCAGAGAAGAGAAACATTTAAGAGAGAAAGTTGAAAATCCACTTGGTATATCTCCAAGGGAGCTGACCTACTACAACCTGGGATTTCCTCATCTTGGGGAGAGGTTGTAGCACTAGGGTGATCAGCCCTCCTCATTCTAAAAAATACAGACCCTGACTAGATCCTGAGCCACACTCCAAAAAACCAGAGGCAGCACCCACTTCTCTTCTTCTCCTACAACAATCCATGCACTGACACATTGAAGATAAACCAGGCCTGGTCTCCCTACAATCCTCTCCAGGGGATGATAACCTTATGTGAAGTCTCCTTTCATCCTCACCAGTCAACGCCAAAATGATTCCCAAGTCAAATTGATAACCAATTCTTTCCTGAGAATCCATCAAGAATGGCCCACCCAAACAGCTTTAACAGTTCCCTTAGCAATATAAAAATGAACCTTCCCTGAGGCTCCACCAACATCTAACTGCACAAACTCAGAAGTTCCAACCAATTCAGTGACATGGAGACCAATCCCTCTCAAATTCCCACTAATACCAGTTTTGAAGGGGAGGCCCAAATGAGTAGCCTTAAACAAAGAAATCAGGTTTATCTGAGAACCTGAATCCACCAATGCCATTGTCTCCCTGTCATTCAGAGTGACATTGACATAACCCAGAGGAGAAGAAAAATGAGTTTCCAACCCATCACCAAACTTTTCAGCAGAATCACAAATGTATTCCACCTCCCCAGAAGAAACTCTTCTCCTGGTCAACAACTTTTTCTGTCTATCAGCCAACCCTAGACTGATAGTATACAATTCCCCATAAGAAAGGGAAACCTGACCCTGATTCATCCTTTCGAGAACAGAGTCCATAACATTAGATTGACCAGAAACCACTGGCCTCTCAAGTGAGCCCTTGGCTTCAGTACCTTGGTCTTAGAAGCTTCATGAGAACCAGCACCACCAACAGATTTACCATCAACAGGAACCAAACCAGATCCCTCACCAGAACCTCCAACTCCAGCAGGCTTTGGAAATGAAGCCAAAGGGACATCCTCCTCAGAGTCATAATCAACCTCCATTGGCATTGGCTCACCATTCATGTCCAATGCACCAAAACTAGGGGGGCCCATGTCAACCATACCCTTCTGCATCTTGTACATATCCTCTTTGATGTACCTCTTCCTAGCTGCACTCAGCTTAGGATCCACATTTGAAACCCTTGGCTTTGGTTGGGCCTGAGAACTGCTCTTAGGCCTTCCCACCGTCCCTGCTTCCACATCATAAACACCAGCCAAGAATTCTCCACTTGACTGTCCACCACAGGAATACACCTCCAAACTACCAAAGGAATTAGAAAAAGAGACCTTATTTACCTCCTTCCCCTTTCCCTTGACATCATCATCCTCCTTACCAGAAGACTCCCCTGATCAGAAATCTCCTCAAACCTTGGCCTACCTTGATTGAGACCACCCCTTCTACTGACCAAATCAACAGGAGCCTGCCCCTCACTGGGCTTCACAAATCAAGCATCAGGGAACTTGAAAACCCTGCCATCAAATTCAACCTTTCCTTCAGACACATCCCTGTTCAATGCCCCACAATCATTGAACCTGTGCCCCCTCCTGCTGCAATAAGAGCAGACCCAAGGATTACTCCTATCAGCCCTCCTATCAAAATATT
The DNA here is from genome assembly GCA_030280995.1 of Hemileia vastatrix. Lineage (NCBI taxonomy): Eukaryota > Fungi > Basidiomycota > Pucciniomycetes > Pucciniales > Zaghouaniaceae > Hemileia > Hemileia vastatrix. The sequence goes on along the minus strand of JASXTE010000003.1, from coordinate 30,591,333 downwards.
TAGGCTGAGAATGTGCCTTATTGACCTTCTTAGCCTCCTGAACAAAAATATGCAGCTGCTTAGTTAGATCAGCCAACTGCTCCACCACTGGGTCCCTCTCCTTTTTGGGAACCTGCACCATATTCTTCTCCTCCTTCTTCACCCTAACTTCCTCTTCAGCCAAAGCCTCGCTGATTTTCCTGAAATATTTGGCACACCCCTCCTGATAGGTGTCCACAGCCAATAACTTCAAATGGGCCTCAACAGCCTCCTTCACCTTATCCAAGGCAGGCAACTTCTGGTCCCTATTAGAATGAGTCTTCATCAAGTTCTTCCTTGACAGCTCCTTCAACACATCCATCCTGACATCTCTAGCCAGGGCAGACCAATAAACATCCTTGGCAGCATTTTCATGTGCCAGCTCCTCCACTTCCACCAAGTATTCCACCACAGGATCAAACTGTAGCAGAAACTTTCTGTAACTATGCAAGTTACCAAAACCACCATAATATTGCCATTCAATGAAAACCTTTTTCAGATCCACCATATTGAACCTGACACCCCATCTATCTACCATCTCCCTACACAATCACTTCCAATCCCTCTTCTTGTAGCCAGGCATGGCCACAACCTCCTTCTCCACTGCCCTATCACAAATGAAGAATATAATCTGCTTCACCATGTCCAGGTAAGAAGCACCATCCACTCCATCAGCTGTTTCATACTTCTCCAGAAACCACTTGACATCCTCCCCATTAAACTTGGTACCAACCAAGATTTAATCCTTACACACTCCCTTGCCATCACAGCAGGAGGACCATCTCCCCCACTGACAGTCACCACAGGAATAGAGGAACCAGAAGCCATTCCTCCAGACCAAAACACCAAAAAGAGCCAACCATAGAAACAGAGATTCCAAAGAACTAGCAAGTTCTACCCCACGTTGTGCGCCAGAAATGTAGACAATCCTATAGTACTAGCTATAGGCCTTGACCAAGGGAGTTGGAGAAAAACCAGAGAGAAAATCCCCTGTCCCTTTAGAAAAATAGAGTGAGATTTCCTTGCTAAAGTAAGTTAGTTCCTGTTTTCTAAAGCCCCTTTTTCAACAAACTTGACTGCTTTATGAGCCAAGAAAGAAGTCCCCAGACAGACTACCAGACCAAAGAACTGATATTTAGACCAATGTCCACACCAGAGAAAGAAAAGATACTTGATGTAGGCTTCAAATCCACACCAGAGACAGAAATAATACATGATATAGCTTGCAAGACTGTATCGGGGAACCTGTTGCCAAAGTTGAGTTAAATGAAGAACTAACCTTGCAACAAACACAGCCAATGGTGGCCAAAAAAAACAGTGAAAACTGAGTGAGGAACAAGGATATCACCTCTGGATGGTTGTATGATAATTAAAGTTGCTCCAAACTGTCTTATTCACTATGTACACACAGACCACTATCTAAGAGCCCATGCACACCAATGAATTTGGCACCTGTACCAGCCAAATTGAATAAAAACCCTCCAGAAGCGCTCCCCAACCTTCTAAAACAGAGGCGGGAGGGCCGCCTGAAGCGGCCGGGCCTCCCTGAAGCCAGAAAACTAATAAAAACACATAATCTACTTATAAAAATTCACTACAACTACTAAAACCCTTAAAACACAAAATTATTCTATAACAACATTGTGACGTGAAATATAGAGCTAAATTAGCCCTATCTAATGGTACTAAGCACTTAACCCTAAGGCTTAAGGTTAGCCTGTAAAACACAAAAAACAAAATTAAACAGCTATCTTTTGTAACTGAAAAATGAGGAAATGACCCCTTAAAACTTAGAATGTGAAAAATATTATAAAGACATGAAATATAGAGAAAAGCAGGGTCTATTCAATGATTATACCCACATACCCGCAGTCTCAATATTCACGGATTAAAACCAGAAAAACACCCAATTCTTCAACAGATGCCAATTAAGACATGCAAAAACAGCGCCAAACAACACAACAAAGGCCCCTGCCAATGTTGGAAGACCACAACGTGATGTATGACATTTTTAGTTTTTGTCGTCCACTCTTCCTTATAGGTACCTCGATGGCAATGGTCGCACGGTCTACGGTCCTCAAGATAACGATGCGTCGTCAACAATTAAGAAAGGTTCCCAACTTTCAAGGTGTCTTTCAAGTCTTGAAGGTTTTATAGGGAGGCCCAATGGCAGTAACAATGGATTTATAAGGGTTTCAAACTCAGGTATGTATTTTCCTATCTTTAAATATTAATTACTCAAATAAAAAAAGGTAAAGAGTTGGATTTATTATAAAAATTAATGGATTAGAATTACATTTTAATGTAAATACTAAGGCAATAAAAAATAATAATAATAATTTTGTAAGTAGTTGTAATAAAAATAAGTAAGTAAATTGGATGATTAAAAAACAACAAAAAGAGAGGCCTTATATAGGCAAAGGAGGGACAAAACACTGCAATGAAATTCTAAAAACAGTAGTATGATAGAGAGAGAAAAAAAATATTCCAGAAGGAGAATTTTCATATAATAAAGTTGTTCTAAAAAGAAGGCGTCAAAAAGATGTATTTGCAGAGTATGTCAGAAATACATCAATTTATATAATATTTACTGTAGAAGTCAATTCTAAATAAGAAATTTGAATTTTTTGTATATATGTATTTTTATTTGAATATTAAATTTTTATTTTTATTTAAAATCTATTTTTTAATATAAATCTTTATTTCTTCCAACCTGTCAAATGAGCACGGTGTTAGAGAATAAAAATATAAGGGACAATTTTATATTTAATTTTATCATTCTGTAATTAGTTAATTTATTATAAGTAATTTTAATGTAACTAATTTATAATTAAATAATTAAAATAATAAGGTGTGGCTTCATCCAGTAAATAATTAATTATTTCACTGGGTAAGTCTAGCAGCCTTGCTGACAGTTTGAATCCCTTCAGACTCTCCTCTACAAGTCTCCATATTTCTTTACAGCATGAGAGAGCGGGCCTCCCTAATGAGCCAAATACTTTTGATTCCATTCTCATTGGGCTTCCCCCTTAGCCAAAAACTCTGATTCCATTCTTGCCATAAGGTCCTCCAAGCTTCACCTAAAAATAGTCTACCAAAGAGTCTCACTAAATACAAATCCTATCCTTCTTCTATGATTCAGCATCACAACATTCAAATACTTTTCCAACCCTTTAAAATCACTCCTATTTTATCATAAATCATAATTTTTCAGAAATTAATAGCACCTATATTTTTGACTTTCAAAAATCTCCATAAATAACCATTAAAATCTACATCTTTCTTCAATCCTAAATAAACCCTTTTAATGAAATCTCCATTGCCTAAAGTTAGTTGCACTTTTTTTATTAATGACTGAGTTGTCCAAATGAGTGAGTACCAGTTTGAGTATTGAAGAACCAGTGATAAATAAAAATGAAAGAATTGAATATCCCACTTGATTAAAATTTCCACCTAATATCCTTGAGATCCAAGCCTTTAATCAATTGCCATTTTATATTTTTGGTGGACCAAAGTGAGAGTAATTTTCTTGTTTAAGGTCATATGGGACCAATGATTGACATTTTGATGTTTGTTTTCCAGTTTAAGGTCTTAGAGGACCAAATCTTATAGTTCATTTCCTGTTTTAGGTCATAGTGGACCAAAGATTGTGTCCAATACAACACCCTACTACTATCCTTGAGTCCTTTTTCACCATATTTTTCTTGCTTTCCTAATTTCTTATCCAGGTTATCCTTTTTTATCCTATTTTTCATATTTTGAAGATGACACCTTCCAAATTCACTGCTTCTAGTGACCAGGCCTGTGATTACTGCTCCATTACTCATCAAGAGTGCACCTTCACCTATAACCAGAAAAGATATAACTACAACAGGGTCTGTCTCAACTGCTTTGAGAAGAAGAGAAAATGCTCTGGCCTCAAATATAGCTCATTCCCCCTTCCTACTACCAGCTTTACCTCTCATTTCAAGCCTAATACTCCTCCTCCTAAATTATCCTTCTTTAAAAAACCTACTCCTTTCACACCATGAGCCTTTTTAAATATTCCTTCTGACTCTGAATTTATGAGTCCACCTCCTTCTCTTAAATCAAGACTCTCTTCTGTCATCCCTAGAACTCATACTACTCCAAAAGAAATGTTGAATCCCCCTAAATAAGTTGTGGATGTTTCTCTTTCTCCTTCTTCTTTCTCTCCACCTTCTATAACAGAGCCTTTTCCTCCTCAACCTAAATTTAGCAGCCCTCATCATCCTTCTTCATTATCAAAAAGACCCAGATCTCCTAGTCCTCCAATAGTTTGCCATTGTAAACAATCCTATAGTACTAGCTATAGGCCTTGACCAAGGGAGTTGGAGTAAAAATGGAGAGAAAACCCCCTTCCCCTTTGAGAAAATAGCAGGTGAGATTTATTTGCTACAGAAAATTAGAGACTGTTACTATACCCCTTCCAACACACTTCTTGACTTCTTTACAAGTCAAGAAAGTAGCCAATAGCAGACCACTGAGAACCAAAGAACCAGAAACCTGAAATTCAGAAAGATCAACACCAGAAAAACAAAACACTGTGCACTTTTTGCACAGAAAACAGCAATAATACTTGATGAAAGTTGCAAATCTACACCAGAGAAACCAGCTGCCAAAGTTGACTTAAATGGAGAACTAACCTTGCAACAAACACAGCCAATTGTGGCCAAAAAACTGTGAAAACTGAGTGAGAAACAATGATATCACCTCCAGATGGCTTTATGATAATTAAAGTTGCCCCAAACTGTCTTATTCAGTATGTACATAAAGACCACCATCTAAAAAATCCATGCACATCAATGTATTTGGGACTTTTGGAAGCCAAATTGAATAAAAACCCTCTAGAAGTGCTCCCCAGCCATCTATAACATAGGCGGGCAGGCCGCCTGACGTTGGGTGGACTGCCTAGAAGTGGCCAGAACTCCCTGAAGCCAGAAAACTACTAAAAACCTCCAATAAAGCCCAAAATACTTAGAAAAATTCACCACAACTACTAAAACCCTTAAAACACAAAATTAAGCTATGACAACATTGGAACATAAAATATATAGAACCAAATTATCTCTACTTAATGGTACTAAGCACTTAACCCTAAGACTTATGGTTAGCCCTTAAAACATAAAAAACAAAATTAAACAGTTATCTTTTAGAAATGAAATATGTGCAAATGACCCCTTAGATCTTAGAGTATGAAAAATTTCCACAAGACATAACATATAGAGAAAAACCAGGGCTATCCAATTGTAGTACTCACATACCCATAGTCCCAATATTCACTGAATAAAACCAGAAAAACTCCCATTTATTTAACCAATGTCAATTAAGACATAGCAAAACAGCGCCAAACAGACCAACAAAGGCCTCTGCCAACATTAGAAGACCACATCCTCCCTCTTATTGAGAATGTCCGCATTCTCCTTCACCAGAACCATCATGTTCACACATTTTTCAAAATCCATCTCTGAAATGGGTCCCTGTCAATACTGTATTGACCATAAACTCATGTGCACCATATCACCACCAATTCATCTATACAGAACTGCTTGTAATGCCTTCTATTCCAGAAAGAAATCTTTCTATAGACCTGGTCCATTATCATCTGCAACAGATTCACCTCCTCCTCAGACTGGTCCATCTTCCAGCAGAACCAAAAGATCTAGGCCTCCCATCTTGATACCCAGATTAATCAACAAGTTCACCCTTCCAAAAAGAGTGCCAAAACCACTACAACCACTAGCTCCACCATACTTTGTCTTTCTGATGGTAAAGCAAATGCTTCTCCATAATGAAATTTAAGCTTATGAATTTCCAGTTCATTCCCATTGAGACAGTGATGATGAAAATGCGGGAACCATTGAAACACCACCACCCAATCAATTTCCTACCATCAGGGACAAATTCCAACAACACTCTTCTCAACAAAAACATCTCATTCTAAACTACCTCCAATCCACTCCTGCTAAAGATCCACAGGAAATTGAGAAAAGAAGACACCTCATCCACAATTTTAATACAAATGCTGAAAACTTTGTTTCATCTCTTTATTCTCTACTGTAAATGATTCTTGCTTGAAATTCTTGACTTAGAAATATTTTTTTACCACTTTCCAGAATTTCTGAATACAGCCAACCATAAAAAAAATTCCTCAGTTTAAATTCTTGGGGGACTCATTCTCAGTTTAAATTCTTGGGAGACTAACAGCCCTCATTTTATAGTTTTGGGGGACTAAAAACCTAAATCATAAAGACAGAACCAGAGATAAAACCATTAAAGACCAAATAAAATAAACTAAAATTTTGGGGTAACTGTTCTAAAGAGCAGCTAGCTCATCAGTTACCCCCACACTTGCCTTAACTAAATTCAGAGACTCCTCCTTTGGATTCCCTCTGCCAGAATCACACCAACATCACATTATCAGTTAATAGTCCTGAAGGACTCAACCAACAAACCATCCTCAGTTTATAGTCTTGGGGGACCATACCATTCTCAAGTTTAAAGTCTTGATGGACTTCCCACAGTGTTCATTTTAAAGTCTTGATGGACTTTACACACCTTGCATTAAAAGACAGAGCCAATTCCATGCACAATACTCTGAAACGGCCCTACTGCACTTCCACATTCTCTTCACTATCTACACATCACTGATAAAAAATTTTCTTTTATCTCTTTTCTCTTCATTGTCTTCCCATCACAGATAATGGCCAGATCCCCAGATTTTGACCCATCAGACCTTTCTTGTTTCACTTCTCCCAAGGACTATGCTTGAAAACAGTGTATCCACAAGTGCAGACCTTGAACCTTCACTCTTCCAACTCCTGAAGCCAAACTCTACAACAGGGCCTGTGATTCTTGCAGCTCCAAAAATAAAATATGTGACAGAGACCCCAATTATCCTATACCTCCACCTGCACCTTCACACAAATACATCTCTAGATCTCCTACCAGATCCCCAGAACTAGGTCCCGCTTCCTTTTCTTTATCTTCAGCTCCATCCAGAAGATAATGCCACTCCCTCTCCAGAACACTCTCCAAAATACCTGCCTTATCATCTCAAGAAACCAAATTTGTCTTAGCGAATTCATCTAAAACAGCTTCAAAATCAGCTCCCAGGCTGCTAGACTGCGTTGTGGTACCCCCTCACAGGAAGCATGGTTTTGGACCAATCAGCGTGCGTAGTCCAGGAAGAACAAAAGGGGAGTTAGCGCCGTAGATAGTATTAAAATATGATATGTATTTGTGTGTTTCAAAGAAAGGGGAATAGAAGTGCAAAAGGATTTAGGGTCTGGGCACTCGGATTTTGCAGCAGGATGTGCCGCACAATGGGGAATTGTGTGTTATCAATTTAGGACTGCAAGCGCTAAACAATATGGATTTGGATTTTCCAATAATTGTGTGTTATGCATTAAGGAAGTATTTATGGCTTAAGGAGGACTCAAGTGCATAATATACTGCACCGCAGCAAGTGCTATAATTACTGAGACAAGTAACATAAGTTGCAGAGTCTAACTAGTCAAGTAAATTACCAGGACTATTGACTAGTAATGAGGCAAGGAGCATGGGGACTCAATCACAAAAGAAAACTACCCAAGAGTCAAGGGTACAAGGATCAGCGTTAGAATGGGTCAAACCTGGAAGTAGCGCTGAAACAAAACAAAGGTATAGTCAAGAGCGCGTATATGGAGTATGAGTAAAACAAGTTAAAAACTAGTGTTAGTAAGCATTGGTTGTGATTAGGTGCTGTAGTTGCTACAAGAGGTGTACGTAGTTTAATAATAGAATAGTTATTGTTTTACTAATGTGGTGCTAGAGCCAGCGCTGGTGATCCACTAGGGAACTGTGTCTTGAGCGCTGGAAAAATATAAAAAAGGAGGACTATTTGATAGGGATGGGATATTGCATCTAGTAGGAAAATAATAACAATTGACAAATAATTATTTAACATACAATTAGTTAATAATTGTTAAGTCAATTATAAGATATTACTTTTTCTGTGGTCATTTGTTTGAGAATATATAGATTCAGTAGGATTGACTATTATTGGAGTTATTTTATTGCTATAATAAGGCATATTCAAAGAGAGTGCTTCAAGAGGCAGTAGCTGTGGATATTAGCACTTGTTAAGAATAGAAATATCCAGATAGTAATATTTTTTTTCCTGATCTTTAACTTATCTCCCAACTTATAAACTTTCTAATCAGATATTTGTGTTGCACATTCTTGTGCTGTCTTTAAAAATAAGAGTGACAGGTGCTTCTTTTTAGAAATTAAAAAGGAGAACCAACCCATCTGGCATTGTGTCTACTGCTTAGTACTTTAGAACTCTCTACTATTGGTGTCCCAACAGTGGAATAATTGTAACTAGTATTTTTGATTAGATTGTTTGGTTTTCAGGGTTTTGTCAAGAGGACGTGATCAAGCCGGCGCTTCAGCAGAAGAGTTGTAGGGTCTACAACAAGTGGATCAATAGCCGTTATCAGAAGGTAGCATAGGGCTTTATTGTGAATATAGTCAGGTTTAATTACCAAGTGTGTGTTTTTGTGATCTCTGTTTTGATTTTATATTGCGGGAATGGATCCTACTGCGACTACATCTAAGGGATGTCAGGAGAGGGTTAAATCGCCCAATTATTCGGCATTGTTGCCACAGACGGTAACTATGATCATTAGGTGTAAATATGAAATCTTGCATTTTGCGGGCATTAATACCAAGAAGTTTTTACACAGGTTTGAACAAGCAGCCAAAGTTCATGGAGCAACTGAATATGATATGGTGCGTCAAGTACTATTCTTTGTAGCTAATGAGTGCAAAGATGATTTAGAGGATCTAAAGGAGAACGAAGTGCAAAATTGGTCAGCTCTAAAAGAACAGATGCTCAAGAGATGGCCAAAGGTTACCAAGGAAACTAAGTATACAATGAAGGACCTGGATATCTTGGTAAAAAGGGTCAAAGCTAAAGGGGGTGTTCTAGACCCTCAGGAATTTAAAAGTTTTAGGGAAGACTTTGATCCAATGGTGGAATATTTAGTTAGTAATGAAGATTTTAGTGATGCTAATGCGTCTTTACCTTGGTTTTGTGAAGCGTTAGCGCCAGAAGTTGAAGACTGGGCGAAAAGGCGCTTGGATAACAAAGGAAAGCTGGTTAAAAAAGGGACAGAAATTATAAGTACCCTTGATTAGAAGAAGTAGAAATGGCAGTGGAAGCTGAAATGAAGTTGCGTTGAGTTGAGCGTCATGCAGCTAGGGTTGCTTTGGATAATGAGGAGATTAATGAATATGCATCTGGCATACGATCGCCTCCTCAGATGTTGTCTCCTAAACTTTAAATTTTCACTAAGGAGCCAGATTCAGTTATGGCAAGGATTGATGATTTGGAGAAAAAAATAATTGAAGCGGAAAAGGCAAAAGAATTGTTTAGGCCCAAGAGTTCTCCTCAACCTTTGCGTTTTGCTGCTATGGTGTGCTATTATTGTAATAAGGAGGGGCATACTAGGATGAGGTGTAATGCCCTTCAAAAGGATAAACAGGAAAGGGTAGTTTACAAGGATGGGACTATGCTTATGTTGGAAGATAGTACTAAGCTTGTTAAAGACAAGGATCGAGGGATGCGAGCCATGGCCATCAATCATGTTAATAAAAAGTCTATGTAAGGCAGGTTGAGTAAGGGCAAAGAGCCTGAAATTAAAGAGAAAGGCAAGGATGCGAAGTTAGTAAAATTTGCAGTTACTTGCGCAGTGTTGGATTTTAAAGTAAAAGAAGGAGCGGTTGCAGCGCCACTTACTGCAGTGCGTTTGGAGATGTTCGCAGAAAAGCACAAGAAAATGTCCCCACCTACAATTACTAAGCCAAGAAGGGCTGGTGCTAGGTATGCGAATCCAGAGGATATGGAGGAAGTAGGGTATACTACTAGAGAGAATACACCTGCGCCTATTGAGAATGTTGAAATGGATGGTATGGAATCAATTAGTTATGGTGTGGAACATCAGGAATAACAACCTATGATGTTGGAGGAGCCAGAGGTAGTACAGCAAAGAGTGGTACCTGCTGAAGGAATTCCGGGAACAAGGCATAATACTCCAAAGAAACCACCTGGAAGAGGGAAAGCTGGTGCAAAGGCAACTCAACCTAAATGGAGAATTAAGCGCCCGGTTCACTCTGATTTTCCTAAAGCGGCCAAGGATTAAGTTGCACAATGTTTGAAGACTACAGTCTCTGTTCCATTGGGGATGCTGACAGCAGTAGCGCCGGATGTAGCAAATGGAATTGTGGATAAGTGCAGGAAGCAAAGGGTTGCTAATTGTGCTGAGTTTTATTTTGGAGAGCAGTCATTTCAGCCGGTCATTGGATTACCTAGGGCGCCACATCATGCAGGACCCCTAGGATATTTAACAATTACTGTAAATGGTAAGCAAATTAAAGCGTTAGTGGATACAGGTTCACAAATCAACGTGGTTTCAGTGGATGATGTGGTGGAGTTAGGTCTTCCTGTAAAAGATGGTGATGGCACTGTGGCAGGAATTGGTGGAGGTAGTTTTCCTGTAATAGGTGTAGCAGAGTATGAACACACTAGAGGTGTGGGAGCAACGAGGGATATACATTTTTATGTCCAATGGGTGTAGTTAAACCAGTTTTAGGCACACCATTTTTAATGGATTATTCTTCAACTATAAATTATTGTTTGAATATGACTATTGGAATAAGGATTATGGGTGATGATGGTGTTCCAGTAACAGCAGTCTTAGTAGGGCCCAAGGATGGTGGCTGGGAAACTAAGTACTCTGGAGCTGCGCGGTTAAGGAAAGAAAGAGAGTTTTATGAGGAAGTCTCAGATGATGAGATAGGGCAAACTCCAGGAAGGCGCCAACATTTCATTAGGGATTGGAATTTTAGGTGTTACTATCTCCCAAGATGAGAGGAACCTAGATAGTGACCAGTCAGTCCAACAAGAAGGGATACATAAAGCAGTACTTCATAGGTGTCTTGGGAATACTACTGTAGAATGTATTATACCTAAGCTTTTTGATTTCTTTGATTATGGATATTTTTATACTTATATTAAAAAGAAAAGAAAAAAACATGATCTAGGTGCAACCCGTAGTTATATTAGAAAGGGTTTAATTTTAATTAATGAAGGAAGCAGAAAGAGCTGTTTTGCATCAAAGTATAAACCAGTAGCTGCTAAGGTTAAACCAGTGAATTTAGCGATTCCCAATTTGAACCCTCCTTTTCAGAGGCCGGTGCTGTCTAGGAATCCTTATGATACTCCTTTAACAAAGTTTCCACCTGATTTTGCGCCTACTAGTAAGATTACATTTGAAAGGCTTCAGATAGTTAATTTTGGACCAGAGGATTGGTTGTCTCAGGAAGAAAAGAAGTTATTGCTGCATGTTATGGTTCTTAGGGAAAATGCTATTGCGTTTTCAGAAGAGGATAGAGGTTTATTGAAACACTCTTATGGTAAAACTTATATTGTTCCAGTTATACCTCATGCGCCGTGGCATAAGGTTTTTCCAATACCAGCGGCTATAAGAGAAGAGTATATGGAATTAATTAGGGAAAGGTTAAAGTCTGGCTTGTATGAGCAGCCTATGTCTATTTATTCAAGTCCAGTGTTTCGTGTTTTTAAACATATTGGTAAATTAAGGGTTGTTCATGATCTTAGAGAGATGAACAAGGTTACAGTAAAGGACGCAGGGATGCCACCAACGCATGAGGAGTTTGTGGATTATTTTTCTGGATGTGCATGTTATGGATTAGGTGATATTATGGGAGGATAAAATGAGTGCAAATTGGACAAATCATCCAGACCTATGATGATGTTTGAAACACCACTGGGGCGCTACAGTTTGACAAGTTTACCGCAAGGCGCAACAAATATTGTGGCGGTATATCAAGCACAGATGATGTGGATATTGCAGGGTGAAATTCCAGAACATGTGGGAATTTTCATTGATGATGGCGGTATAAAAGGACCAGCCAGTGAATATGATGGGGAGATGTTAGAAGAGAATCTGTATATTAGAAGGTTTGTTTGGGAATATGTGATTACCCTGGAAAGAGTGCTATTTAGGATAGAAGAGGCAGGATTAACAATATCTGGGTCCAAATTTGCTTGTTGTGTTCCAGCGCTAGATACAGTGGGACATGTGGTATGCAAGGAGGGGAGAATCATTGCTTAAAAACAGAGGAATAAGGTACTTACATGTCCAAGACCAAGAAATACTACGGAAGTTAGAGGGTTTCTAGGCATTTGTACATATGTAAGAATGTTTATTCAAGATTTCGCTTTGTTGTCTTCACCTTTACGGCGCTTAACAAGAAAGATGTTGTATGGGATTGAACGGAGGAATGCAAGGAGGCATTCGAGTTATTGAAAAGGATTGTAGGGAAAGATATTATTTTGAAGAAATTGGAGTATGGACTAGGCGCTGGGAAAATAACTTTAGTGGTGGATTCTAGTTTGTCCACAGTGGGCGCAGTTTTGATGCAGGAGGATGAGGAAGGTAATGATAGACCTGTCCTTTATGAATCTAAGACTTTTACCAAAGTGGAGTCCAGGTACTCTCAGTCCAAGCTGGAGTTATTCGGAGAAGCAAAAATTCTTAAGAAGCTACAATGGATGCTTTGGGGGCAACATTTTGAGTTGCAGGTTGATGCGCTATCGTTGGTGCAAATGATTAGTAGCCGGAGTTTACCAGATGCACCCATGACAAGGTGGGTAGCGCAGATTAATTTTTTTTCTTTTGATTTAGTCCATAAGCCAGGGAAATTGTTCACTATGCCGGATTCATTATCAAGAAGACCGTTGTGTGAAGAAGACTCGGAAGCCAAAGAATTTGAAGATAAGAGATGGGTAAATGGGATAGATTATTGTTATGAAAGATTTGGCAGGATTTTCTGCAATGAAAATAAACTAGCAGGCAGGATTGTCTGCAATGACGATAAACTAGTAATGTGGAATGTCTTTAAAGACATAAAACTAGATATTGATGATGCAAAGGATGTTTGTAGCAAGGGTAGTCCGCAACTGGATTTTAGGGACACTGAAGCTAACGTAGTGCCAAGGAGTGCACTAGGCAAGGTAGTGGAAGAGTCAGATGATGAAGATGATTCAAGGGGAAGTCAAGACAGTAGTACTCATCTCAAAGAGCGCGAGTATTCTGAAGACAACCCATCTACTGATGATGGAGTAGAGTTGTTAAGGTTATATTTGGAAGGTAATAGTTGACCAGATTTTTGCGATAAAAAGGTTTGGCGCAATATTGAGAAGCACGCTGAAAGCTATTTTATTAAAAATGGGAAGTTATGGAAGAATCAAGCTTTATCTCCTCAGTTAGTTGTTCAAACTAGGGAAGGGAAGGAGAAGATACTCAGGGAGTTACATGAGAATTGAGGACATAGAGGTCAAGATGAGACATATTTCAGAGTTAGGTAAAGATTCTGGTTGCCCAAGATGAAGAATGAAGTAAGAGATTGGGTTAAATCTTGTCCTGAATGTCAGCGCAGGAGTTACAGAAAGGCAAAAGAGAAAGGTAGAGCAATGGAAGAAGATACTGTTTTTGGTGGGGTCAGTTTAGATGCAGTTCATATAGAAGAAGGACACTTTAAATACTTGGTAGTAGCCAGGGATGATCTATCAGGATGGGTTGAAGCTGTGCCGTTGGTAAATCTTAAGGCAAGTAATGTAGCTAAATTTTTGAAGAAATAATGGGTTTATAGGTATGGGGTAATGAAGATGGTAACCGTAGATGGTGGTGCTGAATTTTCTGGAGAATTCCAAGAGGTAGTAAAAGGTATTGGCACAAAGTTATGAGTTGTAACACCATATTATCCTGAAGCAGAGGAAATGGTATAAAGAGGCCATCAAGTTATAAACAATGCTTTAGTTAAACTATGTGGAAATAATGGGGCAAAGTGAAAGAACTACTTGCCATTAGTTTTTTTTGCGGACAGGATTTCAGTTAAAAGGACAACAGGGTTTTCGCCATATGAACTTATGCTTGGTCAAAGGGAGGTATTACCTATTGATCTGGAGGCAGGATCTTCTCTAGGATGTGACTGGGATCAAGTGCACTCAACTGAAGATTTGATTCTAGAAAGGGTAGTGCAGCTTGAAAGGAAAGACGAGTTTGTGGAGAAGGTATATGAAAGAATGATGCAGATCCGGGACAAGTCAGTTAAATATTGGGATGAGCGTTTAGCGCATAGGTTAAGAAGCCATTGAACCCAGGAGATTTGGCTTTGGTTTATAATAGAAGTTTAGAAAGCCAATGGGGGAAGATGTTCTCTGACAGATGGAATAGTTCTTGAAGGATAAGAAAGCAGATAACTGGAGGGTCTTACTTATTGGAGAAACTGGATGGTACTGAGTGGAATCAACATGTGGTTGCAGATCAGATCAAAAGATTCTAACCAGGGGGTGTTCCAGTGATACAATGATACCTCCAGATTGAGGAAAAACTACCAGAATAATACCTCCAGGAAGAGGTTAAACTAACAATTTATGTTAAGCTTTATTTTTATAAGAGGACTAACAGGAGGCTTTGAAACAGTTGTGATGGATAGAGGGCACTAACTGGAAGTTAGGCAGACTATGGCTGAACAGGCAACTGGCATATCCGCTCAGATGAGGGTGTAGAGGAACATGAAATCTTATATTTTCATCATTCGAGGGGACATGATGAGATAGGCAATTGGATGAAAGGAGAGGCATACCATCTAAACACAATAGACACTGGGAATTTAGCTAATGAGTTAACTAGCCAGGAGTGGAATAACGATTTATAGATGGGGCACTCTACAGTTCAATTCTTATTTTACATTGTATATTTCTGTATCGCAGTAAAGGCAGTAAAGTTTTATGATATAAAGTTTATTTATGATTTTTTAGGGTTTACAGTCTTTTAAAGAAAGTAGAGGGAGCAAAGTTAGGTGCTCTAAATTTGGAAGACAGGTGTAGTAAAATAGCACCATCTCTAAAATGATTATTTAAAGGCACAGCGTAAAAAATATATGAAGACTATGTACAAGGAGAATGGACAGAGGAGGCTCATAAGGAGAGCGCTAGTGGGCTATTCAGTATTGCGGTTAAAGCTATTAGGATATCCTTTCCAGTCTTCAGGCATGACAAAGCGACGGGGATCGGCGGGGAATCCAAGAATAGTTGATGAGCTGATTTCGTTCATTAGTTGACCTATCATTTCTATATGGGTATAGTGAGCTTCAAGTTGAGCGTCAGAAAAAGCTGGTGCATTATAATAGGATAGAGACATAGCGTCATATATAAGACAAAGTCTGGAAAACATTTTCATGGAATGAACAAAGAGTAAAGGAATAGGAACCCATCCCAGGGAGATGTATTCATTGAAGCCTGACAAGGAGTCAGTGGGCAAGGAGAAAGTAAGTATAATGAAGGATACTTACTTGCTAATAAGTTTTGTGGGCGCGCTGATGGCAAAGTAATGGTAACCGCATCAGGAGCAGCTGTAGTGGAGCCTGAGCGCATAGAAGCATTAGAGCTCGGAGTGGAAGGTGTAGCTCTAGGCTGTATAGATCTTTCGTGTCTGGGAAAACTAGGAAGAGATGTTGATTCATAAGGAAAATTATTATTAGTAGAAATAGTGGGACTAGTGGTTGTAATTATGGGAGCGCTACTAGTAGAGCTAGGTGGAAAGCGAATATAACCAGTAGGCTGAGGAGTATTCTGGTTTAGAGAGATATTGCAAGTTTTGTGGCATCTAAAGCAATTGTCACAGGCAGGTCTAAAGGAGGCGTACCCCCGAGGTTTAGAAAATGTACAATGATAGTTGCAGCATTTACAAAACAAGCACACTTTATCTTTGGGAACTGTACAGTATTGAGTCATGATATTTGGATGAAGGAGATTTAGGTTATTAGATGGGCTATTTATAAGATAACAATGGAATTAAAGAGGAGTCATCAGTTGCACCATGTCTGACTTGAGCGCTGGATGATTTCTAAGAAGAAATTGAAATATTTTTGTCATAATAAAGGGCCCAAGGAAAGGCAAATCTGTCGCAGTCAAGGGAAAGTTATATATTGCGAAGATCTGAAGATTTCAAGAGAGTGCATGCATATATGACGCAGGGGAAGTATTTGCTGCTATAGAAAGTAGCAACAATCTCAAGTTTTTATTTTATTATTATTATTTGTTGTTTCATCTTTCATAGGCACTTAGTAGAAGGGTGCGCTGCTTAGAAAAAGGATGATATTTTTTGGGGGCAACTCATCTTGCAGTTGTAGAGTTCTCACAGGAAATTTAAGTGAAAATAAAAATAAATATATTACATTTTTTACAAGGCTATATACACATTACAAGGAATAAATACAAAAGAAGATATTTTTTTAGTATTCTGTGTCATCAAGGATAGGGACGCAGAAATCCCAGTCATTGAAAGCCTCTTGCATGTTTTTTTGCAAGGTGGTTAATAGCTGTTCTCGTTTATTATACTCGGCACAAGTATAAACCGGGACTGCCTCAAGGAATTCTTTGACCGCAGTTAGCATGTTGTTCATACGACGCATGATTGCATCGTATGGAGCGCAGGCAATTTGCTCTGCAAATTCCCAGTTTTGAGCCATGGCAGGCTCTTCATCATTGACATCCGGGAGAGTTTTGGTGGGCCATTTGTCCAGGATGATGGCATCAAAGAACGGCTGCATATTTTTCCAGTCAGGGATGAGTGTACAAGGAGTACACTCGGGAGTAAGTTTGGTATCCCAGATGGGATTTTCTTCCAAGGCAGGAAGGAATAAAGGGATGTTAGGAGGTGGAGGCGTTTCAGCGTAAGGTGTGCCTGGCACATTCTAAAAGAGAAAAAGGGAAAATTTTAGCATTAGAAGAGAGAAAAGAAGGAAAAAAAACTTACTGTGCTCTCCCCTGAGAAGAGAGATCTTGGGACGGAAGCAACACTACTGGGTGTAGGTGTGCGGTAACCAACCTTGGCTCGTATGTTGCCAGGTGGGGTGGTAGGAGCAGGCTCCAGGCGCTTGATGGTCATTTGACTCATCATATTGGTTGTAGAAGTGTTGGGGTCCAGGCGCGCAACAGTGGGTGGCCCATCATAACTACACTTCTTTTTGCATTTCTTGCAGTAATTTCATGACTGGAAAAGGAAGAAATGAAAAGTTAGTAATAATAAGGAAGGAAGGAAAGTGAAGATAACTTACACTAAAGAAATTATTGACTCAGAGGGATTTTGAGAAATGACAAGGATTTATGCCATTCTCGATGCAGAAGGTGCATCTTGTCCCACCCATCAGTGTAGTTATTGGCGTTGTTGGGGGAGCAGAAGGGGGCTGGGTGTGCACGAACTGTCAAGTTGCATCCACGACGTTGGCTGTATTTTCAGTTTTAGGAGGGGTTCTTCTAGTAGTCATTGAAAGATATAAAAAAATAATTAGAGGGAAAAGAAGATGATTATAATAAATAAGAGAAGAAGATAGAAGATGGAGGAAGAAAATGCTGCAAGACACAGGGTACTTATAGGCTCCTGGGGACAGTTGCAAGTAGAGGGAGGATGTGGTATGCACCTCACAGGAAGCGTGGGTTTGGACCAATCAGCGCGCGTAGTCCAGGAAGAACAAAAGGGGAGTTAGCGCCGTAGATAGTATTAAAATATGATATGTATTTGTGTGTTTCAAAGAAAGGGGAATAGAAGTGCAAAAGAGGATTTAGGGTCTGTGTGCTCGGATTTTGAAGCAGGATGTGCCGCACAATGGGTAATTGTGTATTATCAATTTAGGACTGCAAGTGCTAAACAATATGGATTTGGATTTTCCAATAATTGTGTGTTACACATTAAGGAAGGAGTTATGGCTTAAGGAGGACTCAAGTGCATAATATACTGCACTGCGGTAAGTGCTATAATTACTGAGACAAGTAACGTAAGTTTCAGAGTCTAACTAGTCAAGTAAATTACCAGGACTATTGACTGGTAATGAGTCGAGGAGCATGGGGACTCAATCACAAAAGAAAACTACCCAAGAGTCAAGGGGACAAGGATCAGCGTTAGAATGGGTCAAACCTGGAAGTAGCACTGAAACAAAACAAAGGTATAGTCAAGAGCGCGTATATGGAGTATGAGTAAAACAAGTTAAAAACTAGTGTTAGTAAGCATAGGTTGTGATTAGGTGCTGTAGTTGCTACAAGCGGTGCACGTAGTTTACTAATAGAATAGTTATTGTTTTACTAATGTGGTGCTAGAGCCAGCGCTGGTGATCCACTAGGGAACTGTGTCTTGAGCGCTGGAAAAATATAAAAAAAGAGGACTATTTGATAGGGATGGGATATTGCATCTAGTAGGAAAATAATAACAATTGACAAATAATTATTTAACATACAATTAGTTAATAATTGTTAAGTCAAATATAAGATATTAATTTTTCTGTGGTCATTTGTTTGAGAATATATAGATTCAGTATGATTGACTATTATTAGAGTTATTTTATTGCTATAATAAGGCATATTCAAAGAGAGAGCTTCAAGAGGGAGTAGCTGTGGATATTAGCACTTGTTAAGAATAGAAATATTCAGATAGTAATATTTGTTTTTCATTATCTTTAACTTATCTCTCAATTTATAAACTTTCTAATCAGATATTTGTGTTACACATTATTGCGCTGTCTTTAAAAATAAGAGTGGCAGGCGCTTCTTTTTAGAAATTAAAAAGGAGAACCAACCCATCTCGCATTGTTTCTACTGCTTAGTACTTTAGAACTCTCTACAGCGTCCATGTGGCCCACTCAACATCAGGCGGGCCACCTGCCTTGCTAGGAAGCAGGAATCAGGCTCAAAACCTCCAAATTTATCCATAAAACTGCCCAAATCCACCATTAAACACCAACAACTCCACACAACAACCTCCTAGTTCTCCCCAAGAAATGCGCACAATACCTTCTTCATCAAAAAATGCCAAAAATTCCAAAACTTCTAGAAGACCTTCCAGAGGACCTCAAGAAGACACCAGAGCAATAACACTGCTCCCAGACAAAAATCTCCCTCTCAAACAAGAAGAGTTAACTACAGATCTCTGCTGCCAGCCAATTACTCCTCTGAAGGTTCCATTTCTTCCAGATTTTCATCCAGAAGATCCCAATCAACTTCCAGGTCACCTTCTCCTGGTCTGTCCTACAACCAACCTGGTACTCCACCACCAGTATCCAACCAAACTGAGCCAAGCAATAATATCAACAACAACACCAGCAGCCCTGCTTCTCCAACCAGACCACAGTAGTGTCGTCCTTCTAGTTCATCTTCTCAAAACCATTTAAAGGATAATTGTGAGAATCCATACCTCTATCTGGTTGATCCTCCTACAACATCCATGCAACATTCTTCAACAGTCCAGATTCCTGCCGCTTACAAATTTGATGAGCTTCTAATCTGTAAGTACCAAATTAATAAATCCAATTTCTTCAAATGAGAACAATTACTGATCCAATTCTTCTTTTTAGTTGTAACCCCGCCTCCTGAAACTGCAATTGGGATTGGCCAACCTCTAGAAACTACCTTATCACTGGATTACGCCAACATGAAACAACACCTAAGCATGATGTCTTAAAACATGCTTAAGGCCTTTGCTCTTCATGATTGATTGAATGAATTTGTAATGAATCTGAGGCAACAGCTCCTTGATGACCACTGGAATAAGGCACACCTTCCAACACTCTATCCCTGCTTCTTCCACTTCTTACCAAAAATTACCTTCCAATCTGGTTCCTGACTATTACAACCCATATACACTTTCCAGCTGCCTACATCACAAAGAACACAGTTCTTTCTAAAATCTTAACAAAAAGCAAAAACGCAATCATAATCCTGACCAACCGCTGGAGGCTTCTTCTTCCCAACATAAAATAAAAAGAGAAATTAATAATTCACTAAATAGAGAGAACAATAATAATTAGGAGATACATATTGTCAGCCAGGCTATACCAGGAGCCCAGTAAACAATATGTTGATTTATTGTACCTGAAAGCGGGCTTAAGAATTTTTATGTTGTATATAAATTAATATTTTATTGAATAATAAAATTATATAAGCATCTTATTAAATATAAGTGTTATATTAATTTATTGCTATATAAATTATTTATACATTTAAATTAAGTATAATATATTTTATATTCTAGAAATAAAGGCGCATTTTTCTGTATTTAATAATTATAAATTAATAATTAATTAATTACAAACATATATTAATATTATATATGTAAAATTGACTATAGTGTAATTAAATTAATTAATTAAATTTATACATTAAATAAAACTTTTCATATATTATTAAACAATAATATTAGGCGCTTTTTTGACCCTTAATTGTGTCAGAAAAATTATTAAATAAATTATAACACTTATTTAATTATATAGTATTAAAATCCCCACTTTAAATTACAAATATCATTAAATTAATTATATCTTTTTTTAAACTAATTATTGAATTAATTACATAGTTAAAACAATTAATTAAAATTGCTTTAAACTGGATTGAATTGATTACATGAATTTTTGGTGTGAAAATAATTCTATTTGTTTTACTCAAACCCTTTACATTTCACTGTAATAACTGTTTTGGGTTATTTTACTAACTGTTCTCATGTTTCAGACTTACTTGGTTACTAATTATTTTAATTAATTGTTTTGGGAAGTTATGCTGGGAAAAATGCTTAATTACTCACAGGTTTAGTTTATTGTCTCATGTTTTTCTCTCAATCTCTATGTTTAGTTCTATTCTTTTATATTCTTGTATCATTTTGTTACTCTTTTGTAAGTACTCATTTGTGACACTTCAGAGGGTCCTTTTCCTATAAAAGGCTTTGGATAATCCCCTGTAGCTGGATCAATAATTATACACTCATCATTTAAACATATTTTTTAATATATTACATTTATTACTATTTTTATTAGTACTATAAATTCTAATCAAAATTCTATATAAATAACTAAGGTTGCAATAGGTCTAATAATAATTAATAGTGTCTGCTGCGCATTGAAAATAACTACTTATTAAATAATTATATTAAAATTTATTAAAAACCTCACTGAAAGTCCCTTCAATCTACTTGTTGCCTCTCCTTTAAAATAATTATACAATTTTATTATTTTAATTAATTCCCCTTTTATATTTCCTTTTCCCTCCTCTCCGTTTCCTCTTCTTTTTTCCCCTTCTTCTAGATGACCAGCCAATACATATAAAAAAATTTGTTTTATTTTTATCATATTAATTTTCTTTTTTTTTTAATTTTATTTTTTATTATTTTTTATTTTTATTTTCATTTTCTTTCTTTTATACTTATTATTGGCATCCAGGATATTCCAGGAGTCCAGTAAATGATATGTAACTTATAAAACCTGAAAGAGTGGGTAAGAATTGTATTTAATGAATATAAATTAATATTTTATTGCATAATAAAATTATATAAGTATTTTATTATATACAAGTGTTATATTAATTTTATTGGTTACATAAATTTTTATATACATTTAAATTGAACATAATATAATATATTCTACAAATAATGGCGCATTTTTATGTATTTAATAATTTTAAATTTATATTTAATTAATTGAAAAACATATATTATAATTATAAGTGTAAAATTGACTTATAATATATTTAAATTAATTATTTAAATTTATATATTAAATAACACCTTTCATATAATACTAAACAATAATTAATGACGCTTCTTTTAACCCTTAATTGTGTCAGGAAAAACCAATTAATTAATTTATACTAAATTGAGATTAATTACATGTTTTGTTGCGTCAAAGTATTTTTTGTTTCACTTAAAATATCCTTAAATCAGACTGTACCATCTGTTTGGAATTATTTTTCTCATAGTTCCTATGTTCCAGTCTTGTTTAGTTATTCACTATTTTTACTTACTGATTTGGGAATTAATGGCGGGAAAATTGGATTCTTAATTGGGGTTTTAATTATTTGTTTCATATTTTTCTCTACATTGTTATGTTTCATTTACTCTTTGATATACTTGTTTTATTCTATTCTAATTATTGTATTTACAAATATAGTGGCGCTTCAGAGGACCCATTGCCTATAAAAGGGCCTTGGATAATCCCCTGTAGCCTCATCACTTATTATACACTCAACAAATTAAATACAATTTTATATTACGTTTATATTCTTTTTATTAGTAATACAATTCTAATTAAAATTCTATATAACAATTTAATGGTTGCTTTAAGTCTGATAGTAATTAAAAGTGTTTGCCGCGCAGAACCCTTACCTTAAATAATAATATTATTAATAAAGCATAAATCTTTGTCATCTCTCAAGTTACTCGCCGTTGTTTTTCTTCTAAATAAATTAAGTAATCTATTACAGTTTATTTCTTTTATTTTTTTCCCTTGTCCTCCTCCTTTTCTCCTCTTTTCCTTACCTTCTTCTAGACGACTGACCGACAACTGGGGACCTTTCCAAACGACGATGACGATCGAGCCTGGCAACGAACGACAAATGCACGGACCACCTAGCAAAAAACAAAACTTTTGCCGCGACTGTGTTTTGAACTTGGGTTCGATTTCTTAGGTTTATATTATATTAATTCTTATATTATTTTGAAGTGATTTTTCGATCACTATAGTAAGTTCACCTTTGCACCTCTCACTCATATTACTTTATTTTTACTGCAATAACAGTGATTGTGGCTTAATTGCTGATTCACTGAGTGTAAGTGTTCAATTACTAAAAAAATTTTTTTCCTATTTGACCATTATAGAGTGTTAAATCCTCTTAGTCCTAGAAGAATTGACATTTTTTATTAATACAAATTGAATTATTAATTTAATTTTTTATTATTATTAATTATTGTTAATTTTGGTTGACTTAAAAGTACTTTGTGCTTAGTCCCAAATATATTGCCATATTTAATATTGGTATTAATTGGTTGAATTAACTTGATTGTTTATTGCCAATTTAATCTTGCAATCCATTTTTTAAAAGAATTAATTTTTTTATAATTATTACTTTATATTGAAAATTTTTTTTTCTATAATTTAATTAATAAAATTTTTTTTTATTATTTGGAGCAATTATTAACTAACTTTTATTTTTTTTTCATAAAATAAGAAGTAAAATAAAATCTTCCCACTATTATGTCCAACAATTTAGCTGAAAAAATGGATAACATGCAAGTGGATGAAATTGAAATTGACTATGATGCTGACACTGTAAGTTCTTCTAAAGTTGGACATAAAAAATCTTATGCTAACACAAAGAATTCACTTGCTGCAGGATGTGGAAATGACAGGAAATGTAAACAAACCAAACCCCCTTCCCCCAGCACCACAGAAGGAAGTAAAGCCTCTAGTACCTCAAGAAGGTCTTCCAAAAGGATTCAAAATAAAAAAGCTTCCTCTGCCACAACAAATCAGCAACCTGTCCAGTCATATAAAAGAGTTGAAGACAGAAAATATGATGTACAAAGAAAAAGTAGAAACCTTGTGGGATCAGGTTCAAGAACTCAGCAACCAGATTCAGGCCCAGGCCCCTCCTTAGATGCCTCCCAATCAGCCTCAGTTTCAGGCTCAACCTTCACAGCTACCCAGCTCAACCATCCAAAATCCAAATACTATGGAAGTAGAGCAATTGAAATGGGATTATCTAATGAGTCACTACCAACAGAATGTGCAACACCCTCCTCATCATCAGCCTGGCCCATCCAGAACACCCAATTTCCATCCACCTCCTCATCCCTACCAACAAGGCAGGAGAAAGAAGGCCCAAGCACAATCCCAAACCCAGTCCCAGGGGAAGTTTCCTCCTCTGCCATGGTAAGTAATTTGGTTGATAGTCACTTGGGTATGTTTTCTAATAAATCTTCTTCTGCAGGTAATATTATTGAACATGGTGAAAGAACAGTTAAACCTGTTAAAAGACAGCTTCCTGTAACTAGTAGCCCTATTGATGTAATTAGCAAATTGTCATTTGATGAACCTTTACATTTAACTTCTACTTCTTTAATTAATCCTTCTCTTGCAATTAAAAATGATTCTGTTCCCCCTGAAATCTATACCTTAATTGAAAAAACTTCTGAGGAAATATTGAAAGATACCCTTGATTTTAATGTTGTGAAAGACATACATGTGAGAGATGTGTTAATACATGAAAATGATAGATTAAATAATTTACACTTGCAATGTAAAGTGAGTTCTTCTGTACAAGATACAGCTTATTTAAAAATCAAAGAAACCTTAAATATTGTTCTTAGTCAACAAAAACAAATAAGAAGTGACCATAGAGCTATCTCAGATAGAAATATCAGTCTACATAAGACCTTGAGTGAATTGAAACCCCTTATTGAAGAAAATTATTCATTCAAAAATGAAATAAAATCTCTGCAAAATGAGTTTAAAAAGCTAAAAAATGATTTCCATGCACTAAGTACCAAACACTCAGTTTCTGAGGACAGAAATGTTTTATCTCTTGCAAAAGTAAATGACCAGATGTCTGAAATTCCAAGAATAAGAAACTATGTGTCTGACCTGCAGGAAAAGTTCTCAACCTTAACCATCAATAATGAATGAAATGAGATTTCTGTCAATAAGCTGCATAAAAATAAAGGGAAAAAACCTGAGCAAAGTTCATCCTTTCTTCCTCATATTTCAACCATTGAACAAACTGAAAATGAGTCTGTAAAATCTTTTGCTACTAGCAAAAAATCTTGTGATGGTCATGCACCAGCTGTTTCTGTAAATAATGAAATTTCTGAACACCTGGCTAAACTTCAGGAATTATTAATAATGAATAATTCAAACCAAAAAGTGGACCATCCCAGTAGTCAGAAAAATTGGCCTAAGTTAGACCAATATCCTACCTTTGATGGTGATTCTTCATCTGATTGGCAACACTTTATCCAAAGAATTGATAATTTAAAGAGATCTTATAAACTACCTGATGAGGAAATTGTTTCTAAGCTAATTTCTTTATTTTCCAATGTAGCCTTGATGTGGTATGAATCTGTTCTTTTAGAAAACAATCATTATACATGGAATGATTGGAAATCCTTGATTGAGAATCAGTTTGGTGGTTCAAAATTCAGGTTAGCTCAACAGAGACTGTATGAGAATACTAGATATGTATCCTCCTCTGTTGAAAAGCCCATTGTTTTTCTGATGAAAATAACTAAAATCCTTAGAGCAATTGATCCAAAGATGGATTATGATATTTGGAGAGATAAAATCTTGTATAAATTACCAAATTCTCTTAGGGATTTGATTGTGGCTAGAACTGAACATGTAAGGGAAAATTCTTCTTTCATTAATATCTGTAATGAGGTACTGCTCAACCATAGATATGAACCAAAGAATTACCTTGGTAAATCTTTTAATGATCAGAATAAACCTTCTACAAAGCTCCCAGAAAAATCTGGTAAAACCTCTGCCCCAATTGCACCTAAAAAATATGCAACAAATACTTGTTATAAGTGTAACAAACTGTGGCAGAAGGGTCATGTTTGTGACAAGAAAATTCATCTTGTTGAACAAAATGAAGACACTGATGAAGTTGAACTTGGTGTCAATAATTCTTCCAGTGACTTTGAAAGTAATATCTCCTATGAAAATGAATCTGTTAAAGATGTTTTAATGTTGGAACATAATGTCCATTATTTAAATAATATATCTGAAGATTGTGTATTGAATTTATCTTCAGTAGAAAATGCTGAGATAATTAAAGATATTACTAACAATTCTATTCCTATATCCCCTTTGAAGGCACCTGTTATCATTAATGGTAAAAATGTTGATGTAGTTCTTGATTCTGGTGCTGGAGGAAGTGTAGTATCTGAAAAAGCTTTGGCTTCAGTGGATAAGGAATATTTGAGTAAATTATTACCTATAACTTCTGAAAAATGGAGAGGGTATGGTTCTACCTTATTTCCTATTGGCAAATACAAAACCTCTGTATTCTTCAAATATAATGGTGGTTTTGTCAGAGCTATTTGTGAGTTTGTTGTCATGAAAAATGATAATTTAAGCAATTGGTTTATTATGGGAAATGATATTTTAACCATGTTTGGTGTGAAACTGGACCCAGCAAATAATTGCTTTACCTTAGGAATGAATGGGAAAAGGAAATTCAAAATTTCCTCTCCTAGAACTTCTGGGCATTTGTTGAAATCTTGTAACTCACTGATCCAGTGTAAAGGTAGAACAACAACTAAAATGGATGATTTATTACATGAAATAAATACCGCTTCTTTTGGTGATAAGTTGACTAGTGAACAAAAGGATTCTATTGTTGCCTCTATTACCTCTTTCCCTATGGCTTTTGCTCATGGTTCTCATGTCTTGGGAATTGTTCAGGAAGAGATTAAAATTACCTTATCCTGTAATTTGAGTGATATTCCTCCTACCCTTAAGAAAAAACCATATCCTGCTTCTCCATCAAAAAGAAAAGATATTGAAGATAATATTGAAACATTATTGAAAATGAATATCATTGAGAAAGTGGATTTCACCCCCAAATATTGTGTCATCTCCCCAGTCTTGATTTCTTTTGAAAAAGATAAAGCTAGATCATGTGGAGATTACAGAGCTTTAAATACTTATACTGTTGATGATATTTATCCTTTACCCAGAATTAATTCAATACATGCTACCTTGCAAGGTGCAAAATTTATTAGTTGTCTGGATGGTAATAAAGGTTATCATCAAGTTCCAGTTGAGAAAAATTCTCAAAAATTTTTGCTTATTGCTACTCATATGGGAATATATAAGTATGTTAGGATGCCATTTGGCCCTAAAAATGCTCCTTCAGTTTTCCAGAAAGTTATGTTTAACACTTTCCATCAAGGAATTATTGAAGGTTGGCTCATGGTTTATATTGATGATATTATTGTTTTTTCTAAAACTTTTGATGAACATATGATTCACTTGAATAGAGTTTTCCAAAAAATGGATGATATCAATATGACCTTATCTTTAAAAAAGTGTAAATTTGGTTTTCAATCTTTGAATGTCCTTGGCCATGTGGTGTCAGGCTTAAAAATTTGTGTAGACCATAATAAAGTTGCTGCCATTCAAAATGTGAAAGCACCAACTTCTGTAAGAGAAATCCAAAGTTTTTTGGGTATGTGTGGCTATTATAGACAATATATTAAAAATTATCAGGTCATAGCCTTGCCTCTTACAAAACTGACCAGAAAAAATGTTGCTTTTCTCTGGAATAATGACTGTCAAAAAGCTTTTGATACATTAAAAAGTTGCTTAATGACACCCCCTATATTGGCTCTTCCAGATTTTAACAAGCCATTTGTCCTTTATACAGATGCTAGCTTTATTGGTCTGGGTGCTGCCCTTCACCAAAAGAAAATTATTAATGATAAATCCTCAGAGGTTGTAATTTGTTATATTTCAAGAACCTTAAGAAATAGTGAATTGAAATATGGTGCCACTCAATTGGAGTGCTTAGCAGTTGTTTGGGCTCTTGAGAAACTTCATTACTATTTGGATGACCAAAAATTTGAGTTGGTAACTGACTGTAGTGCTGTGAAGTCTCTCTTAAACCTAAATACACCTAACAGACATATGTTCAGGTGGCAACTTGCTGTTCAAGAATACAGAGGAAGGATGACAATTATCCATAGAGCTGGAAATGTTCACTCTAATGTTGATATGCTCTCCTGATTGCCTCTGCCAAATAATGACTCAAATCCTGCTTATGTACCTGAAGATGATACTGTTCATATCCATGGTATATTTATAGTTGATATGGAAGAGGAGTTATTACAGTTAATACTGGATTCATATGATAAAGATTCTGATTTAACTAAATTGGTTACTATCTTAAATGATCCTAAGAATGCTTCAATTCAAGCAATAATAAAATCTCTTCCTGCAAAGTACCAAAATGCTTTAAATAAAGGAAAGTTCTCTATTGAAGATGGTTATATATATTATAGAAGGAAGCTTACCAATGTAATTGTTATTCCTCCTTCAATGAAAGAAACTATCCTCAAACTTTGTCATGATGACATATTAGCTGGTCATTTTGATCTTGAAAAAACATTGATTAGAATCAAAAACACTGCATGGTGGGCTAATATGTCTGAAGACACAAAATTATATGTTGAATCTTGTGATTCCTGCCAAAAATCTAAAAGGGTAAAGACAGCTTTAACTCTTGTTGGGTAATAGTAGATAGATTTACAAAAATGGGCAAATTTATTCCAACCCACAAAGATGTATCCACCAAAGAATTAGCTTTCTTATGGTGGTCTTACATGTTTAATATTATTGGTTTTCCAAGAGCCATTATCTCTGATAGGGATCCAAAATTCACTTCTGAGTTTTAGACCTCTTTGATGGATATTTGTGACTGGAAGTTAAAATTGTCTACAGCTCACCATCCTCAGACTGATGGTCTAGCTGAGAGAATGATTCAAACTCTGGAAGATATGATTAGAATGTATTGTGCCTTTGGTTTAGAATATAAAGACAATGACAGATTTACTCATGATTGGGTCACTCTATTGCCTGGTCTTGAATTTGCATATAATAGCACTGTTCATTCTGTCACTGAGAAAATGCCTTTTGAGCTTTGGTTAGGTTATGTCCCTAATACTCCTGCTCAGATTCTCAATAATAAATTACCTAAGTTGGAACTACACCCTGGTGTAAAATCTTTCATGAAAATGCAACAGCTATGCAGAAAACATGCTCAGAGCTGTATTGATAAAGCATTTGAGTATGAAAAGAAAAGATGGGATAAATCCCATAAAGAATACACATTTAACAAGGGTGATGAAGTGTGGATCTCTACTGTCCATTTCAATTTACAAGGTAACCACAAATTAAAAGATCCTTTTGTAGGACCATTTGTTTTTAAAAGAATGGTTGGTGATAATGCAGTAGAAGTTGTATTGTATTCTCCATATGATAGGAAACATCCTGTTTTTCCCATTTCTTTGCTTAAGCCTTATACTTCCAACAGTGACTTATTTCCCAAAAGAAGGGGAAGACCTAAGAAAAACCCTCAGGAAGTCACAGAAACAGCAGAAATTGATAAAATTCTCAATGATAGAATTATCACTTCTGAAAGAGGTACTGAATATTTATTGAGATATAAGAACAAATCATCTGAACATGATGCATGGATACCTGGCAAGGAAATTTCAAATCTGCCTACTCTGTTGAAAAAATACAAAAAGAAAAAATATTAGCATTTTTTTTATTGTTTTTTTTAGAGTGAGGGAGTGTCAGCCAGGCTATTCCAGGAGTCCAGTAAATGATATGTAACTTATAAAACCTGAAAGAGTGGGTAAGAATTGTATTTAATGAGTATAAATTAATATTTTATTGCATAATAAAATTATATAAGTATTTTATTATATACAAGTGTTATATTAATTTTATTGGTTATATAAATTTTTATATACATTTAAATTGAATATGATATAATATATTCTACAAATAATGGCGCATTTTTATGTATTTAATAATTATAAATTTATATTTAATTAATTGAAAAACATATATTATAATTATAAGTGTAAAATTGACTTATAATATATTTAAATTAATTATTTAAATTTATATATTAAATAACACCTTTCATATAATACTAAACAATAATTAATGACACTTCTTTTGACCCTTAATTGTGTCAGGAAAAACCAATTAATTAATTTATACTAAATTGAGATTAAATACATGTTTTGTTGTGTCAAAGTATTTTTTGTTTCACTTAAAATATCCTTAAATCAGACTGTACCATCTGTTTGGAATTATTTTTCTCATAGTTCCTATGTTCCAGTCTTGTTTAGTACTTCACTATTTTTACTTACTGATTTGGGAATTAATGGCGGGAAAATTGGATTCTTAATTGGGGTTTTAATTATTTGTTTCATATTTTTCTCTACATTGTTATGTTTCATTTACTCTTTGATATACTTGTTTTATTCTATTATAATTATTGTGTTTACAAATATAGTGGCGCTTCAGAGGACCCATTGCCTATAAAAGGTCCTTGGATAATCCCCTGTAGCCTCATCACTTATTATACACTCAACAAATTAAATACAATTTTATATTACGTTTATATTCTTTTTATTAGTAATACAATTCTAATTAAAATTCTATATAACAATTTAATGGTTGCTTTAAGTCTGATAGTAATTAAAAGTGTTTGCCGCGCAGAACCCTTACCTTAAATAATAATATTATTAATAAAGCCTAAATCTTTGTCATCTCTCAAGTTACTCGCCGTTGTTTTTCTTTTAAATAAATTAAGTAATCTATTACAGTTTATTTCTTTTATTTTTTCCCTTGTCCTCCTCCTTTTCTCCTCTTTTCCTTACCTTCTTCTAGACGACTGACCGACAATTATAATATTTATTTTTATTTTTATTTTTATTTTTATTTTTATTTTTATTTTTATTTTTATTTTTATTTTTATTTTTATTTTTATTTTTATTTTTATTTATATTTATATTTATATTTTTATTTTTATTTTTATTTTTATTTTTATTTTTATTTATATTTTTATTTTTATTTTTATTTTTATTTTTATTTTTATTTTTATTTTTAATTTTATTTTTATTTTTATTTTTATTTTCATTTTTATTTTTATTTTTATTTTTATTTTTATTTTTATTTTTATTTTTATTTTTATTTTTATTTTTATTTTTATTTTTATTTTTATTTTTATTTTTATTTTTATTTTTATTTTTATTTTTATTTTATTTTAGTTTTTATTTTTTACTTAAACTACTAACATACTGAAAAAACTTGAAAATAATTAAACAAAATTACCCAAAAAAAATATGAGAGCTGAGAAATTAAAATGAAATGAATAATAATAAGATGAGATAAATTATTGGCCAGTTGTCTAGAAGAAGGAGAAAAGGGAGAAGAAACTAAAAGGAAATAATAGAAAATGATAAAATAGATTTTTATAATAATTGATAGCTTAAGAAAGTAAGAGAGAAAAATAAAGAAATGCTACAACAAGATTTGAGCAGTGACACAACCGTGAGGTTCAATTTATAATATTTAAATCTTGTAAGTTGTATAGAAGTGTGCGGTTCACAATTTTATTTATTAATAGACTTATAGCAACTTTAGATAATTTATTTACTTTTAAATTTAGACTTATAATGCTAATAAAAAATAAAATAAACATAATATATTTAAAATTGTATTTGAGTTGAGTGTATAATAAGTGATGCAGCTCTAGGGGATTAACCAAAGCCTTTTATAGGCAAAAAACCCTCTGAAGGGCCACAAATGAGTAATTACAAAATAGTAATAAAATGAAAGAAGAATATAAAATAATAGCATTAAAACATAGAGATTGAGAGAAAAACATAAACCAATAAACTAAACCCATGAGTAAGTAACCAATTTTCCCACCATAAGTTCCCAAAACAATTAGTTAAAATAATTAGTAACTAAGTAAGTCTGAAATATAAGAACAGTGTCAGCCTGGCTGTCCCAGGAGCCAAGTAATAAACATACAATTTTATTGGAGTTAATAAAAGACATAATAATTGCAGCTTATGTATATATATTAAATTTATATTACATAATAAATTATATTAAAATATTATTTTATAATTAAAATAAATTTTATACTAATTTTATTATCATATAAATTAAGTATACATTGAAATAATTATTATATTCCATATAAAGAGGTGTTATGTGTATTTAATGAATAATTAATTAATTACAAGTTGATAATATAATTATATCTTATTAAATTATCTTATATTGTAATTACATTAATTTTTAAATTTAAATATATAATTTAACCCTTTTCATATTCAAAATTATCCATAATTATTGACATTGTTTTTTGACCCTTATTTGTGTTGAATATTAAATGCATTATAATAATTATAATAAATTTAAAATTCTAAAATTGGTTCAGTAGAAAAATTAATTACTTTTTTCAACTAGTTATTACATAGTCAAAACAATTTATTAATTTTCTACAGACCTATACAAAAATTGATTACAATATTTTGTTGCGTCAAAACATTACATTTGCTTCACTTAAAAAATCTATAAAAAATATTGTTATACTTGATTTGATTACTTTTTCACATGGTTCTCATGTCTCAGAGATTGTTTAATTACTCACTATATTACTTAAATGATTTGGGAAATGGTTGCGTGAAAATTGTGTTCTTAATTGGGATTTTAATTACTTGTTTCATCTTTTTCTCTCCATTGTTATGTTTCAATTATTTTCTCTTATCTTTTTGTTTCATCCTATTATTATTTTGTATATACTCAGTGATAGCGCCTCATTGGTCCCTTTGCCTATAAAAGGCCTTGTGTTATCTCATTTATGCTCATCACTTACTAATCAAACAAATTTTAATTACACTACAAAATACATTTTATTTACTACTATTTAAATTGCGCTTCTGACTATTTAAGTAATACAATAAAATATTAAAAGGTTGTGATAAGAATATTTTAGTATTAATAGTTGATAATTGAACAGAGAGAATAAAAACATACTTACTTTATTAACCACCTTGATCCCTGTCCATCTTTATTAAAAGTCTTTAACTTTTTTTTATATAGTTCTTTATTTCAGTTACCTTTTATTTCCCCTTCTACCTTCTTTTTTTCATCTTCTTCTAGACGACTGGCCGACAAACAGTGAGTAAAATAACCCAAAACAGATATTAAAGGAAGATCTAAAGGGTTTAATTAAAACCAATAAAGTTATTTTCACACAAAAATTCATGTAATTAATTCAATCTAGTATAAAGCAATTTTAATTAATTGTTTTAACTATGCAATTAATTCAATTACTAGTTTAATTGAAACAAGTAATTAATTTAATGCTATCTCTAATTTAAAGTGAAAATTTTAATACCATTTTATTAAATAAATGTTATAATTTATTTAATAATTTTCCTGACACAATTAAGGATCAAAAAAAGCGCCCAATATTTGTGTTTAATAAGATATGTATGCCCTTATTTAATATATAATTTTAATTAATTAATTTAATTATATTATAAGTTAAATTTTCATTTATAATTTATAATATATCTTTGTAATTAAATAATTTTTAATTTTTATTTATTAAATACATAAAAATGTGCCATAATTTATAGAATATATATCATGCTTAATTTAAATGTATAAATAATTTATATTATAATAAAACTAATATAATACTTATTATATATATTTAATAAAATAATTATATCATTTCATTATGCAATATAAGATTAATTTATATACATCATAATCATATCTTTATGTCCTCTTTTAGTTCCAGTAATTTGACGTAAAATTTACTGGGCTCCTGTCATACCCTGGCTGACACTCCCTCACTCTAAAAAAAACAGTAAAAAAAATGCTAAGATTTTTTCTTTTTGTACTTTTTTAAAAGAGTATGAAGATTTGAAATCTCCTTTCCAGGTATCCATGCATTATGTTCAGATAATTTGTTCTTATATCTCAATAAATATTCAGTACCTCTTTCAGAAGTGATAATTCTATCATTGAGAATTTTATCAATTTATGCAGTTTCTGTGACTTCCTGAGGGTTTTTCTTAGGTTTTCCCCTTCTTTTGGGAAATAAGTCACTTTTGGAGTATAAGACTTAAGCAAAGAAATGGGAAAAACAGGATGTTTCCTATCATATGGAGAATATAATACAAATTCTACTGCATTATCTGCAACCATTCTTTTAACAACAAATGGTCCTGCAAAAGGATCTTTTAATTTTTTGTTAACTTGTAGATTGAAATGGACAGTAGATATCAACACTTCATCACCCTTGTTAAATGTGTATTCTTTATGGGATTTATCCCATCTCTTTTTTTCATATTCAAATGCTATATCAATACAGCTTTGAGCATGTTTTCTGCATAGCTGTTGCATTTGCATAAAAGATTTTACACCAGAGAATAGTTCCAAGTTAGGTAATTTATCATTGAGAATTTGAGCAGGAGTGTTTGGGACATAACCTAACCAAAGCTCAAAAGGCTTTTTCTCAGTGACAGAATGAACAGTGCTATTATATGCAAATTCAAGACTAGGCAATAGAGTGACCCAGTCATGAGTAAATCTGTCATTGTCTTTATATTCTAATCCAAAGGCACAATACCTTCTTATCATATCTTCCAGAGTTTGAATCATTCTTTCAGCTAGACCATCAGTCTGAGGATGGTGAGCTGTAGACAACTTTAACTCACAG
Source organism: Hemileia vastatrix (assembly GCA_030280995.1). Classification (NCBI taxonomy): domain Eukaryota; kingdom Fungi; phylum Basidiomycota; class Pucciniomycetes; order Pucciniales; family Zaghouaniaceae; genus Hemileia; species Hemileia vastatrix. The sequence goes on along the minus strand of JASXTE010000003.1, from coordinate 30,557,078 downwards.
CCACAAATATCCATCAAAGAGGTCCAAAACTCAGAAGTAAATTTTGGATCTCTATCAGAGATAATGGCTTTTGGAAATCCAATAATATTAAACATGTAAGTCCACCATAAGAAAGCTACTTCCTTTGTGAATACATCTTTTTGGGTGGGAATAAACTTGCACATTTTTGTGAGTCTTTCAACTATTACCCAACAAGAGCTATAACTGTCTTTACCTGCTACAGGAAGACCAGTGACAAAATCCATGTTAATTATTTGCCAAGGAGCATCTGGTGCTTCAATATGTTGTAATAACCTTGCTCTTTTACCTGTCAACCTTTTAGATTTCTGGAAGGAATCACAAGATTCAACATATAATTTTGTATCTTCAGACATATTATCCCACTAAGCAGTGTTTTTGATTCTAATCAATGTTTTTCCATGATCAAAATGACCAGCTAATATGTCATCATGACAAAGTTTGAGGATAGTTTCTTTCATAGAAGGAGTAATTACAATTACATTAGTAAGCTTTCTTCTATAATATATATAACCATCTACAATAGAAAACTTTCCCTTAATCAAAGCATTTTGATACTTTGCAGGAAGAGTTTTAATCAATGCTTTAAGTGAAGAATTCTTAGGATCATTTAAGATAGTAACTAATTTATTTAAGTCAGAATCTTTATCATATGAATCCAGAATTAATTATAATAACTCTTCTTCCATATCAACTATAAATATACCATGGATATGAATAGTATCATCTTCAGGTACATAAGCAGGATTGGAGTCATTGTTTGGCAGAGACAATCTGGACAGCATATCAACATTGGAATGAACATTTACAGCCCTATGAATAATTGTCATTCTATCTCTGTACTCTTAAACAGAAAGCTGCCACCTAAACATATGTCTATTTGGTGTTTTTAGGTTTAAGAGGGACTTCACAGCACTACAGTCAGCTACCAATTCAAACTTTTGGTCATCCAGGTAGTAATGAAGCTTTTCAAGAGCCCAAAAAACTTCTAAGCATTCTACTTGAGTGGCAGAATATTTCAATTCACTATTTCTCAAGGTTCTTGAAATATAACAAATTACAACCTCTGAGGATTCATCATTAATGATTTTTTTCTGGTGAAGGGCAGCACCCAGACCAACAAATCTAGCATCTTTATATAGGACAAAAGGTTTGTTGAAATATGGAAGAGCTAAGATAGGGGCTGTCATTAAACAACATTTCAATGCATCAAAAGCTTTTTGACAGTCAATATTCCAGATGAATGCAACATCTTTCCTAGTTATTTTGGTAAGAGGCAAGGCTATGACCTGATCATTTTTAACATATTGTCAATAATAGCCACACATACCCAAAAAACTTTGGATTTCTCTTACAGAAGTTGGTTCCTTCACATTTTGAATTGCAGAAACTTTGTTGTGGTCCACACAAATTTGTAGGCCTGACACAACATTTCCAAGGATTTTAAAGATTGAAAACCAAATTTACACTTTTTCAAGGACAAAGTCATATCGATTTCATCCATTTTTTGGAAAACTCTATTTAAATGAACCATATGTTCATCAAAAGTTTTAGAAAAAACAATGATATCATCAATATACCCCATGAGCCATCCTTCAATTATTTCCTGATGGAAAGTGTTATCCATGACTTTTTGAAAAACTGAAGGAGCATTTTTAGGGCCAAATGGCATTTTAACATACTTATATATTCCCATATGAGTAGCAATAAGCAAAAAACTCTGAGAATTTTTCTCAACTGGAACTTGATGATACCCTTTATTACCATCCAGACAACCAATTAATTTTGCACCTTGCAAGGTAGAATGTGTTGAATTAATTCTGGGTAAAGGATAAATATCATCAACAGTATAAGTGTTTGAAGCTCTGTAATCACCACATAATCTAGCCTTATCCTTTTCATAATAAATCAAGACTGGGGAGATGACACAATATTTGGGGGTGAAATCCACTTTCTCAATAATATTTATTTTTAATAATGTGGCAATATTATCTTCAATATCCTTTCTTTTTGTTGGCGAAGAAGGATATGGTTTTTTCTTAAGACTAGGAGGAATATCACTCAAGTTACAGGATAAGGTAATTTTCATTTCTTCTTGAACACTTCCTAAGACATGAGAACCATGAGCAAAAGCCATAGGGAAATAGGTAATTGAGGCAATTATAGAATCCTTCTGTTCACTAATTAACCGATCACCAAAAGAAGCAGTATTTATTTCATTTAATAAATTATCCATTTCAATTGTTGGTCTGCCTTTACACTGGATCAGTGAGTTACAAGACTTTAACAGATGCCCAGAAGGTTTTCTAGTGGAGGAAATTTTGAATTTTCTTTTCCCATTCAATCTCAAGGTGAAGCAATGATTAGCTGGGTTTAATTTCACACCAAACATGGTTAAAATATCACTACCCATAATAAACCAATTGCTTAAACTATCATTTTTCATTACAACAAATTCACAAATAGCTCTGACAAAACCACCATTATATTTGAAGAATACAGAGTTTTTGTACTTGCCAATAGGACACAAGATAGAAACATACCCTCTCCATTTTTCAGAAGTCATAGGTAATAATTTACTCAAATAATCCTTATCTACTGAAGCTAAGGCTCTTTCAGACACTACACCTCCTCCAGCACCAGAGTCAAGAACTACATCAACATTTTTACCATCAATAATAACAGGTGCCTTCAAAGGAGATATTTCTATAGAATTGTTAGTAATATATTTAATTATTTCAGTATTTTCCACTGAAGATTAAAACAATACACATTCTTCTGATATATTATCTAAATAATGGACATCCTGCTCCAACATTAAAACATCTTTAACAGATTCATTGTCATAGGAGATATTACTTTCACATTTACTAGAAGAATTATTGATATCAATTTCAGCTTCATCAGTGTATTCATTTTTCTCAGAAAGATGAATTTTCTTGTCACAAACATGACCCTTTTTCCATGATTTGTTACATTTATTACAAGTATTTGTTGCATATTTTTTAGGTGCAACTGGGGCAGAGGGTTTACCAGATTTTTCTGGGGGCTTTGTAGAGGGTTTATTTTGATCAAGATAAGATTTTCCAAGGTAATTCTTTGGTTCATATCTATGGTTGAGCAGTACCTCATTACAGATATTAATGAAAGAAGAATTTTCCCTCAAATGCTCAGTTCTAGCTACAATTAAATCTATAAGAGAATTTGGTAATTTATACAAGATTTTATCTCTCCAAATATCATAATCCATCTTTGGATCAATTGCTCTAAGGATTTTAGTTATTTTCATCAGAAAAACAATGGGCTTTTCAACAGAGGAGGATACATATCTAGTATTCTCATACAGTCTCTGTTGAGCTAACCTGAATTTTGAACCACCAAACTGATTCTCAATAAAGGATTTCCAATCATTCCATGTATAATGATTGTTTTCTAAAAGAACAGATTCATACCACATCAAGGCTACATTGGAAAATAAAGAAATTAGCTTAGAAACAATTTCCTCATCAGGTAGTTTATAAGATCTCTTCAAATTATCAATTATTTGGATAAAGTGTTGCCAATCAGATGAAGAATCACCATCAAAGGTAGGATATTGGTCCAATTTAGGCCAATTTTACTGACTACTGGGATGGTCCATCCTTTGGTTTGAATTTTTTATCATTAATAATTCCTGAAGTATAGCCAGGTGTTCAGAAATTTCATTATTTACAGAAACAGCTGGTACATGACCATCACAAGATTTTTTGCTAGTAGCAAAAGATTTTACAGACTCATTGTCAGTTTGTTTAATAGCTGAAATATGGGGAAGAAAAGAGGAGCTCTGTTCAGGTTCCTTTCCCTTATTTTTATGCAGCTTATGGGCAGCATTCTCATTTATACCATAATTATTGATGGTTAAGGTTGAAAATTTTTTCTGCAGGTCAGACACATAGTTTCTTATCCTTGGAATTTCAGAAAGCTGGTAATTTACTTTTGCAAGAAATAAAACATTTCTGTCCTCAGAGACTGTGTGTTTGGCACTTAGTGCATGGAAATTATTTTTAGCTTTTTCAACTCATTTTGTAGAGATTTAATTTCACCTTTTAATGAATAATTTTCCTCAAAAAGGGGTTTCAATTCACTCAAGGTTCTATGCAGATTGATATTCGTATCTGAGATAGCTCTATGGTCACTCCTTATTTGTTTTTGTTTACTAAGAACAATATTCAAGGTTTCTTTGATTTTAAAATAAGCTTTATCTTGTACAGAAGAACTTACTTTACAATGCAAGTGCAAATTATTTAATCTATCACTCTCATGTATTAACACATCTCTCAAATGTTTCTCTTTCACAACATTAAAATCAAGTGTATCTTTCAATATTTATTCAGAAGTTTTCTCAATTAAAGTATAGACTTCAAGGGAAACAGAATCATTCTTAATTGCAAGAGAAGTATTAATTAAAGAAGTAGAAGTCAAATGTAAAGGTTCATCAAATGATAATTTTCTAATTACATCATTGGGGCTACTCATTAAAGGAAGTTGTCTTTTTAAGGGTTTAACTGTTTTTTCACCAGGATCCACAATATTAACTGAAGAAGATTTGTTATTATACATACCAACATGTTTATCAAACAAATTACTTACCATGGCAAGGGAGGAAACTTCCCCTGTGCCTTCTTTCTTCTGCCTCCCTGATAAGGATGGGGCTGAGGAGATAAATGGAAGGTTGGTGTACTGTATGGGCCAGGGTGTTGAGCTGTTGGTTGCTGAACATTCTGTTGGTAATGTTTCATCAAGTAATCCCATTTCCACTGCTCCACCTACAGAGTGCTTTGGTTTTGAGTGAAGGAGCTGGGTGCCTGATGGGGTCGAGGTTGAGGCTGAGGCTGAGAGTCTGGGAAAGGAGGAGGTTGAGCCTGCTTGGGATTTAGTAACTCCTGCATCTGTTTCCAGAGTGTGTCTAATCTTGCCTTTTACTTCATTCTTTCTTCCTTCAGTTCTTTGATGTGACTGGACAGGTTGTTTACTTTTTGATTAAGTAGTATCTTTTTTATTTTTATACCTTTGAGTGGATTTTCCTGATTTATTAGAGGTTTTACTTCTTTCAGAGGTGTTTGGTGAGGGGGGTTTTTCACTTCTCCTGCCATTTCCACGTCCTGAAGGTTTTTTGTCAGCTGAATAATTATTGTAAATTTATTTAGAAGAACCTACAGAATCAGTGTCAACATCCACTTCAATCTCATCCACATGTAAGTTATCCATGCTGTTAGCCAAACTACTGGACATTGAAACTGTGAACAAAGAATCAAAATTATTTTAATGATTTAAATAGTTATTTTCAAAATAAAATATAAATAATTGAATTTTTAACAAAACAAAAAAAAATTTAAATTTTTATTCAAAAATCAATTATTTAACAAAAAATTTAATACAAATATATTTAATTACAATTGTTTATTAAGAAATAACAATAATTATAATGTGACCAACCAACAAAGGTCTTATAAGTCAACCAAAATAATAATACCAATAATAATATATTGGCAATATTGGGACTAAGCACTGAGTACTATTATGGTCAGCCAATAAATAAAAAATATTTTAATAAAATTAATTTATTAATTTATTAAAAGTTAATGATCTTCTAGGACTAAGAGTATTACTCTATTATGGTCATTTAGGAATAATAAAAAAATTATAAAAAAAATTGAACCTTACACTCAGTGAATCAGCAATTAAGCCACAATCACTGTTATTGCAATAAAAATTTAATAATATAAGTGAGAGGTGCAAAGGTTAAGTTACTATAGTGATTGTGAAATCACTTCAAAATAATATATTATTTAATTCAATATAAACCTAAAATATTGAACCCAAGTTCGAAACACTGTTGCGGCAAAAATTTTCTTTTTGGCTTGGGTAGTCCGTGTGCAATGATGTTTGTTGCAAAGTCTTGTATTTTTGTCCTTGTTTGGAAAGGCACCCAATTATTGGCCGGTCGTCTAGAAAAAGGAGAAAAGGGAGAAGAAACTAAAAAGAACTAAATCAAAATGATAAAATAGATTTTTATAATAATTGATAGCTTAAGAAAGTAAGAGAGAAAAATAAAGAAATGCTACAACAAGATTTGAGCAGTGACAAAACAATGAGGTTCAATTTATAATATTTAAATCTTGTAAGTTGTATAGCAGTGCGCGGTATGGTAAGGTAAACTCTTACAGTCGCCTTGCTGTAAGCAGAATCCGGAGGAGATATGTGGATTTAGCTGAAAACCCCATCCTTCCAATAAAAATAACAAAATGGGAATTCTAAATCACTAAGCTAACCAATCTAATTGGATCTGATTGATGAAAATATTGAAACTCTAAAATAATTAACGCTTATTGAGATTTAACAATTGTAGCTGTTGAGAAAAGAAATACTGATAACAACAATTAAGGTGTACCAGTGAAAGATCTGAAAAGATTGACTTTTATGTTTTATAATAATTTGAATTTTTATGAGACAGCAATAATCAAGTCCCAGCGATGAAGAACTTTCTAAAGATACCCTGTATGAAGTGTGATTTAAATTGTTGAGTAGTATTTCTAAAATTTTATATATAAAATATAAAGTTATAAGGGTATTACAAATTTATTTAATTTGTTGAGTAATAAAAAATGAGACCGTGGTGGTTAAAGATTAAGCTGTATGATGTACCCCCCCCCTCAATTTCGATTTTGAGAGGCACTTAAGTATTCATAGTCACGTGCCTAAGTTTTCCCCTCCAGAGCTCTCCCAGAGTCAATCCGGAGCCCGTACGGAGTCCGTACAGAGTCCGTCCGGACTTCCGGACTCAATTAGAACCTTAAAAACTATAATAAAGAATCTAGAAAAATTACACATAATAGAGCTACTTCCCCTTTATATTCCAAACTTATTTTCGTAGTCTGCGCAGCTCTAATTACCCCGTGAAAATTCATCAAAGTTAAGTAAATTTCTGAAAACGTAAATATTTCTATAAAACTTTAAAATTCATCTAAAAATATAAGAAAAATAGTAAAAATTCTGGAAAAATTTCCCAAGGTTCTTGAGTGACTTGACTTGATACTAATAAACTTTTCAGACCGTAAAAATAAGTTTTCTCCGTAAAATAAATTGTTTTTTTGTAGGCATTCGCTCGTGACCAATTTCTTCATATTTAAAACTCAAATAAATTAAATAAAACCCTTTTATATAAAAATAATAACATCAATCTTGCATGCCGTAATAACTCCATTTCCGTACTTAGGTGCCATATTAAACTTTAGGCTACCACATCCTCCCTCCAATTGAGAATGTCCCCATTCTTATAACTTCGCATAAGTGGTTGAGCAATTCCAAAAGAATTATCTTTTCTAATAAAATAATTTGATAAATTTGTTTTAGCTTGGTCTTCTTTAACTTTCAACATAAATGTTGTTTCTTCTTCTCTGGCTTGATATAACATAAAATAAAATAATATAAATCTTGTGATGATTCCACTACTGAGAGCAAGGTTTGAATCCCTTCAGACTCCCATATACCAGTCTTCCTTCTTGTCACAGCATTGAGAGAGTGGATCTTCCTATGAGCCGAATACTCCTGATTCCAACCTCATAGGGCCCCCCACTGAGCCGAATTCTATGATTCCAATCTCGCCATAAGGTCCTCCAAGCTTCACACCAAAAATGGCCTAACACTGAGGCACTAAAAAAATCATTCCCTAAAATCCAACTACCATCCTAACTTCTGATTCCTTCATCACAATTTTCAAACTTTGCTATACAGCAAACCCATAAAATACTTTTGCCAGGCTTCCAATAATAATTTTAACTTTAGACCATGTTAAAGCGCCACAAATTTTACCTAATAAACCATTATGCTTTCATTAGCATCATCACCACCTAAAATTTTAACCTCCTAAAGCTTATCAGCACCCAATTCCAGAAATAATTGAATAACTAGTTTAGAGTCTTAGTGGACAGTGATAAATTAAAAGATTGAATTGAGTTATCCAAACAAGATTGACATTCCAGTTTAAAGTCTTGGTGGACCAAACATATAATCAATTGCCAGTTTATGGTCTTGGTGGACCAAAGATCGTTTAGGTGCATAAATAACTTGATATATTCCTAAATAAGGCCTAGGCTTGACCAAAGATTGAATAAATTTGATAATCCAGTTTAATGTCATAGTGGACCAAACATTTGATCGACAAGAAATCCAGTTTAAGGTCATGGTGGACCCAACATTTGATAACAGTCCAGTTTAAGGTCTTGGTGGACCTAACATTTGATAACACTACAGTTTAAGGTCTTGGTGGACCTAACATTTGATTTATATAAAAAAAATCTGTCTCTGAAAATATCCATAAAATACTTTATCATCCTTGAAATTTAGTTTAAAGTCTTGAAGGACTAACAGCTCCAATATAAAATCTTTAATGACAGTCTTGAAAATTAGCCAGTTTAAAGTCTTGGATGACTAACAGATCCAAAATACGTGTAAAAAACCTTAAAGAACGTCTTGAAGATTAGCCTGTTTAAAGTCTTGGAGGACTAAAAGCTCCAAAATACGTATAAAAAACCTTTAAGAATGTTTTGAACAGTAGCCAGTTTAAAGTCTTGGAGGACTAACAGATCCAAAATATGTATAAAAAACCTTAAAGAACGTCTTGAACAGTAGCAAGTTTAAAGTCTTGGAGGACTAACAGATGTCTTGAAGTAAAATCCCATAGGTATTGACTTCCCCTAGACCCTGTTTCCTGTCTAAACTAAATGAATAAAACTAAAAAAAAGAATGAAGACTGAAAAATAAAACTAAGAAATATAATAATAATTTTGATTTAATTAATTAATAATTATTATTTTTTTTTATTATTATTATTTTATTTTTATTTATTTATTTTTAATTTTAATTTTAATTTTTTTTTTTTTTAAATTTAAAATAAAAGATTTTAGAAAAGATAGTTTTGAAATAAAAGTTAAAATTTAATTTTTAAAGAAAGATAAACAAACGTGAAAAGAAAGATAAAAAAGGTAATAAAAAAGAATTATAATAAAATAAAAATTTTAAAAGATGCCCCCCGGCCATTTGATGAGCTGTACCCTCGACATCATACCCACATCCAAGTGCAACTTGATGTGGTTACACAATTTTTGAGAAATTGAAAAGAAAGAAAATAAATGAAAGTTTTTAGAAGATGATTTTTATAATGATGATCACTGGGTGGGCTCCCTCCAATTTATAAAAATGATTAGAGACCACCAGTGAGCATCACCTTTACAATAATTCATAATATATATTAAAGAAAAGAAATCACAATCTAACATAAAAAAATTAAAAACAAAAATGAAATAAAAAGAATCTTGAATCTGGTGTTGAGAGCGGTTTCTCTTGATTTGTTCCAGTTTATAGTCTTAGTGGACTTCCTATAATTAAAAGACAAAGCCAGGATTCAACTAGAAACAGGGAAAATTTTGGAAACGAACATTATGGGGTAATTGTGTATAGAGCAGCCAGCCCATCAATTACCCCCTGACTTTCCAATATTAAATTAAGAAGGTTCCCCTGTGAACACTTCTTCCAATAAATTTTAAAATTTTCCAACACTATCTTCACCCATATTTTAAGAATTTTAAGCTTTCAAAAATCTCAAAGAAGGTCTTCTTGAATTTTGTAAAGCTTCATCACAGTTTTGTTGCCCATATGAAGTGTAACGATAGTAAATTATTTAATAAAAAAAAGAAGATAGTTTATCCTCGTTGCGGAGGTCGATAAGATTTTTATAAACATCATAGTTTATCCTCATTGCAGAGGAATCCATAAAATTTCATCGATATCATAGTTTATCCTCATTGCGGAGGAATCCATAAAGTTTCATTGATGTCATAGTTTATCCTCATTGCAGAGGAAGACTTCGGCACTCCTGGTGCCTCTAGGATAGAACCGTTTCACATGATCGGCTGCTACCCTCTTCTTCAATACTACTCCATCCAACTCTTCTAACACATATGAACCGCCGGAAACTTGCTCCTTGATTTAATACGGTCCATTCCACCTATCTGCAAACATCTTTCCCCATTGACTCTCTATACTTCTATTATACACCAGGACCATATCACCTGGGTTCAAAGGTTTCCTTAATCGATGTGCCAACCGCTCATCCCAATATCTGACTGATTGATTTCAGATCTTCATCATCCGCGAATATGCCTTTTCTAAATATTCTTCTTTCTTTTCTAGCTGCATCATTCTTGCACACAATAATTCTTCAGTAGTTTTGACCGTGTCCCAGTCAACTCCAAGATATGATTCAGCTTCTAAATCAACCGGTAAAACTGCTTTCTGTCCAAAAACAAGTTCATAAGGTGAAAATCCGGTTGTCCTTTTGGCAGTGATTCGATCAGCAAATAAAACTAAAGGTAAATAGTGCCTCCACTTTTCGGCACTTGTCCCACACATTTTAACTAAAGCATCCTAAATAACTTGATGCCCTCTTTCAACCATGCCTTCAGCTTCAGGATAATATGGGGTTGCTACCCTAACCTTTGATCCAACTTTCAATACGGCCTCTTTAAACTCTGTCCCAAATTCAGGACCTCCATCTACCATCACCAATTTCATCACCCCATACCTATATACCCAATTATTCAAAAAAAATTCTGCCACATTCTTGGCAGTTAAATTAATAAGAGGCGCTGCCTCTACCCAGCCAGATAAATCATCTCTGGCCACAATTAAATATTTATACCGTCCCTCTTTTATATGAACGGCATCTAAACTAACTCTCCCAAAGAGTGTATATTCACCGGTCGCGCGTCCAGGTTCTTTTGGCCTTAAATAACTTTGTCTTTGACATTATTTGCATGACTGAACCCACTTTTTAACAGCCATCTTCATGCCAGGCCACCAGAATCAATCAGAAATTCTTCTAAACGTTTCTCCAACGCCTCTATGCCGGAGATCTTCATGCAGTGATTTCAAAACTAATTCTTGCCCCTTCTCTTGAGTTATAACTACTTGAGGATTTGGATACCTTCTCCTCATTAAACGTCGACCAGATAGGTAAAACGTAGATGACTTCCTCTTGATAGCCACCCATTCATCGTCTTCACAATCTTCTGGCCTCTCTAAAGTCAACAAATATTTGACTAACAAAAAATAAAAACCAGTCTGACCCCAGACTTCATATTGAAAATCGATTAATATAACATCAATAGGGACTTCTCTATCACCAATATCACCTGCACATGAATGAGCCAATAATCCTTGACCCCTAAATAAATCTTTAATCGAGCTATGTCGTCGTTTTTCTTCTGAACCTTTGGATCCTTCGTAAACCGTATTTGAAAATACCTCTTTCTTTTTATCCACCCTTTTATTTAAATTCTCTAATTCTCCAACATATACACCATTCCTTAATTTACTACTATCCCACACTACTAATCCATCTTCCTCTACATACACCACATCTTCTTCTACCTCCTTTCTACCAAATTTGTCTACACCTTTTCCAACACCTTTATTAACATAAAAACTATTTTCCAGTTTATCCTCTTGGTGGAGGTCATCATCACCATAATCTAAACACAATAGTCCTGCCAGTTTAACCTCATGGGGGAGGTATGGAAAGTCTTCAGCTCCTTTAGTGCTGGCTTTGATAATAGGTATATCTTCATCGAACTCTTCTGAGTCTGAATCTTCTTCAGTGGGTGGTCTCCTCGATAAACCATCTGGCATAGTAAAAGTCTTGCCAGGCTTATGAACTAAATCAAACAAAAAATGTTGAATAAAAGCTACCCATCTCGTCATGGGGGCGTTCGGTAAACTTGGGGAATTAATCATCTGGATTAACGATTTCGCATCCACTTGCAACTCAAAATGTTGCCCCCACAAAATATGCTGAAGTTTCTTCAATATTTTCGCCACACCACATAATTCCAATTTTGGTTGAGAATATCTTGATTCAACCTCAGTAAATACTACAGATTCATACCTAACTGGCCTGATGTAACCAGCTTTATCCATCTGAGACAGAACCGCCCCAGCTGCAACCTGACTTGAATCTACTGCTAAATAAATTCTGCCAGCATCTTTTCCATAATCCAACTTGTGCAGGACTAAATCCTTCCCTACAACCTCCTTCAACTTCACAAACGCCTTCTCACACTCTTCAGCACTAGGCGGTATCCCAGCATCCTTTATTGTAACCCTATTTAATTTCCTAAGATCATGAACAACTCTGAGCTTGCCATTTGGTTTCTTGATAAAAAATACCGGACTAGAATAACTTGACGTTGATTGCTCATACAGTCCAGTGCATATCTGTTCTCTGACAACTTCAATATAGGCTTCTTTTAATGCAGCCGGAATAGGAATTGTTTTCTGCTGCCAAGGTTCATGACATACCACAGGAATCTTGTAAGGCTCCCCATAGGAATGCTTCAACACACCCCTCTCCTCTTCTACAAAAGCAATGGCCTTCTCTCGCTTGACCATCACATCCAACAACAACTTCTTCTCTTCACCAGACAACCAACTATCAGGTCCAAAATTAACAACACCCAGTCTCTCAAAAGTGATTCTTGACGTCTCAGAAAATTCAGGTGGATTCTTTACCAAGGGACTTTCATAAGGATCTCTTGATAACCTTGGTCTTCTCAAGGGTGGATTTAATTCAGCAGGTAGCGGCTCATTAATAGGTCGAACTTTATTTGCTACCTTCTTATATTTGGCTGCATCCACATCTAAATAAACTTGAGGTAAATCATTTACTTTTGTATTGCCATTACATATTTCATCAAATGAATCTTCTTCATCGCCAGAATCGGAATAAGAAAAATTAGAAAAATATTTTATTTCATTTTTAAATATTACCCTTTTCTCCTTTCCCTCGTCTAATTTATAAACAGATTTTCCAACACCTTTGCTTCCCTTATCCAACAGTAAATCACCTTTAAAGAAAGTTGGCAGTTTAACCTCTTGCTGGAGAACCAGAATTGAATTTTCACAAAAATTATTTTTTTGTGTTTTAATTATACTGAGATTTTTTATCGGGTTTTGATGAGATAATTGCAGTTTTCCCTCTTGCTGGGGGTCCAAAATAGAAGGAGATACTTGCAGTTTAACCTCTTGCTGGAGGTCCAGAATAACATTTTCACATAAATTATTTTTTTGTGTTTTAATTATACTGAGATTTTCGCAGTTTTCCCTCTTGCTGGAGGTCCAAAATAGAAGGAGATAATTGCAGTTTAACCTCTTGCTAGAGGTCCAAAATAGAAGGTGATAATTGCAGTTTAACCTCTTGCTGGAGGCTATAAAACATACCCTTCCAATTTTTATCCAACCTAATTTGGCCCATTTTGCCTTTTTCACCGTTTTTAAATTTAATAGAAAAGCCAGGTAAATCCAATAAACATATAGAAAAGTCCAAAACGTATTTGCACTCCAAAGTAATATTAACATAAAATAATTGAGAGTCCACTTGAATTATCTCCAAGTGAGCTGACCTATTGCAATCCGGGATCTCATCCTGAGGAGAGATTACAACATTAGAGCGATCAGCCCCTTCTACCCCAAAAAATGAGGGTCTCAATAATCCCCCTCTAAGCACAATTCACCAGAAGCCATCTGTTTAATACGCTGCTTCTTGGTGCAAGTACAACGCTGACACAGAGTAGTGATCCCTGGCAGTGTCTCCTAACCTTCATCTCTAGGAGGTGCCAACTGCATATTTAGCCTCCTCATATGCTCTCCAGTAATCTCCAAACTAATACCCATGCCAGACTGATAGCCAATCCGGGCCTCAAAATCTATCAAAAAAGGACCACCAAGAACAGTTTTGACTGCTCCTCTGGCCACATAAAAGTGAACCTTACCAACAGATCCACCAATGCCTAACCTGACATGCTCAGCTGTGCCCATCAGCTCTGTTGCATGCCCTCCAATGCCTCTGAGGTTTCCCCCAGTTCCACTTTTAATTGGCAAGCCTATACTCGTCGCTTGCTCCAATGAAATTAAATTAATTTGAGACCCTGAATCGACCAAGGCCTTTACTTCTTTACCGTTAAGAGTTACCACCAGGTAACCCAGGGGAGCGGAAAAATGTGTATCTACATCTTCCCCAAACTTTTCAGCATTTTCACAAATATATTCCACCTCTCCAGTGGAAACCCGATGCCTCGTCAAATGCTTCTTTTGCTTTTCAGCAAGCACCGGACTAATCATAAATAACTCCCCCAAAGATAAGGGAATCTGCAGTTTATTCACCCTATTCAAAACTGCGTCCATCGCATTAGCTTGACCAGAAACTACTGGCCGCTCATACTGGACCTTTGATTTTACAACCTTGGCCCTAGGTACCTCCTGAGGTCCAACCGAGCCATCTTCACCTCCCATAATAACATCTTCACTTTCTATAACCCTAACTCTGTCACCAGCTTCTTGCACTAATCCTGATCCATTGCTAGTCCTTCTTACACCCTCCATTGGGATGGGACCGCTAAAACTTGCTCTGGGTAGAGACGCCAATGGTACGTCCTCCTCAGAATCCGAATCATCCTCTGGCATAGGCTCACCATTTAAATCAAACTTGCCATAACTAGGGGGCCCCATATCAGCAATCCCCTTCTGCATTTTATATAATTCGTCCTTAGAGTAAGGGTTCAATTTGTTGGCGGCAGTTTGAGCACTAGAATTCTTGTCCTTAGAGTAAGGGTTCACTTTGTTATTGGCCTTGCCAGGATTAGCCCTCAATTGGCTCTGGATTCTACTTTTTGCCTTAGTAGCAGCTGCTCTTCTAGCAGCATTAACATCGTATTCGCCAGCCATACAGCTACCCTCCACCTGGGCAACCGTCGCCAGCTCTAAACCACCAAAAGAAGTAGAAAATGTGGCTTTACTGACCTCTTTCTCCTTGCCCTTGTCAGCTTTACCACCATTACCATTACCATTTTTGCCACTCTTGGCATTAACATCTTCATCCGTCACCTCTTAAAATATGGCTCTCCTTTCAGACGTTAAACTTCTTCTGACCAAATCAGAAGGAGACTGTCCATCACTGGGCTTGATGAACAAACCATCAGGAAATTTATAAACTTTACCATCAAATAAAACTCGCCCAGCATCCATATCCTTATCAAGAGCAAAACAAACTGTTGCTCTGTGCCCCCTCCTATTACAATAGGAGCACACCTTTGGCTCGTCATAGCCACCTCTATATCCATTACCACCATTACCACCATTTCTCCCATTGCCTGGGAAGCCGTTACCATTATTATTGCCATTTTAATTTCGACGTTCATAACCTCTGGACTGATAAGAAGTCGATGTCGACGAAGAAGCGATTGGGGCCTTATTGGCCTTCTGGGTTTCTTGAACAAATATTTTTAATTGTTTAGTTAAATCGGCCAAATGATCGACCATCTTATTGTCTACATTGCCCTCAACTTTAGCAGCAGGTTATCCCATTTGAGCCTTCTTGGCCTCCTGGGCTTTGACCATAATATTGTTGTTTTCGGCCAAAACTTCGCTAACCTTGCTAACATATTGAGTGCATGACTCTTGATATTTGTCCAACGCCAATAACTTTAGATGGGCTTGAATGTTGTCCTTGATAACCTCCAAAGCCGGCAGTTTCTGCTCACCATTAGGCAGTTCCTTCATCAAATCTTTTCTTGAAAGATCCTTCAAGACGTCCATACGAATATCCCTGCTGCATGCTGTCCAAAACAAATCTTTTGCTTGGTTCTCATGCACTAACTCGTCCACCAGAATAAGATTTTCAACTACTTCATCAAACTGAACACACAGCTTTTTGAAGTCTGGCATAGAAGAAACACCACCTTTTGCTTGCCAGTCTCCAACAATTTTATTGAGGTCCATCATATTAAACCTAACACCCCATCTATCAACCATAGCTTTAGAAAGCTTAACCCAATCCTTGTCCTTAAATGCCTGCATAGCAATAACCTCTTTTTCCACCTCCCTATCAGCAATAAAAAACCTAACTTGCTTCACCATATCCACATGAGAGGCACCATCAACAGCAGCAGCAGCTTCATACCTGCTAATGAACCATTTAACCTCCTCCCCATCAAACTTTGGGCCATCCCAAGAAACAATTCTAACTGAGGGAGTAAGAGGGTTATAAGATCCAGAAGCAACAGCAGAAGAAGACATCCCAATAAGTAATGAAAAGCGTTAACAATCGATAAAATAACAAGCCTCTTGGAGGCCAATAACAAAAATCCAATTAGAGTTCCAGAAAATAAGCCTCTTGCAGGCTAAGAACGTTCTTGATCCAAGTAAGTCTTTAAAGAAAGCTAGAGAAATCGAACCCAACGTTGGGCGCCAACTATGGTAAGGTAAACTCTTACAGTCGCCTTGCTGTAAGCAGAATCCGGAGGAGATATGTGGATTTAGCTGAAAACCCCGTCCTTCCAATAAAAATAACAAAATGGGAATTCTAAATCACTAATCTAACCAATCTACTTGGATCTGATTGATGAAAATAATGAAACTCTAAAATAATTAACGCTTATTGAGATTTAACAATTGTAGCTGTTGAGAAAATAAATACTGATAACAACAATTAAGGTGTACCAGTGAAAGATCTGAAATGAATGATATTTATGTTTTTATAATAATTTGAATTTTTATGAGACAGCAATAATCAAGTCCCAGCGATGAAGACCTTTCTAAAGATACCCTGTATGAAGTGTGATTTAAATTGTTGAGTAGTATTTCTAAAATGTTATATATAAAATATAAAGTTATAAGGGTATTACAAATTTATTTAATTTGTTGAGTAATAAAAAATGAGACCGTGGTGGTTAAAGATTAAGCTGTATGATGTATCCCCCCCCTCAATTTCGAGTTTGAGAGGCACTTAAGTATTCCTAGTCATGTGCCTAAGTTTTCCCCTCCAGAGCTCTCCCAGAGTCAATCCAGAGCCCGTACGGAGTCCGTACGGACTTCCCGACTCAATTATAACCTTAAAAACTATAATAAAAAAACTAGAAAAATTACACATAATAGAGCTACTTCTTTTTTATATTCCAAACTAATTTTCGTAGTCTGCGCAGCTCTAATTACCCCGTGAAAATTCATCAAAGTTAAGTAATTTTCTGAAAACATAAATATTTCTATAAAACTTTAAAATTCATCTAAAAATATAAGAAAAATAGTAAAAATTCTTGAAAAATTTCCCAAGGTTCTTGAGTGACTTGACTTGATACTAATAACTTTTTCAGACCGTAAAAATAAGTTTTCTCCGTAAAATAAATTGTTTTTGCGTAGGCATTCGCTCGTGACCAATTTCTTCATATTTAAAACTCAAATAAATTAAATAAAACCCTTTTATATGAAAATAATAACATCAATCTTGCATGCCGTAATAACTCCATTTCCGTACTTAGGTGCCATACTAAACTTTAGGCTACCACAGCGGTTCACAATTATAATTATTAATAGACTTATAGCAACTTTAGATAATTTATTTACTTTTAAATTTAGACTTATAATGCTAATAAAAAATAAAATAAACATAATATATTTAAAATTTTATTTGAGTTGAGTGTATAATAAGTGATGCAGCTACAGGGGATTATCCAAAGCCTTTTATAGGCAAATGACCCTCTGAAGCGCCACAAATGAGTAATTACAAATTAGTAATAAAATGAAACAAGAATATAAAAGAATAGAATTAAAACATAGAGATTGAGAGAAAAACATAGACGAATAAACTAAACCCATGAATAAGTAACCAATTTTCCCACCATAAGTTCCCAAAACAATTAGTTAAAATAATTAGTAACTAAGTAAGTCTGAAACATAAGAAAAGTGAGTAAAATAACCCAAAACAGATATTACATTGAGATCTAAAGGGTTTAATTAAAACAAATAGAATTATTTTCACATAAAAATCCATGTAATTAATTCAATCCGGTATAAAGCAATTTTAATTAATTTTTTTAACTATGTAATTAATTCAATAACTAGTTTAATTGAAACAAATAATTAATTTAATGCTATCTCTAATTTAAAGTGGGAATTTTAATACCATTTTATTAAATAAGTGTTATAATTTATTTAATAATTTTACTGACACAATTAAGGGTCAAAGAAAGTTCCCAATATTATTGTTTAATGAGATATGTATGGCCTTATTTAATATATAATTTTAATTAATTAATTTAATTACATTTTGATTTAAATTTTCATTTATAATTTATAATATATGTTTGTAATTAATTAATTATTAATTTTTATTTATTAAATACATAAAAATGCGCCATAATTTATAGAATATATATCAAGCTTAATTTAAATTTATAAATAATTTATATTATAATAAAATTAATATAATACTTATTATATATATTTAATAAAATAATTATATCATTTCATTATGCAATATAAGATTAATTTATATACATCATAAGCATATCTTTATGTCCTCTTTTAGTTCCAGTAATTTGACCTAAAATTTTTTGGGCTCCTGGTATAGTATGGCTGACATAAATAATAATTACGAATGGTATCCCCCAGCCAAATGATGAGCTGATCCCCTGATACCCTACCCACATCTAAGTGCACCTTGATGTGGATACACTTTTAAATAATTTTTAAATGAATTGAGATTAATAATAAATTAAAAAAATATTATCAATAAAAAAAGATGAAATAAATAGAAATCAAAGAAAATAATAAAAAAGAAAATAGAATTTCCCTTCCAATTGATGAGCCTCTCCCCACCAATGCTTGCCCACATCCAGGTGACCCTGATGTGGTGACACCCTGTAATATAATTTGTGATTTTTCCGCTTTTATATCCTATTAACCCCCATAAAAAAATTAAAAGAAAAAAAGAGAAAAAAAGAGAATAATCAAAAACTACTACCTAAAACAACCATAGACACAAAAATCAAAGAAAGAAAAACAAAAAAAGTCCAGCTCCATAGAATGTCAAGTCCAAGGAAATGATCACTGGGTGGGCTCCCTTCAGTAAGTAAACATGATGGGAGACCACCAGTGATCCACCACCAATCCAAATAGACCAACAGAGCTAGTCCCAAGCCAGTTTAATCTCATAGTGGACTAGAACCTGAATAACAGAAACCAGAACTAGGATTCAACTAGGACAAGAAAATTACTAGAATTAGACATTATGGAGTAACTGTTCTACAGAGAAGCCAGCTCATCAATTACCTTCACACTAGCCAAAATAAAATCTAGAAGCCTCCCCTGGGTACCTTCTAACAAAAACACAACATCCAACACAATAAACCAAAACCAATAAGTGTGAAGTTTCTGGCACTTGAAGACCAAATGAATTTCCAGTTTAAATTCATAGAAGACTAAAACCTGTGAAGAAAAACCAATACTAGGGTTAAACCAAATTAAGAGAAGGGTTGGAAACTGACAATCTGGGGTAACTGTTCTACGGAGAAGCCAGACCATCAGTTACCCCTACACTTTCCAAGATCAAATCTAGAAGCCCCACCCATGGGTACCTTCTAACAAAAAAAGTTTCCAACCAAACAGATGCACAGCATCACCAAAATCCCAAATTTAAAGAATGGTCCATACTTTATCCTCATTGCGGAGTCAATATTCTTCACTTCTAGTGCCTCTTGGGTATAATATTTTCACCTGATCAGCAGCCACTCTCTTCTTTAAGACTGCACCATCTAACTCATTCAAAACATAAGGACCTCCAGACACCTGAGATCTGACTCTGTAAGGTCCATTCCATCTGTCAGCAAACACTTTTCCCCATTGACTCTCTAAACTTCTATTATACATCAAAACCAAACAACCAGGTTTTTAGTTATTCCTGAGTCTATGAGTCAACTTCTTGTCCCAGTATCTGACTAATTGATTTCTTATCTTCATCATTCTAGAGTATGCCTTCTCTTTAAATTCCTCTCTACATTCTAACTGTTGAATCCTGGCACAGAGAAAATCTTCTGTTGATCATATATCATCCCAATCAATTCCAAGATAAGAGACAGATTCCAAATCCACTAGTAGAACAGCTTTCTGTTAAAAAATTAATTCATAGAGAGAACAGCCAGTTGTCCTTTTCACAGTGACCCTATCAGAAAATAACACCAAGGGTAAATAATTCCTCCATTTTTCAGCACTATCTCCACACATCTTCACTAAAGCATTCTTGATAACTTGATGGCCTCTTTCAACCATGCCTTCAGCTTCAGGATAATAAGGTGTAGCCACTCTGAATTTAGAAACAATACTTGCCACAGCTTCTTTAAATTCAGCTCCAAACTCTGGCCCACCATCAAAAGTCACCAAATTCATTAACCCATACCTAAACACCCATTCCTTCTTCAAAAATTCTGCCACATTTTTGCAGTAAAATTAAGCAGAGGCACTGCCTCAACCCAGACAGACAAATCATCCCTGGCAACAATGAAGTATTTATACCTGCCCTCTTTAATATGGACAGCATCCAAACTGACTCTTCCAAACACATTTGATTCACCAGTAGCATGGCCAACCTCTTTAGGTTTCAAGCGACTTCTTTTTTGACATTCTTCACAAGATTGAACTTAACCCACCTGGCCCCCAAAATCAATCTGCTACTCTTCTATATGTCTCTTCAAAGCCTCTATGACAAAGGTCTTCATGCAAATACTTTAACACCAACTCTTGACCCTTCTTCTGAGTCACCACTACTTGAGGATTTGGATGTCTCCTCCTCATCAACCTCCTTCCTGACACATAGAAGCCAGGACTCTTCTTCTTGGTTTCCATCCAAGTATCATCATCACAACTATCTGGACTCTCCAAGGTTAACAGATATTCAACCATAATAAAATAAAGCCCACTCTTACCCCAGGTCTCATCTTCAAAATCCAACAAAACAACATCCAAGGGTACAACCCTATCATCAAAATCACCAGTGTGCACATGAGCAACACAACCAGCCCATCCAGGACACCAATCCATAAATTTTGGTACATCCTTTTTCTTCCACTGAATATTAAGAGAATCCAGCTCACTAACAAAAACACCATTATCCAATTTTGAGCCATCCCAAACAAAAGCCCCATCTTCATGAACAAAAACATCATTATCACCAGAATCAAGATCAGAACCAGCCAGTTTAACCTCTTGGTGGAGAAGAGAACAATCATCCAGTTTAGCCTCCTGGGGGAGGAGAGAAAAATCTTCAGCACCCTTTGTGCTGGCCCTAACCACTGGGACATCTTCATAAAATTCTTCAGAGCCTGAATCTTCATCTGTGGGTGGTCTCTTTGATAATCTATCTGGCATCATAAAAGTTTTTTCAGGTTTGTGTACCAGGTCAAATGAAAAATGCTGAATAAATGCCACCCCTTTCTCCCTCAGCATAATAATGTGCAACAACAACTTTTTTTCTTCATAAGACAACCACCCATCAGAACCAAAATTAATGACTTTCAACCTTTCCACAGTCACCCTATCAGTTTCTACAAAATCAGGAGGTTTCTTCACCAGAGGAGTACAGTACGGATCCCTTGACAAAAGAGGATTAAAACCTATAGGCATAGGCTCATTGACAGGCCTTATCTTCTGCGCTACCTTCTTATACTTTGATGCTCCACCTTCAACTTGAGGGATCTTCAAGACGTCTTCACCACCAGACTTGGAACAAAAACCAAGGGTTTCCCCATTGCTCACATGTGTGGCCAAGGTAATGTTTTTGAAAAGTGTAGAAGAAACCCTAGTGGTGCACAATTGGGAGGACTTACTTTTATTCCCAAATATCACCACTCCAAAACTTTTCCGTAATTCCACATCTTCATCCTCAATTCCATCTTATAAATCTTCAAATCTTGATTCATCTTCTGAATCCTATCTTATAAATTTGTGCAGTTTATCCTCATTCTGGAGGCCCAAAAATTGATTTTTCTGATCTTCTTTCTTCAAAAATTTGTGCAGTTTAACCTCATGCTGGTGGCTCAAAAATTGATCTTTATGATCTTCACAAAAATAATTCTTTTCTTCTTTCTTTACTTTCTTCAGATATTTTTCTTGAATTTTTTCAGTTATCTTAAAATTTTTATTTTATTTTTTTTAGTTTTCTTCTATCCTACAAAAATAACCAGGGTTTTCCCCAATGCTCACAGATGTGGCCAAGGTAATGTTTTTGAAAGATGTAGAAGAAACCCTAGCAGTGCATCATTGGGAGGACTTACTTTTAGGCCCCAATCTCACCACTCCACAGCTTTTCCGCATATCTTTCAATAAGATATATAACTGATCTTCTTTTTGGAACTTGAATTAAAAAAAATTGAGAAATTTGAGAGAGAACAGATACTTAATAAAAAACTTGAGGAATACTTGAAGAGAAGAGAAACATTAAAAAGAGAAAGTTGAAAATCCACTTGGTATATCTTTAAGGGATCTGAACTACTACAATTTGGAATTCCCTCATCTTGGGGAGAGGTTTTAGCACTTGGGTGATCAGCCCTCATCACTCTAAAAAAGACAGACTTCCACTAGATTGTGAGCCACACTCCAAAAACCCAGAAGCAGCACCCACTTCTTTTCTTCTCCTACAACAATCCATGCACTGGCACATTGAAGAAAAACCAGGCCTGGTCTCCCAACCATCCTCTCCAGGAGATGATAACCTCATGTGAAGCCTCCTTTCATACTCACCAGTCAACTCCAAACTTATTCCAACATCAAACTGATAACCAATTTTTGCTTGAAAATCCATCAAGAATGGCCCACCCAAAACAGCTTTCACTGTTTCTTTGGAAATATAAAAATGAACCTTCCCTGAGGCTCCTCCAACATCTAACTTCACAAACTCAGATGTTCCAACCAATTCAGTGGCATGGCCACCAATTGCTCTAAAATTTCCACAAATACCTGTTTTGATGGGGAGGCCCAGATGAGTAGGCTCAAACAAAGAAATCAGGTTAATCTGAGAACCTAAATCCACCAATTCCCTAGCCTCCCTGCCATTCAGAGTGACATTGACATAACCCAAAGGTGCAGAAAAATGAGTTTCCAACCCCTCACCAAATTTTTCAGCAGAATTACAAATTTGTTCTACCTCCCCAGAAGAAACCCTTCTCCTGGTCAACAACTTTTTCTGCCTATCAGCCAACCCAGGACTGATAGCATAAAACTCCCCATAAGTAAGGGAAACCTGACGCTGACTCATCCTTTCCAGTGTAGAAAGATTCTTATAGTTGCCTTGCTGTAAGCAGAATTCAAAGGAGTTGGATAAACCAAAGAAAACCCTGTCCTTCTAAATAAATAAGGGTTGAACAAATAACTAAGCTAGCTAGTCTACTTGAATTAAATAAAAGATATGATACTCTGATTTTATAAATGCTTATTGATATTTGGAAATACAGCTGTTGAGAAAGAAATACTGATTACAACAATTAAGGTGTATCAGTGAAAGATCTGTAAAGAAAGACTATTATGTTTTATAAGATTTTATTTTTAGTGAGATAACAATAAAAAAAAGTCCCTGAGGTTGAGCCATTTCCAAAGATACCCCTTATGTGATGAAAATGTTATTGTTGTGTTTTATTTTAAATGTGGTATGAAAAGTATAAATGTTATAAGGGTATTACAATTTTATTAAAAAAATGTTGAGAAATGAAAAATATGAATGTGGTTGTTAATTATCCAAAAAGACCCTTCTTATTGAAACTAAAAAGACAAAAACATGTATAAGAATAAGATTCCCCCCTTTCTATCTGATTCTCCTACTTCTGAACCTTCCAACAATACTCTACATGCATAGGATCTACAATAAACTATTGATCTAATAAGAATAATAAATTCCAACCAAATTTTGCCACAATAGCCAAATTTTTCCAAAGTCACCAAACTTTGGTACAGTTACCAAACTTTGGCACAGTGACAAAACTTTGGTCCAGTGACCAAAAATTAACCCAGTGACCCAACTTTCCTATTGTGAGCAAATTTCACCACAATGAGCTCTTTTTTCCATAATGAGCTAATTGTTCCAGAGTGAGCTAAATTTGCCACAGTGAGATAATTTTGCCACCATGACCAAACTTGGCCACAATGACAGAATATTTCCAGTACACTTCCCTTTTGAGCCGGAAAATCACCAGAGAAAACCAGAGCGCACCAGAGCACTGGAGCTCAGTGGCCATTCCATCAGCATACCATATCCACCAATAATACTATAAGTCACTAAATCAAGTAAAGCACTAAGAAAACAGTAAAATATGATAAAAAACCATCAAGACATAAAAGATAGACAAAAATATGCGCTATCCAATGTTAATAATCACCTTCCAAAATTCCAAATATTGAGACTTATAATCCAGAAAATTTCCACTAATCTTCAAAAAAAACCTAAAAGAGCCCCAGAAAATACCATAAGTAGGAGAATCACCCCCAAAATCTAATATGATCATTTGCAAATCCATAAAACCATCAAATCACAAGAAAAATACCATCATATGACAATTCCAAAATGCCACAAATCATCCCAAAAAAATCCATAATAACAAAATTAACACCTGGTAACACCAAAATTTCTTTCAAAAAATATTCAATCAAATTTTCACCTAAGTGGCATACCCAGATGTGGAATGCCACATCCTCCCTCCAATATAGAATTTTCTCATTCCCAACTTTGCATAATTGATCACCCAAAATCTTCCATCTCTCCCTTCAACTACCATCATCTCCAATCACACCATTAACCAAGTTTCTTCTAAATCAACCTTCAATCTCATCATTTTAAAATGTCCTTCAAAGAACTAGCCGCTCCATGTGAATTATGCTCTTGCTACCAAGTACCCTGTCTAATTTCTAATCCTGATCTTCCTTAAAATAATTCCTTCAAAACAGCTTCCTTATCCAAAGTCCAATCTTCTTCAATAGATCCTGGCCTAATTCAGCCTTCTCAAGATCCATAACCTATAATTCCAGTTCCTCCTATAAATTTCACTGAAACAATGTTTCCTGTCTCAAAATGTAAGAAATGATGATGTTGTTAAAGTGAAGACGGATTATATTAATCATTATCCTAATTTTTATTGCTATCTTTTTCTTGACTTTACTATTGAGTTGAAGCGTAAAATTTTGACCTATTTTCAAGAAACTCCAGCCAATAATCATAAAGATATACTAAAGAGAAGACTCCTAATGCAAAGTTTTGATAATGATGTCGAACAATTTCAAAGAAATTATCTTTTCTAATTAGTTTATTTTGATGAACATTGTTTTAGCTGGTCTTCTACAAATATAAAATGTTTGTCTTCTTCTCCAGCTCTTGATATAAATCATAATAATAATAATAATAAAATAAATTTTTGAGATGAATCCACTGCTGAGAGCATGGTTTGTATCCCTTCAGACTCCCATATACCAGTCTTCCATCTATGTCACAGCATGAGAGAGTGGATCTCTCTAATGAGCCAAATACACTTGATTACATTCTCATAGGTCCCCTCACTGAGCTGAATTCTTTGATTCTAATCTTGCCATGAGGTCCTCCAAGCTTCCACCAAACAGCCTAACACTGAGGCTTTAAAATAAAACAATTATAAATCCAACTACCACCCTGACTTCTGATTCCTTCATCACAATTTTCATGCATTTTCTATTCAGCAACCTTTACAAAATACTTTTAGCAAGGCTTCCAATATTTGATTTTAATCTTTTAGACCATTTTAAAGCGCTAAAAATATCATCTGATTAAACCATTATGCCTTTTTAGCATCATTACCACCTAAAATTTTATTCTCCTAAAGCTTAACAGCACCTAAATCCAAAAATGTTTGAGCTTCCAGTTTAAAGTCTTAGTGGACAGAGATAAATTAAAAGATTGAATTTAGTTGACCAAATAGATTGACCTTCCAGTTTAAATTCTTGGTGGACCAAACTCTCAATTGATTGCCATTTTATAGTCTTAGTGAACTATAGATCATTTATGTGCATTGATATAGTGATTTCTTCCTAATTAAGGCCTAGGCTTGACCAAAGATTAAATAATTTTGATAATCCAGTTTAAAGTCATGGTGTACCAAAGAGTGTTGACTTGCCAGTTTAACGTCATTATGGACCAGGCTTTCGTAAATATTAAAAGAAATCTTCATAAATTTTCAGTTTAAAGTCTTGAAGGACTAACAGCATCCAAAGGAGAGCCAAATTCTTTAAGAAAATCTTTAAAACTATCCAGTTTAAAGTCTTAGAGGACTAAAGATCTTGAATACAAACAAGACCTTAAAGAAAGTCTTGAAAATTAGCCAGTTTAAAGTCTGGGAGGACTTACAGATCTTGAAATGGGATCCAATTTTTCTCGAGCTTCACTTGACCCTTTTTCCTGTATAAAATATACAATGAAAGAAATAATTAAAAAGAAAAATTTGAAAATTAAAAAAATTGAGAAAGAATTTTATATTTATATATTTATTTTATTTTATTTTATTTTTTTTATGATAAAAGAGTGAATTTAGAAATAAAATAAAAATATTTATTTCTAATGAAAGTTTAAGAAAGAAAAATATTTTAAAGAAGATTTTGAAAAATTTGAAAGAAAAAATTTAAAATTTAATAGATTCTCCCCAGCCAATTGATGAGCCGTACTGTCAAGGTACGCTTTTGGTCTAGAAGATTTGGTATGAAGTTTTACGAGGATTTTAACGGTTAAAATGGATTCTCAACAATTTGGTACGTATTTCTTAATCTAAGTGATTTAATTACTCAAATAAAAGAGGTAGGTTTAAAATATTGATATAATTTATAGAACAGAATTACGTTATTGTAAATACTAATGATATAGAATATAAGAATAAGTTTGATGTTTGTAATTGTAATAAAATAATGTAGTAAAGGAATGAGTAAAAAACAACCAAAAGAGAGGCCTTATATAGGCAAAGGAGGGACAAAGCACGGCAATCAAATTCTGAAAACAGTAGTATGAGAGAGAGAAAAAAAGAATATTCCAGAAGGAGTATTTCAAATAATAAAGTTGTTCTAAAAAGAAGGCGTCAAAAAGATGTATTTACAGAGTATGTCAGAAATACATCAATTTATTTAATATTTACAGTAGAAGTCAATTCTAAATAAGAAATTGTATTTTTGTATATATTTAATATTATTTGAATATTAAAATCTTATTTTAATTTAAAATCTATTTTTTAATATAAATCTTTATTTCTTCCAACCTGTCAAATGAGCACGGTGTTAGAGAAAAAATATAAGGGAAAATTTTATATTTAATTTTAATTATTCATTTAATTTTATCATTATGTAATTAGTTAATTTATTATAAGTAATTTTAATGTAACTAATTTATAATTAAATAATTAAAATGATAAGGTGCGGCTTCATCCAGTAAATAATTAATTATTTCACTGGGTAAGTCTAGTAGCCTGGCTGACACTCCCTCACTCTAAAAAAACAATAAAAAAAAATGCTATGATTTTTTCTTTTTATACTTTTTTAGTAGAGTAGGAAGATTAGATATCTCCTTCCCAGGTATCCAAGAATCATATTCAGATGATTTATTCTTGAATCTCGATAAGTATTCTGTACCTTTTTCAGCAGTGACTATTCTGTCATTTAGAATTTTTTCAATTTCCGCTGTTTCAGTGATTTCATTTGGGGTTTTCTTTGGTCTACCCCTCCTTTTTGGAAATAAATCACTATTGGATGTGTAAGGTTTCAAAAGAGATATTGGAAAAACAGGATGTTTTCTGTCATATGGGGAATACAGAATAACTTCAACTGCATTATCTCCAATCATTCTTCTGACAACAAATGGACCAACAAATGGATCTTTCAATTTGTTATTACCTTGTAAGTTGAAGTGGACTGTAGAAATCAACACTTCATCACCCTTTTTAAAAGTTTATTCTTTATGGGATTTGTCCCATCTTTTCTTCTCATATTCAAATAATTTTTCAATACATTTTTGAGCATGATTTCTACATAGTTGTTGCATTTGAAGAAAAGATTTTACACCAGGATTTATATCCAATTTAGGTATTTTGTTATTGAGAATTTGGGCAGGAGTATTGGGAACATATCCAAGCCAGAGCTCAAAAGGCTTTCTTTGAGTAACAGAGTGAACAGTGCTATTATAAGCAAATTCTAACCCAGGAAGTAGGGTAACCCAGTCATGAGTGAATCTGTCATTATCTTTATACTCAAGGCCAAAGGCACAATAGCTTCTTATCATGTCCTCTAAAGTCTGGATCATTCTTTCAGCTAAACCATCAGTCTGAGGGTGATGGGCAGTAGAAAGTTTCAGATCACAACCACAAACATCCATCAGAGACATCCAAAATTCAGAAGTAAATTTAGGGTCTCTGTCAGAGATTATGGCTTTAGGAAAACCAGCAGCATTAAAAATATGAGACCACCATAAGAAAGCTAATACTTTAGTGGAAACATCCTTGTGGGTAGGGATAAATTTACACATTTTTGTGAATCTGTCCAAAATAACCCAACAAGAGTTATAACTGTCTTTACCAGCAATAGGTAATCCTGTTACGAAATCCATGTTTATTATTTGCCATGGAGCATCAGGAGGTTCAATATGTTGCATTAATCCTTTTGATTTTTGGCAAGAATCACAAGATTTGTCGGTCAGTCGTCTAGAAGAGAGAAGAAAAGAGGGAAGAAAGAGAGGAGGACAAGAAGGTAATGGTGATTTGAGAAATAAAAGAAATAAAGTCTAATGAAATTATTTAATTTATTGAAGAGAAAGCAACAATGAGTGATTTGATAGGTGACACAGAATTGGGTTTTATTAATATTAATATTATTTCAAGTAAGGGTTCTGCGCGGCAGACACTTTAATTACTATCAGACTTAAGGCAACCTTTTAATTGTTATATAGAATTTTTAATTAGATTGTAATACTAATAAAAATAATAATAAACGTGATAAAATTATCTTTAAGTTGTTGAGTGTATAGTAAGTGATGAGGCTACAGGGGATTATCCAAGGCCCTTTTATAGGCAATAGGTCCTCTAAAGCGCCACTATATTTGTAAATACAAGAATTATAATAGGATAAAACAAGTATATCAAAGAGTAAGTGAAACATAACAATGTAGAGAAAAATATGAAACAAATAATTAAAAACCCCAATTAAGATTCCAATTTTCCCACCATTAATTCCCAAATCAGTAAGTAAAAATAGTGAATAACTAAACAAGCCTGTGACATAGGGACTATGAGAAAAATAATTCAAAACAGATTGTACAGTCTGATTTAAGGATTTTTAAGTGAAACAAAGAATATTTTTACGCAACAAAATATGTAATTAATCTCAATTTAGTATAAATTAATTAATTATTTTTCCTGACACAATTAAGGGTCAAAAGAAGCGTCATTAATTATTTTTTAATATTATATGAAAGGTGTTATTTAATATATAAATTTAAATAATTAATTTAATTATATTATAAGTCAATTTTACACCTATAATTAAAATATATGTTTTTAATTAATTAAATATAAATTTATAATTATTAAATACATAAAAATGTGCCATTATTTGTAGAATATAAAATATATCATGTTTAATTTAAATGTATAAAAATTTATATAAACAATAAAATTAATATAACACTTATATATAATAAGATACTTATATAATTTTATTATGCGATAAAATATTAATTTATATACATTAAATACAATTCTTACACCCTCTTTAAGGTCTTATAAGTTAACATATCATTTACTGGACTCCTGGAATAGCCTGGCTGACACTCCCTCACTCTAAAAAAACAATAAAAAAAATGCTAAGATTTTTTCTTTTTGTACTTTTTCAACAGAGTAGGCAGATTTGAAATCTCCTTGCCAGGTATCCATGCATCATGTTCAGATGATTTGTTCTTATATCTCAATAAATATTCAGTACCTCTTTCAGAAGTGATAATTCTATCATTGAGAATTTTATCAATTTCTGCTTTTTCTGTGACTTCCTGAGGGTTTTTCTTAGGTTTTCCCCTTCTTTTGGGAAATAAGTCACTGTTGGAAGTATAAGGCTTAAGCAAAGAAATGGGAAAAACAGGATGTTTCCTATCATATGGAGAATACAATACAACTTCTACTGCATTATCACCAACCATTCTTTTAACAACAAATGGTCCTACAAAAGGATCTTTTAATTTGTGGTTACCTTGTAAATTGAAATGGACAGTAGAGATCAACACTTCATCACCCTTGTTAAATGTGTATTCTTTATGGGATTTATCCCATCTTTTCTTTTCATACTCAAATGCTTTATCAATACAGCTCTGAGCATGTTTTCTGCATAGCTGTTGCATTTTCATGAAAGATTTTACACCAGGGTGTAGTTCCAACTTAGGTAATTTATTATTGAGAATCTGAGCAGGAGTATTAGGGACATAACCTAACCAAAGCTCAAAAGGCATTTTCTCAGTGACAGAATGAACAGTGCTATTATATGCAAATTCAAGACCAGGCAATAGAGTGACCCAATCATGAGTAAATCTGTCATTGTCTTTATATTCTAAACCAAAGGCACAATACATTCTAATCATATCTTCCAGAGTTTGAATCATTCTCTCAGCTAGACCATCAGTCTGAGGATGGTGAGCTGTAGACAATTTTAACTTCCAGTCACAAATACCCATCAAAGAGGTCTAAAACTCAGAAGTGAATTTTGGATCCCTATCAGAGATAATGGCTCTTGGAAAACCAATAATATTAAACATGTAAGACCACCATAAGAAAGCTAATTCTTTGGTGGATACATCTTTGTGGGTTGGAATAAATTTGCACATTTTTGTGAATCTATCTACTATTACCCAACAAGAGTTAAAGCTGTCTTTACCCTTTTAGATTTTTGGCAGGAATCACAAGATTCAACATATAATTTTGTGTCTTCAGACATATTAGCCCACCATGCAGTGTTTTTGATTCTAATCAATGTTTTTTCAAGATCAAAATGACCAGCTAATATGTCATCATGACAAAGTTTGAGGATAGTTTCTTTCATTGAAGGAGGAATAACAATTACATTGGTAAGCTTCCTTCTATAATATATATAACCATCTTCAATAGAGAACTTTCCTTTATTTAAAGCATTTTGGTACTTTGCAGGAAGAGATTTTATTATTGCTTGAATTGAAGCATTCTTAGGATCATTTAAGATAGTAACCAATTTAGTTAAATCAGAATCTTTATCATATGAATCCAGTATTAACTGTAATAACTCCTCTTCCATATCAACTATAAATATACCATGGATATGAACAGTATCATCTTCAGGTACATAAGCAGGATTTGAGTCATTATTTGGCAGAGGCAATCAGGAGAGCATATCAACATTAGAGTGAACATTTCCAGCTCTATGGATAATTGTCATCCTTCCTCTGTATTCTTGAACAGCAAGTTGCCACCTGAACATATGTCTGTTAGGTGTATTTAGGTTTAAGAGAGACTTCACAGCACTACAGTCAGTTACCAACTCAAATTTTTGGTCATCCAAATAGTAATGAAGTTTCTCAAGAGCCCAAACAACTGCTAAGCACTCCAATTGAGTGGCACCATATTTCAATTCACTATTTCTTAAGGTTCTTGAAATATAACAAATTACAACCTCTGAGGATTTATCATTAATAATTTTCTTTTGGTGAAGGGCAGCACCCAGACCAATAAAGCTAGCATCTGTATAAAGGACAAATGGCTTGTTAAAATCTGGAAGAGCCAATATAGGGGGTGTCATTAAGCAACTTTTTAATGTATCAAAAGCTTTTTGACAGTCATTATTCCAGAGAAAAGCAACATTTTTTCTGGTCAGTTTTGTAAGAGGCAAGGCTATGACCTGATAATTTTTAATATATTGTCTATAATAGCCACACATACCCAAAAAACTTTGGATTTCTCTTACAGAAGTTGGTGCTTTCACATTTTGAATGGTAGCAACTTTATTATGGTCTACACAAATTTTTAAGCCTGACACAAAATGGCCAAGGACTTTCAAAGATTGAAAACCAAATTTACACTTTTTTAAAGATAAGGTCATATTGATATCATCCATTTTTTGGAAAACTCTATTCAAGTGAATCATATGTTCATCAAAAGTTTTAGAAAAAACAATAATATCATCAATATAAACCATGAGCCAACCTTCAATAATTCCTTGATGGAAAGTGTTAACCATAACTTTCTGGAAAACTGAAGGAGCATTTTTAGGGCCAAATGGCATCCTAACATACTTATATATTCCCATATGAGTAGCAATAAGCAAAAATTTTTGAGAATTTTTCTCAACTGGAACTTGATGATAACCTTTATTACCATCCAGACAACTAATAAATTTTGCACCTTGCAAGGTAGCATGTATTGAATTAATTCTGGGTAAAGGATAAATATCATCAACAGTATAAGTATTTAAAGCTCTGTAATCTCCACATGATCTAGCTTTATCTTTTTCAAAAGAAATCAAGACTGGGGAGATGACACAATATTTGGGGGTGAAATCCACTTTCTCAATGATATTCATTTTCAATAATGTTTCAATATTATCTTCAATATCTTTTCTTTTTGATGGAGAAGCAGGATATGGTTTTTTCTTAAGGGTAGGAGGAATATCACTCAAATTACAGGATAAGGTAATTTTCATCTCTTCCTGAACAATTCCCAAGACATGAGAACCATGAGCAAAAGCCATAGGAAAAGATGTAATAGAGGCAATAATAGAATCCTTTTGGTCACTAGTTAACTTATCACCAAAAGAAGCAGTATTTATTTTATTTAATAAATCATCCATTTTGGTTGTTGTTCTACTTTTACACTGGATTAGTGAGTTACAAGATTTCAACAAATGCCCAGAAGTTCTAGGAGAGGAAATTTTGAATTTCCTTTTCCCATTCATTCCTAAGGTAAAGCAATTATTTGCTGGGTCCAGTTTCACACCAAACATGGTTAAAATATTATTTCCCATAATAAACCAATTGCTTAAATTATTATTTTTCATGACAACAAACTCACAAATAGCTCTGACAAAACCACCATTATATTTGAAGAATACAGAGGTTTTGTATTTGCCAATAGGAAAATTAATATTAAAATATAATTCTTTTATTACTTCTGGGACTAAGAACACTTATTTCTCTATTATGGTCAACCAGGAAAAATAAAAAAAAATATAATAATAAAAATAAATTCCAAATTACCAGACACCTCCCCCTGTAATATGAGAAAATTAATGCCACTTACAGAGTGCTGAGTAAAAGGAAATACGTAGCAAATGAAGGGTGAAGAGTAACCCACAAATAGTAATATCAATAATTACCACGATATATACAACGTTTAGTCAGTATATGAACCTAAGTTTTGGAGCGCGGTTCAATTCCCGTTCGCAGCAAAAACCTTTGTCATGTGACGTATGACGTTCGTCGTTTTCTCGCCTCTCTTGTCCTTTAAAGGTACTTGTACACCGATGGTCCCTTTGATTACGCCTCAATTAATGTTGCGCCGTCGAATATTTGGAAAGTTTCCCAATTGTCAAGGTACACTTTTAGTCTAGAAGATTTGGTATGAAGTTTTACAAGGATTTTAAGGGTTAAAATGGATTCTCAACAATTTGGTACGTATTTCTTAATCTATGTCAAGGTTCACTTTTGGTCTAGAAGCTTTGGTACGGTATTATATGAAGATTTTAAGGTATTATTTGACTCTCAATGATTAGGTACATATTTTCTCAATCAAGTATGATTTATTTACTCAAAAAAAGAGGTAGATTTTTATAATTTATATAAGTTATAGAATTAGAATTACGTATGGTGTAAATACTAAGGATATAAAATATAATAAATAAGTTTTAACTGTTGTAGTTGTAGTAATAAATTAGTTGGTAAAATAGAATGATTAAAAGACAACAAAAAGAGAGGCCTTTTATAGGCAAAGGAGAGACAAAGCACGGCAATCAAATTCTAAAAACAGTAGGAAAAGAGAGAGAAAAGAACATTTCAGAAAGAGTAATTTCAAATAATAAAGTTATTCTAAAAAGAAGGCGTCAAAAAGATGTATTTACAGAGTATGTCAGAAATACATCAATAATTTTAATATTTACTGTGAAAGTCAATCCTAAATAAGAAATTTGATTTTTTTGTATATATTTAATATTATTTGAATATTTAAATCTTATTTTATCTTTGTATTTATTTTTTAATATAAAATTTTATTTTTTCCCAACCTGTCAAATGAGCACGGTGTTAGAGAAAAATATAAGGGACAAAATTATAATTTTAATTTTAATTATTTATTTATTTAATTAATTTTTTAATTTTAACATTCTGTAATTAGTTAATTTATTATAACTAATTTTAATGTAACTAAATTATAATTAAATAATAATTAAAAGTGATAAGGTGCGGCTTCATCCAGTAAATAATTAATTATTTCACTGGGTAAGTCTAGTAGCCTGGTTGACAATCTAAGTGATTTAATTACTCAAATAAAAGAGGTAGGTTTAAAATATTGATATAATTTATAGAACAGAATTACGTTATTGTAAATACTAATGATATAGAATATAAGAATAAGTTTGATGTTTGTAATTGTGATAAAATAATGTAGTAAAGGAATGAGTAAAAAACAACCAAAAGAGAGGCCTTATATAGGCAAAGGAGGGACAAAGCACGGCAATCAAATTCTGAAAACAGTAGTATGAGAGAGAGAAAAAGAATATTCCAGAATGAGTATTTTCAAATAATAAAGTTGTTCTAAAAAGAAGGCGTCAAAAAGATGTATTTACAGAGTATGTCAGAAATACATCAATTTATTTAATATTTACTGTAGAAGTCAATTCTAAATAAGAAATTTGAATTTTTGTATATATTTAATATTATTTGAATATTAAAATCTTATTTTAATTTAAAATCTATTTTTTAATATAAATCTTTATTTCTTCCAACCTGTCAAATGAGCACGGTGTTAGAGAAAAAATATAAGGGACAATTTTATATTTAATTTTAATTTTTCATTTAATTTTATCATTCTGTAATTAGTTAATTTATTATAAGTAATTTTAATGTAACTAATTTATAATTAAATAATTAAAATGATAAGGTGCGGCTTCATCCAGTAAATAATTAATTATTTCACTGGGTAAGTCTAGTAGCCTGGCTGACACGTACCCTTGAAATCATACCCACACTCAAGTGCAACTTGATGTGGTTACACAGTTTTGAGAATTTAAATATAATAAATTAAATGAAAGTTTTTTTATTTATTTTTATTTTTTATTGTTAGAAAATAGAAATTTTTAAATAATGATCATTGGGTTGGCTCCCTCCAATTTGTAAAAATGATTAGAGACCACCAGTGAGAATTACCCTTAAAAATAATTTTAAAGATGTAAAATATAAAAGAAATATATTTAAATCACGAAACAAAAACATAAAAGAGAAAATAAAACTAAACAAAATAAAAGAAATCTTGAATCAGGAATTATGAGTGGTGTCTTTTTGTTTGTTCCAGTTTATAGTCTTAGTGTATTTCCTATAATTCCAAAAACAAAGCCAGGATTCAACTAGAAACAGGGAGAAATTGGTAACAAACATTGTAGGGTAATTGTGTATAGAGCAGCCAGCCCATCAATTACCCCCAAAATTTCCAATATTTAATTCAGAAGGTTCCCCTGTGAACACTTCTACCAATGAAAAATTTATCAATCCAACATATATCTTCTCCATAATTTTTGTCGCTTTTAAGAGATTTAAGAATTTTCAAACAAATGTCTTCATAAATGTCGTAAAATTTTGTTAATGATTTTGTCTCCCACACCATATTAAAAAGACAGTAATATTTTTAATAAGAAAGTATTTTATCATCATTCCGGAGTTAAACTTGATAATGAATGATTTTTTTTGTTTAGTTTATCCTCATTGTGGAGTAAACTTCTGTCTTTGTAGTACCTCTAGGATAGAACCTCTTAACTTGATTGGCAGCTACCCTCTTTTTTAGTACCACTCCATCCAACTCTTCTAAAACATATGAACCGCCAGATACTTGTTCCTTGACTTTATACGGTCCATTCCACCTATCTGCAAACATCTTGCCCCATTGGCTCTCCAAACTCCTATTATACACCAAAACCATATCTCCAGTTTTCAAAGGTTTTCTAAGTTAATGTGCCAACCTCTCATCCCAATATCTTACTGACTGATTTTTGATCTTCATCATTGGCAAATATACCTTTTCTAAGTACTCTTCTTTCTTTTCTAGCTGCATCATTCTTGCACATAATAACTCTTCAGTAGTCTTGACCCTGTCCCAGTCAACTCTAAGATATGATTCAGCTACCAAATCAACCAGTAAAACTTCTTTCTGTCCAAAAACAAGTTCATAGGGTGAAAATCAGGTTGTCCTTTTGGAATTAATTCAATCAGCAAATATAACTAAAGGTAAATAATGCCTCCACTTTTCAGCACTTGACCCACACATTTTGATTAAATCATCCTTAATTACTTGATGCCCTCTTTCAACCATACCTTCAGCTTCATGATAATAAGGGGTTGCTACCCTAACCTTTGACCCAACTTTTGACATAGCTTCTCTAAACTCTTTCCCAAACTCAGGACCTCCATCTACTGTTACCAATTTCATAAATCCATATTGATACACCCAATTTTTCAAAATAAATTCTGCCACATTTTTGGCAGTCAAATTAATAAGAGGTGCTGTCTCTACCCAACCAGATAAATCATCTCTGGCTACAATTAAATATTTATACCGACCCTCCTTAATATGAATTGTATCCAAACTAACCCTTTCAAAGAGAGTATTTTCTCCAGTAGCGTGTACAGGTTCTTTCTGCCTTAAATAACTTCTTCTTTGACATTCTTCACATGACTGAACCCACTGTTTAACAGCCATCTTAATGCCAGGCCACCAAAATTGATCAGCGATTCTTCTGAACGTTTCTCCTACGCCTCTATGCCCAAGATCTTCATGCAGAGATTTCAATACTAAATCTTGCCCTTTCTTTTTAGATAAAACTACTAGAGGGTTTAGATACCTCATTTTCATTAATTGTCAACCAGACAAGTAAAACGTAGATGACTTCCTTTTTATAGCCATCCATTCATTGTCTTCACAATCTTCTGACCTTTCTTAATTCAGTAAATATTTGAACAACAACAAATAAAAACCAATCTGACCCCAGACTTCATCTTAAAAATCGATTAATATAATATCAATGGGAACTTCTCTATCACCAATATCACCTGCACATGGATGAGCCAATAGACGTTGACCACAAATTTGATTCTTGATTGAACTATGTTGATATTCTTCTTCTAAACCTTTTGACCTCTTAGAAAACAAATTCAAAAATAACTCTTTCTCTTCTTCACCCTTTATACACATAGATTTGTTCATCTTCTTTTTGACTGAATTCTCTAATTCTCCAACATATACACCCTTCCTTAACCTACTACTATCCCAAACTACCACTCCATCTCTGTCTATATACACAACATCTTCTTCTACCTCTTTTTTACCAAATTTATCTACACCAATTTCATCAATTTTATCCTCATAAAAATAATTTTTCAGTTTATCCTCATGGTGGAGGTTATCACCATAATTATCTACACACAATTGTCCTGCCAGTTTAACCTCACGGGGAAGGTATGGAAAGTCTTCAGCACCTTTAGTGCTGGCTTTAGTCATAGGTATATCTTCATCAAAGTCTTCTGAGTCTGAATAATCTTCAGTGGGTGGTATTCTTGACAAACCATCTGGCATAGTAAAAGTTTTGCCAGGCTTATGAACTAAGTCAAAAGAAAAATGTTGAATGAATGCTACCCATCTAGTCATAGGTGCATTTGGTAAACTTGGGTAATTAATCATTTGAATAAAAGATTTTGCATCCACTTTCAATTTGAAGTTTTGGCCCCACAAAACATTTTGAAGTTTATTTAAAATTTTTGCCACTCCACACAGTTCCAATTTCGGCTGAGAATATCTTGATTTAACTTTTTTGAATACCACAGATTCATACCTAACTGGCCTAATGTAACCAGCTTTATACATCTGAGACAAAACTGCCCCAGCAGCAACCTGACTTGAGTCAACTGCTAAATAAATCCTACCAGCATCTTTTCCATAATCTAACTTGTGCAGGACTAAATAGTTCCCCACAACCTTCTTCAATCTCTCAAACGCCCTTTCACACTTTTCATCCCACCCCTAGTCTGCATCCTTTCTTTTCAACCTTCTAAATGGAGTTTCAAATGAAGAAAATTCCTTGATAAACATTCGAACATAAACACATATGCCAAAAAACCCACTAACTTCAGTCATATTCTTGGGTCTTGGCCAGGACTGAATTATATTCACTTTCTTCTTGGACATAATCCTACCCTCTATACATACCACATGACCTAAAATCTCTAAAGCTGGAACGCAACATGAAAATTTTGAGCCCAAAATAGTTAAACCAGCTTCTTCAATTCTAAGCAAGATCCTCTGTAAAGTGATTGCATACTCCCAGATAAATTTTTGTATCCCTGGGTTCTCCTCCAACACTTCATTATCATAATCTGTTGAAGTTCCTTTAATTCCTCCATTGTCAATAAATATTCCAGCATACTGAGGAATTTCATCTTGAGAAATCCAAGCCATCTGAGCTTGATAAACGGCAACTGAATTTGTTGCTCCTTGAGGTAATCTTGTCAATTGTAATTGTCCTAGCAGTGTATCAAAAGTAGTGAGAGGCCTAGAGTCTGGATGCAACTCTCTCTCATCATATCCCCCCATAATATCTCCTAAACCATAACACACTCTCCCAGCAAAAGCTTCCACAAACTCTTCAGCACTAGGTGGTATCCCAGCATCCTTTATTGTAACCCTTTTTAAATTCCCTGAGATCATGAACTACTCTAAGCTTTCCATTTGGCTTCTTGATACAAAATACCGGACTAGAATAACTTGATGATGATTTCTCATACAGTCCAGTGCAAATCCTTTCTCTGAAAACTTTGATATAAGCTTCTTTTAATGCAGCCGGAATTGGGATTGGTTTTTGCTGCCATGGTTCATGACATACCACATGAATCTTGTAAGTCTCCCCATAGGAATGCTTCAACACACCCCTCTCCTATTCTAAAAAAGCAATGGCCTTCTCTTGCTTTACCATCATGTCCAACAACAACTTCTTCTCTTCTCCAGACCACCAACCATCAGGTCCAAAATTTACAACACCTAATCTATCAACAGTGATTCTTGATGTTTCAAAAAATTCAGGCAGATTCTTCACCAAGGGACATTCATAAGGATCTCTTGATAGCCTTGGTCTTCTGAAAGGTGGATTTAATTCAGCTGGTAGCGGTTCATTAATCGGCCGGATTTTATTTTCTGCCTTTTTATATTTTTCTACTTCCACATCTACATAAACTTGAGGTTAAATATTTATTTTTGTGTTGCCATTAAAAATTTTGCTAAAGGAATTCTCTTCATCATTAGAATTGGAATCAAAATAAGCAGAATGATATTTTATTTCATTTTTAAATTTAACCTTTTTCCCTTTTCCTTTGTCTAATTTATAAAAAAATTTCCCAGCAACTTTAATTCCCTTATCCATCATAAAATCACCTGTAAATAAATTTGGCAGTTTATCCTCTTGCTGGAAGACCGGAATCAAATTATCAAAAAAATTATTTTTTTGTGTTTTAATTATACTAAGATTTTTTATAGAATTTTGATGAAATAATTGAAGTTTACCCTCTTTCTGGAGGTCAGAAAATAAACCATTCCAATTTTTATTCAACATAATATTTCCCATCTTCCCTCTTGATCCATTATTGAATGTGATCAAAAAACTTGACAGAAAAATGAGACAAACCAAAAATTTGAAGACATAATAACAATTTAACGTATTATTAACAGAAATTAATTGATAATCCACTTGAATTATCTCCAAGTGATCTGACCTATTTCAATCCGGGATCTCATCATGGGGAGATATTGCAACATTAGAGTGATCAGCCCCTTCTACCCCAAAAAATGAGGGTCTCAATAATCCCCCTCTAAGCACAATTCACCAGAAGCCATCTGTTTAATACGCTGCTTCTTGGTGCAAGTACAACGCTGACACAGAGTAGTGATCCCTGGCAGTGTCTCCTAACCTTCATCTCTAGGAGGTGCCAACTGCATATTTAGCCTCCTCATATGCTCTCCAGTAATCTCCAAACTAATACCCATGCCAGACTGATAGCCAATCCGGGCCTCAAAATCTATCAAAAAAGGACCACCAAGAACAGTTTTGACTGCTCCTCTGGCCACATAAAAGTGAAACTTACCAACAGATCCACCAATGCCTAACCTGACATGCTCAGCTGTGCCCATCAGCTCTGTTTCATGCCCTCCAATACCTCTGAGGTTTCCCGCAGTACCAGTTTTAATTGGCAAGCCTATAATTGTCGCTTTCTCTAAAGAAATTAAATTAATTTGAGACCCTGAATCGACCGGGCCTTCACTTCTTTACAATTAAGAGTCACCACCAGTTAACCCAGGGGAGCAGAAAAATGTGTTTCAACATCCTCCACAAACTTTTCAGAATTTTCACAAATATATTTCACCTCCCAAGTGGAAACCTGTTGCCTTGTCAGATGCTTCTTCTGCTTCTCTGCAAGTGCTGGTTTAATAGTTAAAGCTCCCCCAAAGATAAGGGAATCTGAAATTGATTCACCCTATTCAAAACATTGTCCATTGCATTTTCTTGACAAGATACTACTGGCTGCTTGTACTGGACTTTTAATTTAATAACCTTGGCCCTGGGAACCTCTTGAGGACCCACATTTCATCTTCACCCCCCGTAATAACATCTTCACTACTGATAACCCTAGCTCCATCACCAGCTTCTTTCACTAATCCTGATTGATTGCTAGTCCTTCTTACTCCCTCCATTGGGATAGGGCCACTGAAATTTGGTCTGGGTAGTGACACCAAAGGTACGTCCTTCTCAGAATCCGAATCATCATCTGGCATAGGCTCACCATTTAAATCAAATTTGCCATAACTAGGGGGCCCCATATCAGCCATCCCCTTCTGCATTCTATAAATTTTTTCTATAGAGTAAGGTCTCAACTTGTTAATTGCCTTTCCAGGTTTAGCCTTTAGTTGGCTCTGAATGCTACTTTTAGCTTTAGTAGCAGCTGCTCTTCTAGCAGCATTGACATCATATTTGCCAGCCATAAATTAACCCTCCACTCTAGCAACCGTTTCCAGCTCCAAACCACCAAAAGAAGTTGAAAATGTGGCCTTACTGACCTCTTTCTCTTTACCCTTTTCAGCTTTTCCACCACTTTTACCATAACCATTTTTTCCACCCTTGGAATTATCATCATCATCCTTCACCTCTTAAAAACGGGCTCTTCTTTCAACCGCCATATTCCTTCTAACTGAATCAGAAGGCGCTTGTCCATTTCTGGGCTTGATGAAAGATCTATCAGGGAATTTATAAACCTTACCATCAAATAAAACTCTACCAGCATGCAAGTCTTTATCCAGAGTAAAACATACTGCAGCTCTGTGCCCCCTCCTATTACAATAGGAGCACACCTTTGGCTCATCATAGCCACCTCTAAAACCATTACCACAATTACCATTCCAATTCCTACAATTACCTGAGAAGCAGTTTCCATTGCCATTATAATTTTGACATTCATATCCTCTAGATTGATAAGATGTTGAAGTCAATGAAGAAGCGATTGGGGCCTTATTGGCCTTCTGAGTCTCTTGGACAAATATTTTTAATTGTTTAGTTAAATTGGCCAAGTGATCGACCATCTTGTTGTCCACAGTACCCTCAACTTTTGTCACTGGTGTAGACTGTTATAAAGTACTAAGCAGTAGACACAATGCGAGATGGGTTGGTTCTCCTCTCCAATTTCTAAAAAGAAGCGCCTTCCACTCTTATTTTTAAATACAGCGCAATAATGTGTAACACTAATATTTGATTAGAAAATTTATAAGTTGAGAGATGAGTTTTAGAGATCAGGAAAAACAAGTATTACTATCTGGATATTTCTATTCTTAACAAGCGCTAATATCCACAGCTACTCCCTCTTGAAGCGCTCTCTTTGAATATGCCTTATTATAGCAATAAATTAACTCTAGTAATAGTCAATCCTACTAAATCTATATATTCTTTCTATGTTGCACTTTTTTCACTATACTATATGAAAATAGACACACAGACACAAAAATGATAAAAGATTTAGAAAAA
This sequence comes from Hemileia vastatrix, assembly GCA_030280995.1. NCBI lineage: Eukaryota > Fungi > Basidiomycota > Pucciniomycetes > Pucciniales > Zaghouaniaceae > Hemileia > Hemileia vastatrix. The sequence goes on along the minus strand of JASXTE010000003.1, from coordinate 30,514,829 downwards.
TATCTCTAATTAATTTATTCTATTCTTCTTATATTCTACTTACGAAAAAGTCTTTCTATCTCTATCAAATAGTCCTCCTTTTAATTTTTCCAGTACTCAAGACACAGTTCCCTAGTGGATCTTCAGCGCTGCCTCTAGCGCCACATTAGTAAAACAGTAATTAATCTATTATTAAACTAAGTACACTGCTTGTAGCAACTACAGCGCCTAAAACATATCCTATGATTACTAACACTAGTATTACCTTGTTTCACTCGTACTCCACATATGCTCTTTTGACTATACCTTTGTTATGTTTCAGCGCTACTTTCAGGTTTGACCCACTCTAACGCTGATCCTAGTTGCCTTGACTCTTGGGTAGTTTTGTGATTGAGTCCCCACTCTCCTTTCTTTAATACTAAGTTCATAGTTCTGACAATCCACTTAACTAGTTAGCCTCCTTTATTACCTGTTTCAGTAAGTTTACCCAACTAGCCGCGGTGCAGTATACTATGCACTTGAGTTGTCCTTAAGCCATAACTCTTTCCTTAATGTGTAACACACAATTATTGGAAAATCCAAATCCATATTTTTCAGCGCTTGCAGTCCTAAATCAATAACACACTATTCCCCATTGTGCAGTATATCTTGCTGCGAAATCCGAGCGCACCAACCATTAATCCTTTTCCGTGCTTCCATTTCCTTTGTTCTTTGAAACACACAAATACATATTATATTTTAGCACTACCTACTGCGCTAACTCCCTTTGTCCTTCCTGGACTACACGCACTGATTGGTCTAAAATTATGCTACCTGCAAGGCGCGTACCACACCGGTAGTCCCATTTGAGCCTTCTTGGCCTCTTGAGCTTTGACCATAATATTGTTATTTTCTGACAAAACTTCACTAACGTTGCTGACATATTGAGTACATGACTCCTGATACTTGTCCAATGCCATTAATTTAAGATGGGCTTGAATGTTCTCCTTAATAACCTCCAATGTTGGAAGTTTTTTTTCTCCATTAGATAGTTCCTTCATTAAATCCTTTCTTGAAAGATCCTTCAAGATTTCCATTTGAATATCCCTACTACAAGCTGACCAGAAAAGATCCTTGGCCTGGTTTTCATGAGCCAATTCATCCAGTAGAATCAGATATTCAACCACTTCATCAAATTGAACGCATAACTTTTTAAAATCAGCCATAAAAGAAACTCCACCCTTTGCCTGCCAATCACCAACAATTTTATTAAGGTCCAACATAGTAAATCTAACACCCCATCTATCAACCATTGCCTTTGAAAACTTCACCCAATCCTTGTCCTTAAAAGCCTTCATGGCAATGACCTCTTTTTCCACCTCCCTATCAGCAATAAAAAAACCTAATCTGCTTCATCATGTCTAAATGAGAAGCACCATCAACAGCAGCAGCAGCTTCATACCTGCTAATAAACCATTTAACCTCCTCCCCATTAAACTTTGGGCCATCCCAAGAAACAATCCTGACAGAAGGAGTAAGAGGAAGAAAAGAACCAGAAGCAGCAGAAAAATACATCCCAATAAAGTAAGAAAAGCATTTAAACTGTTAAAAAAACAAGCCTTTTGCAGGCTAGGATAAAAAATTCAGTAAGAGTTCCAAAGAATAAGCCTCTTGCAAGCAAAGAAAGTCCTAGATCCAAGTAAGTCCTAGAAAAAGCTAGAGATTTTGTACCCCATGTTGGGTGCCACCTATGTAGAAAGACTCTTAAAGTCGCCTTGCTGTAAGCAGAATCCAAAGGAGTTGGATAAGCCAAAGAAAACCCTGTCCTTCTCAATAAATAAGGGTTGCACAAATAACTAAGCTAGCTAGTCTACTTGAATCAATTAAAAGATATGAAACTCTGATTTTATGAACTCTTATTGAGATTTGGAAATACAGCTGTTGAGAAAGAAATACTGATTACAACAATTAAGGTGTATCAGTGAAAGATCTGTAAAGAAAGACTATTATGTTTTATAAGATTTTATTTTTAGTGAGATAACAATAAAAACAAGTCCCTGAGGTTGAGCCATTTCCAAAGATACCCCATATGTGATGAAAATGTTATTGTTGTGTTTTATTTCAAATGTGGTATGAAAAGTATAAATGTTATAAGGGTATTACAATTTTATTAAAAAAATGTTGAGAAATGAAAAATATGAATGTGGTTGTTAATTATCCAAAAAGACCCTTCTTATTGAAACTAAAAAGATAAAAACATGTGTAAGACTAATATTCCCCCCTTTCTATCTGATTCTCCTACTCCTGAACTTTCCAACAATACCCTACATGCATAGGATCTACAATAAACTATTGATCTAATAAGCATAATAAATTCTAACCAAATTTTGCCACAATAGCCAAATTTTTCCACAGTCACCAAACTTTGGTACAGTGACAAACTTTGTTACAGTGACCAAACTTTGTTACAGTGACCAAACTTTGGTACAGTGACCAAACTTTGGCACAGTGACAAAACTTTGGTCCAGTGACCAAACATTAACCCAGTGACCTGACTTTCAAATTTTGAGCAAATTTTGCCACAATGAGCTCTTTTTGCTAGAGTGAGATAAATTTTCCACAGTGAGATAATTTTTCCACCATGACCAAACTTGGCCACAATGACAGAATATTTCCAGTACACTTTGCTTTTGCACTGGAAAATCACCAGAGCACTGGATCTCAGTGGCCATTCCATCAGCACACCATATCCACCAATAATACTATAAGTCACTAAATCAAGTAAAACACTAAAAAAACAGTAAAATATGATAAAAAACCATCATGACATAAAAAATAGAGAAAAATCTGGGCTATCCAATGATAATAATCACCTTCCAAAATTCCAAATATTCAGACTTATAATCCAGAAAATTGCCACTAATCTTCAAAAATAAACCTAAAAGAGCCCCAGAAAATACCCAAAGTTGGAGAATTACCGCAAAAATCCAATATGACCATTTTCAAATCCATAAAACCATCAAATCACAAGAAAAATACCATCATATAACCATTCCAAAATGCCACACATCATCCCAAAAATATCCATAATAGCCAAATTAACACCTGGTAACACCAAAATTTCCTTTCAATAAATTTTCAATCAAATTTTCACTTAAGTGGAATAACCAGATGTGGAATGCCAGACCAGGAAAGAATCCATAACATTAACTTGACCAGAAACCAATGGCCTCTCAAAGTGAGCTATTTGCTTCACTACCTTGGTCCTAGAAGATTCTTGAGGACCAGAACAACCAACAGATTTATCATCAACAGGAATCAAACCAGATCCCTTACCAGAACCTCTAACTCCAGCAGGCTTTGGAAATGAAGCCAAAGGGACATCCTCCTCAGAGTCAGAATCAGCATCCACAGGCATTGTCTCACCATTCATGTCCAATGCTCCAAAACTAGGGGGCCCATATCAGCCATACCCTTCTGCATTTTATACAGCTCCTCTTTGCTGTACTTCTTCTTAGATACACTCAGCTTAGTATCCACCTTTGAAGCCTTAGGCTTTGGTTGGGCCTGAGGTGACCAAACTTTGGTACAGTGACCAAACTTTGGCACAGTGACAAAACTTTGGTCCAGTGACCAAACATTAACCCAGTGACCTGACTTTCCAATTTTGAGAAAATTTTGCCACAATGAGCTCTTTTTGCTAGAGTGAGATAAATTTGCCACAGTGAGATAATTTTGCCACCATGAACAAACTTGGACACAATGACAGAATATTTCCAGTACACTTTGCTTTTGCACTGGAAAATCACCAGAGCACTGGATCTCAGTGGCCATTCCATCAGCACACCATATCCACCAATAATACTATAAGTCACTAAATCAAGTAAAACACTAAAAAAACAGTAAAATATGATAAAAAACCATCATGACATAAACAATAGAGAAAAATCTGGGCTATCCAATGATAATAATCACCTTCCAAAATTCCAAATATTCAGACTTATAATCCAGAAAATTGCCACTAATCTTCAAAAATAAACCTAAAAGAGCCCCAGAAAATACCCAAAGTTGGAGAATTACCGCAAAAATCTAATATGACTATTTTCAAATCCATAAAACCATCAAATCACAAGAAAAATACCATCATATAACCATTCCAAAATGCCACACATCATCCCAAAAATATCCATAATAGCTAAATTAACACCTGGTAACACCAAAATTTCCTTTCAATAAATTTTCAATCAAATTTTCACTTAAGTGGAATAACCAGATGTGGAATGCCAGACCAGGACAGAATCCATAACATTAACTTGACCAGAAACCAATGGCCTCTCAAAGTGAGCTATTTGCTTCACTACCTTGGTCCTAGAAGATTCTTGAGGACCAGAACAACCAACAGATTTATCATCAACAGGAATCAAACCAGATCCCTTACCAGAACCTCTAACTCCAGCAGGCTTTGGAAATGAAGCCAAAGGGACATCCTCCTCAGAGTCAGAATCAGCATCCACAGGCATTGTCTCACCATTCATGTCCAATGCTCCAAAACTAGGGGGCCCATATCAGCCATACCCTTCTGCATTTTATACAGCTCCTCTTTGCTGTACTTCTTCTTAGATACACTCAGCTTAGTATCCACCTTTAAAGCCTTAGGCCTTGGTTGCGCCTGAGAACTGCTCTTAGGCCTTCCCACCTTTCCTGCTTCCACATCATGAAGACCAGCCAAACATTCCCCACATGACTTTCAGCCACAAAAATACAACTCCAAACTACCAAAGGAAGATGTAATTGAGATTCTATTAGCCTCCTTTACCTTGCTCTTGCCATCATCTCCACCTTTCCCAGAAGAAGTATCCTCATTAGGCAACTCTTCAAATCTTGGCCTCCTTGAGTTGACATTATGTCTCCTCCTCACCAAGTCCACTGGAGCCTGACCATCTTTAGGCTTCACAAAAGAACAATCTGTGAGCTTAAACACTTTCCCATCAAATTCCACCTTCCCTTCAGACACATCCCTATTTAGCACCCAACAATCATTGGACTTGTGGCCCTTCCTGCTGCAATAAGAGCAGACCCAAGGATCACTCCTACCAACCCTCCTATCAAAATCTCTAGGCTGAGAGGGAGCCTTATTGGCCTTCTGAGCCTCCTGAACAAAAATATGTAGCTGTTTTGTCAGATCAGCCAACTGCTCCACAACTGGATCAACCTCTTTAGGCTTCTCAGGGGCCTTTCCTTTGTTCACACTTTCCTTCTTCCTTGATTCCTCCACATCTTCAGAAAAAGCTTCACTGACCTTTCTAACATACTTGGTGCTAGCTTCCTGGAAAGAATCCACTTCCAAAAGTTTCAGATGAACCTCCACAAACTCCTTCACCACAGAAAGAGCAGGAAATTTCTGATTCCCATTAGGAAGAATCTTCATCTTGTCCTTCCTTGCCAACTCCTTTAGCACATCAATCCTGACATTCCTGGCCAGAGCAGACCAGAAAATATCCCTTTCAGAGTCAGTACTTTCCAACTCCTGCATATCCACCAAATAATCTACCACTGGATTCAACTGAGCCAGAAACTTCCTATAAGTATGGAGATTTTACACACCTCCATAAGATTGCCATTCACTTGCAATCATATTGAAATTCACCATAGAGTACCTGGATCCCCACCTGTCTGTCATCTGAAGACACAACTTTTTCCAATCTTTCCTCCTATGACCCTCCATAGCAGCAACTTCCTTCACCAGAGCCCTGTCACCAATATAGAAGATTACTTGCTTCACCATGTCCAAGTGAGAAGCCCCATCCACATTCCCAGCAGCCTCAAACAGCTCCAGAAACAACTTCACATCCTCCCCCATAAACATAGGCCCCTTCCAGGACTTGATCGTGACAGAAGGAGTAACAGAAGCAGGTGTATTACCATCCTTGAAAGCACCAACAGTGCCACTACTACCACTAGAGAAAGAGGTTCTAGAAGCAATGGTCCAATAGATTCCAGAAAACCAATTTTCAACCACAGAAGAGAGTCCAAAAGTAACAAAATATCCAAAAAGCTAACAAATCCTGCCCCACATTGGGCACAAGAAATGTAGGCAATCCTATAGTTCTAGCTATAGGCCTTGACCAAGGGATTTGAAGTAAACTGGAGAGAAAAACCCCTGTCCCTTTGAGAAAATACCAGGTGAGATTTATTTGCTACAGAAAATTAGAGACTGTTACTATACCCCTTCCAAAACACTTCTTTACTGCTTTACAGGTCAAGAAAGTAGCCAATAGCAGACCACTGAGAACCAAAGAACCAGAAACCTGAAATTCAGAAAGATCAACACCAGAAAAACAAAACACTGTGCACTTGTTGCACAGAAAACAGCAATATTACTTGATGCAGGTTGCAAAGCTACACCAGAGAAACCAGTTGCCAAAGTTGAGTTAAATTAAGAACTAGCCTTGAAACAAACACAGCCAATCGTGGCCAAAAAACTGTGAAAACTGATTGAGAAACAATGATATAACCTCCAGATGGTTTTAAGATAATTAAAGTTACCCCAAACTTTCTTATTCAGTATGTGCACACAGACCACTATTGTCAGTTTTATTCTAATATTTAAGTATGATTTAATAGTAAATATTAATGGTCCAGCTACTTATTAATAAATGATTTAGTGATTAAGTCTCAGGGGAAGACTAATAAAATAGTTATTTTCAATTTAAACTCACAATACTTGGATTTTATGTGTGCTAGTGGTGGAAAATAGAATAATAAAATATAGTTATAGCTTATATAAAGTTAATATCAATCTATAAATTCTTTATATTATATATTTATATATATAATAATTGTTTTATATTGTTTGTTTAATGTTTAGTAAGTAATTGATGTCTATAACCTGTCAAAATCCTCCCTTAATTATACCAAAATCCACTGGAGTGCACAGACCTTCAATCCAGATGATGTCACTACTATCCCTGGCAATTACAGCACTGTGAGGGCCCATTACCTCCTCAGGGCTTCCACTTCAAGAATTTTTAACACCCAGACCTCCAGTAAGGACCCTCCATCACAGTTAATGATACCTCAGACCCATACCATATATAGAATAAACAGATCAAAGCAGATACCATAAAGAAACAGGTAAAATAACTCATCCAAAGGGCATAAAATGAAACCCAAAGAATATAAAGAACCAAATTAACTGTCCAACCACCCAAAAACATCCCCAAGAATCCATATTAACCCAGTAGTCATATCCCAACCCATAAATCTGTGAAAATCCATCCAAGGAAGCAGATTAAGTTGTCCAAACTGGATATATGTGCCTGAAATAGGTGTATATGCTTGTTTAGGTGTTGTGAGTCCACTGAATACGTTCATATGACCTTAAATAAGCAGAAAATAAAGGTTATAGGCTATTAAGAGGTTAAAACCCACTTATAGACCTAAATATACATAATATAACTACATATCTCACTGAATATGATGTTTGTGTATACATATAAGCTTATTCATGTCTATAATTACTTAATATCACTTAAGATAAGTATATTATGACTCCATTAACACCTTAATAAGTATTATTAGGCTATGGATAAGCTATTTAAACTACTATAAGTCATATAATAGTGTAATAATTATATATATATGTATTACAACCATATAAATAAGTATTTTAACCTTATTTTTAAGTAATATGCACCACAGAAAAATGGGGGGGTATTGCTAGCAATACCCCTCATTTAAAAATGTTGGGAAGTGGTTGGAAAGCTGTTGGAAGGCTGTTGGGAGTTCATTGTGAAACCAGATTTAAATTAATTTGACAAAGATTTGGTAATCAGTTAGACCTAGGTTCAACAGAAATCAATCACAGGTTTCTTGGAGCTTGGTAATTACTTTGATTTTGAGCTGAGCACAAATTGAGCAAAGCTTGAACATATCACTTAACATATCATAATATTCACTTTCCCATCTTGTGGAAAGCAAAATTTGATATTCATTCTAAGAATATCTACATATATTTTCTTGCCAAGTTGGTAACAGAAGTTTAAACTGTAGTATCTCAATTATTACACTAGACTACATAGATATTTGATAAAACATACAATTCAAATCAATTTTAATATTATTGAGATCACCATAAGTGTCTGTCCAAAGACTTACAAAAAGTATGTTAGTATCAAGACATTGTTCTAGGTAGTAGTTTCAATTTGGATTTTGAACTGACATCTAAAGCATTTTTACTATTAGACAGAAACATAAATAAGTGTAATAAGAGTGAAATTATTCTATTTTGTGATTATAATGTAACAATAAAGCACATTTTTATTGAGAAAATTTTTCTTCCTCCACAAACCAAAATTTACTCTATAGGTTCAAGATGTATTTTTAAGCCATATTATTCATTTCAGTTATCATTTATTTACTTCCAATATTTATTAAAAAGATAATAATAATACATGTGAAAGAATTTTGAGCTTAGCATAGCATATGCTACAAAGTTATTTTGTCTTTTTATTCAAAACTGATTATTCATTTTTTGCTTCAATTCATCTTTTAACAACCACTATCTTCAGATACTATTATTACTTAATATGTCAAGTCTCAGATGTGTTGGACAGTTCTCAATAACGATTGATCAAATTTATATGAATGTAATTTCAAGATTTCAAAACTCACCAACCCCCACGATTTTACAGCGAGGCCATTTGAATGTTCATATTTTTGGACTATTCAAAGAAAGAAAACCAACCCTTGTCGGTAATCTTTCTCAAGTGCAGAGTCAGCACTTTGGACCACTATTGGGTGACATTGGGTCTGGATCTCACCATTTAAACCAAAGAAGTGTCTTGAATCCTATGAAGCCTTTCTATTTTCATGCTTACTTGGTTCCAGTTTTTGGTAATCAGTATCAACTTTGGGGATGCCTCTTTTCTTCAAGTACACTAATCAGTCTTGCTAAAGAAGCATTTTCTTATGCTCAAATTGATTTATGTCCAGTCCTGAACTATGACTCCACTATCTTTTTTAATATCCTGCATGTAATTTTTGAAGGCTCTTTCCAAATATCTCAGAGTACTCAAGATTGGAAAGCTGATCAACTTATCTGAGGAATCAAAACAGTTCTCAAAACACATCAACTTCAAGAAATAAATTTTATGATTGAAAATGAACGAATGTTAAAGGAAAAGTTGGATATCATGTGGAGGCACCAGGACAACCATTGGCTTAGAACTGGATTTGATGACTATAAAGATCAGTTTCCTAACAATCAATTAACCCCTGAAGGAAATGGGTCAATACTTGCTGATGATATGGGTTTGGGAAAGACGCTTTCAACTCTTTCTCTTATAAGTTCAACTCAAAGTGAAGCAAGACAATTCCAGGTATCAGAAAATCAAGAAGGTATTAATCAGGGTTCAGCCACACTGATTATATGCCCCCTGGCAACACTATCGAATTGGATCAATTAAATAAGTGTGCACTTTGAAGATAATGCGCTTCCTTTCAAGGTTCTTTATGGGAAGGATTGTCAAAATACTAACGTCAATGAGCTACAGGACACTGCTATTGTTTTAATAACCTATGAAACAGCTAGCCCAACAATGTCAAAAAATCAAAGCCAAAAAAAGATACTGGTGATTCAAAAGCTCTTTTGGTATAGAGTTGTTTTAGATGAAGCTCAGTTAGTGCCCATTTCTATATCTAAAACTTAAAACTTAATTTTTATAATCAATTTTTATAAATATTCTTTTAGTTACATTAAAAATCCTTACTCGCAGAGGGCTCAAACAATATTTGACTTGGAATCCCAACACCGACTATGCTTGACTTGAACTCCACTTCAGAACAGGCCCACTGACCTTCAAAGTCTCATATTTTTTCTTAGAATCGAAAAGTGGCAAGAAGACTGGTTATGGAAGAATTTCCTTTTTCCAGGTTTGCAAAAAAGAAAGGCCAATTCTATTAAATCAATCAATTACTTAATGAAAGTCATAAGCCTATGTAGAACAAAGGATGCAATTTTGTCTCTTCCAAAAAAGATTCAAAGGGGGATATTGGTTCAATTAGCAGATCCATGGAGGTCTAAACTTGATGTGCTTCAAGAAGGATTCACTGAGCGATATGGGCCCTCCAGAAGCACTGACATCCCTTGGGACTCATCTGAGTTTCTAAGAGAGCTGATTATTTTAAGAAAATTCTGCAACCATCCAATCTACAAAAATCTGGATGAAACTCCAACTTTTGATTTCACCTGGCAGCATTCTGCAAAGATTTGTCATCTTATAGGCCACTTAAAAAACTTTTTGTCTGGTGAAAGGGGTATAAATTTTCCAAAAGCTGTTATATTCTCCAACTTTGCAGACTTTTTGCAGATGTAAGTGATTCTATAATGAATTGTTTTACAAAATTGTGTTGGCTTATTAAAAACAATTTTCTAATATTTCAAGATAGAATAAAAATGGCTTTAGATGACCACAATATTAGGTATACCCAGCTTAAGGGTTAACTCAGCAGGACAAAGCAAGACAAAAATATGCATGAATTCCATTTTAATAAAAATTGCCAAGTTTTGGTTGGAACAATTCAGGCTGCAGGAGTGGGTATAGATCTCAGGTGTGCTCAAAATGTATATATAATGGTGAGCTCAATGTCTTTTATTTCATATTAAGAACAAAAATATTAAATTTTTTATATGTTCAATGTTGAAATAGGAGCCAAATTGGAATCCAGCAGTTGAGCAGCAGGCTGTTGATCAGCTGTATAGAATGGGGCAGCAAAATGAAGTAAATGTTTTGAATTATTTTGTACAAGGAAGTATAGAATTCAGCATGTATAAGATTCAAAGGAAAAAAATGGAGCTAACAATGTAAGCCAAATTTCATTTCTATAAATTTTAATGATAATAGTAATCATTAAAATTATGTTTTTGTTTTCAAGGCTAAGTGTCCCAAACAGTGGAAATGAGGAGTATGAGTGTGCAAACCTATTATTAAGGGAGTTTGTCAATCACTCACATTAGAGGAAGAAAGAATTTCAAGGAGAGCAGGTAAATTTATGGGATTTTGAGGATTTAAAAGTCTGAGTTGTTGAGGATTTAGAGATGCAAGATATAAGGGAGAATAACAGTCATTCGGCTAACCCCGGGGGACATGAGAAGGATTAAGGTTAGGGGATAATATTGAAACCAAACTGATTCTTTTGTACAAGGCTAAGTCCTTTAGCACACTTCCAGAGTAGGTTGAAGTATCTCAAATATCAAATTGATGTTGGTCAAGATATTGTGCAACTTTAGAAAAATCTTCAGACCTCCATTGCATTAAGATACGTCTTAACGATCCATCATTATCAATTTTGGTGTCTGAACAACACTTGATGTTTGTGAAAAGGTTGTGATAAGTTTCGCAATGTGGAAGTTGTTTAAGAAGTTTAGTTTGGTTAACTGCATTCTAAGAATCTTTGTTATTTGAAATAAAGGTCATAAATAAAAACGGTTGAAAAAAAGGGGATTTTCATACTTTTTTTTTATTCTATATTTATGCTTTCTCACTTTGATTATTTCTTGAGAGCTATGAGAATCCTTCCCAAGTCTTAATTTATCAGCATGACTTAAAAACCAACGGTGAAGAACTCCCATTAGATTTGAGAAGTTAATTTGAGTTGAGTCAATTGGATATGCAATCAAATTATTGGTTTTTAAGGCATTGTCCCAGTGTTTAATGAGAATATTTGCCAAGACCTGGTTCCATTTGTCAAACCAATCTAGGCTCCAAGCGAAAGTTGATCCTGGGAAACCGCACATGCGAAGGTGCTCAATAAAATATTCACAGAAAATTGGTGGAAACTTTTCCGAAACCGCTGAATTTGATTCTGGATGAGGTAGTTCAAAGGTGATGTTGCAAGAATTCATGTCGAATGATGAAAATCTGTCTAATTGCTCTTCAGTAGGGTTTTTTTTCCATCCATTTGATTCTGGTGACATATCCAAAAGTGAACGACAAAAATTGTGTATAGATCTACAAAAGTGAGAATTGAATGGAGGCAAAGTCTCATTAAAAATTCTATTAAGTTTTCGTGTGTTTGTGGGCAGGTTTCCATGAGGAAAGTAAAAGCTACTAGGTTTCATAAATAATTAGATTAAGAAAGTGTTCAATTAAATTAAACAAAGAGGAAGGACGAATTGTTGAGCTCCAAAACTTTATGATCAAAGTTGATTTAAGGAGAAATATCACAAAAATTAAGAATAAGAAATATTTCAACTTTATGGCATTATAATATGCATAAATTATATTTTTATATGCAATTTGAACTCAAAAGGAATGGTATAAAATGAAGAGAATGATTGTGTGATAAAAGCAGACTCATTTGAGAAACGGATTTTTTTTTCTTTTCAAAAAATTCTTCCACAAAATTAATTTGATAAATGTGAGGCTATGTTCATTTTTTGATTACCAAAAAATTATTTTTGGTCCAATATGATAGTAATACATATTCCATTGAGTAATTTTTGTTCAACCTGAATAAATAGACTAGAGTTTCACTTCATCACATTTATGTATGAAAATTTATACAAGGTTTCAGCTTTTTTGTAATGCTTTAAGGTTTACACTTTTGTAGCATCTATTATTTGAGTATTTTTGATTTTTTCTTTATGGAAAATTCTACCTAGTACAGACCAATTTTCAAAGTGAAAGAAATATGTTTGTGATTGTTTTTTACAAAATATTAACCTTATTTTTGGGTTTAACTTTGATTTTTGGGGTAATTTTTTAAATAATTATGTTAAAAATATGGATTACTTTTCTTATAGCCCATAACTAAGAATTTTTATCAAAATCAAATAATTATAGGGTAGTTAGATATAACTCAGAAGGAATTTGATAGAAAAATAATAAAGATGCTTGTGCGTACAATAGAATTTTTTCTATGATAGAAAATATTCTGATAAACATGCATGCATTGTTGTACAAATGCAGAGAGTATACAGAATACAAATAAAGTAGACTGCATAACTTTTAATTAATATATAAATTATCTGATTAAAAATTAAACATTTAAACTTAAATCATTTCAACACATATTCCATCATATTCTTTTGATAAAAAAATGTAGCTTATATTAGCTAGTGCCTTTCAAAAAAAGGAGTACCTTCAATTGGTAACTTCCAATAGCTAACTTATTCCTACAATTATCACAATTACAATGCCTCCATTTTTTCATGTATGTCAATGTCAAGATCTTGGATGTGTCAATAGAAAGTTTCAAACTTCTTCTGGGTCCTTTGAAGTTGGTATGGCTTTCAAAAGCTCTAATTCTTACGCAAAACATCAAGAGGAAAGAAATAGGAAGGCCCAGATGGTTATTTCTTCCAACAATCCACTTAACATTGGAAGTTCCCGCTCCACAGAAACAGTAAGCTGTATATCTATAGTTAAATGTGAGAATAAAAGTCTTTAAGATGTTTCAATGATTTATTACATAGGGGCAGTTGCTATTGGGGGCAGAAGTATCTTCAACAGTCTCTAGAAACTCAAATCTTGGGGAACGGTATAGCTAAATAATTATGTGGCAGGCAGCAAAGCTTTCTCTGATTCATCATTTGAGCAAAGAAGGTTGTACTCAATTTTTGGATGAAGAAATTAAGAAGCTCAAACTTCTAGGTGATAGTGGAATACTGGATTCTGATAGCATTGTCCGCCTGATCCCATTCTCGATAGATACAGTTTTTAGTCGATTAAAGCTCAATCAATCATTTTTCACTAAAACATTCTGTCCTAAATGCTTTGCTCTTTATAAGTATAACTCTGAATCTCAACCATCTATACTATGTTTCAATCAACCGTTTCTTTCATCATCAAAGCACTATTTAAAAACTTTTGGAGCAGGAAAAATTGCAGTTAAATGTGATGAAAGGCTGTATTTGATGGAGGAACATCAAGAACATGTAAAATACTTATCTCTTAAAACATTTCATCACCATTCTTTTATTGACTGGCTTAAGGAAAAGATCAAACTGTTCAAATTTGAGCTTCTGATTGAGAAGAAAACCCCTATGGCAGAACATGTAGAGTGTGATTTGATGAAGGATGTTTGTGATGGTTCAATTTGGAAAAACTTTCCCATTACCACTCTAGCTCTGGATAGCAATGATGATGAATATATGATAACTTCAGGCAACTTAATGTTTACCTTATATGTTGACTGGTTTAGGCCTGGTGGCAATAGGATTGGAGGTCATCAGAAGTCTGTAGGAAATATTATGATGGTGTGTATGAACCTACCTCAAGAAGATAGATACAAAATGGAAAATCTTTTTTGTATGCTATTATACCTGGACCAACAGAAACCACAAGTGAACAGCTTAATCACCTTCTAAAACCACCTGTTAATGATCTACAAACTCTATGGGATGGTATATTGATTGAAAAGACGCATCTTTATCCACAAGGCCGGAAATTAAGAGTTGCATTGTTCTCTTTGATAGGTGACATTCCTGCAATACAAAAATTGGCTGGCTTTTCGAGTCACTCTGCAAAAATGTTCTTCTCTTTCTGTAATATCTCTAAAGATGGAATTAGTGAAAAGAATGTGGGAAATTTTTCATTACGGAATCATGAGGATCATATGTGCTGGGCAACAAAGTGGAAAAATTCTAAGTCACATTGGGAGCGTGTATCAATTGTTCAGAATCATAGCGTACAATGGAGTGAGCTGAATAACCTTGAATATTGGCATCCAACTGAATATTGCTCAATTGATGTTATGCATTCACGTATGCTTGGCAACCTAAAAGATCACAGTCTAAGCTATTTTCAAATCCAAAATGCAGCAAAAGATCTAGAAAGAAAGCTGGAAAAGGATAAAAATTGGCATGTAAGAGAAGAAGATGACGATTTCTTTTCTGATACTTCACTGCACAAACATTTGAAAAAACGTAGAAGTAGCTTAAGCACCACAAATAATGATGATGATGATACAGGACACACGAGACAGCACAAGCAGCAAAGACGTATGAGTTCAAGACAGTCATCAAGTCATCATGGACTAGATAATGAAGGATTGGGAACAAATCAATCAAGAAGCCAGAGTAGGTCATCCAGCTCCAAATTCATTCCTCAATACAGTCTCACAGCAGTGACAGTAGGAATTCATTGTATAACTTAAGGCAAAGGAGAATTAGCATATCACAGAGTGAAGGATCTCACTCATCAAATGAGACAGCTAGAGATGAAGAAAATAAAAGGAGAGGTAAGGAGAAAGAAAATGAAGGTAGTAGTAATCCACGAATCACAGCAGCAGAGCTACAGGTTGTATGGAAGATGATTGATCAAGTAAGAAGACCTTCCTGGCTAACACAAGTTCCAAAATCAGTAGGATCTAAAAAGGCAGGATCCCTCAAGGCAGCAGAATGGCACATGCTGTATACTCTCTACTTCCCTTTGTCACTTATACCCCTTTGGTTTGAAAAATTTAAAGAATCTGAATCTTCAGCTTCCTCAGCTGATAAGCCAAGAGAACATTATCTTCTCAAGTCACTTGTAACATTATGCTCGATCACCAATTTTTTGACATTAAAAAATATACAGACTAATGAGCTTAAATATCTAGATCAATTTCTGTTAGAGTATCGTGAGTGCCTTGAAGAGGGTTGGAAGAATATTAATGCAAAGCCAAATCTGCATATCACTCAACATTATCCTGAAATGATAAAGCGTCTTGGTCCACCATCAGGTACAGCTACTTGGTCTGGAGAGCAGGTGAATCATATATTATCTGAAATTCCAAACAATCACCATCCACGTATGTAATGTTTGTAAGCAATGATTTAAAAACTCAGCTGTGCTAATTTATTAATATTTACCACAGGAGAGATACCGCTAACAATGCTCAAACATTGGTATCGGAAGTCTAGGGTATTAGATCTTGGTGAAGCTGAAGATAATGATCAATGTGAGACTAAAAAAATCCATATTGATCTCGATAAACAAAACAAATGGACCCATCTAAGTATGGCATTATTTACTAAATGGGTAAGGGCACGAATGGGAAAAGAAACTTCAAGACAGGCTTTGACACCATCGGAGAAAAGTGGGGATCGGGTAGTTGAAAATGTAGCAAGCATATTGATACATGGAAAGAGGTTTACTAGTTACCATAGACACATTGCTAATTCAACAATTGAATTCTACTATGGAAAAAATAGCCAGTTTGGGAAAATTGATGATCTTTTCAGGTCAAATGAAGAGAATGATCAAATATATTTAATAGTAAGTCCTTTCAAAGAGCTCTGTCCAGAAGAAACATCAAAGGATCCCTATGAGCTTTTCCCACAAGTGCATTGTCGGTTAGTAAGAGTAGCCAAAGCAACTCAAATTGTGATTAAGAAAGATTCAATAATTGGACATGCAGCTACTGTCGAGCACAAAAAAGGAATGTTTGGAATCAAAGACGAGGTTGTCACTGCCATTGGACTGCAAACAGTAGTGAGTGAAAAAATTAATCAAATTTATTTTCTGTTGACTAACATCTTTGTGTTAATTTGGGATTCGGGAAATTTGTAGGATTAGTGATGTTTGTAAATGGTGAAAGAAATGATTCAATGCATCCAACTTACCTTATCATAAATCAGTGAACAATTACTTTGGTTGCTTTTATTGCGAGAGAACCCATGCTTTCAATGAGTCATTTTTATCATAAATGTAAGAATGAAAGAAAGAAAATCATGATAATGAGAAATATGATAAAATTTTTACTTAATGAATGATCTTCTTGCTCATTCATCTACTATAAATAGTTTGACCTTCCACCTTTAGCTGATAGCTATATATTATTCACTTTATTTTTCGACAAGAGAACATACACGTTAACAAGACTATATACATAGTATCTTTTTTTACTTTAGCTTTGATAGGTATAAATTTTAACAACTGATTATTTTTATTTTATTTTATTTTATTACAGCTCATTATGGATGATAATTTTGAAGGGATGTCTGTTGACCCAAATGATTCTGATTTTTTTCCACCTCAACATACTAATACTGGAAATACTCCACCACCACCCGCTGCTGATCCACCTCCAGATGCATCTCAATCTGTACCTCCTAATCCTAACCCACCACCTAATCCCAATCCAGGCCAAGAGTCTCATTCAGAACCAAGAAATTTTAATCCCAATCATCCTTCTGCTCCTGAAAGTGCTGATAAGCAAGCTGATCAGCTAGGAAGAGATTGGGCTAGTGAAGTATTGAGGGAATTTTTCAGAGACCAATCATCATCTGCTCAGCCTAACCAAGGAGCAAGCACAAGTGGAGCTGGTAAGTCAAATTTGTAGTGTATTCTTTTATTGAAAAATAACCAATTTAATTAACTTATTTGAATTTTTAGTGAATCCCTCAATCATTATGGGTATCAGTGATTACCACAGACTCAATTCAGCAGAGTCTCATGAACGAGAATGGGGTTTAAGGGCTGTAAGAGGCTTAGTTAGAAGGAATGATGTTCCCAGGAGCTCGGACAGTCTAAATAGAAATATTTACCACTTTCTGAAGTATTGTCTTGGGGGACCAACACAAATATCAAAATATCCTGCGAGCCCAACACCTTTGGAGATTGAAAATTGGAAAGATTGGAGCCAATTCAAACTAAAAACCATTCAAAATGTCCTAACCCAAGTCCAATCTTTTAACCTTTCCAATTCTGCAGCTGATCGACAATTTCTGATAACCAATTCTATAGCCTTCTTGCGATCCCAAATTCGACTACCCAAATTTTTTCCAGCACCTGAGCCTCGAGGACTAAAAGTAGGAGCACAGATCCCACTTTCTGTCAAAAGAAACTTAGAGCGTGAATTGCAAGAAAAAGGTTTTCAGAAATTCGCCTTTGATTGGACTTGCCGTGATTTTTCGGAATCAACTTGGAATCAAGTCATGGGAAGCATAGTATGCGACCACTGTGCCAGGTGGCTCACCACCTTGAATACTATCTATCAGTCAAAGCTTCAGTTCACTCAATGTGTTATTGAGAAATGGGTAGTTAATAAGGGGAAGGAGATGATAAGGTTGTTTGGGCAAGAAGAGGAAAGGGTAGCAAGAGATAAAATCAAAAAGAGGGCAAGGGCACAAGTAAAACGTTATCGGACCAAGGTAAGTTTTTTATTTTACTTTGCTTTTTGTTATTATGAAGCTCATTTAGTTGGAATTCAGATTGCTAGTGCACGCTACAAGTTAGCAAGAGATCTCTGCAGTGATGTGCCAGGTTTTGTTGTGCTTTTTCATGATACTAGGTGCATCTCTGATATCGAGGAAGGCCCAGCACCAGCCCCAACTGCACCTATCCGAGCTATTCCTGGATGGCGAAATCCTGAACTCAATTATTTGTTTAAAAAAATGGATAAGATGATTCAGGACATAGCCCATACACCAGCTCAAAGAAAATCAGCATTAAAAACATATTCACGGTCATCAGAAAGGACAGTTGCACAAAATGGTATATTCAATGTTCCCAAATACCTCCCCAAGAATTGCTATTCAGCAACATTTTTGCAAGGATTATCTGTGAATGAACATGAGTCACTTGGGGTTGGAGCTGATATTGATCTGGTAAAGATTCGGGAATCAATTAATAGAGCATCAACATCATCATAACTTAGGTATAACAGTGATCTTCTGTGTAATATAGCTATCTTATATTGAATTTTATGTATTCTGTTTTTTTTTCAAAGCAGCTTGGTAAATGTTATAAAGTGATATTGAGAGAGAGTAACATTTTATTTAAGAAAAACAAATAATGTATGAGATATAAAAATGTATTTTCAACAAATTGATGGTCCATACCTCTTTATGTCACATTTATGTATCCATATTAATTTCAATCAAATTTAATGTTGACCAATACATAATGAATACATGCTATGCCCCTTACACTTTCCAGGCATAGCTACCATTAAATATGCCAGTATCAAAAATTAATTTCGATCTAAATTAATGAGCATGATAATCATGAATTTCTGGAGTCAACTGCTTATTTTTATGCATGGTGCCTTGCCAACATTAATTTCGATCGAAATTACTTTTGATACTGGCATATTGCATGGTGTCTATTCCTGGAAAGTGTAAGTGGCATAGTGTGTATTCATTACGTATTGGTCAACATTAATTTCAATAGAATTTAATATTGACATTTGAATATTGAACCCAAACCAGCAAACGACCCAAAAAATTCTTCATAAAACTGCTCATTAATTTTGATTGAAATTAGTGTTGACCATATACATATTGAATGGTAGTTATATCTGGTGTGTGTAAGTTGTAAAGCTTGTGTTAAATGTTTATTGGTCAACATTAATTTTGATTGAAATTAATATTAATGTGTGAATGATATATACATGCTCAATATGCATTGTAATGTGTTTACTTAAGAATAGAGGGCCCTACTTTTCATCTTACAAAAAAATGCTTGGTGGCATGTCAAATTCAATTTTTATTAAAATTAATGTTGACATGTTACCATGCATAACAGTAAGCAACTGACTGCATAAATTGATGATAATCATCAACCTTAATTTCGATCGAAATTAATTTTGCCAAGTGCAGATTGAAAAAAAGCTATGCCACTTACACTAGCCAGGCATATTTACTATTTATTATGTATTGGTCAACATTAATTTTTATAGAAATTAATATGGATATGTAAATTTTATATTTACCCTCAACATGTATAGTAAATTTCAATACTTAAAAATACTTGCTGTCCTTTACATGTCATGCAAAAAAGCATTATATCACTTCAACATTAATTTTGATCAAAATTAATGTTGGCATGCCATTATGCATTGAAACAACTAACTGACTGAAAAAGTTCATCATCAAAATGCTCATTAATTTTGATCAAAATTAATGTTGACCAATACATATTGAATATAAGTAATCTCCGCTTACTCAGACCAGATATAACTACCATTCAATATGTATATGGTCAGCCTTAATTTCGATCGAAATTAATGGGCAGTTTTATGAAGAATCTTTTGGTTTGTTTGCTGGCTTGGGTTCAATATGCAAATGTCAATATTAAATTCGATCGAAATTAATGTTGACCAATACATAATGAATACACACTATGCCACTTACACTTTCCAGGCATAGCTACATGCAATATGCCAGAAACAAAAGTAATTTCGATTGAAATTAATGTTGGCAAGGCACCATGCATAAAAATAAGCAGTTGACTCCAGAAATTCATGATTATCATGCTCATTAATTTCGATCAAAATTAATTTTTGATACTGGCATATTTAATGGTAGCTATGCCTGGAAAGTGTAAGGGGCATAGCATGTATTCATTATGTATTAGTCAACATTAATTTCGATTGAAATTAATATGGACATGGACTATGCATAAAATTCCTATAAGTATAGGTAAGCTAAGCAGTTAGATTAACTGGTTTGATCAAGTACACCATATACAAATTGATATTTTTATGCCTTGGTTAATTTCAATCAAAATTAATTTTAAGCCATGCATGTTGAATTTTATCTATGTCTGTGTAGTCCATGTGAAATGGCTTGTATTCAATATGCAGGGGTCTACATTAATTTCAATTGAAATTATGAGGTTCATTGCCTCATAAATTTGATGGTTTCTGTCAGGGTTTCATGCATGGTGCCATATGATACTTGTTGATTCCTATCAAAATTAATTTTAACACCAATATATTGAATAAAAACCATGGCACTTACAGTACTTGGTCATAGCTAAAATTCAATATTCCAGTCTCAAAATTAATTTCGATAGAAATTAATCAGGATCCATGAATTTTATCAATAGTGTATGAGTTAAGTTTCAAGTCATATGTTTCATCATTTTCTTGCACCCATTTCTAGGTTATCTCAACAATTTTTTTCAAGTTTTATTATATTAATCAAAACTGTGGTAAGTTGTGAAAAATTAGCTAATCCAAATCTCAAATTGAATATTATTATTTTAATAATTTTGAATGTTGCTTAAGGTACTTCATTGGGTGATTCATAATAATATTTTATCAGCTTAGTAGTCCTATAACTTTTGAAAAGTAACAATATTTGTATAGTTAGGGACAACAATGCAATATCTTGTGCAGACTAAGATACATTGTAAAATAAAACTATTCAATTTTTTTTCCCTTAGTTGTATCCAAGTTTATCAATGGTTTGGTCACAGTGCCCACACCCTAGCCTGACACTCCTCCTGTCACTTAAAAAACAAATTCTTATCTTAAATTTTAATGTTACCAATTTTATATTTATAATTCATTTCTTGTTTGATGAGGCATATCAGTATATATGTGAATCTCGCATTGTCATCTGAAAGTAAATTTAACAAATATTCATAAAGTATTATCCTTTTTTTCATATAATATACTAATTAAGTGTATCTCCATTGTTTAGGAGTAAATTCTAATTTAAAAAATTTTGTATTTACCCATGGCAATTTGCATATGGGATATACATTTGTTATTATTTGTTTTTCACACTAAAAGTCCCCAAAGAATTACTAGTATTTTCTGTTAGCTAATCAAATTTTGCTTCAATATAAACAGATTGTGATTTAGCATGTTACTCAGTTTACCCCACTATGAATAATACATGTTAAAAAAAGCTCAAATAATATGAAATCCCCCTCTTTATGTTTTCTTTTTCTTTCATCCTCACTTTAATTTTAATCTTATTCAATTTTTTATCCTATTAAATTATCAACTTCAATTTTCTAGAATAGAGTTTCTTATAATTATTCATCATATTACATCATAATTTTTTGATATCAAATACTTTTTTTTAATATTCATTAATCAATATTTCTAGTATACAAAATCCTACACCTCCACTTTGTATGTATATCATCTTCCTCTCTCTTAATTTATATATTTCACTTATGTTCTATATCTTTTTTTTTCAAAAAATTGATTTTCCAGCACCCGAATGTGTTTCATCCCACTCTCTGATTGATACTCGCTTTGAAGCTTTTGAGCTTGCACCAAGTCTGCCACATGGCATGGCACCTAACCCTCCTGTACTTAGCAATGAGAGGCAGGAAATAACGAGAGTTCAGTATCGCAATTTACTTGAATTGGCTAGAGATAAAACAGAAGAACTTGTCAAGATCCTTAAAAATAATCCTTCTCCTTGTCACGCGCCACGTGACACTTGAGGCAAAATCAGCTCATTAAATCAATAATATCGAGTCCTAAATCTATACTCGAAGCGCAGAAAGCAATTCTCCATAGCGACTGCAATTCTCCTTTGTGTACTTACTATTTAACTGCGCTAGCCTAAACTCTAAATCTAAATTAGTCAATCTACCAATAGGGTGCCTTAGTCCTTTTTCAATAAGCGACACACAGCGCTAGGTTCAATGAAATAGTACAGTAGTAGTTTTCATTAAAGTTTTGTTAATTAATTAAAAAGGGGTAAATTGAGCATGGACGGATATTTAGCAAAGAGGGTCTAAGTGTATGTTAGTAATGGTCAATGGAATGGGAATGGTGCGATGGAAGGGAGGTCAATGCGAGGAGGAACAAAGGATATAAAAGGGGTTGGGTATTTGGTTCGATATTCCTTAGAATTAAATTATAAAATTGTATTTACATTAATAGTGGTAAATCTTTAAAGTTAAAATCATTGTTATTGTATCTTTCTTTTATTTTCTCAATATTCATTTCTAAATCCTAAATCTTTGATTATTGAGTTTCCAACCCTTCGTGAGATTTTAAGAATTACTATTACCTTTGAAACTAGTCTATAATTCTTCTCTAACGAACCTCGAACCTGTAGCTCTTACTTCAAGTAACCTTCGAATCATTTCCTCGAATCATTCCTCTGTGCTTCGAAGAAGTTTCTAAATCTCTCATCTCACTTTCAGGAACATCCTCGACCTTGTGCGTAGGTTGTCCAGTGTCAGTATAATTTAATTCTCCGTAGTTCTCATTCTTTGCACTACTATGTCCTTTTAGGTGTTTCTAAAATTTTAAATGGCACCTGTTCAACGCACTCCTCCTACGGGCGCTACTACTAGAGCCCGCGCTAGAGGCAGGCCAACAGCCACAAGGTCTATTTCCCGCACTCACTCTTTGGAACCACTCAACCTTCGGGAACGGCAACATTCAGTTCAATCTGTAGAAGACATTCCACAAGATTTTGAGGATTCTAGTGACGAAGAAGAAGGAGAGGATACAATGCACGAGGCACCATCCGCCCCTGCCAATCACCCTTCTGGCCAATCCTCAGAACCTGGACCATCTAACTCTCTGGAAGATTTCATGAGACTTTTCATGAAAACCCTTTCAAATCCAACGTCTTCAGAGGGATCTAAGTTCAAAACTCCTTCTATGAAATCTCCTGACAAATTTGACGGAGATCACCCTGACAGATTGAGACCCTTCTTGCAAACCTGCAAGCTACTGTTCCATAATGACACTCGAACCTTTAACAGCGACCAATCAAAGGTTGTTTACGCTTCTTCATTCCTAGCCGGGAAAGCAGCAAGATGGTTCGAACCTTATCTACTCATGCTTTCTTCGACAGAAACCCACTTACTTATCAATAATTGGGAAAAGTTTGAAGACCAACTTTTTACGTTGTTTGGGGACCCTAATGAAACGGACAACGCGGAAATTGAACTTGATTTTCTTCACATGAGTGATAATGGTAAAGCCTCTGAATATATCTCGAACTTCAGAGCACTTCAAACTCGAGTAGGTTGGAATGATGCTGCCCTTAAGTATCATTTCAAGAAAGGACTTCCTTCGAGGATTCTAGATCAATTAAATCTTCACAGTCAGAAGATGACTACTTTAACGGATTTAATGGATAGAACCCTCGAACTTGACGGCGTTTATCAAGGACGACTTCAACATCGTCGATATGCCAACAAATCTCAAGGCCTAAATTTTAAATCGGGACCTTCTTCACACCCACGACCAAATCAATCCTCCTCGAATCAATCCAAACCCAATAAGGGAAAGGATAAACCTCGACCAAAAGGCTCGACCCCAGGCGATATCAGCAAAGTACTGGATCCTAAAGGGGAACTTAAAGAAGCTGAGAGGAAGAGACGAGCAGATAATGGGTTATGTATGTATTGTGGGGGTAAGCACAAGTTGGAAGACTGTGTAAAGTTGAAGGAAAGAGAAGGTACTAGTTCGAAGTCAAAAAACTAGTAGATAGTTTACTTGTGTGCAAAGCAAACTATCTTATCTCTCCCAGTGCACAGAACCTCCATGTCTTAAGGACTGGAGTTGCCTTAAACTGCTTGAGATTCATTCTTTTTAAGGAGGATATCCCCTTCAGTTGTCTTATAGACTCTGGAGCTTCAATTTCTTTTGTTAGTTTATCTTTTGCCGAGAAGCTTCAACTAACATTTACAGATATCTATCGAACTCCAATCTATTTGGTCGAATCAGAGGAACCCAAATATTGGGTAAGTAAGAAAGTTTTATGGGTTTTCAACTTTCCGAACTTTCCCCCCTTCGAGTGGTAATCATCAGTCTTGGACGCCCCAAGGATGGACAATACCATTCTTGGCCATGACTTTTTAACGCATTGGAATCCTGAAATTGATTGGACTAAGGGATTGATCACCCCACGATCTAAGTATATTTCTGATTCTTCAATGCAGGTCAATAGGGAGTTAAACAACCCGCCTGACAACGTCCTGCTAGAGGACAAGTCTCTGCCAGATGACTTGCAAGCATCTGATCCTTCTTTAAATGAGCAATTGGCTAACCCTTCTAGCTCAATGACTTCACTCGAAGAGGATTTAAATTGCCTCGAAGTAATCAAATTCTGCTCTCTCAATACAGGTATCCCCTCGACAGATTCTCTCGAAGATGAAGAGGACGACCAAATCAACGTTGAAGCCATTAAATCAACTCTACCGGAAATCTACCACGATTTCCTTGATGTTTTCTCAATCCACAAGGCCGATAAGTTACCACCTCATCGACCCTACGACCATCAAATAGAGTTAATAGGCCCAGTACCTCCAGCAGGTCCTGTCTATTCTTTATCGAAGGACAAATCTCAAGTTCTTCGAGACTACATTGCAGAGAATGTAGCCAAAGGTTTCATCAGAGCCAGTAAATCTCCAACCGGCTCCCCTGTCCTCTTTGTAAAAAAGAAGGACGGTAGTCTTAGGTTGTGTGTTGACTATAGAAAGCTCAACACAGTCACGAAGAAGAATGCATATCCTGTTCCTCCTATGTCATTACTTCTTACCCTTTTCAATGGTGCTAATTTCTTTTCTAAAATTGATCTTAGAGGTGCTTACAATCTGATTCACATTGCAGAAGGTCATGAACCACTGACTGCAATGCGCACTAGATTTGGTAGTTTTGAATATTTAGTTATGCCTTTTGGATTATTTAACGCACATTCAACTTTTCAAACTTTTGTTAATGATATCTTTCAAGATGTTGTTGAACAATTTGTAGTCGTCTATTTAGATGATATTTTAATATTCTCGAAAACACTAGATGAACATATTCATCATGTTCAACAGGTCCTAAATCGTCTTCGAGATCATGGTCTCTACGCCAAGCATAATAAATGCGAATCCCACCTCAAATCAATTAATTTTTTGGGTTTTACGTTGTCCACTGACAGTTTAGTCATGGATGACAAAAAAGTCCAGAAAATCCTGGAATGGCCTGAGCCCAAAAACATTAAATCACTCCAAGGATTTTTGGGTTTTGCAAACTTCTATAGAAGATTTATTAAAGATTACTCTAAAACTATTTCCAATCTTACTTCTCTTCTTAGAAAAAACATTCCTTTTGTTTTTACTTCTACAGCATGAAAGGAATTCGAAGCACTAAAAACGGCGTTCACCACAGCCCCAATTCTTCGACATTTTGATCCTTCTGCCTCGACAATAGTTGAGACGGATGCGAGCGATTATGCTATTGCAGGGGTCATCTCCCAATTAAATCCTGAAACAAATTTGTTTCATCCTGTTGCTTTTGAGTCACACAAACTCATAGCCACAGAATTAAATTATGAAATTCATGACAAAGAGCTTTTAGCTGTTATCCATTGTCTTAAAAAATGGCGTTCTTTTCTTCTCAGCCTAGATAGTCCTTTTCAAATCTTAACAGATCATAATGCTTTGAAATACTTCATGTCTTCTAAAGTGTTAACCAGGCTTCAAGCCAGGTGGGCTGAATTTTTGTCTGAATTTTCTTTCTCTATTTCCTATCGCCCAGGAAAAAACTGCATTGTCCCAGATATCTTGTCACATCGGGACAACGTTTACCCACAGCGGGGGGACGCATTTGCTGACAAGAACCCAGCAAATGTGCAATCAATCTTCAATGAATCAATGTTTAGATTCATCAACTTAATTCAATGACAATTCAATCTTTTCAAAATCCACTATCCAACATCCTCAAAGCTCAGTCGAAGGACGAATATTGTTTAGGGTTAAAAGACAAAATACTCTCAAAGCAAGGGGCCAAAAGATTTAGTATTGAATCAGGTCTATTAGTCTTCGAAGGTAGAGTAGTCATACCCGACAACAATGAGATAAAATTATGGATTTTCAACAGTCGACATGATTCTCCATTAGCTGGTCATTTTGGGGTTGATAAAACCTACCAGCTAATAGCGAGGGATTTCTTCTGGCCAGGTATGACCAGGGAAATCAAGGCCTATATAAAAGCTTGTTACGAATGTAATAGGAATAAGGCTCCCCATCACCGGAAGCATGGGTTGCTTCAACCACTTCCTATTCCCTCTAAACCTTGGGAATCTTTATCAATGGATTTCATTTCTCAACTTCCTATTTCTAATTATTTTGATGCTATATTAGTAATAGTAGATAGATTTTCAAAAATGTCTATTTTTATTAAAACCACTACTACTGCTACAGCAGAAGATTTGTCAAAATTGTTTCTAGAATATGTATTTTCTAAACATGGCTTACCGAATGATATTATTTCAGATAGAGGCTCATTGTTTGTATCCACATTCTGGACCCAACTGTGTCGACAACTCAATATCACGAGGAATCTCTCCACGGCCTATCACCCTGAAACTGATGGTCAAACAGAAAGAGTTAACCAAATCCTCGAACAATATCTTCGAATGTATGTCAGTTACCAACAAGACGATTGGACCACATGGTTACCACTGGCCGAATTTGCTTATAATAACTCAACTCATTCTTCGACACGACAATCTCCCTTCGAAACCATTTATGGACGACATCCTCGATTCAACTCAATCAATGTAGGAACTAATCATCCTGCGGAAAATTATCTTCGAACTATATCACGACTGCAAGAAGAACTTAAAACAAATTTGGAATCAGCGATTCGAAGATACAAGGAACAGGCCAACAAACATCAACAATCTGCTCCTTCCTTTAAACCAGGCGACAAAGTATGGCTTGACGCACGAAACATTCGAACAACAAGACCATCAAAGAAACTGGCTGAAAAGCGCTTGGGACCATTCAAAATTGACTCTGAAGTCTCTAAAACTGCATTTCGACTCAAGTTACCTCCTAAATGGCAGGCGATTCACCCTGTTTTACATGTATCTCTCCTGGAACTGGCTCGAGAAATATACCCGGGCAAGAACCAACCCCCTTCGGAACCGGTCGAAGTAGAAGATCATCTAGAGTGGGAAGTAAGCCGTATCCTTGATTCAAGAATACGCAAGGGGAAACTTCAATACCTCGTGGAATGGGAAGGCTTCCTCAATGACTCAGACAAAACATCCTGGGAACCAGCCATCAATGTTTCTAAGGCCCCTGAACTCCTAAAATCTTTTCATTTGAAATATCCTTTAAAACCAAAACCTTAAAATTTCATTATTTTAAAATTTTCTTTTCTTTTTCTTTCTTTCTTTAAAATCTAAAACACCTCTTAAATTTCTTAGCCTTGTTTTCTTTTTTCTCTCTTCTTTTTTCTTTCTTCTCCTTCTATAAAATTTCCTCCAAAACCAACTAAAAATAAAATCAAAATTAAAATTAAATAAAATAAAATAAAATAAAATAAAATAAAAAAAAACAATAAACATAAATAATAAAATAAAATAAAAAACTCTTAAATCTCTCTAAATATTTTCTTTCTTTTCTTTTTCAATTCTTTAAATACATTCTTTTCTTAAATTTAAAATTCTCTTC
This sequence comes from Hemileia vastatrix, assembly GCA_030280995.1. Taxonomy (NCBI): domain Eukaryota; kingdom Fungi; phylum Basidiomycota; class Pucciniomycetes; order Pucciniales; family Zaghouaniaceae; genus Hemileia; species Hemileia vastatrix. The sequence continues at coordinate 30,486,717 of JASXTE010000003.1, read as the reverse complement.
AAAAATTTCTCTTCCAAAAAATTTATTCTCTCTTTAAAAACTTTCTTTCCTTCGAATCATCAAATCTTGTACGACACGACCATTTCCTCGAACTTAACTTCAACCTCTAAATCTCCCTATAATAATTCTTCGAAACAAATAATTCTTCTTTTCAAATTCTCTTAAATTCTAAATTCTGTTTTTTTTCTTTTCTTTCTTCTTCCTCTCTTTTCAACTAAAATTTCTTTAAAAAAAAAAAAAAAAAAAAAAAAAAAATTCATTAAAATCCTCAATTCAACACACTTATCTCAATCACAAACCGTTTATTTTTCTCTCTCTTTTCTTACATAAAATTTTCCTTTTAAAACATTAAAACTTCCTTCAATTAAACAACTTTTTTTCTTTCTTTAAATTTCTTCTTTCAAATTCTAAAATTTTTTATTCTAAAACTTCTTTTTTCTTTTTCTCTCTTTCCCAAATCTTATAAAATTAATAATATTCACCTACAATAAAAAAAGAAAATAAAATAAAATAAAATAAAACTAAAATACAAATTTTTTTTCTACTTCTTTAAATCTCCTTTTCATTTCAAATCTTTTCTTTTAATTTCTCTCGAACCAATCTTTTCATTTTCTCCAAAACTACCCTTATCTCCTTCCTGCATTTTTCAAATACCTCCTCCTCTCCTACCGGAACCACCTCTCCCATCTCCAAGAGCTCCTCTGCCACGTCAAAGGAAGCAGCGTCGATAATTGTGTCGACTTCCCCACATAATTCTTCCGCGAACCTTACTCGTCCACCTTGATGAGGTTTCTTTGACCACACCTGGTCCAGCGTGTCTTCAGGTTCTTCAACTACATCCGTGGCCGGAGGGTTTGCCTCAGTTGGTATAACCGGCACAGGCTCCCCAATCGGCTCTTCAAGGTTATTCGATGTCTAAACAAAACTCATCAGTAACTTCATCCTTAAAATAAACAATTAAAACTTACCTCGAAGATGGGGTCAGGCTCTAAAAATAGCCTTGGCGCCACTTCGACCTCTGCCTCTCTCTCCTCCTTGTCGTCTTCAAATAACCACCCGTCGTTTCTTGGTTGCCCGCCCTGGAACAGGGACTTCATCTTCATCTTCCTCCACCAACTCTTCGACCTCTTCCTCGACACCTCGCTTCGAACTCGTGGCCTGGGTTACCCAGGTTGAGATCTTGTTATTTAATTCCTTATCATTTTCCCCCACCGATTGTTCATCTTCAATCGAGACATCCCAAATGTCTTCGACCACCTCTTTGGTTTTAGGGATTACCCAAAACTTAGTCTTGGTAAATCGCTTTTCGATTTCTGCGTTCTTTGTTAACGTATCGCACGCCACTTGTCGCCAACGGCAAAACTCGCATTTCTGGCGAGGGCCTCGAGTTGCCGTACTTTCGACACAGAAATACTCCATGCTTTCACAAGCCGTGCAAGTCTGTGAAAACTGTCACGTGATCATACCCCCATCCGCTTTAGGGTGTGGAGGCATAGGTATGGGAGTGGGGCAGTTCATTATAAAAAAGCGAAATTAATAAGTGAGGAAAAAATTATTAGAAGAAGGGAAACTAGTGTGGGAAGATGGCTCAAGCTCAACGGAGTTTGCAATTTTTATACCCGGGCATCTGTCACGCGCCACGTGACACTCGAGGCGAAATCAGCTCATTAAATCAATAATATCAAGTCCTAAATCTATACTCGAAGCGCAGAAAGCAATTCTCCATAGCGACTGCAATTCTCCTTTGTGTACTTACTATTTAACTGCGCTAGCCTAAACTCTAAATCTAAATTAGTCAATCTCCCAATAGGGTGCCTTAGTCCTTTTTCAATAAGCGACGCACAGCGCTAGGTTCAATGAAATAGTACAGTAGTAGTTTTCATTAAAGTTTTGTTAATTAATTAAAAAGGGGTAAATTGAGCATGGACGGATATTTAGTGAAGAGGGTCTAAGTGTATGTTAGTAATGGTCAATGGAATGGGAATGGTGCGATTGAAGGGAGGTCAATGCGAGGAGGAATAAAGGATATAAAAGGGGTTGGGTATTTGGTTCGATATTCCTTAGAATTAAATTATAAAATTGTATTTACATTAATAGTGGTAAATCTTTAAAGTTAAAATCATTGTTATTGTATCTTTCTTTTATTTTCTCAATATTCATTTCTAAATCCTAAATCTTTGATTATTGAGTTTCCAACCCTTCGTGAGATTTTAAGAATCACTATTACCTTTGAAACTAGTCTATAATTCTTCTCGAACGAACCTCTAACCTGTAGCTCTTACTTCGAGTAACCTTCAAATAATTTCCTCGAATCATTCCTCTGTGCTTTGAAGAAGTTTCTAAATCCCTCATCTCACTTTTAGGAACATCCTCAACCTTGTGCGTAGGTCGTCCGGTGTCACTCCTTCATATTTATCTAACCCTTGTAATGACTTACTCCAATATGTGAAAAGCCTTGAAAAATGTATGTTCTTCACCTTTTTTGTCTCCTTTTAAATTAGTAGATAAGATTATTAATATTTTTTTTCTTCATATATATTTGTAGCTTACGAGGAGGGTATGATTCCTCCTGATGAAATCATTGTCATTAGGGATGATGATGAGACAGATGAACCATCAGATTTAACTCATGCTTCAACTTCTAAGGAAAATCTTGAAACACCTGTTATCCGCTCCAAGAAAAAGAGATTATCCCAAGGCTCCTCTTTTGTTCGACGTATTAAACTGGCTTCTGCTAATGAATTTTCCGATGTATCAAATAATAAATCTCAAAAAAAATCAAAGGCTTTGATAATGAGTATATTCTTGTTTCCTTTTTTTTATTGTTATTCTTTTATCTTTAAAATTCAATCATATATCTCTTTTATTGCTTACATATTGTACTTTTTATCTTTCTTTTGATATTTTGTACCAAAGACTCACCTGCTGTAGATTGTTCCATCCATAAACGCCCTCTCCCTGATGAAGATGATGAAAAGAGCGATGAAAATAGCGATGATGAACTGTCAGAATATGAAGCTATGCTTGTTCATCAAAAAAAGCAAAATTTAAAATCTTCTTCAAGACATGACGATATGTTTGATAAAGATGATGATTCAAACAGCTCATCACCGAATTCCTTCATTTCTAAGAAGAAATACCCATCACCTCCTAAATTACCTACTTTGACCACTTTGAAAGCTTCTCTACCAATGAAATCAACTCCAATCAAGATATCGAAAAAACCTCTAACTTATTCACCCTCAGTTCTAAAAGACTCTGATTTGCAGGAGGAATTCTGTAAAATTCATAATTTTTATAAAGGTAGATTCAGCACGGCAAAGGTCCTCAGGTCGTGGTTGGAAATTGTTATCTCCTCAAATTACGCTCTTCTACTTCTTCCCAAGAACCCATGTTAAATATTCCAATGTTTACTTTTCATTGGGAAAAATCTTGTGGAGAAGATTGGCTTTCAAAACTTACTGAGTTATGTAAGTTACCATAATTTTTAGTCTTGACTTTTGTTCTTTTACTTATTTTTTTTCCTTTTGTAGCAAATATTTTTTTAGAGATTGATAGCTCACAGCTATGGGTACTAGATAATATTGATTTCAAAAAAATGGAAGATTTATGTGATCCTGATGGTTTAAATACTGAAATTCTTTCCTCAACAAAGAAAACAGATCACCTTGAATCCAATCTTATCCAAATGCTCATGAGATTAATGATCCCAAGTGACCACTGCCGTTCTTCATGGGTATCTCTTATATCATCTTCACTTTATCTGACCGCACATGAATTCAGCCAGCTTCCATCACATCAAAACATTAACTTAGATTGTCCAATTGAATGTGGTCTTCAGCTTCTAGCTCACCTTTCAAATCTGAAGAGTCCGATTGCTGATGGCTTAGAAGTTGTTCCCACTGCACTTCAAACCCGTGATATATCAATGTCAACTCTTCTTCAAATCAGCAATATTATCATTGATATAATTATGTCAATTATCATTCTTAAATCAAAATATTGTGCTGCAACAATATCAAGTGGCAAGACTAGTGAAGCTCAACTATCAAGTGAGAAAAACAAAAATAATGAACTGACTATAATGAGACAGAAACAAAAGGCTGCACTAAACAAAATAAATTCTGAATACTCCCACCACCGATATCAATCTTTCACATTCTATATAATTGATGGTGTCCGTGGTTTATTTCTGAGCTCTCAAGATCATAGATTGGCTTCAGCAGCTGATTGCTTGGAGGTAATATCAGAAGTTAAGTTTCTTAATTTACATGAAAAAAAAATCATTTGATGGAAGAAATAATTTGGAAAAATTTAAATAACTATATTTTAACATTAATAAAACCTTTTATAAGCAAGTGTGATCCATTTCCTTTAAAATTTGATACCCCAAGTCCTCCGGGAATTGCTAGGGCTATTTCTGCAGATTTTCTTAATCACTGGAGCTCCATTCAGCCAGTATCACCTTTTTTTGCTAAACATAGCCTTTCAATAAATTAATATTCCAACATGTAAATAGATAAAGTTCTGTCTATATGATTTATCTTGTATAATTTAAGTTATTTTCCTTCAAATACGTCAAAAATGTGACCATCTTTGAATTTTATTAAGTAACCTTTGACATGATTTTCTAAATTAATTATTAAAAAAAATTATTGTAAGTCCAGCAATAACAAAGATTTTAAAATCTACTTATATGATTTCAAATACTTGTATTAAATTCTTAAATATTTTATTGTTTATATAAAAATATGATAACTGCTCTAGTTTTGTTACTTTACCTTTAATATTATATAATCTATTAATTATTACAAATATTTTCGTTGAGTGTAACATTTTTAATCAGAAGTAGAACAATTTAAATAATTAAATGAGTACATTGTTAAAAAAATACAATTTAATCTATTATTGATTCAAAATTCTTTCATCAACTCTTTATTATTAAATTTTTTATTAATAAGCCTATTTGACCTAAAATACTATACAGTTAATTTGGTAGCATTAAAAGCACATTTTTATGGCTAATATATTTCAAATTCTTTATTATAGTTTTTTTATTTTAGAACCTTTGCTACCAATTTAATAAAAATGACATTTAAAGATTTCACAACTTATATATTTCCTCAAAATTAAATCAAATTTTCTTATAATATTATGAAAAAAAATTATTTTATTTAACAAATAAAAAAAATAGATAATACTATAATTATAAAAACTGAAAATGTTACAGCTACTCCCAGTATTTATCATGTTTAATTTTGCATTAAGTTGTGTATATATAATATAAATTTTTAATTTTTAAATATCTTGATTTTTTAGATTTGTCTTAACATTAGATAAATAATACTTTGCTGAATTTATTTCTTCCTCTATTAAGTCATCTCTTTTCAAAAAAACTCTCAAAGCACTAATCAAATATTTATACCTATCTTTTTCTTCTTTAATTTCCAAGTACTCTGAAATATCAATATCAAAAACATTAAGCTTTTCTATAGCATGAAAAAGTCTAGTGCTGATTTGAATAGAAGAACCTATCCTAGTGAAGCCAGGAATTTCATGACATCTTGAGGTAAAATGCCTTTTTGATTGGCAGGCCATAATGTCACTGTTATTCCATTAGTTGCTTCAAAGTTGATTTTACTTCAAATTTCGGGAAACATAAGTTCTCCACCTGTTTGTCGTGGTTGGGTCTTATCATACTTCATATGAATGGTATTGTTTTCTGTATCTTTAGGAAAAAATATTCCTAAAGTATACTCACTTGCATCCTTATCGAGATGAACCTCATTGGAGAACCCATTACCATTTGCTCCAGATGTCCAAGTTAAATTACTAGCAAATGGTACACCCTCTTCTTCACTAGAAACTTTTGAAAATCCAGGAATACCAAGTTTTGCACAAAGATTAGTTGCCTCGTTGTACTTTACATATGATATTTTTTTTAAAAAATATTCAAAGTACATTGCAATCCTCTTCATTCGTTTTTTATATTCATCCGTTTGTACAATATCATCAGTGTATTCATCTGCAAGGAAAAGCATTCAAAAATTCAGTATTCAAATTAAAAAAAGTGATACTTAAGAATATATAAAGATTTCTTCCTATCTAAAATAAAGCCACCACCAAACATTTTTCCAAAACCACCAGCTCTTCGATGATAACCATTATTTTTAATTTCATGTTTGCAGTAAGAAAGATCCTTAATGCATTGCACCATAGCTTCTAACATATCTAGTTCTTTGAGCTCATGAATTTCAAAAGTCTGCACAAGAACATTAGGTATTAAGACACCTTTTGGTTTATAAATACTACATCCAGGAAAAAAATTGTAATAATTATTGCAATCTGTCATATTATTTGCATAAGATTGTGCATAGAAAAGTGGCTTCTTCCCATTTGTATCCATTCCAAGAGCGTTTACAAGTTTCATTCCAGTAGCAATGTCTTTCGCCCACCTATTGTTAGAGTTCTTCCCTGGCCGTTTTTTTTTCAAATTGTTACTCATTGATGGTTCAATCCTAAGAGAATTCAATTTTGATTTAAAATAGAAAAAAATCAAAAATTAGAAAATAGTAACATAATTTCAATTATCAGTCAATGATACCTTTAACTTTATCATATCTTCAATATTAGAAATACAAAAGTTAGCATATCTACATATTAGTAAATTTATATACTTTTTCTTTATTTCAAATATTAAGAAAGTGTTTCAAAGGTATACTTTATTAAATTATACATATAAAGAGTATAGCTTTATCCTGTATGCATTCAGCAAGTACGAGATTTGGCTCTACACTTAATATTAATAATATAATGAAAGTATAACTCCAATACACTAGTAATATTAAAAAATTTACAGAATTATCATATCCACATATATAAAATGAAAAATCTTGCTCTGACCAATATATTGACTTAGAAAGTTATACTTCAATAAATTATTAATTTTTAAATTGTAGCATTGTCCTGTATGCTTTCAGCAAGTACGAGACTTTGAAGCAACTTAAAAATTAATAAATTAAAGGTAAAGTAAAAAAAATCTAATTATTATTATGAAAAGCAAAACATTATCCTGTATGCTTTCAGCAAGTACGAGATGATGTTTTACTTTTCATATTAATAATATAATGGTTGAGAAAGTATTAAAGAAATATAGTAAAATGATAAGCAAAACATGAACTTAAATGTCTATAAAATCTTCTTCCATTTGTAGCTGATTGATCAAAATTATTTATAAAGTTTATTTTATAATCACTGTTTTAAAAAATAAATGGTTAGATAAATAAATTGAACATTTTTGATAAGGAATAAAGAAAAGTAAATTGACAAACAAATAAAAAAACTTTAAGTTAACTGAAAAAGAATTTTTTTATAATGAGTCAAAAAGGTACAGTAAAAGATACCATAAAAATAAATTCAGAATTAGAATCATTAGATTAACTTGTCAAAAGTGTAAAAAATAGTAACAAACCAAAATGATATGAAATGCAATAGCAAGAAAAATTTGCTTACCGGTAATCAGATAAGGTCAAGAAAATAGTACCAATAACTCAAAATGATAAAGCAAAAATATGATGGATAATTTTTGAAAAAGGTAAGTGAGAAAGAGAAAGGAAAAAGAAATTGGGTGGCAAAATGATGTAGATATCATGAATTTTCACTGATCTCATTTTCAAAAAAATGCAGCTCTCCAAGTCATATGATAAACTTCATCTAAATTCCAAGAATGATGTTGCCAAGGCACTGTACACAGCATGATCATTTTTTCCTATGCATATACTAATTTCAGCTAGAATTTACTTGGCTGCATGTTGTACAGATGAACATTTGTGGAACGCTGAATTTCACATCTAAAAAAAATTGACGCCACATAATTCTAGCTACCATGTTTCACATAGCTAAAAAACATACACTCATCACATTTAAATTTACATTGCGTCAAAATTAATTCATTTTTGAATTTTTTTAAAGGGAACTATAATGTGCACCACCTATTTCTAAAATATGAACCTCCCCACCATATTAAATTGGGAGACTTATAATTATGCAATTTTTTTGCCATGACCTTTTTCCTGATCTTACTTGGTTCAAAATATTGAAACATGACCAATGTTGCTGAAAGAAACATTTGATTTTGTTTCTATGTGTAACAATGGAAGGCTGTTTCTTACTGGCTGAAGAGTGTTGTATTTTTTATTTGAACACATTTTTTTTTATGTATTTTATTTAAAAAAATTTACTTTTTATTGCAGCCAGATTTATACTGGCTGCTTTTTAGAAACCTTAATTTATGACCCAAGCCTTTGAAATTGGCTTGGGTCCCTTACATTGCACTTTAGTACTTCCAGCCAGGTTTCCCCTGGCTGGAAGTGTCTCTTTCAAGCAATCAAAGTCGCTAAAAGCAACTTTGATTACTTGCTGTAACATTTGCCACCCTCCCAGCTAATTTACTAGGCTGGGAGGTGGCCAAAATTGTGTGCAACGCGCGTTGCACAGTCGCTTCCATATCTCATGCAGCTGATATCAAGTCAGCTGCATGAGATATGGGCAGCACATTCAAAGCACATTTCTGCTGCATGCAATGCGCATTACTTGCAGCAGCTATGCGCGTTGCGTTGCACAGCCAGTTTTTTTCTGGCTGTGCAATGCACACAGAGAAACCAAAGTCCCTGCAAGGGACTTTGGTCTCTAAAATGAAAGCGACTTTCCCTACCAGGTGCAATCTGGTGGGAAAGTGAGAGATAAGTTAGACTGAAGTTGTTTGAAAGCAACTTCAGTCTTAAAAACCTTAAAAATCATAAAAAAAAATGAGAAATATAGAAAAAAAAAATTAAAATTAAAATGTGAGTATAAGAAAAAAATAAGTGCTAGTGATACCAAAAACCCAAGCCGATTTCATTAGGCTTGGTTATTTAATAATTATTTTTTAATACATTAAATTTAAAATTCAAACACCATAAAATATATGAAATTTTTTTATATGAATATTTTAAATTTAATCTACCTCTTTCTCATAATTATATTTATAATTTTGTTTTTTTAATTTTTGGCATTTAAGTTTATTTTTTGGAAATACAAAATTAAATTTTCAACTAAATTTTTTAGTAAGGTAAAATAAATTATAAAATTGACATTTTTTAATTGAAGAATGAAAAAAATTTTAAATTTATTTAAAAAATATTTTTGTTAGAAGAATACCAATATTTTAAGGGTAGAAATATGGTGCAAATTGTAAGTAAAAAAAATTATATTTTTTTTGTGAGGGGTTATTTCTATTTTTAAAAATATTTTTCAAAAACATTCATTAAATACTGAATTAAATTACTTTGTAACTCAAATTTTTTGTAAAATAATTAAAAATGAAATAATAATATTGTTATATTTGATATAAAATTTGAATTTGTAATATTAATGTCTCTTTAAGTAAATTTGAAAATCATTTAAAAAGATTATGTTGATAAGTACTTCATTTTTGATATACAATGGTTATATATATATCTTATATATATTTCTTGAGTGTTATTTTTATATACATTCAATAAAATTTGTAATATACAATGCCATTTAATCATTAATTATTGTTCAACTTAGTTATAACAACTTCATATTTAATACCAGCCACTAGTATTTACTTTTTAATTTAAAACTCCAATATAATCTGAGAGTATCCTTATTTTGTCTGTATGTAATTAACAACAATAACAGACCATAAATGAGTGGGTAATTAATTACAATAAATAGTTTAAGAATAACCTATAAGAAATGATAAGTTTATCAAAAAGATTACATTAAAAAAATATACTTTTGAATTTTTTTTGATATAATTTGGGTAGTTAAATGAAAATTTAAATTATCAGACATCAAAATAGAAAAAATCTAAAAGTAGTGTTTATATAATAAGCCTCATATAAAAAAAAGGATAAAAAATCTACTATGTAACTAAATTATTAAATATTAAGGTATTATTAAAATTATTGAAAAACTTATTTTACAGTTATAATGAAATCTAAATGTGAAAATTATGGTGGGATAATAGTAAGACTATGTGGAAACACTTTAATTTATACATATTTTCAACTATGTTCAGATAAAAAAATTGGTAAAATTGTATAATAACATCTAGTTAATAGCGATGCAATTTTATTTAGATCAAGAAAAAAATTTTCTGAGGAAAAACTAATTAAATTGAGATGTGGCCATCTCCTTTCAAGAGATAGAATAATAATAAAAATTTAAAAATTTATAATAATAATTCTTAATCACCATTTTTGAAAAGTCTCTAGTGAAATTCATTATAATATATCATTCATTTATTACATTATATGGAGTTTCATCTTGAAGTAGTGATGTGCAGCTTTGAACTCATGTTATGAAAAACGAAAAAGTTAAAAAATATATAGTTATACTAATGAAAAAGCCAAAAATAAAAATACTATTATAAATTAATAAAATAAAACTACATAAATTTTATTCTGCTCTACTGATGGAAGGGTACTATGTATGAATTTCCACATGTTAAATCTAAACCTGTTTTAAGGCTAGTTTACAGGTAGAGCTATTAAGTTTCCTTTAATTCTAAAAATAACTTATGCATTTTACTAATTATTTTTTTCTTGTTTTCTTTCCAAAGTTGTTAGAGTTGCTTAATTAATACTGTTATCTTAATTGTAAGATATATAATTTTTTTTGAATACATGATTTATTGTTTCAAAAATTATATTATTAATTAAATCATTTATTTCATTTTCTAAAGCTTCATTGTCAAAGACACAACTCCATTTTCTATTACTTAACAAATATATAAAATGTGATAGTAAAATTTTAGGAATTTTCTTTTTGAGAGGGTCAAACTATATTGTCAAGATTTTTATCTAGAAATTCTTGTACTCTAAAACCAAATAATTTTCTCCCTTAAGTAAGCCATTTCAAAAATATGAGAATATAAACAAGAATATTGACTTATCTTATTTTTTTTTTACTGAAATTTTTAGTTCAATCCCTTTTTTTATATGACATTAGTATAAAACCATGGTTAAATGCTACTATATTATTAATTTTTATTATATATATATATATATATATATATATATATATATATATGTGTGAAATATTTAGAAGGTCATCCTTTTTTATTTACTTGAATAAATGGCTCAATTATAATACCCAACACTTATTAATGTTTCCCAAACTCAATAACAAATTTCTCATATGAAATATTAGCTTCTAATATAAGAAGTTTATCTATAGATGATATTCAACATGTGATTTTACTTTTTAGATTCAGCTAAAATTAAACAAAAGGAGAAATCATACATATGTGTATAAATGGTAACCATATGTTACTTAGAGTATTGTGAAATTCACTCATCAGAATGGTTTAAGTATTGAAATAAAGTGAGGTCATTATTTTCTAGTATTTGAAACTAATTAGGAAATTATTCTAAAAATATATTTTAATGTGTATCATGTTTAAAAAGTTGGAAATATGATTTTTGAAAATTGTGAGTTTCTTATGAGATACCAAGCTTTAGTTTACATTGTTTCAAGTAGAATAGAATTTTAGAATTAGAAATTGAAAGCAACGTGCCATTATCAGATTTTAACTGTGTTCTACTTATAGAATGATTACATAACATTAAACATTATTTAAATCAAAAAGGTTTAAAAGATATTTAGAATTTTACAAAATTTCACCATTTATTAATCTTTGATTTGAAAACCAACTATGATGTACACTCACTAGAAATAAGCAATCCCAATTTTAACATAATTTATCAATCCAAAAATAATGAGTCAATTAATATAAAAATATATATTATTTCAAAACCAAATCTCTAGATTTAAAATATGATGCTTTAATGAAAAATTAATACAAAACTTTAATGCAATGAACTCTCTTAAAAAATTCAAAAATAGAATATCAAAACAAGTAATTTCTGCAAAAAAACTACTAACTATTGTAGATAATGCATAAAAATAAGTCATATTTTTTAAAAAAATGATCTAACAATATTTATTTTTGTTAAAAAAATCAAAACATTGTTAAGTTTGCTTGTTATAATAATGTTAAAATCCACTAAACATTATCTAAAGGTGGTAAAATATGTTAAAAATATGTTGAATTTTGTGAGCCAAAAATCAACAATTTTGTATCATTTCCTGTTGTGCTATGACTTTATTCCACCCTTTTTATCTGATTCTTCCAGTATTACTTTGCTATGATCACTAGTTTTCAAGTTAAAATTTACAAATGTTCATTATACTTGATAATATGAAAAATAACTCAAACTTTTATAACTACAAAAGAAGATTTTGTAACTCCTTCTTTTAATCAATATTTGAAGAAATTTTTAGTTTATTTGAGTAATGATTTTAAGAATAACAAAAAATTTGAAATTCACAAGGAATTATTTCCAGAGACTATAATTATTTACTTATGTAATGCATGAGCTACTTATCAATGATGTAAAACATCAGAAAAGTAAGTTATAGTTATAAATCTACAGATTATACTGTTTCTGGTATATATATCTTCAATAAATCTTTTAAACTTATCTTAACCTACATACCACACAATAGAAAATCATTATATTAAAAATAGGAAAAAATTCTATGATAATATCATAAAGAATGATAACCATGGATTGATATTCCATAAAAATGGTTAATAAAATTTTAAGATAACCTAAATCAGTATTCTTTCATCAAAATATATCCTTTTTTTCTTTGTAATTTATTCCAAACAAATTTTTTGAAATTTGAATCTATATATCTAATGCCAAAACCACTATTAAGTTCCCTCTTAGACTTTTTAAGAAATTATATATATATATTATTTATCAAAAATTGAAATAAAGAATAAAAACATAATTTTATTTACCTTTAATTATTTAAATATAGAGTATTTTTAGAATGCATTGTGGTTACTTGTGAAGGTTAGAAGATTTGAAGTTGGATTTATGAGTTTTTAGAAGGGCAAATATTGTAAAATTCTTTCATAAATATTTATTTCATAGTTTCAAATGTTGAAATCTACAAACTAATGGGATTTAAAATTATATTGAGATTTAAAATCTGTTTTCTACTCAAGTAAAATAATATAAAATGATGATATCAAAATTGAAATTAAGTTTAAACTTTTGATATGCTCTATCTTCAATTTTATTGATAGTGCATCAAAAATTTAATAATATTTTTTTCCTTCATCACTTTTTACATAAAAGATAGTTTTATCATTTTATGCATTAAAGATTGCTTATATAAAGTTAACATCTATGTCAACTGTTTATGACTATTAATCTATATAATAAATTTTTTAGAAGAAAAATCAGTATATACTGACTTTGAAATTATTTAATTTAAAATAGTTTACAGGTAGATAATGAAGGGTAATTTCATTTTGAATATGAATTATAGAAGTCTTATTTTGTAAATTTTAATTCTTTTTGAGCTCAAATGTATCCACCACAACTTATGTAAGAATAAAAATTATTTTTATTGAAATTTATATGAGAAAGTATGCCTATTATTCAAAATCAAACTTTCTCTAATGGTGTTTTTCAATCATTATTTCCATTCATAGCAATAAAAAACATTTCAATTTGCTGATGTTTTAGTTTTTGATATCCCCAAGTTTATATCTCAGGTGTACTATTCACAAAATTATTAAAAATATAATTTTTGAAATACATTATAAACTTGAAAGTGAGGGGGAATTAAATTTTTAAAAATGAATTCTTAATTCAGGATGGATAGTATTTTTTTGATTTTCACAAATGAACAATTTTTTGTTTCAATTAATCCAGAAAGAAAATTTTGTTGTAAGCATATTATATTATATTTATTTTGATTTTAAATACTATATTTTCAAGATTTGTGTTTAATATTTCCTGTGAAAGTTAATGTTAATGTGAATTTTAAGTAAGCTTGAAGAAATTTAATCAATAGGCATATTGGATATTTAAAATAATATTTTGCTCCAATCTTGAATCATCCTGGGCTAAAAAATATCCCAAATAAGGTTTTTGTGGGTCAATTTGGATTTAAGTAGGATTAAGTGAGGTTTAATAAAGGACAGATAAAAGGCTAAATTCATTACTAGTGACTTTTTTCTCAAAATAGTTATAATATATGTATCATTCTGGAATCAAGCTTCAATAAAGTTGAATTGAAACAGAGATAATTTCTAGCAGCACATCACCATATTTACAAAGGTGTAAAATACCTCAAATATTACTCATAATATAGGAAGGCAAGGAATCTACAAAATTCACATTTGAAACAAGGATTTATATTTTGAATTTGAAATTTAGAAATGGAATATTATTTTCCAATTTAAATATCTATTAGTCATTTTACCAAAAGTTTTCAGTAATCATATTGAATTTTGATGGTATTTTGTTGTAGATTAATCATTTTGATGAGCAATTTACTCAAAATTACTGGTTTTGGTTCTAGTATTCCATGTGAAATTCATTACGAATCTTTTTGAAAGTGAATAGCTGACATATTGGATATGCAAAAGCTTATGTTAGATCAAAGTGAGATCAAAGGGAGTTCAACTCATGATCAAATTAGGATTTTTCAAGATCAAACGGTGATCAATGTAGGTTCATCTTGAGCTCAATTTGTGACAAATCTCTGGCCAAATGTAAGGCCAAAAAATTTCCTACATGGTGATGATGTGTGCTTAATTCAGGCATAGATTTGTGGCTCAATGGAGTTCAAGCAAGGGGTATTGCTAGCAATACCCCCCCATTTTTTCTGTGGTGAAGCTTAATGTAATTAAGGCTATCTTATTTTAAACATAAGAATTACTCAGTCCTGGGAATACCTAGGCTGACACTCCCTCATCCAAAAAAAACAATAAAAAAAATTTCAAGACATTTAAATTAATAAGTAAGGAATGAATAGAAAAATAATTTTAAGATTTCTATGATACATATACTGAATTAAACTGTATTATTTGGATTTAAATTTTTTCAAGAGATTTTTAAGATCAGAGATTTCATTTTCTGGAATCCACTGGTCATATTCACTTGATTTATTTTTAAATCTTAATAGATACTCAACTCCCTTTTCTTTAGTAAGGTGTCTCTTTTTAAATATCTTTTCAATTTCTGCCTTTTCAACTATTTCTTCAGGTTTCTGTTTATACCTTCCTGATCTTCTTGGAAATAGAGAAGTGTCATTAGAATGGTATGGTTTTATAAGAGAAATAGGAAATACTGGATGTTTTCTATCATATGGTGCATATAGAATAACTTCAAAAGCATTGTTACCAAACATTTTTTTTTACTACAAATGGTCCAATGAATGGATCCTTCAAATTAACATTACCATTTAAATTGAAATGTAGTGTAGAAATAAGGACTTCATCACCCTATTTGAACATTTGTTCTTTATGGGCTTTATCCCATCTTATCTTCTCATACTCAAATGCCTTATTTATACATACTTGAGCATGCTTTCTGCATAATTCTTGCATCTGAAGAAAAGATTTTGCACCCGGATGGATATCCAATCTAGGTAATTTATTAAGAGTTTTAGCAGGGGTATTAGGTACATAACCCAACCATAACCCAAATGGCTTTTTGCCAGTGACAGAATGTACTGTACTATTGTATGCAAATTCTAAACCTGGGATAAGGGTTACCCAATCATGCGTGAATTTTTCATTGTCTTTAAAGTCAAGACCAAAAGCACAATATCTTCTTATCATATCTTCTGAATTTTGTATCATTATTTCTGCTAGCCCATCAGTTTGTGGATTATGTGCTGTAGAAAGTTTTAATTGACACCCTGAAACATCCATAAGTGATGTCCAGAACTCAGAAGTAAATTTAGGATCTCTGTCTGAGACTATTGCTTTGGGGAAACCTGCTATATTTAACATTTGTGTCCACCATAAAAAAGCTAAGTCCTTTGCAGAAACCTCTTTGTGGGTAGGAATAAATTTACACATTTTTGTAAATCTATCTACAATTACCCAGCAGGAGTTATAACTCTTATGCCCTGCTATTGGAAAACCTGTTACTAAGTCCATGTTAACTATTTCCCATGGAGCTTTTGGTTGCTCAAGTTTTTGTAATTAACCAGCTCTTTTGCCTGTTAATATTTTAGATTTTTGACAAGAATCACATGTCTCAACATATTTTTGAACATCATCAGACATGTTAATCCACCAAGCTGTATTTTTTACTCTGGTTAATGTCTTATGGAAGTTGAAATTACCTGCTAATATATCATCATGAAATATACTTAACATTAACTTCTTCATTTAAGGGGGAATTACAATTACATTGCTTAATTTCTTCCTGTAATATATAAAACCATCCTCAATGGATAATTTTCCTTTTTTTAATGCTTCTTTACAATTTTGTGGTAATGTTTTTATTAAAACACTCATTGAAGAATTAGATTGATCATTTAATATTTTAGTAAGTTTACTCAAGTCAGGATCTGAAGCATAATTATCAAGAATTGATTTCATAAATTCATCCTCAAGATCTACAATATAAATCCGGTAAATGTTAATAATCTCTTTTTCAGGAACATAAGCAGGATTATCATCATTATTTGGTAGAGGTACTCTAGATAACAGATCTACATTAGAGTGTAAGGTTCCTGCTCTACGTGTAATAGTCATCCGTCCTCTGTATTCTTGTACATCCAATTGCCATCTAAACATATGTCTATTAGGAGTTTTCATGTTTAAGAGTGACTTAACTGCACTAAAGTCAGTTATTAACTCAAATTTTTGGTCTGCAAGGTAATAATGTAGCTTCTCAAGAGCCCATACTACTGCCAAACATTCAATTTGAGTAGAACCATATTTCAATTCACTACTTCTTAGAGTAAGTGAAATATAGCAGATTAATACTTCTGAAATTTTTTATTCAATAAGTTGTTTTTGATGCAAAGCAGCACTCAGACCAATAAAATTTGCATCTGTATACAATACAAAAGGCAATTGGAAATCTGGTAATCCCAAGATAGGAGCTGTCAACAAAAATTCTTTCAACTTATCAAAATCCTGTTGTCTTTCATTATTCCAAATGAAATCTTCCAATTTCTTTATCAGTGTGGTCAATGGTGCAGCAATTAATTGGTAGTTCTTTATATATTGTCTATAATAACCACACTTACCAAGAAAATATTGTACATCCTTTACATTTTGAGGAATTCCAATATTCTTGATTGCAGCCACCTTATTTTGGTCTACACATATTTGTAAGCCAGATACAATTTGACCAAGCATTTTTAAAGACTCAAACCCAAATTTACATTTTTTCAAAGCAAGGGTCATTTTTATTTCATCAATCTTTTGAAATACCTTATTTAAATGGATTAAGTGTTCATCGTATGCCTTAGAGAACACTATGATGTCATCAATGTATACCATTAACCATCCTTCAATCATTTCATTATGGAATGTTATATCCATTAACCTCTGAAATACTGAAGGAGAATTTTTTGGTCCAAATGGCATCCTAACATATTTATATATTCCCATATGTGTTGTTATCAACTAAAAGTTCTGTGAATTCTTTTCTACAGGAATCTGATGATACCCTTTATTTCCATCTAGGAAACTTATATATTTAGCACCTTTAAGAGTAGCATGTATAGAGACAATCCTTGGCAAGGGATAAATATCATCCACTGTGAATGTATTTAATGCTCTATAATCACCACACAGTCTTGCTTTATCTTCTTCATAAGAAATTATCATGGGTGATATTACACAATATTTTGGTGTAGTTTCAACCTTTTCAAGAATATTCATTTTTAATAACATCTTAATATTATCCTCTATGTCTTTCCTCTTCATTGGTGAAGCAGGATATGGCTTCTTTTTAAGACTAGCAGGAATATTATCCATATCACAGGTTAAACTAATTTTCATCTCATGATCTTTTACAAGGCCAAGTTCATTTGTTCCATGTGCAAAAGACATTAGAAATGATTTAATTAAGTCTAAAATATTTTTTTTCTCAGTTTTACTTATCTGAGTGCCAAATGATGCTTTTGAAATTTCTGTTTCCAGAAGTTCTATCTCATTGGATTCTCTTCCTTTGCAAGGAATATTTATTACTTACTCAATGTATAAGACCATGTTAAGAGAATTTATTTTAAAGTTCCTTTTACCATTCATTCCAATTGTAAGATTATTAATAGCAGGGTCTAATTTCACACCAAAAATAGTCAGAATTTCATTTCCAATGATAAAACAGTTACTAAAATTAGTATTGTCCATTACTACAAAGTCACAAGTTACTCTAACATAACCATGTTGATTTTTAAAGAAAACAGCAGCTTTGTATCTACCTATGGGGTTTAGTACTGATCCGAAACCTCTCCAATTTTTACTTTGAAGGGGTTCAAGCTTTGACTTATACTCACTATCAATATTCAGTAATTTATTTGTTGAAAAAACAGAACCAGAAGCTCCTGTATCCAATACTATATTTACATTTTCTCCAGAAATGATAGCTGGAACCATGATAGGTGTCATCTTCAAGTTATCAGCTTGTATATCCTTAAAGATTTCAGAATCCTCAAAATTCATCAAAGATTCATTTGAGTCCATATTTAATATTTGAGTTTCAAAGATGGACAAATCATCTTCCATCATAAAGACTTCATTCTCATCACTATATGAGATATTACTGTCATAATCACTTGAATCTTTACTTTTTTCTGTTTCATTTTCAGATTCATGCTCATTTTCAACAATATTTATATTCTTCTCACATTTGTGACCTTTTACCCAAGGTTTATTACACTTGTAACAAGTATTAGTTTCATACTTTTTAGGTACTACAGTTGCAGTAGGTTTTTTCTACTTCTCCTGAAGTGTTTTTGAATTCTTATTTTTCACAGGTTCATTATTATGTTTATTAGTGGTGTACCTTGCTTCATACTTATGTTTTAATAATAATTCATTGCAAATATTAATAAATTCAGAATATTCATTACCCATCATTGTTCTAGCTAGAACAATGTCTCTGACAGATATAGGTAATTTATATATTATCTTATCTTTCCATAAGTTAAAATCCATGTTTGGCTCAATGGCTTTTAATATTTTATTTAAATTCATTAAAAATACCATAGGTTTGTCACCATTCAATGGATTATACCTAGTTTTCTCATACAGTCTCTGCTGAGTGAGCCTGAATTTAGAACCTCCAAATTGTTTTTCAATTAGTTGCTTCCATTCAGCCCAAGAGTAATCTTTACCCTCACTCAAAACAGCTTCAAACCATAATAAAGCAACATCCTTACATAAAGAAATTAATTTTTATGTTATTTCTTCATCTGGTAACTTATATGAGAATTTCAAGTTGTCAATTCTTTGGATAAAATGTTGCCAATAAGAGCTGGCTTCCCCATCATAAGTTGGGTACTGATCTATATTAGGCCAGTTCTTCTGATTGGATTTTGTTTCACTAATCCTAGGTAAATTCAATAACTCATATACTCTGGATAAATGGTCTTGTATTTCCTCTTGCACAGATTTGTGACTTACATTTGTCTTTTAAGACTTGACAAAACCACCAGATGGTTTTACTTGTGGTGGTATGGGGAATGATTGATATTCATTTTTTCCAATGAAAGGATTATTATTATACTGAGTATACTTATGATTATCCTGATTCATTAGTAGATTAGCAGTTTCAATCTCAACTTTAGTCAATCTTTGTAGCAGATCAGAGACACTGTCACTACGCAATATAGGGGGTGGACTTGCTAGCAAGTCCTCAACCTGAACTCAGATGGAACTCAGATGGAACTCAGACTGAACTCATACTGAACCCATACTGAACTCTACTTGAACAC
Source organism: Hemileia vastatrix (assembly GCA_030280995.1). Lineage (NCBI taxonomy): Eukaryota > Fungi > Basidiomycota > Pucciniomycetes > Pucciniales > Zaghouaniaceae > Hemileia > Hemileia vastatrix. The sequence goes on along the minus strand of JASXTE010000003.1, from coordinate 30,466,872 downwards.
CCACCTAAAACTGTTCTGCTCAGTGGTGTTCATCCCTGATTGTATGGTTCCTTTATCAATAGCTCAATGTGTGTTCAACCTGTGGTGAGTTTGGGTCCAAGGTTGCGGACTCGCTAGCAAGTCCGCCCCCCATATTGTGTGGTGTGTCAGGCTGAGGTCAAGTACAAAGACGTGAACTAGCTTGAATGGTCAGTTGCCTAGAAGATTTAAATGGTCTTATATGAATACTGTAGTACTAATCCAATAATTTGTAAAATATAATCAAAATTAAAGGTCTCAGTAATATAATTCTCACTATTTTTATATATGGCTTACAATCTTTGTAGTTGGTAGAAAAATAGATTTTATAATTCAGATACTATTCAAAAGTCTTATAAAAGTGCTAATTGATATGAATTGTAATTTATTTGGTTATATTGTTTAAATTGTAATGATAAAGAATGTAGAAACAAGACCCAAAAACCTCCTCCTTTTATACACACTGAGTTCCCTAATGATTCCCTTGATTTACCACCCAATACACAATTAATGACGCCTCCAAACCACTAATAGACATGCTCATCAACATTCCCAGTATCCCATGACATAATTAGAAGAATAACAACCGCCAAAATCCTGTATTAATAAGGAAAATCCATCAAAATTAAAGAATAAGATAAAAAGAGAGTATATGTGTATTAAACAATGATATAAAAGACTAAAGAGGAAATTTTAAGGTTAATAATAGCTTAATAATAAGGGAGATTCACTGTAGAACTAATGGGGATAATCCTGACATTATACTATGTGAAATTCCCATTCAAAAATACCCAATATTGACTGAGAAACCACCCAAAAACCCAAAATGAGCATGAGATGTGGGGTAACTATATGCAGTCCTTGGAAGGCGCTTGCACGGGTAAATCCTTGACTAAATTTAGGCGAATTTAAGCGTGGTAGTGAAATAAGGCGCCAAGAGTGAGATTATTAATGAAATTAGTGCATATAAAGAGGGTCAATGCATTATTAATTAAGCTAGGACACTAAATAAGCGCCTGTCGCCTATTTTAGTGTGTTTCCCCACAGTGGGCATAGAATGTGGGGTAATTATAGTGTGAAAAAGCTAACTTTGCTAAAAATGAAGCTATTTACACGGGAAAAAAGCAGGCAGTATGTGGCCAGTACACAGAAGCCATTTCTGGCATAAAAAACACCAAATTTGAAAAGTGTTATTTTTATGCATTTAAATAGCCAAATCAATAGTCCTAAATGAGACAAATTGATCTGTCAAAGCACATTTTTGATATTCTCAAATTTATAGCGCATATAGTCAACTTTTAAGTGAAATATAGCACATTTCTTGTTTTTTGCATAAAACAGTGAAAATAACAGCTTTAAGTGTACTTAAAAATTATGTAGCCTTATAATTAAGGCTCTTAAGATTATCTTAACATATTCCAACTTAATATTAAGTACATAAGACTTATAAAAGATGGATATATGCGTGTATATAAGGTGTTATAATGGCATATTTTGTATATTATCATAATTTTACTTATGTATACTGTTTGTGTACTCTTAATTATTATTCCCATGTATAGTTCATGTGTTTAACATAACTTATAAGTACTTTTTACTCAGTCCTGGGGATATACAGGCTGACACTTGCCCACCCAAAAAAAACAATAAAAAAAATGATAAGTTATACATTTTTATTTATTAATTGTTTAATTTTCAGGTATTCAGATTTATTCTGTAGCATTAAAGATTATACTTTAAAGAAATAAAACATAATAAAATATTATGAGTACTGGTATTTTAACCCCTCAGCTGGTTGAACAGAAATTTATTTCTGTTTAAATTTTTTAAGAAGGGTGGATAAATTAGAAATTTCTTTTTCAGGTATCCATTTATCAAATTCATTTGATTTCCCTTTAAATCTTAATAAACACTCAATTCCTTTTTCTTTAGCAAGGATTCTTTTCTTGAGTATTTTTTCAATCTCTGCTTTTTCCACAATTTCTTCAGGTTGCTTTTTAGGCCTTCCCCTTCTTTTTGGAAATAAGTCAGGATCATTTGCATGGTAAGGTTTCAATAATGAGATAGGAAAAACTGGATTTTTCCTATAATATGGAGCATATAATATGACTTCCACTGCATTATTACCAACCATTTTGCTTACTACAAAAGGTCCTACAAAGGGATCCTATAATTTAACATTACCTTGTAAGTTAAAATGTAGTGTTGATATGTGGACTTCCTCTCCCTTTTTGAATTCAAATTCTTTATGAGATTTATCCCACCTTTTCTTTTCATATTCAAATGCTTTTTGGATGCATTCTTCTGCATGCTTTATACACATTTGTTGCATATGAATAAAGGATTTAGTACCAGGGTGTATATCTAACCTTGGTAATTTATTTAAATGATTTACTGGGGTATTTGGTATTTATCCCAGCCAGAGTTCAAAGGGTTTCTTCTCTGTTACAGAATGAGTTGTGCTGTTATAAGCAAATTCAAGGCCAGGAATAATGTTACCCAGTCATGTGTGAATTTCTCATTGTCTTTGTATTCCAATCCAAAGGCACAATATCTTCTGATCATGTCTTTTAGAGTTTGTATCATTCCCTCAGCCAGCCCATCAGTTTGTGGATGGTGTGCTGTAGACAATTTCAATTGACAACCTGATACTTCCATCAAAGATGTCCAGAACTCTGAAGTGAATTTAGGGTCTCTGTCAGAGATTATGGCTTTAGGGAACCCAGCAGTATTCATCATCTGAGTCCACCATAGTAAGGCCAAGTCCTTTGCAGATACCTCTTTATGGGTAGGGATAAATTTACTCATTTTTGTTAATCTACCTACTATTACCCAGAAAGAATTGAAACTTTCATTTCCTGCTAATGGCAAGCCAGTTACAAAATCCATGTTTATAATTTCCCATGGAGCTTTTGGCTTCTCTATTTGTTGTAACAACCCAGCTCTCTTCCCAGTTAATCTTTTAGATTTCTGACAAGAGTCACATGTTTCAATGTATTTTTGTACATCTTCTTTCATGTTTATCCACCAGGCTGTGTTTTTAACCCTAGTTAATGTTTTGTTAAAGTCAAAATGACCAGCTAAGATGTCATCATGACAAGTACTTAACATTAACTCTTTCATAGAAGGTGGTATCACTATTACATTACTTAATTTTTTCCTGTAATATATGTATCCATCTTCAATTGAAAGTTTACCTTTTTCCAACGCATTTCTATACTTGGGAGGCAAGGTTTTAATCAATGCACTCATGGAGGCATTAGTTGGATCATTTAGAATTGTAGATAGTTTAGTCAAATCTTTATCAGATGAATAATTTTCCAATATATTTTGCATAAATTCTTCCTCTAAATCCACTATATAAATCCCAAATATATGTATAACCTCATTTTCAGGTACATAAGCTGGGTTGTCAGCATCATTTGGCAAAGGACTTCTGGATAATAAATGCACACTAGAATGCAATGTTCCTGCTCTGTGAGTGATTGTCAATCTTCCTCTGTACTCCTGTACATCTAGTTGCCATCTAAACATGTGCCTATTAGGGGTTTGCATGTTTAGTAATGATTTTACTGCACTGCAATCTGTTATAAGTTCAAACTTCTGGTCTTCCAGATAGTAATGAAGTTTCTCCAAAGCCCACACCACGGCCAAACATTCTAGCTGTGTGGCACCTTACCTTAGTTCTGTTTTTCTTAAGGTTCTGGATATATATCAGATGACTACTTTAGATAATTTTCCATTTATTATCTGTTTCTGCTGTAAAGCAGCACCTAACCCTATGAAGCTTGCATCAGTGTACAAGATAAAAGGTAGGGTGAAATCTGGAAGTCCCAATATTGGAGCTGACATTAAACATTCCTTTAATTTATTAAAGGCGTGTTGTCTTTCATTATTCCAAATGAAAGCTTCATTTTTCCTGATTAATATTTTTAAAGGAGCTGAAATGGATTGGTAATTTTTAATGTACTGTCTGTAATATCGACACATACCCAAAAAACTTTGAACCTCTTTTACATTTTTAGGTATACCAATGTTTTTTATTGCTGCCACCTTATTCTGCTCAACAAAAATTTGTAATCCAGATACAACATGTCCAAGTACTTTCAAGGATTGAAATCCAAACTTACATTTCTTTAATGCAATTTTCATATTAATTTCATCCATCTTTTGAAAGACTCTTTCCAGGTGATTTAAATGTTGATCATATGTTTTTGAAAACACTATGATGTCATCAATATAGACCAAAAGCTATCCTTCAACCATTTCCTAATGGAAAACACTATCCATTAATTTTTGGAAGACTGAAGGCGCATTTTTTGGGCCAAATGGCATTCTCACATACTTAAATATACCCATATGTGTTGTTATTAATGAGTAATTTTGAGAATTCCTTTCCACAGGAATCTGGTGGTAACCCTTGTTTCCATCCAGACAGGAAATATATTTTGCTCCTTGTAAGGTAGTATGGATAGAAGCTATCCTTGGTAGAGCATAAATATCATCTATAGTGTATGTATTCAGAGCTCTATAATCACCGCATAATCTTGCCTTATCTTTTTCATAAGAGATTAATACTGGTGAAATAACACAATACTTAGGTGTTGTGTCTACTTTTTCAACAATACCCATTTCCAACAACATTTTTATGTTGTCTTCAATATCTTTTCTTTTTGCAGGAGAATCTGGGTAAGGTTTCTTTTTCAAGCTGACAGGAATATTATCCAAATCACAACTGAAAGAGATTTTCATCTCATGGTCTTTGGCCAATCCTAGTTCATTTGAACCATGAGCAAATGCCATCAGATATAATTTAGTCAATCTCAAAATATTTTCTTCTTCAATTTTTGAGAGTTGAGGACTGAAAGAGGCCTTTTGGATTTCATTATCCAATTCAACCATTTCAGTGGTGGTCCTTCCACCTTGCAGTTGTTCTTCTCTAGGAGAAATGGCATATACTGAGTTTTCAGAACATATTTTAAATTTTCTCTTACCATTCACGCCTATAGTGAAGCAACTGTTTGCAGGATCTAGTTTAATGCCAAATTTTGTCAATAAATCATTGCCAATAATAAACCAATCACTACAGTTTTTATTATCCATTACTACAAATTCACATACTGCTCTAACATATCCATTATTATATTTAAAGAATACAGCAGTTTTGTATTTGCCAATTGGATTTAATACTGAACCAAAACCTCTCCAGTTCTTTGTTTGAACAGGTTCTAGTTTTTCCTGGTACTTACTAGCAAGTTTCATTAATGTCTTAATTGAAACTACACTACCTGCAGCCCCAGTGTCAAGAATGGCATTCATTTCTTTTCCACATATAATAACAGGTGCTCTGATATGTGTTATTTTGTAAGTATCATGAGTTACATCTTTAATTATTTCAGCTTCCTCAATGGAAGTTAAAGATGTGTCTGTATGAGGTATAGCATCATTCAGGAACATAATATCCTGTTCTAATACAAATATCTCAAGTTCATCATCACTGTAAGATATGTTACTTTTGCAATCTTCACTGGATTCCACATTTTCATCTTCATGATTACTTGGTTCAAAATTCTGTGAGGTTTCAATAACATTTATTCTTTTCTTACACGTGTGACCCTTTAACCAAGATTCATTACATTTGTAACAAGTGTTATTTTCCTGTCTCTTAGTGACAAGGGGAGCTGAATTTTTTTTCTTCTCCACTGGTAATTTACTTGTAGTAGGTTTTACCACATCAACACTTTGTCTGTAATTGTTATACTTGGTTTCATACTTGTGGTTTAATAATATCTTATTGCATATATTAATGAATCCAGAGATATCTCTGATGGTTTCAGTTCTAGCTACAATAATGTCTCTAACTGATATAGGTAACTTGTATATTATCTTTTCTTTCCACTCTTCATAATCCATTTTTGGATCCATGGCTTTCATGATTTTTATTAAATTCATTAAAAATACCATAGGTTTATCTCCAGCATTTGGATTATATCTGGCCTTTTCATACAATCTTTGTTGAGTGATTCTAATTTTTGGGCCACCAAATTGCCTTTCAATTAGTGCCTTCCATTCATTCCAAGAGTAATCAATTCCCTCACTCAATACAGATTCAAACCATAATAAGGCCACATCTGTAAATAAAGATATTAACTTTGAAGTAATTTCTTCATCAGGTAATTTGTATGAAAATTTTAAGTTATCAATTCTTTGTATGAATTGCTGCCAATCAGATTTTGAATCCCCGTCAAAAGAAGGGTACTGATCTAACTTAGGCCAGTTTTTTTGGTTAGTTCTTGCTTCCCTAACCTGAGGAATATTCAGCAATTCACTTCTTTGGAAAGATGATCATTTATTTCATCTTTTACTGATTTTATATTCTCAGAGCCCATGACACTATGTTCATGTTCCATCATTGGTGTTTCATTTGTGTTTTTCATGAAAACAGGTACTCTTGCCACATAAGAAGTGTTATCTTTTATTTTTTCAGTATCTTTCAATATGTTTTCTACTTCTATTTCTACTCTTTGTAACCTATCCTTTATGACAGGTACATGAGTTAGAGTATCATTTACATTTGAAAAAGAGAATTTAACATGTCCCTCAATGGTGGCCATAACATTCTGAGTATGGTCTAATTTACTTTCTAAATTTCTAATCTCAGAAATCAATCTTTTATTCTCATTGATTAATTCATCATTTGAATTTTCAATAATTTTTAATTTATTGGCTGTAGTACTCAATGATTGTGTTAGCTGTAATAATACATTTTCTGTAATATTGTTTGACTCTTTTGAGAACTCTTCCAATTTTTCAATTCTCAATGATAATTTACTTATTATTTTTGATTCCATTGGATTTTCTTTCAAAAAATATTCTATTTTTTCTTTGTCCAACTCAGAATACTCATCATTTGATTCCAATTTTATATTAATAGCATTATCCTGGTGATCAATAAAACTATTTACATTGTCCTCATGTAAAGATAAGTTTAACATATTTTTTTCAAATGAATAATCCTTTAAATCATTATCAATCATATCCAATATTTCCTTATCAATCTCATTACCTATAAGTAATTAATTGTCAGGTTGATATAATTGATTATAACGAGTTGCGGGACTTACCAAGGTCTTATCCCACTTCCCCTGCCTCTCCTTGCCTTTCCCCTGTAAGGGTGACTGCTGGAGCCCTGCTGTGGAGGATTGTTGTAATTTTGGGCGTACCAATCCCATTTCCATTTGCTTACAGTGATTTTTTGATCCTCCTCTTGGACTGGAGGTGTTGCTACGGAATTGGTGGGTGCCACTGATTGTGGTTGAGCCTTTATGTCCACTAGAGCTTGGTTGACCTCTATGAAACCTTGAGCTGCTCTTTTCTCCAGGTTGTTGATCTGGTCCACTATATTTTTGACTTTTATTATCAAGGTGTTCAATAGGGTGGATAGGGAGTGAATTTGTTCTTTTAATGTATTTTTTGCTTTCTTTATTGAAACTTGCTTTAAAAGCTTTTCCCTTTCCTCCAGAGACATTGGCGGAGTGTTGTTTATTATGGAAGAGTCCAGGACCTCCATTTGAATGTCCTGTAACAGGTCTTTCAGCTCTAGGTCTTAAGTTATAAGTTTTTGACTTATTACTTACAATGTCATTGTTGTCACACATTTTTTACGTGGAATTTTCTAAAGAATTGAAAGTTTATATATGGAAACTTCAAAATTAGTTTTATCAGTATTTATCAATACCACTGAAGACAATTTTATTGCTTACTTATTGGTATGAAGTGAATTTCTAAGTGCCAAAAGTCAAATATGCTTTTTAAGTGGTCACTTAAATTAACTGGTCTACAATATGAAGCCATTTTTTTATATTAAAAAGAAAAACAACTGTCAGTAAGATTTCTTTTTCAAATATAAATGAATTTTAAAAACCAATAGAAAAGGGATTAAGAGTCCTGTAAAAAGAAAACAAACAATCAGTTTAATTGGTTATCATCTGCAAAGATCACAAATTTAATTGGTCTATTGACAGACTCCCACTAAGAACAATTTTATTTTAAATTAGTGGTAAAAATTTTATCTGAAAAGATCTCAAATTTAATTGGTCTATTGACAGACCCACTAATAACAATTATATGTTAAATTAGTGGTAAAATTTTTGATTCAATATCACGATTTTATTATATAACAGGGCTTCTTTTTCTGAAATCACTATATAAGTGACCCCAACCTGTAGTAATTATCCAAATATTTCTATAGGGATTTTATTTACGTGTACCTTCTTTAAAATTTTTACTTACTGGATTATAACAGAATTCTTGAAGAAAGGCCCCCAATTGTCAGGCTGAGGTCAAGTACAGAGACGTGAACTAGCTTGAATGGTCAGTTGTCTAGAAGATTTAAATGGTCCCATATGAATACTGTAGTACTAATCCAATAAGTTGTAAAATATAATCAAAATTAAAGTTATCAGTAATATAATTCTCACTATTTTTATATATGGCTTACAATCTTTGTAGTTGGTAGAAAAATAGATTTTATAATTCAGATACTATTCAAAATTCTTATAAAAGTACTAATTGATATTTATTGTAAGTTATTTGGTTATATTGGTTAAACTGTAATGATAAAGAATGTAGAAACAATACCCAAAAACCTCCTCCTTTTATACACACTGAGTTCCCCAATGATTCCCTTGATGTACCACCCAATACACATATAATGACGCCTCCAAACCACTAATAGAAATGCTCATTAACATTCCCAGTATACCATGACATAATTAGAAGAATAACAACCGCCAAAATCCTGTATTATTAAGGAAAATTCATCAAAATTAAAGAATAAGATAAAAAGAGAGTATATGTGTATTAAACAATGATATAAAAGACTAAAGAAGAAATTTTAAGGTTAATAATAGCTTAATAATAAGTGAGATTCACTGTAGAAATAATGGGGCTAATCCTGACATTATACTATGTGAAATTCCCATTCAAAAATACCCAATATTGACTGAGAAACCACCCAAAAACCCAAAACGAGCATGAGATGTGGGGTAACTATATGCAGTCCTTGGAAGGCGCTTGCACAGGTAAATCTTTGACTAAATTTAGGCGAATTTAAGCGTGGTAGTGAAATAAGGCGCCAAGAGTGAGATTATTAATGAAATTAGTACATATAAAAAGGGTCAATGCATTATTAATTAAGCTAGGACACAAATAAGCGCCTGTCGCCTATTTTAGTGTGTTTCCCCACAGTGGGTGTAGAATGTGGGGTAATTATAGTGTGAAAAAGCTAACTTTGCTAAAAATGAAGCTATTCACATGGGAAAAAAGCAGGCAGTATGTGGCCAGTACACAGAAGCCATTTCTGGCATAAAAAACACCAAATTTGAAAAGTGTTATTTTTATGCATTTAAATAGCCAAATTAATAGTCCTAAATGAGAAAAATTGATCTGTCAAAGCATATTTTTGATATTCTCAAATTTATAGCGCATATAGTCAACTTTTAAGTGAAATAAAGCACATTTCTTGTTTTTTGCATAAAACAGTGAAAATAACAGCTTTAAGTGTACTTAAAAATTATGTAGCCTTATAATTAAGGCTCTTAAGATTACCTTAACATATTCCAACTTAATATTAAGTACATAAGACTTATAAAAGATGGATATATGCGTGTATATAAGGTGTTATAATGGCATATTTTGTATATTATCATAATTTTACTTATGTATACTGTTTGTGTACTCTTAATTATTATTCCCATGTATAGTTCATGTGTTTAACATAACTTATAAGTACTTTTTACTCAGTCCTGGGGATATACAGGCTAACAGACACTCTGATATGTCTGGGAAAAAGATAACTTTGTTCTTGATTCAGTTTTCAATAAATGTGCTTCATACAACTTTTCTAACTCACAGAATTTGTTTGAAATTTTACTATATTTATTACTCAAAGAATCATACTTAAGAGTTAGAGCCAAGTGTTCATTCTCTAATTCTTTATTTCTTGTTTCCAGTTGAGAAATTTTCAATGTCAAGGACAAAATTGTATCACTTGCGGGCTTAATTGTCTGTTCCTCACACTCAGTCATTCTATTCCATAATGCTGAAACAATTCTATGGACAGTTGGGTTATTATTGAAATACTCCATGTCTTCCTTCTCAATTTTTTCACTTTTTTATGAACTTCTCATCTCACTAGTAAGTGGTGACAACTGAGGGTTAACTGTATTATTATTATAAATAGTACTGTTGTTATTGACAAAAGATAAGTCAGGTGTATCTACATCAAAACCTAATTTTCTCAAGTCCTCCTCAATTTTTTGTACAGATTTTACATCAATAATATTACCTATATTGTAATAATCAGTATTGTGTTCAATCAGAGAGGGTAATCTACTTACCACGGGATTTGTGCAAGCCTTTATTTTTGGCGCTTTTGCTTTCCTTTGTAGGGGTGAGCTGAGGAATTCTGATGAGGGGGAGGATCCCTGTTGCAATTGTGACTGGACCCATTGCTGGTGGAACCAATCCCACTTCCATTTCTCTACCAGGAATTTTTCCTGAGAATGATGTGACCCTCATTGGGTAGCGTTTTGTTGGCTTGGCTTCCCTACCTTTAACTCCGCCAAGGTTTGCTTCATTTGTTGGAAACCCACCTTGCAGTTGTTTTGCAACTGCTCTACTTCCTTTAGCATGAAAGACTTTGATTCCTCCAGTTTCAGAACTTACTTTGACAGATGGGACAGTTGATCCTGCAGAGGAGGTGAAGTCTTTTTTATCGCTATCTTTTTTAAGAGGGTTTCTTTTCCTCTATGCTCATTGACTCTGGTTGTGGGTAGGATTGACCCTCCATGGTGATTTCCTGGAGCAATGTTTTTAGCTTTAGACCTGGTGTTATAAGCAGGTTTCTCACTTACATTGTCCTGTTTGGCACTCATTGTGTCTATAAATAACAAATTTACATTTCTACAAAAGGGAAAACCCATATGGTAATTAGTAGACAAAAAATATTAGCAATACAATTACTAATAAAAGCACTGGAGCTTACCCTGAATTTATATCTTTATTTATATAAATAAAATATAAGAAAAATTCAAAAAAATCTGTTAAAAATAAAATAACAAGTTTAACTAGACCTTTATAAGGGTGAATAATTAGCTTACAAAGCTTTAACCAAATACCAATTTAATTGGGTGTTATATTGGTGACCAAATACCAAGTTAAATTGGGTTTATATTGGGTACAGTTACTACTGTAAATACCTAATTTTTATTATAAAAAATTAGTACAATTTATATAAGGGTTCTTTTCAGAAATCACTGAGTTATGATGGCCCACTAATGTTCTGTAGATCCAAATATTTTGTTTTTTTGAGATATACTGGAGTAAAAATCATGTCCTAAGGCGTATACTAAATAATAAGTAATAACTAAGGAAAGACCCCCAATTGTCATTTTTATGCTAGTATTTAAGTATGATTTAATAGTAAATATTAATGTTTAAACTACTTATTAATAAATGATTTAGTGATTAAACCCAAGGGGAAGACTAATAAAATAGTTATTCTCAATTTAAACTCACAATACTTGGATTTTATGCATGCTAGTGGTGGAAAATAGAATAATAAAATATAGTTATAGCTTGTATAAAGATAATATCAATTTAATAATGCTTTATAATATATTTCTATAGGATAATAATTGTTTTATAATTTTTTTTTAATGTGTAGTAATTAATTGATGTCTATAACCCGTCAAAATCCTCCCTTACTTATACCAAAATCCACTGGAGTGCACAGACCTTCAATCCAGATGATGTCACTACTATCCCCGGCAATTACAGCACTGTGAGGGCCCATCACCTCCCCAGGGCTTCCACTTCAAGAATTTTTAACACCCAGACCTCCAGTAAGGACCCTCCATCACAGTTAATGATACCTCAGACCCATACCATATATAGAATAAACAGATCAAAGCAGATATCATAAAGAAACATGTAAAATAACTCATCCAAAGAGGATAGAATGAAACCCAAGCATACAAAGGAACCAAATTAACTCTCCAAGCACCCAAAAACATCCCCAAGAATCCATATTAACCCAGTAGTCATATCCCAACCCATAAATCCGTGAAAATCCATCTAAGGAAGCAGATTAAGTTCTCCAAACTGGATATATGTGCCTGAAATAGGTGTATATGCTTGTGTAGGAATTGTTAGTCCACATAATACGTCCATAATATCTGAAATAAGCATAAAAATAAAGGTTATAGGCTATTAAGAGGTTAAAACCCACTTATAGACCTAAATATACATAATATAACTACATATTTCACTGAATATGAGGTTTATGTATACATATAAGCTTATGTATATCCATAACTACTTAATATCACTTAAGATAAGTATATTATGACTCCATTAACACCTTAATAAGTATTATTAGGCTATGGATAAGCTATTTAAACTACTATAAGTCATATAATAGTGTAATAATTATATATATATGTATTATAACCACATACATAAGTATTTTAACCATATTTTTTAAGTAATAATCTTAATTTAATTAAGGTTATCTTATTTTAAAAATAGGAATTACTCAGTCCTGGGGATACCTAGGCTGACAACTATCAAAAAAATCCATGCACAGCAATGAATTTGGCACTTTTGGCAGCCAAATTGAATAAAAACCCTCTAGAAGCACTCCCCAGCCTTCTATAACCAAGGCGGGCAGGCCACCCAACATTGGGTTGCCTGCCTAGAAGTGGCCAGACCTCCCTGAAGCCAGAAAACCACCAAAAACCTCCAAAAAAGCCCAAAATACTTAGAAAAATCCACCACAATAAAACCCTTAAAACACAAAATTAAGCTATGAAAATATTGAGACATAAAATATAGAGCCAAATAATCTCTACTTAATGGTACCAAGAACTCAACCTTAAGACTTAAGGTTAGCCCATAAAACATGAAAAACAAACTTAAACAGCTATCTTTTAGAAAAGAAAGATGAGCAAATGACCCCTTAAACCTTAGAGTATGAAAAATTTCAACAGGACATAAAATATAGAGAAAATCAAGGGCTATCCAATGGTAGTACCCAAATTCCTATAGTCCCAATATTCACTGAATAAGACCAGAAAAAATCCATTTATTCAACCAATGTCAATCAATTAAGACATAGCAAAACAGTGCCAAACAGACCAACAAAGGCCTCTTCCAATGTTAGAAGATGACAGCCAGGCTGTACCAGGAGCCCAGAAAAACTTATGTTAAGTTATTGGACCTGAAAGAGGGCGAAAATTTATGCTTTTTATGTATATAAATTAATATTATATTGCATAATAAAATTAAGTACAAATTACCTTATTAAATAAAATTAAAATAAGGGTTATATTTATTTTATTATTTTATTAATTATATACTATTAAAATAAAAATAAATTATATTATATTCTATAAAAAATTGGGCACATTTTTACGTATTTAAATAATTATAAAAAATTAATTAATTAATTATAATATTATATTATACTTATAAGGCAAAATGTTGACTTATAATAATATTAATTAATTATTAGACACTTATAATAATTTATACATTATTATCCCTGATTTTTGGGCGCTTCTGTGGCTCAAAATTATGTAATTAAATTTATTAAACCATTTAAACTAATTACATTCTCATATTTTAATCTAAAATAATTACTTATATTAATTGTATGAATTAAACTAGTAATATATTACATTCCACTTTAAAATAGTACTGCATAATACTTATTTTAAATTAAATTAGTTATTTTTTATATGTCTTGTACTTATTTATGCGTAATATCCAGGGGGAATTAATACTGGTGAAATATTGGCTACTGAATTTTAACAATTTAGTACATTTTTTTGATTTCTCACCCCTTACATTTACTCATAAATTATTGTATTTACTTTTGTGGCGCTTCAGAGGGCCCCTTGGCTATATAAGGGCCTTGGGAACCCCCTTCAGCTGCATCACTTACATTATTACACTTTATTTACACTTATACATTTTTATACACGTATTGATTCCTTTTCTTTTAACTAGTAATACATTTAGTTAAAATAAAATAAATAAATACTATATACAAAATCTTAAGGTTGTGGTAAGAACATTAAACTATAATATTTGACTGCTGCACATTGAAACTAGAATACTTACATTAAAATAATATTAAAACTACTCACTTTATATATTAAACCTTTTCCCTTGTTTGCGTCCTTCCCTCTTTTCCTACTTTCCATTCTTTGTCTTCTTGTGTTTCTTTCTCCTTTTTCTTCTTTCCTTCTTCCACCTTCTAGATGACCGTGCCAATACTTGAGGGCCTTTCCGAACAACAAATCGAAGCTTGACGACCATTTTGGACGAACGTCAAAACACACGGACCACTCGCACAAAAAGGTGAACTTTTTCCGCAACCGTGAATCGAACCGGGGAACTAAATATAAGGTTTATATATTTTTAAAAGTCCTATATATTGTAAGTGATTTAACAATCACTACTGTAAGTCAATCTCTGCCACTTTCAGCTATTATACAAGATTTTCTATTGCAATAACAGTGTTTTTGGCTTAATTTCTGAAACACTGAGTGTAAGTGATCATATTTTATTTTTTTATTCCTAGTTGACTATAATAGAGTATATCTCTTAGTCCTAGAAGCCATTTATTTTATTTAAATTATTTAATTAATTATCTTAAATATTTGGTATTATTGGTTGACCAAAATAGTATTTCATACTTAGTCCCAATAAATATTATTAATTATTTTTGGTTGACAATAATAATACTCAGTGTATTTATTCCCAAATTTAATTCAATTATTGATTATTGTTTTATAACATAAATAATAATCTTTAAATTTAAATTTTTATTGTTTTAATAAATTTGAAATAATAAGTTAAACTTTGATTATTTTAAAATAATACTTTTTCTTTATTGTTTTTAGGATTTAAAATAATAAATAATTTTATTATTACTTTGAGAAATTTTTTTTTCTAATAATAATAAATTGTTTATTGTTGATAAATTTAAAATAATAATAAATTGTTTATTGTTGATAAATTTAAAATAATAATAAATAAACCTTATTGTTTAAAGATTTTGAAATTTTAAATAAATTTTATTATCCAAATCAATTGAAATAATAAATTATTAAATTAAATCAATTTTATTTTTATTATTATTGTTGTGATTTCAAAATTAAACAGTATAATAAAGAACAATAATTAATTACCTTTTGAATCAGTGATTTTATATTAACCACTTGATTTTTTTTTATCCCACAGATAAAACATGTCTTCCAAATTGAGTGAAACCATGGAAAATTTGAATGTGGATGAAATTGAAATTGATTATGACTCTGATACTGTGAGTTCTTCTAAAGTTGCACATAAAAAATCTTATGCTAACAAGAAAAATTCACATAATTCAGGATGTGGAAATGATAGGAGAAGTAAACAAATCAAACCCCCTTCCCCCAGCACAACAGAAGGAAGTAAAACCTCCAGTACCTCAAGAAGGTCTTCCAAAAGGCTTCAAAATAAAAAAACTTCCTCTGTCCCAGCAAATCAGCAATCTGTCCAGTCACATCAAAGAACTGAAGACATAAAACATGAAATACAAGGCAAAAGTAGACACCTTGTGGGATCAAGTTCAGGAACTCAGGACCCAAAATCAGGCCCAGGCCCCTCCACAGTTGCCTCCCAGTCAGCCTCAGTTTCAGGCTCAACCTTCTCAGTGCCCCAGCTCCTTCACCCAAAATCAAAACACTCTACAAGTGGAACAGTGGAAATGGGATTACTTGATGAGCCATTACCAACAGAATGTTCAGCAGCCAGCAACTCAACACCCTGGCCCACACAGGACACAAACCTTCAATCCTACTCCTCAGCCCCATCCTTATCAGGGAGGCAGAAGAAAGAAGGCATAGGGGAAGTTTCCTCCTCTGCCATGGTAAGTGATTTGGTTGATAAACATTTTGGTATTTATACTAATAAGAATTCTTCTACAGGTAATCTTATTGACTATGGTGAAATAACAGTTAAACCTATTAAAAGACAACTTCCTGTAATTAGTAGCCCTAATGATGTTCTAAGCAAACTTTCTTTTGTTTAACCATTACATTTGACCTCTACTTCTTTAGTTAATCATTCTCTTGCAATTAAAAATGATTCTGTTGCTCCTGAAATTTATTTTTTACTTGAGAAAACTTCTGAAGAAATATTGAAAGACTCTCCTGATTTTAATTTTATCAAAGATAAAATTTTAAGAGATTCATTAAAACATGAGAATGATAGATTAAATAATTTACATTTACACTGCAAAGTGAGTTCTTCTGTCCAAGACACAGCTTATTTCAAATTGAAAGATACTTTAAATACCGTCCTTTCTCAGCAAAAGTCTATTAGAAATGATCACAGATCACTCTCTGATAAAAATAATCATCTTAAAAAACTTATCAATGATATGAAGCCACTTATTGATGAAAATACTTCCTTGAAAAATGACAATAAGCTTCTGCACAGTGAATTAAGAAAATTGAAAATTTATTTCCAGAATTTGAGTAATAAATGCTCAGTAGAAGAGGACAGAAATGTTCTATCTATTGCTAAAATTAATGATCAACTATCTTATATCCCTGAATTAAGGAATAAATTATCTGATCTTGAGAAAAAGGTTTCTACATTACAAGCTATTCATGATGACAATTGTGATGAGTTAAGAAATAATACTAAACTTTCTGTTAATTATAAAAATAAACAGCCTGAACAGGGTGTTTCTTCTCTCACTTGTAATGCCCCAATTAAACCAGTTGATAACTTGTCTGTGAAGTCTTGTGCTTCAAACAAAAAGTATTTTGATACTCACAATGAGCAATCTGCCTCTGTCAGTAATGAAATATCTGAACACCTTTCAAGACTTCAAGAATTGATTACCTTGAATAATTCAAACCATAAGGCTGACCACCCTAGCAGTAATAAAAACTGGCCTAAACTGGACCAATACCCTACCTTTGATGGTGATTCTTCATCTGATTGGCAACACTTTATCTAAAGAATTGATAATTTGAAGAAGTCATATAAATTACCAGATGAAGAAATTGTTTCTAAGTTAATTTCTTTATTCTCCAATGTAGCCTTAATGTGGTATAATTCTGTTTTATTGGATGATATCCATTATACATGGAATGAATGGAAAACCTTGATTGAGAATCAGTTTGGTGGTTCAAAATTTAGATTGGCTCAACAGAGATTGTATGAGAACTCTAAATATATCTCTTCCTCTTTTGATAAACCAATTGTTTTTCTTATGAAAGTAACAAAAATCCTGAGAGCTATTGATCCAAAAATGAATTATGATATTTGGAGAGATAAAATTCTTTATAAATTACCAAATTCTCTAAGAGATTTAATTGTGGCTAGAACTGAGCATGTAAGGGAACATTCTTTTTTTATTAATATCTGTAATGAAGTATTACTTAACCATAGATATGAACCAAAGAATTATCCTATGAAATCTTATCATGATCAGAGTAAGCCCTCTACCAGACCTCCAGAAAAACCTGGTAAACCCTCTGCCCCAGTTGCACCCAAAAAATATGCAACTAATACATGTTTTAAATGTAACAAACCTTGGCAGAAGGGCCATGTGTGTGACAAGAAAATTCATCTTGTTGAACAAACTGCAGACACTGAGGATGCTGATGTTGATCTCAATGATTCTTCCAGTGACTGTGACAGTAATATCTCCTATGAAAATGACTCCCTTAAGGATGTCTTAATGTTGGAACAAGATGTGCAATATTTAGACAATATTTCTGAGGAGTGTAATTTAGATTTATCTTCAGTAGAAAATGCTGAAATCATTAAAGATATTACTGACAGCTCTATATCCATATCCCCTTTGAAGGCACCAGTTATCATTAATGGTAAAAATGTTGAGGTTGTTCTTGACTCTGGTGCTGGAGGAAGTGTGGTGTCTGAAAAGGCACTGGATTCAGTTGATAAAGATTATATGGATAAATTATTACCTATGAAATATGAAAAATGGAGAGGTTATGGCTCTATTTTGTGTCCCATTGGCAAATACAAAGCCACTGTATTCTTCAAATATAATGGTGGTTTTTTCAGAGCTGTTTGTGAATTTGTTGTCATGAGAAATGATAATTTGAGAAATTGGTTTATTATGGGTAATGACATTCTGACCATTTTTGGTGTAAAATTGGACCCTGCCAATAATTGATTCACATTGGGATTGAATGGAAAAAGGAAATTCAAAATTTCTTCCCCTAGAAGATCTTCTGCATATTTGTTAAAGTCTTGTAACTCATTAATTCAATGTACAGGTAGACCAACAAATGGAATGGATAGTTTATTAACTGAAATAAATACTGCTTCTTATGGTGATCAATTAACTAGTGAGCAGAAGGATTCTATAATTGCCTCAATTACCTCTTTTCTTATGGCTTTTGCTCATGGTTCTCATGTCCTAGGAGTTGTTAAGGATGAAATGAAAATTACTTTATCCTGTAACTTGAGTGATATTCCTCCTAGTCTTAAGAAAAAACCATATCCTGCTTCTCCAACAAAAAGAAAGGATATTGAAGATAATATTTCTACCTTATTAAAAATGAATATAATTGAGAAAGTGGATGTCACCCCAAAATATTGTGTCATATCCCCAGTCTTGATTTCTTATGAAAAAGATAAGGCTAGATTATGTGGTGATTACAGAGAATTAAACACTTATACTGTGGATGATATTTATCCTTTGCCCAGAATTAATTCAATTCATGCTACCTTACAGGGTGCAAAATTTATTAGTTGTCTGGATGGCAATAAAGGTTATCATCAAATTCCTGTTGAGAAAAATTCACAAAATTTTTTACTAATTGCTACTCATATGGGAATATATAAGTATGTTAGGATGCCATTTGGCCCTAAAAATGCTCCTTCAGTTTTTCAAAAAGTCATGGATAACACTTTCCATCAAGAAATAATTGAAGGATGGCTCATGATTTATATTGATGACATTATAATTTTTTCTAAAACTTTTGATGAACATATGATTCACTTAAATAGAGTTTTCCAAAAAATGGATGAAATCAATATGACCTTGTCCTTAAAAAAGTGTATATTTGGTTTTCAATCCTTGAAAGTCCTTGGCCATGTTGTGTCAGGCTTACAAATTTGTGTAGACCAAAACAAAGTTGCTGCCATTCAAAATGTGAAGGCACCAACTTCTGTAAGAGAAATCCAAAGTTTTTTGGGTATGTGTGGCTATTATAGACAATATATTAAAAATTATCAGGTCATAGCCTTGCCTCTTACAAAACTGACCAGAAAAGATGTTGCCTTTCTCTGGAATAATGACTGTCAAAAAGCTTTTGATACATTAAAAAGTTGCTTAATGACATCCCCTATATTGGCTCTTCCAGATTTCAAAAAACCTTTTTTCCTATACACAGATGCTAGCTTTATTGGTCTGGGTGCTGCCCTTCACCAAAAACAAATTATTAATTATAAATCCTCAGAGGTTGTAATTTTTTATATTTCAAGAACCTTAAGAAATAGTGAATTGAAATATGGTGCCACTCAATTAGAGTTCTTAGCAGTTGTTTGGGCTCTTGAAAAACTTCATTACTACCTAGATGACCAGAAGTTTGAACTGGTAACTGACTGTAGCTCTGTGAAGTCCCTCTTAAACCTGAAGACACCAAATAGACATATGTTTAGGTGGCAACTGGCTGTCCAAGAGTACAGGGGAAGAATGACAATTATCCATAGAGCTGGAAATGTTCACTCCAATATTGATATGCTGTCAAGACTACCCCTACCTAATAATGACTCCAATCCTGCCTATGTCCCTGAGGATGATTGCATTCACATTTATGGTATATATATTGTGGACATGGAGGAAGAATTGTTGCAATTAATTATGGATTCATATGAAAAAGATTCTGATTTGAATAAATTGGTTACTATCTTGAATGATCCAAAGAATGCTTCAATTCAAGTATTAATAAAAACTCTCCCACAAAAGTACCAAACTGCTTTGACTAAAGGAAAGTTTTCAATTGATGATGGTTATATTTATTACAGGAGAAAACTTACTAATGTAATTGTTATTTCTCCTTCAATGAAAGAAATCATCTTAAAATTATGTCATGATGACATATTAGCTGGTCATTTTGATCTAGAAAAAACTATGGTCAGGATTAAAAACACTGCATGGTGGGCTAATATGTCTGAAGACACAAAATTATATGTTGAATCTTGTGATTCTTGCCAAAAATCTAAAAGATTGACTGGTAAAAGAGCAGGATTAATGCAACATATTGAAGCACCTGATTCTCCTTGGCAAATCATTAATAT
Organism: Hemileia vastatrix; assembly: GCA_030280995.1. Taxonomy (NCBI): domain Eukaryota; kingdom Fungi; phylum Basidiomycota; class Pucciniomycetes; order Pucciniales; family Zaghouaniaceae; genus Hemileia; species Hemileia vastatrix. Next base: position 30,446,454 of record JASXTE010000003.1, on the reverse strand, counting down.
GGATTTTGTCACTGGTCTTCCTGTAGCAGGGAAAGACAGTTATAATTCTTGCTGGGTTATAGTGGACAGATTCACTAAAATGTGTAAATTCATTCCTACCCACAAAGATGTTTCCACCAAAGATTTAGCCTTTTTGTGGTGGTCACATATGTTTAATATTGTTGGATTTCCAAAAGCCATCATATCTGATAGAGACCCAAAGTTTACTTCTGAATTTTGGATGTCTTCTTGGATATATGTGGTTGTGAGTTGAAATTATCCACTGCCCACCATCCTCAAACTGATGGACTGGCTGAAAGGATGATTCAAACCTTGGAAAATATGATTAGAAGGTATTGTGCCTTTGGATTAGAATATAAAGACAATGACAGATTTACACATGACTGGGTAACCTTACTTCCAGGTCTTGAATTTGCTTATAATAGCACTGTTCATTCTGTTACTGAGAAAAAGCCTTTTGAGCTATGGCTAGGTTATGTTCCAAGTACTCCTGCTCAAATACTCAATAACAAATTACCAAAGTTAGAATTACATCCTGGTGTGAAGTCGTTTCTACAAATGCAGCAACTGTGCAGAAAGCATGCCCAAAGTTGTATTGATAAAGCATTTGAATATGAGAAAAAGAGATGGGATAAATCCCATAAAGAGCACACTTTTAAAAAGTGTGATGAAGTTCTAATATCTACAGTTCACTTCAATTTACAAGGCAATAACAAACTAAAGGATCCATTCGTAGGACCATTTTTTGTTAAAAGAATGGTGGGAGATAATGCAGTAGAAGTTATATTGTATTCTCCTTATGACAGAAAACATCCTGTTTTTCCCATTTCCCTCCTTAAACCTTATACTTCAAACAGTGACTTATTTCCTAAGAGAAGGGGAAGACCCAAGAAAAATCCTTAGGAAGTCACAGAAATTGCAGAAATTGATAAAATTCTTAATGACAGAGTTATCACCTCTGAAAAAGTTATTGAATATTTATTGAGATATAAAAATAAATCATCTGAGCATGATAAATGGATACCTGGAAAAGAGATTTCTAAACTTTCCACTCTATTAAAAAAGTATAAAAAGAAAAAATCTTAGCATTTTTTTTTATTGTTTTTTTAGAGTGAGGGAGTGTCAGCCAGGCTGTACCAGGAGCCCAGTAAAACTTATGTTAAGTTATTGGACCTGAAAGAGGGCGAAAATTTATGCTTTTTATGTATATAAATTAATATTATATTGCATAATAAAATTAAGTACAAATTACCTTATTAAATAAAATTAAAATAAGGGTTATATTTATTTTATTATTTTATTAATTATATACTATTAAAATAAACATAAATTATATTATATTCTATAAAAAATTGGGCACATTTTTACGTATTTAAATAATTATAAAAAATTAATTAATTAATTATAATATTATATTATACTTATAAGGCAAAATGTTGACTTATAATAATATTAATTAATTATTAGACACTTATAATAATTTATACATTATTATCCCTGATTTTTGGGCGCTTCTGTGGCTCAAAATTATGTAATTAAATTTATTAAACCATTTAAACTAATTACATTCTCATATTTTAATCTAAAATAATTACTTATATTAATTGTATGAATTAAAATAGTAATATATTACATTCCACTTTAAAATAGTACTGCATAATACTTATTTTAAATTACATTAGTTATTTTTTATATGTCTTGTACTTATTTATGTGTAATATCCAGGGGGAATTAACACTGGTGAAATATTGGCTACTGAATTTTAACAATTTAGTACATTTTTTTGATTTCTCACCCCTTACATTTACTCATAAATTATTGTATTTACTTTTGTGGCGCTTCAGAGGGCCCCTTGGCTATATAAGGGCCTTGGGAACCCCCTTCAGCTGCATCACTTACATTATTCCACTTTATTTAAACTTATACATTTTTATACACGTATTGATTCCTTTTCTTTTAACTAGTAATACATTTAGTTGAAATAAAATAAATAAATACTATATAAAAAATCTTAAGGTTGCGGTAAGAACATTAAACTATAATATTTGACTGCTGAGCATTGAAACTAGAATACTTACATTAAAATAATATTAAAACTACTCACTTTATATATTAAACCTTTTCCCTTGTTTGCGTCCTTCCCTCTTTTCCTACTTTCCATTCTTTGTCTTCTTGTGTTTCTTTCTCCTTTTTCTTCTTTCCTTCTTCCACCTTCTAGACGACCGCGCCGATAGAAGACCACACTGTAAGAAAAGAAATATCTCTTTAGTTAATGGATTTCCAGTCCTTGCTACTTCCAGAGACATCCTAACTTTCCTAAAACCACCTTCATGTCAAAACATCAAAAATCCATACTCTTCCCGTCTTGAAGAAAAATTTCTTCCAAGCCTGCCTTAAAATCTTGAGATTGAAACTGTTGACTCTAGTAAGCAATTAATATTTTCATTCTTCTTTTAAAATTTTTCTCTTGATTTTTATTGATGACCTGATCTTGACTCTTCTGGATCCTGTTATTCTTCATCTTCTTATTTTATCCTTGATCTAGAGCCCACTTTAACTATGGTGAAATGTAATGAGGTCACTCAACAACTATATTCCATTTTCAATGTCAACTTTTCCCATTACAAAGATTATCTGCCAAAAGATTGCACAGAAGTATTTTTCAGAGAGCAAGTGTTGAAATGTCACTTTAAATTAGCCACTTGGCTGGACCATAATCAATGTCATAAATTTGAAGACATTGAAAGATTTCATAGAGCCTCTCCTGGAACCTTCACTGTGCCATTTTCATCAAAAGAGAAACTCCCCTAATTCTTCAGGATCCTGCTAGAAATTTTATAGAAACTAAAAAAAACTATATATATAAAATCCTAAAACTACATACTACTTATTTTTTTATTTTTTTATTAGCTTTGTAATTTGAAATTAAAAAATTATGTGTATATAAAAAAATGTCCTGAAATTTAAAAATTTAAATTTAAAAAAAAAAATAAAAGATGTCCCCCAGCCATTTGATAAGCCATACCCCTGAAATCATACCCACATCCAAGTGCAATTCGATGTGGGATACACAAGAAAAGAATTTAAAAATAAACATAAATGATTTTTTTAAAAAAATTTGAAAGTCATAATAAACAAAAATAGAAATGATCTCCAATTTGTAAAAATTATTAGAAACCACCAGTGATCATCATCTCAGGACAATTAAATTTTTATAATTTTAAAATTAAAATAAAATTAAATTCTAAAATAAAAAATAAAATTTCATAAGTCAAAAATAACATAAAAAAATCCTTGAATTTGGCTTCAAATGAGCATAGTTGTTCAACATTGTGTTGATCCAATTTAGAGTCTTAGTGAACTTCCTATATAATAAAAAACAAAGCCAGGATTCAACTAGAAGCAGGGAAACTATGGTAACAAACATTGTGGGGTAATTGTGTATGGAGCAGCCAGCCCATCAATCACCCCCAAACTTGCCAATATTAAATTTAGAAAGTTCCCCTGTGAACACTTCTATCAAAAATAAATACAGTCCAACATAATTCTTCACCATAAACATGCAACATTCAAATTTAATGATTGTTAATTTTAATGATATTATTTAGTTTATACTCTCTTTCAGAGTAAATTTTCTTTAAGAAATAATAGAGTAGTTTTTCCTCATTTTGGAGTCAGACTTTGTAATGATATTAGGTATTTTATCCTCATTTCAGAGTTAGACTTTGGAACACCTGGTTCCCCTAGGATAGAACTGCTTGAATTTATCAGTAGCTATCCTCTTCTTGAAAAAAACTCCATACAACTCTTGTAAAACATATGAACCTCCAGCTACTTTTTTTCTAACTCTGTAGGGCCCATTCCACCTATCTGCAAACATTCTACCCCACTGACTTTCCAGACTCCTATTATACACCAAAACCATATCTCCAGTTTTCAAAGGACTCCATAACCTATGAGCCAACCTCTCATCCCAATATCTGACTTACTGATTCCTAATATTCATCATTTTTGAATATGCCTTTTCAAGAGTTTCTTCTTTCTTTTCTAAATGAACCATTTTTTCACATAATAATTCTTCTGTAGTTTTGAACATGTCCCAATATACTCCAAGATATGATTCAGCCTCTAAACTAAATGGTAAAACCACTTTCTTTCCAAAAAAAAGTTTATATAGTTAGTATACAATTGTCCTTTTGGCAGTGATTCTGTCAGCAAAATAAACTAATGGTAAATAGTGCCTCAACCTTTCATCACTTGCTCCACACATTTTAACTAAAGCATCCTTAATAACTTGATGCCCTCTTTCTACCATTCCTTCAGCTTCAGGATAATATGGGGTTGCCACCCTAACTTTTGATCCAACTTTTGATATAGCCTCCCTAAATTATTTCCCAAATTCAGGACCTCCATTAACCATTACCAACTTCATAACTCCTTACTGATATACCCAGTTTTTCATCAAAAAATCTGCCACATTTCTGGCATTCAAATTAACAAGAGGTTCTGCCTCTACCCAACCAGTTATATAATCTCTGGCTACAATCAAATATTTATATCTTCTCTCCCTAATATGAACAGCACCCAAACTAACCCTACCAGAAAGAGTATTTTCACTGGTTGCATGCCCAGGTTCTTTTGGCCTTAAATAACTTCTTCTTTGACATTCTTCACATGACTGAACCCATTATTTAAAGTCAGCTTCATACCAGGCCACCAAAATTTATCAGAAATATGTCTACAATTTTTTCCAACTCCTCTATGCCCAAGATCTTCATGCAGTGATTTCATAACCAATTCTTGCCCTTTCTTTTGAGTAACAACTACTTGAGTATTTGGACACCCCCTCCTCATTAATCTTCTTCCAGAGAGATAAATTGCTGGTGACTTCCTTTTGATAGTCACCCATTAATCATTATCACTATTATCTGGCCTTTCTAAAGTTAATAAATATTTAACCATTTTATAATAAAATCCAGTCTGTCCCCAGACTTCATCTTTAGAATCCTTTAATATTATTTCAATGGTCACTTCCCTATCTCCTAAATCACCTGCACATGAATGAGCCAATAACTTTAACTCTTGACTTTGCCTTTTATCATAAATTATTTTTGAAATTTCCATCTTTGAACCTTCCAACCTTTTAGAAACCACATTTTCTTTTTTCCCTTTTTTACCCTTTTTAGCATTATCATCTTCATCTTTGTCCAACCTCCTTTTAACCAAATTCTCATAAACACCCAACCTCTCTTTAACCAAATTTTCTAAAACTCCAACATATACACCATTCACCAAATTTTTACTATCCCACACAATTTCTCTATCCTAATCCATATACACAACATCTCCAACCTCATTTTTACCAAATTTATCTACACCATCATCAAACTCCCCAAGCTCATAACTTACCATATTTTCATTATTTTCCAGTTTATCCTCTTGGTGGAGGTAATCATCATCTATATCCACAGATATTAATCCTGACAGTTTAAACTCATGGGGGAGGTAAGGAAATTCTTCTGAACCTTTTTACTGGCTTTAATCACAGGTATATCTTCATTGAATTCCTCTGAGTCAGAATTCTCTTCAGTAGGTGGTCTTCTTGATAAGCCATCAGGCATAGTAAACATCTTTCCAGGCTTGTGAGCTAAATCAAAAGAAAAATTCTGAATAAAAGCTACCCATCTAGTCATGGGCACATCCTGTAAACTAGGGGAATGGATCATTTGAATCAAAGATTTTTCATTGACTTTCAATTTGAAGTGTTGTCCCCATAAAATATTTTGAAGTTTCTTTACAATTTTTGCCACACCACAAAGTTCTAATTTCAGTTGAGAATATCTTGATTCTACTTCAGTAAGAACCATAGATTCATACCTGACTGGTCCAATACAGCCATCTTTATCCATTTGAGACAAAACTGCTCCAGCAGCAATTTGACTGGAATCCACTGCTAAATAAATCCAGCCTTCATCTTTCCCATAATCTAACTTATGCAAGATAATATCTTCCCCAACTACCTTTTTCAACCTAACAAACTTCTCTTCACATTCTTCATCCCACTCCAAATCATCATCCTTCCTAGTCAACCTTCTCAAAGGAGCATCCAATGAAGAGAAGTCCTTGAAAAATGTTCTTACATAAACGCATATGCCTAAAAATCCACTGACTTCAGCTGTATTCTTGGGTCTTGGCCAGGACTGAATTTTATTTACTTACTTCTTCAACATAATCCTACCCTCTCTACATGCCACATGACCTAAGATTTATAAAGTTTGCACAAAACAAGAAAATTTAGAGCTTGAAATTGTTAAATCAGCCTCTTCTATCTTAAACAAAATCATCTCTAAAATAAAAGCATATTCCCAGATAAATTTTTTATCCCTGGATTCTCCTTCAATACTTAATTACCATAATCTTTTGAAGTTCTTTCTATTCCACCATCATCTATAGATATACCAGCATATTGTGGAATTTTGTCCTGTAGAATCCATGCCATCTGAGCTTGATAAACAGCAACTGAATTTGTTGCTCCTTGAGGTAATCTTGTTAGCTGTAACTTTCCAAGTGGTGTATCAAAAGCTGTAGGTGGTCTTGAGTCTGTATTTAACTCTCTTTAATCATATCCCCCCATTATATCTCCTAATCCATGACACACTCTCCCTGAAAACATCTCTACAAACTCCTCCACACTAGGTGTTATTCCTGCATCTTTTATTGTAACCCTATTAAGTTCTCTTAAATCATGAACTACCCTAAGCTTGCCATTAGGTTCTTTAATACAGAATACTGGACTTTAATAACTTGATGATGACTGTTTTTATAGTCCAGTTTAAATTCTTTCCCTAATGACTTCATTATAATCTTCTTTTAAAAAAGTGTGAAAAGGAATTAGTTTCTGTTGCCATGGTTCATGGCAAAAAACTTGAATCTTGTAGAGCTCCCTATAATAATTCTTAAACACACCTCTCTCTTCTTCTACAAATTCAATGGCCTTCTCCCTCTTAACCATTACATCCAACAACAACCTTTTTTCTTCACCTGACAGCCATCCTTCAGGTCCAAAATTAACAACCTCTAATCTCTTGACAGTGATCCTGGAAGTTTCAGAAACTTCAGGCGGGTTCTTGACTAAAGGACAGTCATATGGATCTCTTAATAATTTTGGTCTTCTCAAAGGCCAATTTAATTCAGCTGGAAGAGGAAACATCCTGGGACTATTTCTGTCTGCCAGGCTGTCTCAGGAGCCCGGTAAAATGTATAATATTTTATTGGAGGGAATAAAGTGATGTATTTTGTAATATTTTATTACATAATAAAATTATATAAACATTTTATTAAAATAAGTAAAATAAGAATTATATAAATTTTATTATTTAATAAATTATTTATACACTTACATCAAACATAATATATATCATATTATATAAATCATGGCATATTTTTTGTCTTTACTATTAATGAATTAATAAGTAATTAATTATAAATCTATATTATAATTACAATTTAAAAATTAAAATTATAATGGAATTAAAATTTAGTTAATTAAAATTATATATTAAATCAATCTTCTCATATGTTATAATCCATAAATATTGGGCTCTTTTTTTGACTCTTAACTGTTTTCAAAAGTATTTTATAAAATAAGTTAAAATACTTACTTAATTAAATAAATTAAATGCTTAATTTTAATTATTGTTCATTAAATTAATTACTTGTTTCACTTAATTTATTTATTACTCAAAAGGAATAGTTAAAAAAATACTAATTTCTTTTTTGGGTTTAAATTGATTATATAATTAATTGGGTAAAAGTGGTATGATTATATTGGTTCAATTAAAACACTTAAAACATGTTGTTATACCTATTTTGGATATATTACTTACAGTTTCCCATGTTATGTTACAAATTTGCGTAGTTACTCACTATTTTTATTAACTGGGTTCCAAATGCAGGATGGGAAAAATTAGTTCTTATTTGTGGGTTTAATTAAGTTGTTTCATATTTTTCTCTCAGTAACCAGGTTTCAAATATATTCTTTTATCTTCTTGTTTCATTTTGTTATCATTTTGAATATGCAAATATGTGGTGCCTCAGAGGACCCCTTTCTTATAAAAAGGTCTTGGATAATCCCCTTCAGCCCATCACTTACTTTACTCACCTATTACAAAGAATTTTATTTTATAAATAAATAACTACAATTATATTTTTACAGCTATCACTATTATCGCGGTATATATCCCATTAACAGTTATAAGTAATTAGATAATTCCGCAGTTACATTAAGAGGTTATTTTTTAGTATTAAAAATTTTGTTGTTTTTTTAAACAGATTGATATAAAAATTACTTAAAGGATATATATATAAGTTCTAATCCGTTACAAGACCTCTTACCTCAGTCCCATAGTAGTCATTAGTTTTTTCAGCCAGGCTGCTAGACTTACCCAGTAAAGTAATTAATTATTTACTGGGATGAAGCCACACCTTTTTTATTTCTTATTTTATTATTAACTATAGTATAATTACTTGAAAATTACTTATAATAAATTAACTAATTACAATATGTAAATTTAGTAAATATTTAAAATTAATATTAATGTCCCTTATATTTTTTATTCCCTAACACCATGCTCAATGACATGTTAAAGAAATAAAAATATACTAATACTAAAAAATGATAAAAAATTCAAATGAGTTTATTTAAAAATATTCAAATTATATTAAAATTTCTAAAAATTGAAAATTCAAATTATTTTTTACTAAGTGTGACATTTAAAAAGGAAATTTAAAATATATCAAATAAATTGATATATATTAAAACATATTTTATTTGTGCATCTTTTTAGTACTCTCTGTTATTGGTAATTTCTTATTTTGGAAGTATCTTTCCTCTCACACCCTTGTATGTAGGCTTCTTAAATCCATGTGCTCTCTATCCTTTTTGCCTATAAAAGGCCTTCTACTTTGTGCTGTTTTTCTTCATCCTATAATAATTAAAATCTTATTATTTACAACCCAATAACCATTTTATTACCTCTACTACTGTTTTAGTACTTACATTTGCGTAAAATCTAAACCTTAAAAGTAATAATAATCTTATTCTTATACCTCTTACTTGAGTAATTAAAACATAAAGATAAAATTTACATACCCATTTGAAAATCCTTGAGTTATACACCTTATCTGCCGTTTGGACCACTGTAAGATCTTCTACACCCAAAAGGACCCCTTGACAGTTGGGAGACTTTCCAATTTTGTTGTTGACACACTGTTACCTGGACGCCGGCAACCAAGGGAACTTTGACTACAAGGACCAATAAGGACTTGTGGACAATTGAAAAATAATGAATGTGTCAGCCAGGCTGTCCCAGGAGCCCAGTAAATAAACATACAATTTATTGGAATTAAATAAAGACATAATAATTGCAGAGTATGCATTTAACATTAATATTATATTACATAATACATTTATATTAATATTTTATTTATATAAATAAAGTAAATATTATTTTAATTTTATTATAAGATAATTTAAAAACATGTAATTATATTCCATAACAAAGGGCACATTGTTTATTTAATAATTATAAATTAATTAATTAAAAACTTATAAGATAGTTATATTCAAGTGTTTATCTTATATTTTAATTACTTTAATTAATTAAAATTAATTATTAAAATATACTTTTTCATATACTATTATCCATAATTATTGCCGTTGTTTTTTGGACCCTTAATTGTGTCAATAAAAAATTAAATAAATTATAATACTTATTTTATAAAATAGTATTATAATTCTCAACTTAATTTAGTAATAAATTAATTACTTGTTTCATTTGAATTAATTATTTAATTACATAGTTGGAACAATTAATTAATTTCTTTATACTAAATTAAAATTGATTACATATTTTGTTGCATCAAAATATTTTTACTTGTTTCACTTAAAAACCCTTAAAGCATACTGTACCATCTGTTTTGAATTATTGTTTCTCATAGTTCCTATGTCTCAGGCTTGTTTAGTTACTCACTATTTTTACTTACTGATTTTGGAATTAGTTGTGGGGAAATTTGCTTCTTATTTGGAGTTTTAATTATTTGTTTCATATTTTTCTCAAAATTGTTATGTTTCACTTATTCTTTTATTTTCTTGTTTCATCTTATTATGACTCTTGTATTTACAAATGTAGTGGCGCTTCAGAGAACCCATTGCCTATAAAAAGGCCTTGGATAATCCCCTGTAGCCTCATCACTTACTATACAAACAAAATCTGAACCAATTGTCAATATAATACGTTTTATTATTATTTTTATTAGTATTAAAATTCTAATTCTAATTCTATATAACTATTTAAAAGGTTGCTTTAAGTCTGATAGTAATTATAGTGTTTTCGGCGCAGAACCCTTACATTAAATAATATTGTTATTTAATAAAAACCTCATTGTTGTGTCATCCCTCAAGTAACTCGTCGTTGCCTCCCTTTAAATAAATTATTTTATTACTCTATTTCTACTTTATATAAACTTTTCCTTCCTATTTTCCTTTCCTCCTCTTTTTCTTCCCCTTTTTCTTCCTTCTTCTAGACAACTGGCCGACAGAATGTCATAAATCATGTGACTTACCTTTTTTGCCTTGACTGGGAATCAAACCTTGCTCCAAATCTAAGTTTTATATTGGTGTTTTTGTCCTATACATTTGTAGTGACTATACCAGTTACTATCTGTAGGTATCACTCTGCTTATTTTATCTTTCATGTATATCTTTTTACTCAGAACTTGGTAGTGGCATTAATTTGTTCACATTAAAGGGGGAGGTGCTGGGTAAATAATAATTTTTTAATTTTTTTTCCTAGTTGACCAAGATAGAGCAATACTGTTCTTAATCCTAGAAGTAATAAAATTATTTTAATAAAATATATTATTATTTTTTAGTTATTTCAGTTGACAATTGTCCTGATAATTAAAATTTTATTCTATTCTTTCAGTTGACAATTGTCCTGACAGTGAAAATAATAAATATATAAATTATCTAATTTAATTATATTAAAATACTTCAGTTGACTCATAGTCCTGATTATTATATATCAATATATATAACTAATTGAGATTTGTATTAATTATTTCAGTTGACTTTTTGTCCTGATAATTAATAAATAATTTGATTATTTCAGTTGATTTATTTTGAATCCTGGTAATAAAATATAAATATCTTAAGTAGTTTAAATAAAATTGTAATAATTATTCAGTTGATGTTTTTCCTGATAAATAATATTTTCATTATTCCAGTTGATTAAATAATCATAATAATTGATTATATACCTGAAATATTTTTATTTTTTCCTTTTTTTTTCTTTTGTACAAAGTCAAATAATAACTTATTAAAGCTTAATATTTCTTTCTCTCAGTTCAGTTATACACAACAATGACTGATCAAAGTGCTTCTGCTGGCTGTGATGAGGAACTTGACTTGATTGATTATGATGAGACTTCTGTAAGTTCTCCTTTGACTACAAAACTTGCTCAAATTAATAATTAATTGGACCAATCAGGATGTCAAAATGCAAGAAATAGAAATAAAAGTGGAAAAAACTTCTCAGGATCAAAAGCCTTCAGTGAACCCCCCAGAAGAGCTTCCAAAAGAATTCAATATAAAAAGATGCCCTTGCAACAACAAGTCAGCAACCTCTCCACTCACATCAAGGAGTTGAGGGCAGAGAATCTCAAAATAAGATCAAAAGCAGAAATTATAGAAGAAAATGTGAGAAACATAGAGTCCTTTCTTCAAGAGAAGAGGAAACCTCCTCCAGCAACAAAAGCCCTTCCACAATTGGCTCCTCAACAGGAAAAGGTGGAAGTTTCAAAATGGCAATGGGACTGGCTAAAAACCCAGTGGGACTACCTCCAGGCCCAACAACAACAGCAAGCACCTCAGGCAGGTCCTTCCAGATCCCATCAGTTCAACTCAACACCTTCTCACCCCTACCAAGGAGGAAGAAAGAGGAAAAATAATCAAATTAAAATTTTTTCAAAACCATGGTAAGCCCCTCTACTTAATCCCAAGTACCCTTTCTTGTTACTTATTCAGTTTTTTCAGGTAATACTGTAAGAGAAGATGATACTTTGAGACCAGTAGAGGCTGAATGTAGTAGGCAGATTTCTCAATATTCTAATGTAACTAATCCTTTGGTATTGATTGCTACTTCAATGATAAATCCTGATATGGCTATTATTGATGAAACACTTGATCCTGAATTTTATGAGAATCTGGAAAATTATTCTGTTTCCTTATTAAGAAATACTCCAGATGTAGCTACTATTAATGATGAATATTTGAGAGATATTATTGCTAAACTAAATCATATAATGAACAACATGAAATTGACTCAAAAATTTAATAGTTTGTTAGCTGAACAGGGTTATCAATCAGTGAGAAGTGAGTTACAGAGAGTCTCTGATGATTTGTTTAAGTACAAATTAACTCATGAGAAGAAAGTTGCTTTGTGGAAAAATATCAAGAGTGATTTTTCTAAGTTAAAAGACACTGTGTCTATCTGTTTCCAGGAGCTAGAGGGACATAAGTTGAACTTAAAGAGATTAAGTGACCATTATTCATCTTTTCAAAGTAAGAACCAATTATCTTTTTCAGCCATCAATGAAACTTAATCTAGTATTCCAAGAGTGAAGACTAGGCCAACAACCATTGAAGAGAAATTGTATTCATTTTTACATGACCAAAAGCTTTCTCACATTTCTTTGAAAGAACCTGTTTCACAGTATACTCAAATTGTACCTGTCCCTAGTTCATCTAAAGTAAAATTAGTGCTAGAAATTCCTGTAGTTATTACTGAGTTTCCATCAAAAATTGATGATGTACCTTGTTCATCAACAGAAGGTTTAAACAATGAGATTACTACCCAACTGGAGAAGTTACAGTTTCTTCTCACTCAGAAACAAGCTTGTAATAAGGAGACTGCTTCAAATCAAAAGAATTGGCCAAAACGTGGCCATTATCCAACATTTGCTGGTGATTCTTCCTCTGATTGGCAGCAATTTATTTGCAGGATTGATAATCTGAAAAATTCTTATAAACTACAAGATGAGGAAATTGTGTCAAAATTAATTTCTTTATTTACCAATGTAGCCCTAATAAGTGTATGAATCTTTCCTTTTAGATAAAAATGACTACTCATGGGAAGATTGGAAGAAATTAATTAAAGCACAATTTGGTGGTTCCAAGTTTAGGTTAGCTCAGAAAAGGCAGTATGAAGAAGCTAGATATAACTCTTCTTCTGCTGAAAAACCTATTGAGTTCCTGATGAAACTTGTGAAAATCCTGAGGGAAATGGACCCAGATATGGAGTTTGAATTATGGAAGGACAGGATCCTCTATAAATTGCCAATGTCTCTGAGAGACTTGATAGTTTCTAGGACTGAGTTCTCAAGAGAACCTTCTTCTTTTATTAATACTTGTAATGAGATCCTTTTAAATAACAAGTATGATCCTAGAAAATTAATTCCTAGAACTTCATTGAAGAAAACCTTCAATTACCACAGAAACTTCTTGAAAAAGTTGGTAAAACTTCTGCACCTGTTGCACCTAAAAAGTATGCAACAAACATGTGATTTGAATGCAACAAGCCTTGGCAGAAAGGCCATGTTTGTGACAAGAAGATAAATCTTGTTGAACAGACAGAAGAACATGATGATGACACATTTGCGCTGGATGATACTTAAAGTGATTGTGCCAGCAATATTTCATATGAATCTAACCAGGAAATTATAATTCTGGAAGAATATATTCATTATTTAAATAATATTGATATTGGGAAAAATGATTTATCTACAGTAGAAGATGCTGAGACCATAAGAAATCTTGAGGACAGCTCAATTATTATTGCCCCTCTCAAGGCACCAGTCTTGATTAATGGAAATAACATTGAGGTTGTTTTAGATTCTGGAGCTGGAGGAAGTGTAGTATCTGAAAAATCACTTGTTTCAGTGGACCAGGATTATAAATCAAAACTTATGCCTATTATTTCTGAGAATTGGAGAGGTTATGGCTCTGTTTTGTCCCCCATTGGTAAATACAAAGCCACAGTATTTTTCAAATATAACCATGGTTTTGTAAGAGCTATGTGTGATTTTTTTGTTATGAAAAATGATAGCTTAAGAGGTTGGTTCATTGTGGGAAATGATATTTTAACCAAATATGGCATAAAATTGGATCCCTCAAACCAATGCTTCACAATGGGGATGAATGGGAAGAGAAAATTTAAAATCACCTCCCCCAAAAAATTAGTAACACCAGGATTGAGCACATGTCATTCTGTAGCTCAATATAAAGGAAGATCTACAAAAGAAATGCCTTCCCTTTTGTCTGAAATTGACACTGCTTCTTTTGTAGAACAAATTTCTGGTGAGGAAAAAGGTTTCATCATTCAATTTATAAAATCTTTTCCTATGGCCTTTGCTCATGGGTCACATTATTTAGGATTGGTAAAAGAAGAAATTAAGCTCTCATTATCTTGCCCATTGACTGAAATACCACCTAGTTCAAAGAAGAAGCCTTATCCTGCTTCTCCCACAAAAAGAGAAGATATTGAAGACAATATCTCTACCCTTTTAAAAATGAATATTATAGAAAAGATGGTTGAAACACCTAAACATTGTGTTATCTCACCTGTGTTAATTTCTTATTAGAAAGATAAAGCCAGGTTATGTGGTGATTATAGAGTATTAAACACTTATATTTTTGATGATATCTATCCTTTACCCAGAATTAGCTCTATACATGCTACCTTACAAGGTGCTAAATATATTGCCTTTTTAGATGGTAATAAAGGATATCACCAGGTACCTGTTGAGAAGAATTTTCAGAGTTTTCTGATGATTGCCACTCATATGGGTATTTATAAGTATGTTAGGATGCCATTTGGGCCCAAAAATGCCCCTTCAGTTTTTCAAAAAGTTATTGATAACACATTCCATCAGAAAATATTTTAAGGATGGCTGATGGTTTACATTGATGATACCATCATATTCTCTAAAACATTTGAGTACCATTTTAACCACCTGTGTAAATTGTTCCATAAGATGGATGAGATAAATATGACACTTGCCTTGACAAAATACAAATTTGGTTTTCAATCCTTAAAAGTGCTTGGTCATGTTGTCTCAGGTTTGCAAATATGTGTTTACCAGAACCAAGTGGCAGCCATACAACAGGTGAATGCTCCTACAACAGTTAGAGAGCTCCAGAGTTTTTTGGGAATATGTGGATACTATAGGCAATATATTAAAAATTATCAGGTCATAGCATTACCCCTTACCCAACTAACTAGGAAAGATGTTGCTTTTGTCTGGAACAGTGAAAGATAAAGAGCTTTTGACACTATGAAACATTGTTTTATGTCAGCACCAATCCTTGCTTTACCTGACTTTAATCAACCATTTTTTATACACTGATACCAGTTTTATTGGTCTTGGTGCTTCTCTCCATCAAAAACAAGTTATGAATGATAGAGTATCAGAAGTAGTAATTTGTTATATTTCAAGAACCTTGAGAAATAGTGAATTGAAATGTGGTTCCACTCAACTGGAGTTTTTAGCAGTAGTGTGGGCTCTAGAGAAGCTACATAATTATCTGGATGACCATATATTTGTACTTGTCACTGACTGCAGTGCAGTTAAATCCCTTTTAAACTTGAAAAAACGTAAAAGACATATGTTCAGATGGAAGCTAGCTGTTCAAGAATACAGAGGGAGGATAACAATAATTCATTGGGCTGGTATTTTTCACTCAAATTTTGATATTTTATCAAGGTTAACTTTGCCAAATGATGACTCAAATACTGCATATGTTCCTGAAGATGAAATAGTTCACATTCATGGGATATATGTGGTTGATATGGAGGACGAGCTATTACAGCTTATTCTGGATTCAAATGATAAGGACACTGATATAAAAAAGTTATGTACTATATTAAATGATCCAGAGAATGCTTCAATACAAGCATTAATTAAAACCCTCCCACCAAAGTACCAGAAGGCTTTGGAAAAAAGTAAATTTTCAATTGATGAAGGCTACCTCTATTATAGAAGAAATTTAAGTAATGTTATTTTTATTCCTCCTTCTATGAAAGAGATCATCTTGAAAATTCGTCATGATGACATATTGGCTGGAAATTTCGATCTTGAGAAAACAAATATCAGAATTAAGAACACGGCTTGGTGGGTTAATATGTCTGAAGACACCAAACTATATGTTGAATCCTGTGACTCTTGCCAAAAATCAAAAAGATTGACTGGTAAAAGAGCTGAATTAATGCAACATATTGAAGCTCCTGATGCACCATGGCAAATAATAAACATGGACTTTGTAACAGGATTATCTATTGCTGGAAAAGACAGTTATAACTCTTGTTGGGTTATTGTGGAAAGATTCACTAAAATGTGTAAATTTATCCCTACTCAAAAGGATGTTTCCACTAAAGAATTAGCTTTTTTGTGGTGGTATCATATGTTTAATACTTCTGGTTTTTTAAAGGCCATAATCTCTGAAAGAGACCCTAAATTTACTTCTGAATTTTGGATGTCTCAGATAGATTTTTGTGGTTGTGATCTGAAACTTTCAACTGCCCATCACCTCCAGATTGGTGGATTAGCTGAAAGAATAATTCAGACCTTAGAGGACATGATAAGAAGGTATTGTGCCTTTGGCCTTGAGTAAAAAGAAAATGACAGATTCAATCATGATTGGGTTACCTTACTTCCTGGGTTGGAATTTTCTTATAATAGCACTGTTCATTCTGTTACTCAGAAAAAGCCTTTTGGAATCTGGCTTGGATATGTTCCAAACACTCCTGCCCAAATTCTCAATAATAAAATACTTAAATTAGATTTACATCCTGGTGTAAATTATTTTCTTCAAATGCAACAACTTTGCAGATGTCATGTTCAAAAATATATTGAAAAATCTTTTGAATATGAGAAGAAGAGGTGGGACAAATCCCATAAATAATACACTTTTAAAAAGGGTGATGAAGTACTGATTTCTACAGTCCACTTAAATTTACAAGGTAATAAAAAATTAAAAGACCCATTTGTAGGTCCATTTTTTTTTGGAAGAATGGTTGGTGATAATGCAGTTGAAGTTGTCTTGTACTCTCCATATGATAGAAAACATCCTGTTTTTCCAATATCTCTTCTGAAACCTCACACATCCAATAGTGATTTATTTCCCAAAAGGAGAGGAAGACCAAAGATGTCTGCCGGTCATCTAGAAGAAAGGTGGAAAAAGTAATTGGAAAAAGGTAAAAGGGGAAATAAAAGATAAGAAATATATAATTTTAATAATAAAAATTTTAAGACTTTTAACAAAAATGGATGGGGATCAATGTGGTCAATAAAGTAAGTACTGTTTTATTCTCTCTGTTCAATTATCAACTATTAATACTCAAGTATTCTTATCACAACCTTTAATATTTTATTTTATTACTTAAATAGGCAGAAGCGCAGTTTAAATAGGTGTAAATAAAATAAATTTTATAGTGTAATTAAAAAATATGTTTGAGTAGTAAGTGATGAGGCTATAGGGGATTATCCAAGGCCTTTTTTTAGGTAATGGGTCCTCTGAAGCGCCACTACATTTGTAAATAAAAGAGTCATAATAAGATGAAACAAGAAAATAAAATAATAAGTGAAACATAACAATTTAGAGAAAAATATGAAACAAATAATTAAAACTCCAAATAAGAACCAAATTTCCCCACAACTAATTCCCAAATCAGTAAGTAAAAATAGTGAGTAACTAAACAAGCCTGAGACATAGGAACTATGAGAAACAATAATTCAAAACAGATGGTACAGTATGCTTTAAGGGTTTTTAAGTGAAACAAGTAAAAATATTTTGACACAACAAAATATGTAATCAATTTTAATTTAGTATAAAGAAATTAATTAATTGTTCCAACTATGTAATTAAATCATTAATTTAAATGAAACAAGTAATTAATTTATTACTAAATTAAGTTGAGAATTTTAATACTATTTTATAAAATAATTATTATAATTTATTTAATTTTTTATTGACACAATTAAGGGTCCAAAAAACAGCGGCAATAATTATGGATAATAGTATATGAAAAAGTATATTTTAATAATTAAATTTAATTAATTAAAGTAATTAAAATATAAGATAAACACTTGAATATAATTATCTTGTTAATTAATTTATAATTATTAAATAAACAATGCGCCCTTTGTTATGGAATATAATTAAATGCTTTTAAATTATCTTATAATAAAATTAAAATAATATTTACTTTATTTATATAAATAAAATATTAATACAAATTTATTTTGTAATATAATATTAATGTTAAATGCATACTCTGCAATTATTATGTCTTTATTTAATTCCAATAAATTGTATGTTTATTTACTGGGCTCCTGGGACAGCCTGGCTGACAAAAGAAGACCCCTAATGAAATAACTGAAACAACAGAAATTAACAAGATTTTAAATGAAAGAATCATTACTTCTGAAAAAGGTACTGAATACTTATTTAGATTTAAGAATAAATCTTATGAATATGATTATTGGATACCTGGGAAAGTGATATCTAATCTTCCTACTCTGCTAAAGAAATATAAAAAGAAAAAATCATAGCATTTTTTTATTGTTTTTTTAGAGTGAGGGAGTGTCAGCCAGGCTGCTAGACTTACCCAGTAAAATAATTAATTTTTTACTGGGATGAAGCCACACCTTTTTTATTTCTTATTTTATTATTAATTATAGTATAATTACTTGAAAATGACTTATAATAAATTAACTAATTACAATATGTAAATTTAGTAAATATTTAAAATTAATATTAATGTCCCTTATATTTTTTATTACCTAACACCATGCTCAATGACAGGTTAAAGAAATAAAAATATAATAATACTAAAAAATGACAAAAAATTCAAATGAGTTTATTTAAAAATATTTAAATTATATTAAAATTTCTTAAAATTTAAATTCAAATTATTTTGTACTAAGTGTGAATTTTAAAAAAGGAACTTTAAAATATATCAAATAAATTGATATATATTAAAACATGTTTTATTTTCACTTCTTTTTAGTACTCTCTGTTATTGGTTATTTCTTATTTTGGAAGGATCTTTTCTCTCACACTCTTTTATGTGGGCTTCTTAACTCTGTGTGCTCTTTATCCTTTCTGCCTATAAAAGGCCTTCTACTTTGTGCTGTTTTTATTCATCCTATACTAATTAAAATCTTATTATTTACAACCCAATAACCATTTTATTACTACTACTTCTGCTTTAGTACTTACATTTGCATAAAATCTAAACCTTACAAGTTATAATAATCTTATTCTTATAACTCTTACTTGAGTAATTAAAACATAAAGATAAAATTTACATACCCATTTGAAAATCCTTGAGTTATCCACCTTATCTGCCGTTTGGACCATTTCAAAATCTTCTAGACCCAAAAGGACCCCTTTACAAGTTTTGTCAAGGTCTCTTTCAAGTCTAGAAGGTTTTATGAGAGGTCCAATGGCAATAACAACGATTTTTAGGGTTTTCAAACTCAGGTATGTATTTTCTATCTTAAAGATTTATTACTCAAATGTTAAGAAGTAAAATTTTTAATTATTATTCTAATTAATGAATTAGAATTACGTTGTTGTAAGTACTAAAACAATAATAAATAGTAATAAATATTTGAATGGTAGTAATTGATTTAATAAAATAAGTAAGTAATCGAATGTTTTGAAAAGTACAAAAAGAGAGGGCCTTTATAGGCAAAGATGTGAGAAAAAAATACGGAGTTAACACCACCTAATACAAGGGTGTGGGAAAAAGAAACTAAATAAAGAGTGTATATGAAATAATAAAAAATATACTAAACAGTGCTTTAATAAAAGATATTATTTTATTTGAAATAAAAATTTAAATCCCTTGGTCCGTCACACCTAGTACAAAAACATTTGATTTAAAATGTTGATTCAACAAAATTTAAATAAAGGAATTTGAAAAGTTCTTTTCTTTTTATATTTTTATATTTTTAATACTATTTTTATTCCCTCTCATCTGTATTATTTAGCAAGGTGTTAGTGAAAAAATGTCTGTGACAGTTACTTATTTTTGTTAATTATTTACATTACTTATTGTACTTAGCTAGTTAGTTGTAAGTAATACATAAGTAGTTTGTAAATAATTAATTATTAATAAGGATTAAAAGGCATGGCTTCATCTCAGTAAGATAATTAATTATTTTACTGGATATGTCTAGCAGCCTGGCTGACAAGTTTCATCTTCTTTGTCTTCTGCTTCTTTTTCTTCTTCCTCTTCTCCTACTCCTTCTAGACAACCGGCCAAAAGTTTCCAAAGTGATTTGGAAATAGAAAAAAGAGAAAAAAGAAAAAAGAAAAAAGAAAAAAGAAAAAAGAAAAAAGAAAAAAGAAAAAAGAAAAAAGAAAAAAGAAAAAAGAAAAAAGAAAAAAGAAAAAAGAAAAAAGAAAAAAGAAAAAAGAAAAAAGAAAAAAGAAAAAAGAAAAGAAAAAAATATAGAAGAAAAATAAACAAAAGTTACTAAGAGTAAGAAAATGTAAAAGATATATTGGTAAGTAATAAACTGGGATAAGTGTAAGATGGACCTAAAATCAAAAAAGAAGTAAAATAGTAAAAAAAAAAATTAGAAAGGGTGGAGAACGGAAAGAGAGAAAATAAAGAATAAAGGGACAGATGATATTATAAAACGTGAGGTTGAAGGAATGAAAATATGAGAAGAATGAGAAAAGTATGAAAATGGAAAGAAGAATAAAAAACACAGACTTTGATGAAAGGGAAGAATAAAAAGTAAAGAGAAGGATAGTTGTGGGAAGCTTGAAGGAAAATTGCATCATGAAAATGCTTTTATGTCTAAAATGCATTATGGAATTTGTTCTGAAATGTTTTTGGAAATATATTATGAAATTTGTTATGAAGTGCTTTCTGAAATGCAATGCAGATAAGTTTCAAGGGAATTGGGTAAGGCATTTTCCCACTGGGAAACTTGAATACATATAAATTTCATATCAACCACTAAAGAAAAAGAAACTAAAAGATTTTAAGATAAAAAGATTGAGTAATTCAACACCTTGAAAAGCAAGGTTGTATGTATGAGTTTTTCAAATTTTTTCCATCAAAAAAATCCTTAATCAAGACCTTTGCAAAGTCAGAATATAAGAAATTATCACCAAAAAGGAATAAAAAATTAATCCAATAAATCAAGAAACTGTTTAATTTAAGTTGTTTATTCTCCCACATTCAGACATGCCAACATCAAGTTTTGTCTGCCAGATTTTCTTCACTTTTTTATTTTGATTCAATTTCTCATGTTGGAACTGTAATTTGTCTTTTTTTTCTAATTGGAGCCGTTTATTATGGAAACTCTGATTTTCTTTTCTTTAAAACTTTGACTTCTCCATTTATATCTTTAAACAATTTTTCTCAATTTTCAAAGAATCTTCATTCTTTTTGTGTAAGTAAAATAAAAAAATTTCATCCAGGTCATAACCTTGGTTTGTAGACTTCTCTTGAGACTCCATTTTCATAATTCATATCTGATCTAGTTCTTTTGTGGAAACAAGTTTTAATTAAAAATCAAGGAAAATTCAAAAAACAATCAAATAGAAATTTAACAAATCAAAAAGTCTTACTTTCTTCACATTTGTCTATAATTTCTCCTAAGAAGATAAGACACATTTTGAACTGGATTTATGGCTTGTAAAAGATATTGAAGGTTTTATTTTAAGTCTGTTGTTGTTTTCATGGTCTCATATTCTACACAGCTGTACACATTAAAATCTTTATTAAAAGTATCTTGAATGGCTCCTACTTGAGTCTGGTTCATGATTGGTATAGATTTTATTACATGTAAAAACAAAAAATTATAGTGAAATGTGAAGGAAAAATTTTAAGACAAGTAATTCAAGCTCAAAAATACTGGATCATCTTTCTCAGGATCAGAATTGTTGGGAGTATCCTCCAAATATTGGGTATCAAGTACTGGATCAATTCACTTTTCTAAATTGTAGTTAATTTCAGAATCCAATAGTTGAGAATCCTCAGTGTGTAGAGGATTGAAATTGGCTCATTACCTAAAGAGATTGTCTATCTGTTGATAGAGTGGGAAAATTGAATTGATTTTTTCAGTTACTGAGGTGATTCCATTTTGGAAATCTTCTTCTGACACATCAAATCTAGTAGAAGAAGAAGCCATATTTGCCTTTTTTTATTTTGCTTGATAATTTTTGAATATCTCCCTCATTCTCTTTGTTTTTAACTTCATTTTAACTTGTGTTTTATTTTTTAGTTCAATTGACATTTTTTGATACCCACTAATTTTTGTGGCAGGTGGGCATCCCACATGTGTAGACTTTTCACAGTCAAAACAGGCATTGTAGTTTGATTTTGTTTGCAACCAGTTGATTACAATCTGAAGTTCATTCTTGGTTAGTTGGGTATAATTTTGAGAGCTTTTTTTTGTTCAAAGCATAATAGAATTAAAACTAGGTAGAAAACAAAAATATTAGTGCATTATAAACTTTGATGGATAAGAAAGTGAAATCCTAACAAATATTTGGTGAGATAAGACAAACTGAAATAGAAGAAAGAAAAAACAACATGAGCTTGATAAGGTGATGATGAAAGAAATGGAAATGAAAAAGTTACAGTGATTAGAAATATATAAATTTGAATGGGAAATCTAAATGAAGAAAAAAAGAAACAGGATGATGTGGGGCTGGGGGAAAATAGATCTGATGTGAATTGGATTGGGGAGATGTGTATCAGCCTAGGTATCCCCATGAAAGAGTAATTCTTATGTTTATTTTAAGACAACCTTAATTTCATTAAGCTTATAAGCTATATATAGTTATTGTATTTATATATATGGTAATTATACTTATATATATGTTTATTATACTATTATATGGACTTATATAAGTTTAAATAGCTTATCTGTTGCCCCATAATACTTATTAAGGTGCTATTGTGGTAATAATATACTTACCTTATGTGATCTTAAGTAATTAGACCCATCATAAGCTTATATGTATGTATAAACTCCATATTCAGTGAAATATGCATTTATAGTATGCATATATAGGACTATATGGAGGTTTAAACCTCTAAATAGCCTATATGCATGATTATGCCACTTATTTTAGGTCATATGCAAGTATTCAATGGATTCACCACACCTACACATGCATATATCCAGTTTGGACAACTTAATCTGCTTCCTTCAATGGATTATCACAGATTTATGGATTGGGACATGATTACTGGGTCAATGTGGGGGCTTGGGAATGTTACTGAGAGCTTGGACACCTATTTTGATTCCTTTGTATCTTTTGGGTTTTATGTTGTTCTCTTTGGATGAGTTATTTTAATTGTTTCCTTTATGGTGCACACTTTTATCTGTGTCTTCTGTTTATGGTATAGTGGCATGATGTCATTAATTGTGATAGAGGGCCCAAACTGGAGGTCTGGGTGATGAAACTGCTTGAAGTGGATGTCATGGGGAGGTGACAAGCCCTCACAGTGCTTTAATTTCTGGGGATAAAAGGGGAATCATTTGGACTGAAGGTCTGTGCACTCCAGTGGATTTTGGTATAAGTGAAGGGGGATTTGGCCAGTTATTGGACATCCCTTACTTACTACACATTAAACAATCAATTAAAAACAATTATTACTCTATACAAATATATTTAAAATCCCTTATAAATTGATTTTTTTTTCTTTATACTAGCTAAATTACATTTTATTTGTCTATTTCCCACCACTAGCACACACTAATCCAAATATTGTGAGTTGAGAATTGAGTATAACAGTTTTATTAGCCTTCCCCTGAGGTTTAAGCCATAAGTCATATCTTATTACATAATCTGACCATGAATCTTTACTATTAACTCTTACTTATTTACTAGCATACACTGACAATGTGTGTATTGGTGGGCTGAATTGTGGTTGCAAAAATGGTGCAAGAATAGGAAGTATTTGACTTAATGTTTGACATGTTCAACCTCAAGTAAGCTATTTATGATGGTGTTTTGGGGAGTGGCATTTTGAGACTGAAGTCCACCAGGGGCATATGGTAATGTTGCACACCCCCTTTTATTATAATAGCTTCCAACAACTATCTGTTGGTAGTTCAGTGGAGCCTGCCAGCTAAAAATCAAGAACAAGAGTTACAAAAACTAATGCCATACCACTGTACTAACTATTATAACTATTATCCTGGCTTCTGCTATTCTTTGTACCCCTATGTTGAATGAGATTGTAGAATAGGCAGAAGTGTATCATCATCACCTTTATGCATACTTTTGATTTTTGCCACATCTTCATCTTTCCTATGTTCAACCATCATCCCACCAATACACTTGATAATGGTATTACTTTAATTCTTCACCTTCTTCTCTCTCATTTTTACAAGTTCTTTTTCTCTTTAATTGTAAAACTCTGACTAATTTTCAGTGTTCAATTTTCGCCCTCATAGATCAATCAACTTCAACTTTTTCTAGGTCTACCAAATAACTTCCCACACCCTTAATGGACACCATGAATTCAAAGAAGAGAAGTACATGAATCAAAAACCCAAATATCAAAGCAATATCTTCTCCCCTCACCCTATTGAAACATCAATTTTGTCAAATTCTCATCCCTTGAAGAGTGCTGAAACACTGCCAAACTTGAGCTGTGAAGATGCATACATATGGTGGATTCCCTTAATTCTTTCCCCTCAATTTTATTTCTTTTTTCAACATTCTTTCTTTGAATTTGAGGTTATCAAGAAGGGGCTATCTAATGGTGAAGGTATGGTTTCCCTCACCTCACTAGTTTTCAAGTGGCAAAAATGTCATTTTCTAAAGGCAATTATTATAAAATAAATTTTTTTTTTTAAATTTTTTTGTTGATGGGTAATGAATCAGGGTGGTCTACTTGACCAGAGTACAAAGTTTGATTTCATTTTAAGTTTTCTTGTGAGAGCTATGTTAAGTTGACTTCTGCCCACTGTACAAAATCAAATACCAAAGTTGAAAAATAGAAGTAGTAGGGTTGAAAATTTCAGCAGAAAAAAAGCAACTTAAGTTCCATGCCCTAGGATGATAACACTTTTTCACTCTGAGTGTTGAAAAACATCCTTATGATCTTTCACAAAAAAAAAAAATATTGGCACCTGCTAGCTGGTGCCTCATCCCAATTGAACTGCCATAGCTCAGTCAGGGATAGGAACCTACTAGCAGGTGCCAGCTTTTTTTTTTTTTTTTTTTTTGGTGCCTAATGTATGAGAAACATCCAACTTAATTCACAACTTCATTAACAAGTCAGAATAGTTGTCAATACTAGATCACATCTACAAAGACAGAAGCACCAACTGAGTTGAACATGCCCTTTGGGTATGAAAGCACTATATTTTTTATTATTGAGAATATAGATAGTGACATTTTTTTGTTTGTAAATATAATTTTATAAATTTGGAGTACAGAGAAAAGTTAAGAAAATAGTTCCAATCTGACAGTCAACTTTTGCAAGGGAAAGTTAATATCGAAAATCCTACATTGAGACAACTCTAGCTATGAGCCTTGGATAAACAAGTTGATTTTAAAAGAGTGGGGGCAAACAGATGCACAGAACAAAACACAAGACATGACTAATCGAAGCATATCAAACCATGATAAAATGACCCTGTTCATATAATTAGTAGAAATAAGATGGAGTAACCGTTCATGGAGCTAGTGGAAACTGACATAAGGAGGATATATCAATTTGAACTACCAAAGCCCATCACCACACCGCAGCTCTAAACAAAATAAGAGACGCGTAAGCAATTGGGCTATTTCTCGTTAAATTAGATAGGAAATGTGTATTCAAAGTTGAAATTAAACAAAACGGCAAAGAAATAATTCAACAAAATATTTTAAGCGAGGAACGATGTGAGTATAAGCAAACGTCAATCAAAGGTGCTTAATTAATTTTTTGAGAGTAGATTTTCATAATCGATTAGGTTTGACGATTTCCGTGGATATTTCTACTTCATTAGTGTATAAAGTGAGAGCTTCCTCGATCCCAAATCTTTCTCTTCTTTTCCGGGGTTTCGCAAAGAAACTTTTGGCCCCATTCCAATGTGATGTATACGAAGTTATAGGAAGTGAGATATATGAGAGATCAAACGGTTCAAAAACGCGATTCCAAGAGAGACAGCCCAAACTTTTTTTTTTTTTTTTTTTTTTTTTTTCAAAAACATCAGAACAATCTTATTAAACGCAAAATTAAAAATTAGCTGAAAAATAAAGACATTTCATCAAGGTGTTATGTCACATAAATCGTGGATGCTCATGGAGAGAGTTTATGCCGCCATAAGTATGAGAAACGAGACCATTGGATGTTTGAGATCCCACCCATGAATTGGGAAAGTTGGAGGTAGAATTGTTAGAATGGCCATGATGTAATTGATGACCAGCCGCCGCCGCCACGGCTGCGACAGTAGCTGCATTATTGATGAATGGAGGACCGACACGAGCATCCAAAATTGTTGACATTGCATTTGAAAGATGGGAAGCATGGCCAGACAAGTGCTGGGGAGTGAGAAAATATGCTCCAGGGATCATAGCTGCTTGGTATGCTGATGGTCGGATGGGATCCATGCCCTCTCGCTGAATTTTACTCTGAATACGCTTACCATAAGGAGTATTACGAATCATCGCTTGGTAGGATAATAAACAAAACATCAAATTTTATTTTAATACTCCACGCTCTCAATAGGTTGAGTAAAATTTAGAATGACTAACGCAAAATGGGACGTATGTTGTCAACTAGCTGCGTACGTTGGGCAGGATCAGAGTAATCTAATGCTGTTTGAACTACGTAATTGGCACTGAGGGTGAGATCAATGAATATGAGAAAAAGAGAAAACTTTAGTATCCTTTTCAAGACAAAAAAATTTCCGCAACCTACAAACTATCCCTCAATAACCTTTCCAAACGCTGTCTACCAGATAGTTCCTCCACTAAGGCTCTTCGTCCAGCCGGGTCAGATACACGGATACACTATTACAATATATATTTTAGTGGTTAGTCTGACTTGAAGCTGATGAATTATGATTCTTGTACGCTTACTTTTTCAACTACGTTACTGCTGAATTTCTGCATAGATAATGCACACACATTGCCCAAAAACTGTCTTACAATAGCTTCGATAAATCGACTATCATTAAGATCCAGGACATATTGAACAACATAGTTACCCTATCAAAATGGTTGTCAGTATAACATGAAACAAGGAAGATAATTAATGAAATACAAACAAAGGGATCCTGAACCAATGTGAGAGAATTATAGGTAATTTCTGTAACCAATTGAATCCTTTGAGATTCTGATGCATGGTCAATACAGCGCTGCAAAACACAACAACCGTGACGATGTGTTGCAACTTCAATGCAGTTTGTTGCCACAGCATTGTAGATGAACTGGTTATCTTCTGGAGGAAGGTGATTCAAGCACTTCTGAACCACATGATTTCCATTCAAATCTTTGATCAACGTTACCACATTCAAATTTAAAGCAGCAATCAGACTCTTCACTTGACGCTGGGTAGACAAAAAGTCAATCATTTTCTGTACTGCTCGGGTTCCATGCATGTTTAGTGAAATCGAAACTAATTCTCCACTGATGGACTCGATTAAAAGATCCCGCTGATCGTCTGTACTATATTCAAGAAGTTTCTGAGATAGATAATTACCGAATGCGTCTGAGTGATTTTAAATAAAATGCAAGTAAAAAAAATTAATTAGATATGCCAAACCAAAATAAAAATAAAAATGGAAATCGCTATTAGTCATTTATTTCAAGACCACTCAATTCACCTGTCATAAGCTCCCCAAAATGAGGATAAATTTCATTAAAAATCATATCACGGTGATTCGGTTCCCCTTCCTCCAGCTTTTTCTGAAGAAATCGACAGCCATGTTGATCCTTTAGAAGCAAAAATAAATATCAATCAAATGAATAGACATGTTGTAAATTAGGCGTGATAGAAAAAATGAAAAAACAAATTGATTCATACTTTACATAATCCAAACATGTCTCCTTGCATGTCTTCTAGTCTCATATTTGTAAATCTATTCGACTCAGCATCCCGCCTAGGTTTTCCGCCATAAAGTTGACTGTTTGGGGTAGTCGGTACAGCTG
Source organism: Hemileia vastatrix (assembly GCA_030280995.1). Lineage (NCBI taxonomy): Eukaryota > Fungi > Basidiomycota > Pucciniomycetes > Pucciniales > Zaghouaniaceae > Hemileia > Hemileia vastatrix. Next base: position 30,418,208 of record JASXTE010000003.1, on the reverse strand, counting down.
GTGTACCAAAAGTATCAGAATTATCAAATCCAAATGATAGGCTAGCTGATCCACCACCAGGACCGCTTGCAGAGTTGGCGACATATGAGTTGTAAGGGCTATCAAGAGCGCCGTTTCCATTTAAAGAGTAAGATGAGTTTGCTCCAAATCGGTTATTCTCAATGATGCTGGAAATAGGAGGTATAGGGGACCTCATAGAGGCGAATTCGTTTCCTGGATAGGCCTTTGAGATAGCGCCGGACATATCGCCTGGAGAAGGTGGGGGCAGAAGAGACCTTTTTTCTAGTTGTGGTGAGTTTGCCTGATTTAAAGACAAATTCAAACTAGAGACATTGACAGCCCCACCACTGGAAACATTTGTAGCGTTGCTAATATTGGATGGCTGCAAATTCATTCCGGCTCTATTTGGATTACTATTCAAATTGGCAACCCTAGTCAAGCGTGGAGATGAGCCGCGTTCTGACACAGGTGACACCTTGGAATTCGTGTGAAAAGACACTGAAGGTTGAGACGATGGCTGATTGGAGGTGTTGATGCGAAGAGCAAGTTCATCACTAGCTTTAAATTCATCGGCAGAACCAGGGGGACGAAAGGTTCCAGTTGAGTCAAATGGGGACCAATCATGTACCTTGGTCGGCATAGATGGACGAATAAAACCATTATGCCTAGGAGGAGTTTGAGCAAGGGGAGCCAAATCCAAAGCAGCGGAAGAGGCGGAGAGCTGAGGAATAATTTTTAGGTAAGCAACAGACAAAGTGACAAACAGGTATAATAAAGTGACGACGGACCATGCCGGGAAAGCTGTCTCGTCTTACAAGAATGGGGAATTTATCATCGTCGGTGTTCATTTGAAGATACTTACCACCAAAGGCAGGATCTAAAAAAGACCCAAAATTAATGATCAAGTATGCAAAGAATGCAAATGTGAGCAAGATGAAAAAATCTTACGATGTAATTCGTTGTCCAGCTCATCGTCAAATAGAAACGATGTCACCAACGAAGCGTCATTATTTATGAAAGGCTTTTGTGAGCCTCGAGATAAAAGGGTCTTTGCAGAACCGGGGCTACGAAAAACATGGCAAATTAGTATCTTAAGCTGCACGATCATTAAGAGATACTACCTACGCTAAAGAATGGTCGCTCCCCAAGCCCAGTTTATCAAATCCAAACACATCGTCTTCATTTCCGGAATGGCGGCGACTTGCCGGGACGCTTTTTGAGTTGTTGGCGAATTCTTTAAAACTACCGAATCCTCCAGAGCCAATATTGCCAAAATATCCAGGACGACGATGATGAGGGTTTGGAGAGAGCCCATTAATTTCAATTTGAATATCATCTTCATCATCGTCGGACCGAGGTGGGGTCGTAGGCGCTGAAGCTGCAGCAACCAACAGCTCACGTTCTTCAGATTCGTGTTGAGCTTCTAAGGCTCGCATCTTAATACAATTAAATGTAAAGTTGAGAATTTTCAAAACATCAAGTACATAAGAATAACATTGATCATCTTAACTCAAGCAAGCAAGACTTAAATAAGGATCAAGGCGCACCTGTGCGGCAAAAGCTCGTTTTTGTTCTGCTCTTTGTATTTCATGCTCTGCTCTTTTCTGTTCAAGACGCTAAGTCAAGTGGTGGGAGGCCAGCAATTTCAAATTAAGGCGACAAGAAACAATCGGTCAACGGAAGAGTTATGGAAACAATAAACACCGGGAGGAAGATTCGATCAAGAGAAATGATTCAGCTTCTTACAGAGTTAACCTCAGGAGAAGTGCCCAAACGAGTACTCTAAAATTTGATCGCGTAGAAAAAAAAAGAGTGAGAGATGAGATTATAATCAGAAATCAAAATTAGAGAGGATCGAAATGTGGTTGAATACGTATTAATTCAATCCAATATGATAAATTAAAGTGTAAAGCAAGCGAAAAGATGAAGATGAGGTCTAACGTATGGATTGAACGAAGAGATAATAAATATTTCCCTATATCCTTTTTTTTACTATTCAGCAAGTTAAGGAGTGCAAACATCACGGCGAAAAAAATAAAAGAAAAAAAAAACAAAAACAAAAACAAAAAAAACAAAGAAAAGAAAAAAAAAGAAAGGTAAAAAGAGATATTTTTTTTTCTGCCTTCCTCTGTTTGAGTTTAATCAACTTACCAAATCAGCCAGATCTAAAAAGTCTGTTTTGCTTTTGGTTCGATTGTGATGACCAGTGGCATGGGCCCTTCCAATTAAAATATCACCTGCTCCAAATAGATCCTGATCTTGTCCACGTCGAGGGGGTAATGCATCAATAGAAGCAGACATATCCGGGCCAGGTGAGATGGTTAACCGAGAGGCAGAAGCAGGGTAACTTAGAGTAGTAGAAGAACGAACTGGCGGGAGGTGATGACTTATGGGAGACATTGAAGAAGATTAGCTAAGACAGAATGATCGATGAAAGAGTGATTGGAAAAGAGTTTGAGAGGAGGGCGACGAATATAAAGGAGATCAAATGATGTGGAAAGGTGAATAAAAAGACAAGGAAAGAACGAAAATAGAGCTACGTAAACAACAGCACAAGGACAAGAAGAATTAAACGAAATCCACTATAAAGATTTTTAGAGTAGAATATAATAAATTAAAGTAAGGAGGATTATAATAAAATCTAGTCAAATGAAGTCAACTACAGTGTAGAGTAAGGGAAAGTAGGCCAAAGGAAAGATGGAAAAAAAAAATTTTAAAAAAAAGGAAAAGAAGAAGAAGAAGAGAAGCGAAGCGAGGGAAACGAGGAGAGAAGGGAAGATAAGAGAATAAAACAGAGCAAAAGTAATACGTTATGGATTGAATGACAGCAACAAGTTCAGCGGGATCGATTGGATCGAAGATGAAACGCAATGAAAACAGGGAGAAGAGATGCAAGTAAGGAAAGAAAACCTCGATGTGGGTCAACAAGTAGGTTAGCGCGTAACTCAGCACCGAGCGACGAGGCGCAGAAGAAAAGAAAAGAAAAGAAAAGAAAAGAAAAGAAAAATAAATAAAATAAAATAAAATAAATCTTTTCAGGCCTTGTAAAATGCGGGTGAAGACTCTCTCACACAGGGCCCACTCGGCACACTCTTGGCTGATCACACTCACTCAGCGCAACTCACTCGATCTTTCGAGCCTTCTGGGGTCTGGGTCTGTACAGAAATGACCGACTCGAAGTGAGGCGACACAGCCAAAGAAACTGATACTATGGAGGATGCTCCAGTTTATATGTTTTGCGAGTAGTGGATTGGATGGATGAGTAGTGTATGAGGGGATGTATGAGCCAATTTATAGAGGGTGAATGTAATAGGGTAAATGTTTGGATAGATGTATGGTCTGTATGTAGTCATACCATCATTCAAACCACTCAAATATATTCTATATATAAACTCTCATCCTTTTTCCCTATAGAAAACTTTGGGTTTATCTTCTGTTTTGTTTTGTTAAATATACTCAATTTCAAATCATCTCCACCGCTAAGTCACCCTTCAGTTTTTGATCGTATCAGCCGCTGTTTGAACATTTCTGCTTCATATCCTTTCTAAAATCTTCTTAAAAGGCTATGGATTGTCATTTTTCGAGAGCTATGAGAGCTAAACCTGGAAAGCTTGCCGTCGTCCTGCACCCTATCCTCCGCCAAAATCATGAGTTTAGGTCAGATGAGCTGTGGTGCTTTTGGTGGGGATGAGAAGCAAGACAACCGCAAGCTTTCCAGGATTAGCCGTCATTTTCTCTTGTCTTTTTGATTGGGTTTACCCATGCCTTGAGCACTGATTAATATCCAAGTAACACCAAGTTCTTATCATCTTCAAAGTATGAAAATCTAATCAGCACTTGTCCAAAAATGATGAAAATTGCCGATCAACCCATTATTATTGCGACGTCAAAGGATCATCCCCTCACACAAGAAACACTTTACTGACGTTTCAGAAAATTCGGCTGACGATATACATTGCATAGTTTAATTTGTGCGCCTTGTTGAACGACCCAGGTGAAATTGCCTATGTAACGTCAGTTATTATGTCTGTTGTTGTGTCAACTACAAAAGCTAACAACACCTCAAATCTTGTGCTATTTGGTGTTTTTATAGTGATTTGAAACTGATTTAGCGCCTGTATGAAATATTTGTTGAATTTTTGAAATCATAATAGGGGGTATCAAAGTTAGAAATTTGTAATTATTTAAAATTTATTTCACAAAACAAAAAGAAAGCCAAAAAATTAACATTAGCTCTCAGTAAAAAGGTGTTTTGGGGGTACAATTTGGCATATTTTAAAAAATTATCATGGTTGATTTGGTGGAAGAAAGAGGTATTTTGAAATGGAAGATTTTTGACTTTGATACCCCCTAATAAATTTACTCCAAATTCTCAACTAAAACATACACAGACAACCTTGTTTGTGTCTTTGGTCAAGCATCAAATTTAAAAAGTTGATGATAAATTATATTATTCAAAAATCTTAGATGCGACAGTTCCAGATTGGTTTCAGAAGGTAATCAAATAGGACTAGACATCTGGCTGTCGTTTTATTTACTCGGTAACTTGCCACCTTGCTGAAACTTGTCTACGCCACCAACAACTGTTCCGTCTGGCTTAGTCCCCCCCGCTCTCCTGCTTAAATGCTAATAGAAGCCAATGACTCAGTCCCCAATATAAGTCCCGAGCGCAAATACAAAGAAATACTACCTAAATAAACAATCAATGTTGATGCTATGGCATCTGTTCATTTTCTTTTCCAACTACAGCCAAATTCGAAACGGTTGGTGCAGTTTTGCAAAAAAAAATTAAAATTTTTAGACAGAATGCTTGACATTTGACAGAGAAACTGGCAAATTTTTGGTGACGGGAGCCTAAGTTTGCTGTCAAATGTCGATTGAGCTGACCAACAGGTTTGAACTTTTTAGTAAAGCTAAGTCATAAAAGCTTGCGGAATTTTTGACGAAAAAATTAAAGTTGTTCTCAACAAAAAATGATTTGCCTATTCAAAAGGGTTGGGGATAGGGCGGAGGTACTTCCTTTTGAATAGGCAAATCATTTTTTCGTGGGCAAAACTTTTATTGTTTTGTCAAAAATTCCGCAAGATTTTGTGACTTGGCTGTAAAACTGCACCAACCGTTTTGAATATGACTGTACAGTGGCCGGACTGAAATTTTCACCTGATGCATGCATAATCTGGATTATCAGCTTTTTTTTTTTTCTTCCTGCTACCACCACCAATGCCACTCACACCTCAAGGTAAGTACCAATTTCTCATTTTTCTTTTATATTTTACTAATATCACTTTTTTTTTGTTTTTCTCTTTCTTTTTCTTAGTAATTTTTTAAGTTCAATCCTTACCTGCATTTTCACCTGACCCCTGCACCTATGACACGAGCCCGAGCCAAAAAGAGGCACTTGACGACTGAAAAGAAGACAAAGATAGTTGGCATGTCAATGTGGGGGGCCAATCCATACCAAATATCAAGGCGTTATGGGATTCCTCGGGCCACTGTGCGTGATATCATCAAGAAACATGATATCACTGGCACAGTGGAAACTGTCCAACGCCCTGGCCAACCTCGCATTTCTTCTGATCGTGACCTTCGGGAAATCAGCCAAGTCCTGTCAAAAAACAGAAGATCAACATTAGCTGAAATTACAGACACACTTACCAATGAAATCTCACCTTGTACACTTCAAAGGTGTGCACACGAAGTTGGATTCCATAGCCGAGCTGCTGAAAAAAAAGCCATTCATTAACACCTCACAATTCACACCTCACACCTTTCTGCTCAATTCCGTGATGTGATTAACTTACGCAAGATGATAGACTGGCCAGCGTAGTCTCCTGATCTCAATCCAATTGAGAATGTATGGTGAGAAATCAAAGATTCTATTTCTCAACTTTATCAACCAAAAACAATCCCTCAGATGCGTGAGGCCATTCAAATGGCTTGGGACAACCTTCCGAGCAACATACTAGACAATTTAGTTGCATCCATGCCTGCTAGGATGCAGGCTGTTGTTGATGCTGAGGGTGGCTCCACCCGCTGGTAAGGTGAGGTAACTTTTTTTTTAATCATTTTTCAACAATTTTTTTTGATGAAATGTCTTATCATACTCTCTAGTTTCAATGCTGAAAGGCATGGCCTTGTCACCTTGCTCATTCTCAAATTTTGAATTTACGAAATTTTAAATTTGGGTTTTTTTTTATAAAAATGTCATCCAATGAAAAAATAAATGTTATGGCTGTTTTCTACATGGTGGTTAGAGTCGGAAAGATATTAGGACCATGTATGTAGAATGGATAATCGCTGAGTTATGAGAAAAAAAAACAGGTGGAAATTTTTGTCCGGCCACTGTACGTATTGCTTTGTTATGTGATGTATTGATTTAACATGGATAAGCATCAGCAGCTTTATTACAGGATTCAAAAAATATGTATTGTCCAAATATAGAAATTTACTAATATTGGTGTATTTTTTTATCAATGGCTTTGCACATTAGATAGTATCAAAGTGGTCAGGGGGGGTCTTTTGGTCTAGAAGATATTTCCAGCGGTCCGACGGCGGTGAAGGGTAGGAACACTCAAGATTTCAAGATTTTGTACGTACTTAATCTTTTATAATTTTTTACTCAATTAAAAGGTTAAGAATGTATTATTATTATTACTGTGTAACTTAGAATATTTAATTTTAAATACTAAGGAAATTGTAATAGTAGTAATGAGATTTTAATTTGTATACAATATTTAATTGTAAGTCGAGAATGGAATAGAATAGAATAATTGAAAACAGCAAAATTGAGGGGCCTTATATAGGCAAAAGAGAGAGAAAAAATATGGTACCACATCCTACATACAAGAACATCACAGGGAGAAATTGCCACAATAAAATTTCAAATTAGAATATATTTTAGAAATAATGTTCTATATACAGTATTTCCTGTACATGTCAAGGTAAATAAAATATTTGATTTTTTTTCTTTAGTATTCTGTATTGTTATATTTTAATCTACTTTCCAGCTGTCATCAGGACACTGTCAAGGAGTAAGAAATGGGGAAACATTATAATTGTATATTTAATTAATTTTACTTATTAATTAGTTAGAATATTATAAGTAATTATAAAGTAAATATAACTAATAAAGTAAGAGGTAAAGGCTTAGCTCTACTCTAGTAAATAACTATAATTATTTACTGGGTAGGTCTAGTAGCCTGGCTGACAAAAGTGGTCAGATACTAGTTTGTAAATTTGATACTGGAATTAGGATTTGGCAAAATCCGCTGTCAGATTTCAAAAATCTACTGTCCTCAGTGCTGATAGACTTCAAAGTATTGTAGTACTCCAAAGTCCTACTCCATGTAGGGTTTGAGGATTGTTAGGAGATCTATACCATTACTCAAACCAAAACTTTCATCAGTATTAGGGGGTATCAAAGGTTGAAATCTTCCATTTCAAAATTCCTCTTTTTTCTACCAAATCAGGCATGATAATTTTTTTCATATATATGGCATATTAGGGGGTGTCAGTTCTGGCAAATCTGCACTTAACTTAAGTGTGGATTTCAAAGCAAATCAGCACTTAAATTTTGGAAAAAAGTCACTTATTTTAAAAATGGGTGTGTCAGTTATGACCTCAAATCAATACTTTTTTCCTGATTTTTTTTCACAACCACATGTTGGCCACATCATCCCTTCCTTTCCCACCCCGTCCCTGTCACACGTGACACCCAGACCTCCATTCTCTCATCAATCCTTGGCACACACCCCTGACTGAGATGTGAAACATTTTATTGCAATATTTAAACCAGACATGCTTTTTTATGTTTTTTTATGTTTTCAACCTCTTAATCTCTTTTCTTGTAACATGCCAGTTTCATGATGCCTCCCAGAAAATCCAACACTCAAAAGGCAACTCAAAAAATGCTTCTTCACAAAGGTTTTCCTGTAATGCAAGCCCCTCACCTGAGAAATCAAAGTCTGGACAGCTAAAAATGGAAGATTATCTCATCATCATCAACTTCCTCAAAATGAAATCAAATTATGATGCATGTTTTGGATGTGAGAAGTCCATCCAAATTGGATGTCCACCTTCATCAAAGGTCAATGGCTTCTTGTTGATGGAAAATGAAGTAAAAAAGAAAATAAAAGGGAGAATTGTCATCAATCCTAAGCAAATGAAGGAGAGGTTCAAAAGTCATCAATCAAAATATAAAAAGGCACATTTCACTTCCACTTCCACTCGCATTGGTATGGATGATGATGATTTGGAGATTGGAATTACAACTGTTTCCACAAAAGCTCAATGTCATGTGTCCTTTCTATGAGGAGATGGATAATCTTTTTGGTTCCCAAGTTGATGTCAACCCTTGGTTTATACACAATACTACTAAGGATATACCCTCTGGTTCTCAACCATCTAACAATCCTCCTAACACACCTGTTGTTGGCTGGTCATCTAGAAGAAGTAGGGAAAAAGGGAGAAGAAGAAGAAGAGAATTTGAAAGAGGAACAAAAAATGAAAGACCACAATGGGAATTCTTAGGGACTTGTAATGGGTATAGGATTTTTAAGACTTTGTAAGTTCTCTATTTTCTCTGCTTTAGACAACACAACTAGATAATATTAAAAAGTCTCTTAAAGCAACCTAATAACTGTATAATACATTTAACTAATTCAAAGGGGTAGCCATCACAATATGATTTGTCAATTTAGTATAAGTTTTATTTTATTTATTATAATAATAAAGTGTAATATAAGATTAATAATGTCAGTGATGCAAATTCAGGGGATTTGTTGGTCAGTCGTCTAGAAGAAGGTAAGGTAAAGAGGAGAAAAGGAGGAAGACAAGGGAAAAATAAAAGAAATAAAGTGTAATAGATTATTTAATTTATTTAAAGGGAAAACAACGGCGAGTAACTTGAGAGATGACAAAAATTTAGGCTTTATTAATAATAGTATTATTTAAGGTAAGGGTTCTGCGCGGCAAACACTTTTAATTACTATCAGACTTAAAGCAACCTTTAAATTGTTATATAGAATTTTAATTAGAATTTTATTACTAATAAAAAAATATAAATGTAATGTAAAAGTATATTAAATTTGTTGAGTGTATAGTAAGTGATGAGGCTACAGGGGATTATCCAAGGCCCTTTTATAGGCAATGGGTCCTCAGAAGCGCCACTATATTTGTAGATACAATAATTATAATAGAATAAAACAAGTATATCAAAGAGTAAGTGAAACATAACAATGTAGAGAAAAATATGAAACAAATAATTAAAAACCCCAATTAAGAATCCAATTTTTCTGCCATTAATTCCCAAATCAGTAAGTAAAAATAGTGAATAGCTAAACAAGCCTGGAACATAGGAACTATGAGAAAAATCATTCAAAACAGATGGTACAGTCTGATTTAAGGATTTTTAAGTGAAACAAAAAATATTCTGACGCAACAAATATGTAATTTATTTCAATTCAGTATTAATTAGTTTTTCCTGACACAATTATAGGTCAAAAGAAGCGTCATTATTTATTGTTTAATATTATAAGAAATGATATTTAATATATAAATATAATTAATTAATTTAATTATATTATAAGTAAATTTTAGACTTATAATTATAATATATGTTTTTAATTAATTAAATATAAATTTATAATTATTAAATACATAAAAAATGCGCCATTATTTGTAGAATATATTATATTATGTTAAATTTAAATGTATATAAAAAATTTATATAACCAATAAAATTAATATAACACTTGTATGTAATAAAATACTTATATAATTTTATTATGCAATAAAATATTAATTTATATACATTAAATACAATTCTTACCCCCTCTTTCAGGTCTTATAGGTTACATATCATTTACTGGACTCCTGGAATAGCATGGCTAACAGGATTAACCAATCCCTTTATATAGGCAAGGGGTCCTCTGAAGTGCCACAAAAACAAACACATGAGAATAAAATAAAGTAAAACACTAATAAAATAACTATAGCAATAATATAAAGGGAAAAACATAGAACACGTAAATAATATGAGTAAGAGCCCAATTTTCCCACCACTTTAATCCCAGACAAGGTATTAAAACTAATTGAAACATTAATGTAGATTGAAACACAGGATTAAACCATCTTAAAATAAAACAAGTATTATAGTTAAAATGGTAAACAAATTATGTGAAACATCAAGAATTATTCAAACTTAGAAATATGGTTAATTTAGTTAGTATAAAACATAAGTAAATAATTGTTTCAAACTATTTTAATATTTTAATAACCATTTTGAGTTAAAAAAATAATTAATTTAATGAAATAACTAAATTAAAGTAGAAATTTGAAATTGTTTTATTAAGTAAGTGTTTTAACTTAAATAATATTCATCTGACACAATTAAGGGTGAAAAAAGCTCTGAATATTTATGATTTATAAGTTATGTAGAATATAATTATATATAATGTCAAGAGGTCTTTCAAGTCTAGAAGGTTTTATAGGGAGGTCCAATGGCAGTAACGACGGTTTTTTAAGGGTTTCAAACTCAGGTATGTATTTTCCTATCTTAAAGATTATTTACTCAAATAATAAAATGTAAAGAGTTGGATTTATTATAAAAATTAATGTATTAGAATTATGTGTTAATGTAAATACTAAGGCAATAATAAATAGTAATAAAAGGATTGTAAGTAGTTGTAATAAAAATAAGTAAGTAAATGAATGAATAAAAAACAACCAAGAGAGAGGCCTTATATAGGCAAAGGAGGGACAGACCACGGCAATGAAGTTCTAAAAACAATAGTATGAGAGAAAGAGAAAAAAGAATATTCCAGGAGGAGTATTTCAAATAATAAAGATGTTCTAAAAAGAAGGTGTCAAAAAGATGTATTTTAAAGATGTATTTACAGAGTATGTCAGAAATACATAACTTTATTTAATATTTACTGTAGAAGTCAATTCTAAATAAGAAGATTGAATTTTTTGTATATATTTATTTTTATTTGAATATTAAAAATTTTATTTTAATCTATTTTTTAATATAAAATTTTATTTCTTCTAACCTGTCAATGAGCACGGTGTTAGAGAATAAAATATAAGAGAAATTCTATATTTAATTTTAATTATTTATTTAATTTTACCATTCTGTAATTAGTTAATTAATTACAGGTAATTTTAATTTAGCTAATTTAATTAAATAATTAAAATAATAAGGCGTGGCTTCATCCAGTAAATAATTTATTATTTTACTGGGTAAGTCTAGTAGCCTGGCTGACATATAATCAATTAGTTAACTAGTTTATGATTTTAAAATTATAATATTATATTAATTAATTAATAATTTATAGTTATTAAATATATTAAAAGCTCTCATTTTTATAGAATATAATGTATTAGTTATTTATTTAATTGTATTTAAAATTTATATAGTAATAAAATTTACATAACTCATATTTAAATTTATTATTATAATTTAGTTATTTTAATTTTATTTCTCAATATAAATTTGATTTAAATACATAAATAAAAATAGAAATTTTCCATTTTTAATTTCAATAAAATATTATTACATTTTACTGGACTCCTGGTACAGCCTTCTGACACTCCCTCAATCCAAAAAAAACAATAAAAAATGTTAAGATTTTTTCTTTTTATAATTTTTTAATAGAGTAGAAAAGTTAGAAATATCTTTCCCATGTATACATGCATCATGCTCAGATGTTTTATTCTTATATCTCAATAAATATTCAGTACCCTTTTCAGCAGTAATAATTCTATCATTGAGAATCTTATCAATTTCTGCAGTTTCTGTGACTTCTTGAGGATTTTTTTTAGGTCTCTCTTTCCTTTTAGGAAATAAGTCACTGTTGGAAGTATAAGGTTTTAGGAGGGAAATGGGGAAAACAGGATGTTTTCTATCATATGGAGAATACAGTTCTACTTATACTGAAATATCACCAACCATTCTTTTAACAAAAAATGGAACTACAAATGGAACTTTTAATTTTTTGTTTCCCTTTAAATTGAAGTGGACTTTAGATATCAGTACTTCATCGCCTTTCATTAATTTTTAAGCTTTATGGGATTTATCCCATCTTTTTTTCTCATATTCAAATGCCTTATCAATACAACCTTGAGCATGTTTTCTACATAGTTGTTGCATTTGCATGAAAGATTTTACACCAGGATGTATTTCCAAACTTGGTAATTTATTATTGAGAATTTGAGTAGGAGTATTAGGGATGTAACCTAGCCAGAGCTCAAAAGGATTCTTATCAGTGACAGAGTGAACAGTGCTATTATAAGCAAATTCAAGACCTGGTAATAGAGTAACCCAGTCATGAGTGAATCCATAATTGTCTTTATATTCTAATCCAAAAGCACAATACCTTATAATCATATCCTCCAGAGTTTGAATCATTATTTCAGCTAAACCATCAGTTTGGGGATGGTGAGCAGTAGATAATTTCAACTCACAGCCACATATATCCATCAATGACATCCAAAATTCAGAGGTAAATTTAGGGTCTCTGTCAGAGATGACGGCGTTGCGAAATACAACAATATTAAACATATGTGACCACCATAAGAAAGCTAAATCTTTGATGGAGACATCTTTATGGGTGGTAATAAATTTACACATTTTGGTGAATCTATCTACTATTACCCAACAAGAATTATAACTGTCTTTCCCTGCTACAGGAAGACCAGTGACAAAATCCATATTAATGATTTTGAAAAGAGCATCAGATGCTTCAATATGTTGCATTAACCCTTCTATTTTACCTGTTAATCTTTTAAATTTTTGGCAAGAATCACAGGATTCAACATATAACTTTGTGTCCTCAGACATATTAGCCTACCATGCAGTGTTTTTAATCCTGAAAATGGGTTTTTCTAGATCAAAATGACCAGTTAAGATGTCATAATGACAAAGTTTTAAGATAGTTTCTTTCATTGAAGGAGGAATTATAAGGACATTAGTAAGTTTTCTCCAGTAATAAATATAACCATCCTCAGTAGAAAATTTTCCTTTATTCAGAGCATTTTGATACTTTGGGGGGGGAGAGTTTTTATCAATGCTTGTATTGAAGCATTCTTAGGATCATTCAAGATTGTAACTAATTTTTTAAGATTAGAATAATTCTCATATGAGTCCAGAATTAATTTCAATAATTATTCTTCCATATCAACAATATATATACCATGTATATGAACTGTATCATCTTCTGGTACATAGGCAGGATTTGAATCATTATTTGGTAAAGGCAATATCATATCCACATTTGAATGAACATTACCAGCTCTGTGAATAATTGTCATTCTACCCCTATACTCTTGAACAGCTAATTTACACCTAAACATATGTCTGCTTGGTGTTTTTAGATTTAAGAGGTATTTCACTTCACTAAAGTCACAGGAGAAAAAAACAGTGAACTAGACATCTAGTTGTTTTTTTGGTTTCAAATTGTAACCCTGTGTGTGATTCTGCTAATGGCCCTGTCTGAGCCCAATTAAATTAAATTTCCCCTTTACACCCCACAATTTTTTTAGTTCCGTTCATGACTTCCCCCTGTTTCTACCATTCAGGTTTTCATTTCATAAATTCCCCTCTATAAATTTCAAAATCGTATTCCACCTCTTCTACCTTCTACCATTTATTATTACATTTCATACCTTTACACATGCGTTGTTTACAATCTCATTCCACCTCTTCTTTATTCTACTATTCAGTATTGCATTTCACACCTTCCCTATATATAATTCACCATTACATTCCACCCTGTCTATCCTCTATCATTCATTATTATATTTTGTATCTTCCCCCATATATTGTTTACAATCTCATTCCACCTCTTCTTTCTTCTGCTATTCAGTATTGCATTTGATAATTTCCCCCCTATAACTTTCAAAATCTGATTCCACCTCTTCTCCCTTCTATCATTTAGCATTACATTTCATACCTTTATACATATATTGTTTACAATCTCATTCCACCTCTTCTTTCTTCTACTATTCAGTATTGCATTTCAAAACTTCCCTGTATATAATTCACTATTACATTCCACCCCTTCTCTCCTCTATCATTCATTATTATATTTTGTATCTTCCCTTATATATGTTTTAATATCCCATTTGACTCCTTTCCTTTTATATTTTTCACTTTCCCATCCCATATTAGAAATTGCTATTTTTCTTTTTCATAATTTCTCTCTCTTTCCTGTCTACTTCTGAAAACCCTGTATTACTCAGTTAAATATTATCTATAGTTCAGTGTGTAGTCCCTCAGTTAGTTTAATGACATCCTTGCCTGCACAAATTCTCCTTCTTAACACCACTGAAATTTTGCCAACATTCCTGGAGGTAGCATCACCATGGTGCTCACCCCTTTCTGCATTGAAACTGGTGAATTCTAGGGAAAAAAACACCAATCTTGTGAATGTCAGCACAAACACCATGCATCAGTTTTGCCTTGACTCATCCACCACCCATCAATCTTTGTCTTCCTCCTCTTGTTTAATACTTATAAAAATTGTCTTTTTCTTCTAATTTTACTTACTCTTACTCATTAATACTTGAAATAAATCCACAATGTGGTTGTGTCTATGTCCTAAGTGTTCCTCAAATTTTTGGATGGATAAATATGGAACCATTCAATGTGGCAATTATATATAAATTCAAAACTGGCAGGCACACTAAAGAAGTGATCATATCAATGCAAATTTACTTATGGAACTTTAATTTGAGGAGCCTACCTGCAGCTGAGAACATGGGGGCCACTAATAGGAGTTTCTGAATTTTGGGGAGAATGTCATGTGTCATGTGACACTCAAAGCAAAAGTACCTCAATTACCCCACTATTCAAGCTCTAACTCCACTAGCAATGCGCAAAAAGAAACCATGTGGAAATTAGATTCTATTATTTTCTTGAATTACAAGCGCTATTCAAACTTAAAAATTATCTTGAAAAAATAAAGACACTTATACTTTTCAAACATAAGAAATGTGCACCCAGTCTAGCACTAAGATTGAGGCAATCTTCAAAAGGGGTAATTGTGAGTTTGAGGGTAATTAGGAGGTCCGGGAAGTAGGAACAGAGTAGGAGGGTTATAAGGTTAGATGATTTGTAAATGGGAACTCCAGTGGATTAAATGGGTCTGTGGGTATACGGTGGCTGGTTGGTTAATGGGTCAGTGCAAGGAGGAATAGGATATTTAAAGGGGGTTACTTTGGTTCAACATTATCTAGACTTAAATTATAAAATATATTTGTGGTAGTAGTCAAAAAATTTTTAGGCTATTATTATATTTGTCCTTTTCTTTCTTAATAATCAATTTCATTAAATCCTAAAATACTTAAATCTTCCCTTTGTGAGATTAACTACAATAGTTAATGTCCTTAACCTCTACATTAATTGTTCCTTGAAGATTATCTTGAACCATTATTAGTTACTTAGATCTATCTTCAAACCACTTCATCAAAGTAGTCCTTCATGCTTCAAAGCTGTAATTTACCTCTTACTTGTATTTCACTTACTTTGGGATCACCCTCAACTCTGTGTGTAGGTTGTCTGGTGAAAGTAAAATTGAATTCTCTGCAGCTCTCATTCTTGGTACTACTACAATTTTCAGGTGCTAAATCTAAATATGGTGCCTGTTCAACACACTCCTCCTCCCATGGACACTACTACTAGAGCTTGCACTAGGGATAGGCCAACCTCATTACATCCTGTCTCTTGCACTCACTCCCTCAAAACACTTAATTTAAGGGAGCAAAAACATTCAATTCAATCTGTAGAGGACATTCCTCAGGATTTTGAGGGCTCCAGCAAAGAAGATGAAGGAGAGGACACCATGCATGAGGCACCATCAGCCCTGGCTGCCGGACCTTCAGGCCAACCTACAACTCCTGGCCCAAATGATTCATTGGAGTAATTCATGAAACTTCTGGTTAAAACCCTCACTAATCATGCCTCATCTGAAGAATCTAAATTTAAAACTCCTTCAATGAAATCTCCAGACCAATTTGATGGAGAGTATCCTGAAAGATTGCATACCTTCTTGAAAACATGCAAGCTACTATTCCACAATGACCCTCAAACCTTTAGTATGGATTGTTCCAAGGTCATTTATGCCTCATCTTACTTATCAGGAAAGGTGTCATGGTGGTTTGTACCTTATCTGCTCATTCTTTCCTCAAACAAACCTCACTTACTCATTAATAATTGGAAAAATTTGAGGACCGACTTTTTAAGTTGTTTGGTGACCCTAATGAAACTGACAACATGGAGATTGAACTTTGTTTCATTAGAATAAGCAATAGTGGTAAAGCTTCTGAGTATATCTCAAATTTCAGGGCTTTACAAACTCGAGTTAGTTTGAATGATGCTTCTCTTAAATATCATTTCAAAAAGGGACTTCCTTTGAGGATTCTGGACCAATTGAATCTTCACAGGCGTAAAATGGAGAGTTTGACAGACTTAATGGATAGGACCCTCAAAATTGACAGAGTGCATCAAGGACAACTTAAGCAAAAGTGTTACATGCTGTGGTCTTCCAACATTGGCAGAGGCCTTTTTTGGGCTGTTTGGTGCTGTTTTGGTATGTCTTAATTGACATTGGTTGAATAATTGGGTGTTTTCTGGTTTTATTCAAGGAATATTGGGACTATGGGTATGTGGGTACTACCATTGGATAGCCCAGGTTTTTTCTCTATATTTTATGTCTTGATGACATTTTTCATATTCTAAGTTTTAAGGGGTCATTTGCTCATTTTCCATCTCTAAAAGGTAGCTGTTTAATTTTGTTTTTCATGTTTTACAGGCTAACCTTAAGTCTTAGGGTTAAGTGCTTAGTACCATAAAGTAGAGCTGATTTGGCTCTATATTTTATGTCTCAAGTTGTCATAGCTTAATTTTGTGTTTTAAGGGTTTTAGTAGTTGTGGTAGATTTTTAAAAGTATTTTGGGCTTTATTAGAGGTTTTTGGTGGTTTTCTGGCTTCTTGTAGGTCTGGCTGCTTCTAGGCAGGCTAACCACCTTGGTTTTAGAAGGCTGGGGAGCGCTTCTAAGGGGTTTTTATTCAATTTGGCTGCCAAAAGCACCAAATTTGTTGCTGTGCATGGATTTTTTAGATGGTGGTCTGTGTTTACATACTGAATACAACAGTTTGGGGAAAATTTAATTATTATACAAAAATCAGGAGGTGATATTATTGTTTCTCATTCAGTTTTCACTGTTTTTTGACCACAATTGGCTGTGTTTTTTGCAAGGTTAGTTCTTCATTTAACTCAACTTTGGCAACAGGTTTCTCTGGTGTAGCTTTGCAACCTGCATCAAGTATTATTGCTGTTTTCTGTGCAACAAGTGCAAAGTGTTTTGGTTTTTCTGGTGTGGATCTTTCTGCATTTCAGGTTTCTGGTTCTTTGTTTCTCAGTGGTCTGCTATTGGCTACTTTCTTGACTTGTTAAGCAGTCAAGAAGTGTTTTGGAAGGGGTATAGTAACAGTCTCTAATTTGCTATAGAAAATATTTCTCACCTGGTATTTTCTCAAAGAGACAGGGGTTTTCTCTCCAGTTTTACTCCAACTCCCTTGGTCAAGGCCTATAGCTAGTACTATAGGATTGTCTACATTTCTGGCACCCAATGTTGTGGCATTCCATATCTGGGTAGGCCAATTAGGTGAAAATTTGATTTAATATTGGTTGAAAGGAAATTATGGTGTTACTGGGTGTTAATTTGGTCATTATAAATATTTTTGGAATGATTTGTGGCATTTTGGAATGGTTATATGATGGTGCCATTATTGTGATTTGATGGTTTTATGGATTTTGGGGAGGATTCTCCAACTTTGGGTATTTTCTGGGGCACTTTTCAGTCTATTTTTGGAAGATTAGTAGCAATTTTCTGGATTATCAGGCTGGATATTTGGAATTTTGGAATGTGATGAATATCATTGGATAGCCCAGATTTTTCTCTATCTTTTATGTCTTGATGGTTTTTTATCATATTTTACTGGTTTCTTAGTGTTTTACTTGATTTAGTGACTTTTAGTATTATTGGTGGATATGGTGTGCTGATGGAATAGCCACTGAGATCCAGTGCTCTGGTGTGCTCTGGTGATTTTTTGGTGCAAAAGCAAAGTGTACTGGAAAAATTCTGTCATTGTGGCAAAGTTTGGTCATGGTGAAAAAATTATCTCACTGTGGAAAATTTATCTCAATCTGGAAATATTAGCTCATTGTGGCAAAATTTTCTCACAATGGGAAAGTCTGGTCCCTGGGTTAAAATTTGGCTATTGTGGCAACATTTGGGTAGAAATTTATTATGCTTACTAGATCAATAGTTTATTGTATATCCTATGCATGTAGGGTATTGTTGGAAATGTCTGGAGCAGAAGAATTAGGAGGAAAAGGAGAGAATCTTAGTCTTCTACATGTTTTTGTCTTTTTAGTTTCGATAATAAAGGTCTTTTTTTGATAATTAACAATATTTAACATATAACAACAATTATAATAAAAAATATCAACATATTGGGTACCATTGGATAGCTCTCAGCCGGTGTAGACAATCCTATAGTACTAGCTATAGGCCTTGACCAAGGGAGTTGGAGAAAAACCAGAGAGAAAATCCCCTGTCCCTTTAGAAAAATAGAGTGAGATTTACTTGCTAAAGGAAATTGGTTCCTATTTTTCTAAAGCTCCTGTTTAACACACTTGACTGTTTGATGAGCCAAGAAAGTAGTCCCCAGATAGACTACCAGACCAAAGAACTGAAATGCAGAACAAAGTCCACACCAGAGACAGCAAAGATACTTGATGTAGGCTGCAAATCCACACCAGAGACAGCAATAATACTTGCTATAGCTTGCAAGACTATAACAGAGAAAACAGTTGCCAAAGTTAAGTTAAATGAAGAACTCAATTGCAACAAACACAGCCAATTGTGGCCAGAAAACAGTGAAAACTGAGTGAGGAACAATGAGATCACCTCCGGATGGTTGTATGATGATTAAGGTTTCCCCAAACTGTCTTATTCACTATGTACACACAGACCACTAACTAAGAGCCCATGCGCACCCACCAATCTGGCGCCTGTACCGGCTGTGGTAGCCTAAAGTTTAGTATGGCACCTAAGTACGTAAATGGAGTTATTACGGCATGCAAGATTGGTGTTATTATTTTATATAAAAGGGTTTTATTTAATTTATTTGAGTTTTAAATATGAAGAAATTGGTTAAAAGCAAATGCCTACGCGAAAAAAATTTATTTTACAAAGAAAACTTATTTTTACGGTCTGAAAAATTTTTAAGTATCAAGTAGAGTCACTCAAGAACCTTGGGAAATTTTTCCAGAATTTTTACTACTTTTCTTATATTTTTAAATGAATTTTAAAGATTTATAGAAATATTTACGTTTTTAGAAAATACTTAACTTTGATGAATTTTCACAGGGTGATTAGAGCTGCGCAGGCTACGAAAGTTAGTTAGGAATGTAAAGGGGAAGTGGCTCTATCATGTGTAATTTTTCTAGATTTTTTATTATAGTTTTAAAGGTTCTAATTGAGTCCGGAGGTCCGGACGGACTCCGCTTGGACTCCGGATTGACTCTGGGTGAGCTCTGGAGGGGAAATTTAGGCACGTGACTAGGTATACTTAAGAGCCTCTCAGACTCGAAATTGGGCATCATCTTACAATTATCAGAGATCAGACAGCTTAATCTTTAACCACCACGGTCTCATTTTTTTTATTACTCAACAAATTAAATAAATTGCAATACCCTTATAACTTTATATTTTATATATAAAATTTTAGAAATACTACTCAACAATTTAAATCACACTTCATACAGGGTATCTTTAGAAAGGTCTTCATCACTGGGACTTGATTATTGCTGTCTCATAAAAATTCAAATTATTATAAAAACATAAAAGTCAATCTTTTCAGATCTTTCACTGGTACACCTTAATTGTTGTTATCAGTATTTCTTTTCTCAACAGCCACAATCATTAAATCTCAATAAGCATTAAATTTTCAAGAGTTTCAGTATTAATTTTTCATCTGATCTAAATAGACTGGGTAGCTTAGCAATTTAGAACACCTACTTTGTTATTTTTGTTGGAAGGACGGGGTTTTCAGCTAAATCCACACATCTCCTCCGGATTCTGCTTACAGCAAGGAAACTGTAAGAGTTTACCTTACCATAGTTGGCGCCCAACGTGGGGTTTCGATTTCTCTAGCTTTCTTTAAAGACTTACTTGGATCAAGAACGTTCTTAGCCTGCAAGAGGCTTATTTTCTGGAACTCTAATTGGATTTTTGTTATTGGCCTGTAAGAGGCTTGTTATTTTATCGATTGTTAACGCTTTTCATTACTTATTGGGATGTCTTCTTCTGCTGTTGCTTCTGGATCTCCTCAAAATCTTACTCCCTCTGTTAGGATTGTTTCTTGGGATGGCCCAAAGTTTGATGGGGAGGAGGTTAAATGGTTCATTAGCAGGTATGAAGCTGCTGCTGCTGTTGATGGTGCTTCTCATGTGGATATGGTGAAGCAAGTTAGATTTTTTATTTCTGATAGGGAGGTGGAAAAAGAGGTTATTGCTATGCAGGCATTTAAGGACAAGGATTGGGTTAAGCTTTCTAAAGCTATGGTTGATAGATGGGGTTTTAGGTTTACTATGATGGACCTCAATAAAATTGTTGGGGACTGGAAAGCAAAAGGTGGAGTTTCTTCTATGGCTGACTTCAAAAAGCTCTGTGTTCAGTTTGATGAAGTGGTGGAATATCTCATACTGGTGGACAAGTTAGTGCATGAGAACCAGGCAAAAGATTTGTTTTGGTCAGCATGCAGTAGGGATATTCGAATGGACGTCTTGAAGGATCTTTCAAGAAAAGATTTTATGAAGGAACTGCCTAATGGTGAGCAGAAACTGCCAGCTCTGGAGGTTATCAAAGAGAAAATTCAGGCCCATCTCAAGTTGTTAGCATTGGACAAATATCAAGAGTCCTGCACTCAATATGTTAGCAAGGTTAGCAAAGTTTTGGCCGAAAACAACAATATTATGGTCAAAGCCCAGGAGGCCAAGAAGGCTCAAATGGGACTACCGGCTGCAAAAGTTGAGGGAAATGTAGATAATAAGATGGTAGATCACTTGGCTGATTTAACCAAACAATTAAAAATATTTGTTCAAGAGACACAGAAGGCTAACAAGGCCCCAATCGCTTCTTTGTCGACGTCGACTTCTTATCAGTCCAGAGGTTATGAACGTCAAAATTATAATGGCAATAATAATGGTAACTGCTTCCCAGGCAATGGGAGAAATGGAGGTAATGGTGGTAGTAGTTATAGAGGTGGCTACAATGAGCCAAAGGTGTGCTCCTATTGTAATAGGAGGGGGAACAGAGCAACAGTTTGTTTTGCTCTTGATAAGGATATGGATGCTGGGCGAGTTTTATTTGATGGTAAAGTTTATAAATTTCCTGATGGTTCGCTCATCAAGCCCAGTGATGGACAGTCTCCTTCTGATTTTGTCAGAAGAAATTTAACGGCTGAAAGGAGAGCCAGATTTGAAGAGATAAATGATGATGATGTTAATGCCAAGGGTGGCAAAAATGGTAATGGTAATGGTGGTAAAGCTGAAAAGGGCAAGGAGAAAGAGGTCAGTAAAGCCACATTTTCAACTTCTTTTGGTGGTTTAGAGCTGGCGACAGTTGCCCAGGTGGAGGGTAGCTGTATGGCTGGCAAATACGATGTTAATGCTGCTAGAAGAGCAGCTTCTACTAAGGCAAAGAGTAGCATTCAGAGCCAATTGAGGGCTAATCCTGGCAAGGCAAATAAAAAAGTGAACCCTTACTCTAAGGACAAAAATTCTAGTGCTCAAACTGCCGCCAACAAATTGAACCCTTACTCTAAGGACGAAATATATAAAATGCAGAAGGGGATTGCTGACATGGGGCCCCCTAGTTATGGCAAGTTTGATTTAAATGGTGAGCCTATGCCAGAGGATGATTCGGATTCTGAGGAGGACGTACCATTGGCGTCTCTACCCAGACCAAGTTTTAGCGGTCCCATCCCAATGGAGGGTGTAAGAAGGACTAGTGATGGATCAGGATTAGTGCAAGAAGCTGGTGACGGAGTTAGGGTTATAGAAAGTGAAGATGTTATTATGGGGGGTGAAGATGGCTTGGTTGGACCTCAAGAGGTACCCAGGGCCAAGGTTGTTAAATTAAAGGTCCAGTATGAGCGGCCAGTAGTTACTGGTCAAGCTAATGCAATGGACGTAGTTTTGAATAGGGTGAATCAACTGCAGATTCCCTTATCTTTGGGGGAGTTATTTACAATTAGTCCGGCGCTTGCTGAAAAGCAAAAGAAGCATTTGACGAGGCGTCGGGTTTCCACTGGAGAGGTGGAATATATTTGTGAAAATGTTGAAAAGTTTGGGGAAGATGTAGATACACATTTTTCCGCTCCCCTGGGTTACCTGGTGGTAACTTTTAACGATAAAGAAGTAAAGGCCTTGGTCGATTCAGGGTCTCAAATTAATTTAATTTCATTGGAGCAAGCGACGAGTATAGGCTTGCCAATTAAAAATGGAACTGGGGGAAACCTCAGAGGCATTGGAGGGGATGCAACAGAGCTGATGGGTACAGATGAGCATGTCAGGTTAGGCATTGGTGGATCTGTTGGTAAGGTTCACTTTTATGTGGCCAGAGGAGCAGTCAAAACTGTTCTTGGTGGTCCTTTTTTGATTGATTTTGAGGCCAGGATAGGGTATCAAGCTGGCATGGGGATTAGTTTGGAAATCACTGGTGAAGATATGCGGAGGTTACATATGCGGTTAGCGCCTCCTGGAGATGAAGGTTGGGAAACACGGCCAGGGATTACTACTCTGTGCCAGTGTTGTGTTTGCACCAAGAAGCGGCATATAAAACGGACGGCTTCTGGTGAATTATGTTTGCTGGAAAGGGATGAAGGCCCTCATTTTTTTGGGGTAGCAGGGGCTGATCACTCTAATGCTATAATCTCTCCTCAGGATGAGATCCCGGATTGCAATAGGTCAGCTCACTTGGAGATAATTCAAGTGGATTCTCAATTATTTTCTGTTAATATTACTTTGGAGTGCAAATAAGTTATGGACTTTTCTATATGTTTATTGGATTTGCCCTGTTTTTCTATTAAATTTAAAAATGGTGAAAAAGGCAAAATGGGCCAAATTAGGTTGGATAAAAATTGGAAGGGTATGTTTTATAACCTCCAGCAAGAGGTTAAACTGCAAGTATCTCCTTCTATTCCGGACCTCCAGCAAGAGGTTAAACTGCAAGTATCTCCTTCTATTATGGACCTCCAGCAAGAGGGTAAACTGCAAATATCACATCAAAATCGGATTAAAAATCTCAGTATAAGTAAAACACAAAAAAATAATTTATGTGAAAATGTTATTCCGGACCTCCAGAAAGAGGTTAAACTGAAAGTATCTCCTTCTATTATGGACCTCCAGCAAGAGGGTAAACTGCAAAAATCACATCAAAATACGATTAAAAATCTCAGTATAATTAAAACACAAAAAAATAATTTATGTGAAAATGTTATTCCGAACCTCCAGCAAGAGATTAAACTGCAAGTATCTCCTTCTATTTTGGACCTCCAGCAAGAGGTTAAACTGCAAGTATCTCCTTCTATTTTGGACCTCCAGCAAGAGGTTAAACTGCCAACTTTCTTTACGGGCAATTTACTGTTGGATAAGGGAAGCAAAGGTGTTGGAAAATCTGTTTATAAATTAGACGAGGGGAAGGAGAAAAGGGTAAAATTTAAAAATGAAATAAAATATTTTTCTAATTTTTCTTATTCCAATTCTGACAATGAAGAAGATTTATTTGATGAAATTTTTAATGGCAATACAAAATTAAATGTTTTACCTCAAGTTTATTTAGATGTGGACGCAGCCAAATATAAGAAAGTAGCAAATAAAGTTCAACCTATTAATGAACCGCTACCTGCCGAATTAAATCCACCCTTGAGAAGACCAAGGTTATCAAGAGATCCTTATGAAAGTCCCTTGGTAAAGAATCCGCCTGAATTTTCTGAGACGTCAAGGATCACTTTTGAGAGACTGGGTGTTGTTAATTTTGGACCTGATGGTTGGTTGTCTGGAGAAGAGAAGAAGTTGTTGTTGGATGTGATGGTCAGGCGAGAGAAGGCGATTGCTTTTGTAGAAGAGGAGAGGGGTGTGTTGAAGCATTCCTATGGGGAGCCTTACAAGATTCCTGTGGTATGTCATGAACCGTGGAAGCAGAAACCAATTCCTATTCCCGCTGCATTAAAAGAAGCCTATATTGAAGTTGTCAGAGAACGGATACGCACTTGACTGTATGAGAAATCAATGTCAAGTTATTCTAGTCCGGTATTCTTTATCAAGAAACCGAATGGCAAGGTTAGAGTTGTTCATGATCTTAGGGAATTAAATAGGGTTACAATAAAGGATGCTGGGATACCGCCTAGTGCTGAGGAGTTTGATGAAGCGTTTGCAGGGAGAGTGTGTTATGGTTTGGGAGATATTATGGGTGGATATGATGAGAGAGAGTTACATCCGGACTCAAGGCCTCTCACTACATTCGATATGCCACTAGGACATTTACAGTTAACAAGATTACCTCAAGGAGCAACAAATTCGGTTGCAGTTTATCAAGCTCAGATGGCTTGGATCCTTCAAGACAAAATTCCACAATATGCTGGAATCTTTATAGATGATGGAGGAATTAAGGGACCAACAACCAACTATGATAACCAGGTGTTGGAAGAGAATCCCGGGATACGCAAATTCATTTGGGAGTTTGCAATTACATTAGAAAGAACCTTGTTTCGAATTGAAGAGGCTGGTTTAACTATTTCAGGTTCAAAATTTTCATGTTGTGTGCCAGCCTTAGAAATATTAGGCCATGTGGTATGTAGAGAGGGTAGGATTATGTCCAAGAAGAAAGTTAACAAAATTCAGTCCTGGCCAAGACCCAAGAATACGACAGAAGTCAGAGGGTTTTTAGGCGTTTGCGTATATGTTAGAATGTTTATTAAGGACTTTTCTTCATTGGCAGCTCCATTGAGACGGTTAACGAGAAAGGATGCAGACTGGGAGTGGGATGAAGAGTGTGAGAAGGAGGTTGTAGGGAAGGATTTAGTCATGCACAAGTTGGATTATGGAAAAGATGCTGGCAGAATTTATTTAGCAGTTGATTCAAGTCAGGTTGCAGCTGGGGCAGTTTTGTCTCAGATGGATAAAGCTGGTTACATCAGGCCAGTTAGGTATGAATCTGTAGTATTTACTGAGGCCGAATCAAGATATTCTCAACCAAAATTGGAATTATGTGGTGTGGCAAAAATACTGAAGAAACTTCAGCATATTTTGTGGGGGCAACATTTTGAGTTGCAAGTGGATGCAAAATCGTTAATCCAGATGATTAATTCCCCAAGTTTACCGAACGCACCCATGACGAGATGGGTAGCTTTTCTTCAACATTTTTTGTTTGATTTAGTTCATAAGCCTGGCAAAACTTTTACTATTCCAGATGGTTCATCAAGGAGACCACCCACTGAAGAAGATTCAGACTCAGAAGAGTTCGATGAAGATATACCTATTATCAAAGCCAGCACTAAAGGAGCTGAAGACTTTCCATACCTCCCCCATGAGGTTAAACTGGCAGGATTATTGTGCTTAGATTATGGTGATGATGACCTCCACCAAGAGGATAAACTGGAAAATAATTTTTATGTTAATAAAGGTGTGGGAAAAGGTGTAGATAAATTTGGTAGAAAGGAGGTAGAAGAAGATGTGGTGTATGTAGAGGAAGATGGATTAGTAGTGTGGGATAGTAGTAAATTAAGGAATGGTGTATATGTTGGAGAATTAGAGAATTTAAATAAAAAGGTGGATAAAGAGAAAGAGGTATTTTCGAATACGGTTTACGAAGGATCCAAAGGTTCAGAAGAAAAACGTCGACATAGCTCGATTAAAGATTTATTTAGGGGTCAACGATTATTGGCTCATTCATGTGCAGGTGATATTGGTGATAGAGAAGTCCCTATTGATGTTATATTAATCGATTTTCAAGATGAAGTCTGGGGTCAGACTGGATTTTATTTTTTGTTAGTCAAATATTTGTTGACTTTAGAGAGGCCAGAAGAGTGTAAAGACAATGAATGGGTGGCTATCAAGAGGAAGTCATCTACGTTTTACCTATCTGGTCAACGTTTAATGAGGAGAAGGTATCCAAATCCTCAAGTAGTTATAACTCAACAGAAGGGGCAAGAATTAGTTTTGAAATCACTGCATGAAGATCTTGGGCATAGAGGCATTGGAGAAACGTTTAGAAGAATTTCTGATCAATTTTGGTGGCCTGGCATGAAGATGGCTGTTAAACAGTGGGTTCATTCATTCAAAGAATGTCAAAGACAAAGTTATTTAAGGCCAAAAGAACCTGGATGCGCGACCGGTGAATATACGCTCTTTAGGAGAGTTAGTTTAGATGCCGTTCATATAAAAGAGGGACGGTATAAATATTTAATTGTGGCCAGAGATGATTTATCTGGTTGGGTAGAGGCAGCGCCTCTTATTAATTTAACTGCCAAAAATGTGGCAGAATTTTTGTTGAATAATTGGGTATATAGGTATGGGGTGATGAAGTTGGTGACGGTAGATGGAGGTCCTGAATTTGGGACAGAGTTTAAAGAGGCCGTATTGAAAGTTGGATCAAAGGTTAGGGTAGCAACCCCATATTATCCTGAAGCTGAAGGCATGGTTGAAAGAGGGCATCAAGTTATTAAGGATGCTTTAGTTAAAATGTGTGGGACAAGTGCCAAAAAGTGGAGGCACTATTTACCTTTAGTTTTATTTGCTGATCGAATCACTGCCAAAAGGACAACCAGATTTTCACCTTATGAACTTGTTTTTGGACAGAAAGCAGTTTTACTGGTTGATTTAGAAGCTGAATCATATCTTGGAGTTGACTGGGACACGGTCAAAACTACTGATGAATTATTGTGTGCAAGAATGATGCAGCTAGAAAAGAAAGAAGAATATTTAGAAAAGGCATATTTGCGGATGATGAAGATCAGAAATCAATCAGTTAGATATTGGGATGAGCGGTTGGCACATCGATTAAGGAAACCTTTGAACCCAGGTGATATGGTCCTGGTGTATAATAGGAGTTTGGAAAGTCAGTGGGGAAAGATGTTCGCAGATAGGTGGAATGGACCATATAAAATTAAGGAGCAAGTTTCTGGCGGTTCATATGTGTTAGAAGAGTTGGATGGAGTTGAATTTAAGAAGAGGGTAGTGGCCGATAAAGTGAAACGGTTCTATCCTAGAGGCACCAGGAGTGCCGAAGTCTACCTCCGCAATGAGGATAAACTATGATATCAACGAAATTTTATGGATCCCTCCGCAATGAGGATAAACTATGACATTTATCAAATTTTATCAACCTCCGCAACAAGGATAAACTATCTTTTTTTTATCAAAAATACTTTACTGTTGTTACACTGCATATTGGAGACAAAGCTGTGATGAAACTTAACGAAATGCAAGAAAACCTTCTTTGAAATTTTCGAAATTTAAAATTCTTAAAATATGGGTGAAGATAGTGTTGGAAAATTTTAAAAATTTATTGGAAGAAGTGTTCACAGGGGAACCTTCTTAATTTAATATTGGCAAGTGTGGGGGTAATTGATGGGCTGGCTGCTCTATACACAATTACCCCATAATGTTTGTTTCCAAAATTTTCCCTGTTTCTAGTTGAATCCTGGCTTTGTCTTTTAATTATAGGAAGTCCACTAAGACTATAAACTGGAACAAATCAAGAGACACCGCTCTCAACGCCGGATTCAAGATTCTTTTTATTTTATTTTGTTTTTGATTTTTTTATGTTAGATTGTGATTCCTTTTCTTTAATATATATTATGAATTATTGTAAAGGTGATGCTCACTGGTGGTCTCTAATCATTTTTATAAATTGGAGGGAGCCCACCCAGTGATCATCATTATAAAAATTATCTTCTAAAAACTTTCATTTATTTTATTTTCTTTTCAATTTCTCAAAATTGTGTAACCACATCAAGTTTCACTTGGATGTGGGTATGATGTCGAGGGTACGGCTCATCAAATGGCCGGGGGGCATCTTTTTAAATTTTATTTATTACTTTTTTTCTTTCCCTTCACATTCGTTTATTTTTCTTTAAAAATTAAATTTTAACTTTTATTTCAAAACTATCTTTTCTAAAATATTTTATTTTAAATTAAAAACAAATTAAAATTAAAAAAAATAAAAAAAAAATATATAAAATAAATAAAGAAATAAAATAAAATAAAAAGGTATTTTAGTTTTGGGTAGTTTAGATGTTTATATTATTATTTTTCAAACATTATTCAAGAAAGCTATGTACCAGGAAGAACACCATCAAGGGTTGGTATCTTTTGAAGAATCGAAATTAGAAGATTTAGAAGGACCTTGATTGATTTCCTGGGATTCGAATCTTACTTCACGGTCATGATAGTGTTGAAGCCAGTTGGCTATTTTGAAAAGATCTCTTAACAGTTGTTCTCTCATCCAAGATTCTGATCTATCAGAGGGCAGGTATTGTTGGAAATAAACAATAAGGTTATTAAAATTAGCAAAGAGCTTTTCAGACACTAGGTGAATTGGAACTCTAGGGAAGCTTGGACTAGGTTCTGGTAGTTCATAAGCTGAATATGGAATTGGAGAACCGGTGGATGCTTATCAAATTAAAATATCAGCAATATTAAAACCTGAAGATTAAAGAAAATAAAAAGGAACAACTAACCTTTGTCAACACTATCAAGATCATAGATAAATGGCTTACTTGGTAATGGAGTGGGATTTTTTATGTTTAAAAAAGGATTTTTAATTTTTGATAGATGAGGAGGACTGGTGTTGGATTTGGAGTTTGAAGTAGATGTTCTGGGCTTTTTGGATGAAACAAGAGAAGATGAAGATTTCTGGCTATTATAGGACCTTTTGTGCTTCAAGATGTTGGAAGTAGGAGAAGAATTGTTTGAAGGTTGAAGCATGGACCTGGGAGCAGAAAGAGTTCTTGGGGGGTAGCAGCAAGTCTAGATTGGAGAGAAGGACCCAGAGGATTAGGTGATGAAGAAAGATTTAAATAGGCTGATGGAGAAAAAGGGATAGGATCTTTAGAAGTTGATGGAATAGGGGGTGGATTAGAAGGTGAAGAAGAAGGAGGAGGTTTGCAGAAGGAGGTGAAGCTAGTAGCAGTAATGGGGAAAGAACCACAATTCAAGCCAGAACATTTTCTTTTCTTCTCATAACAGGATAAACAGGCCCTGTTATAAGTGTGATTTTGCCAGTTGAAAGTGAAGATACATTCTCTATGGGTGAAAGCACAATATTTGCAAGATTGATCAGCTGAAGCAATGAAGTCAGTAGGTTTCATCTTGTTAGGAGATATTTTTTTGAAGAAGAAAACTTGAAACTAGGATGAAGAAAGCTGGTGGCAAAATCTGGGTTTTAGGATAGAGAAGTTGTTAGGTCCACCAAGACCCTAAACTGAACTATTATCAAGCTGTTGGGTCCACCATGACCTTAAACTGGATTTCTTATCGATCAAATGTTTGGTCCACCATGACTTTAAACTGGTAGTTCATTCATTGTGTTAGTCCACTATGACTTTAAACTGGAAAATTAATATCTGCAGGATAATTCAACATTCATTGGACCACTATGGCCTTATACTGGATTACTTGTCGATAAAATGTTTGGTCCACTATGACATTAAACTGGATTATCAAGTTTATTCAATCTTTGGTCAAGCCTAGGCCTTACTTAGGAATATTTCAAGTTATTTATGCACTTAAACAATCTTTGGTCCACCAAGACCCTAAACTGGCAATCGATTATATGTTTGGTCTACCAAGACTTTAAACTGGAATGTCAATCTTGTTTGGTTAACTCAATTCAATCTTTTAATTTATCACTGTCCACTAAGACTCTAAACTGGTTATTCAATTATTTCTGGCATTGGGTGCTGATAAACTTTAGGAGGTTAAAATTTTAGGTGGTGATGATGCTAAAGAAAGCATAATGGTTAATTAGGTGAAATTTGTGGCGCTTTAACATGGACCAAAGTTAATATTATTATTGGAAGCCTGGCAAAAGTATTTTATGTGTTTGCTGTATAGCAAAGTCTGAAAATTGTGATGAAGGAATCAGAAGTTAGGATGGTAGTTGGATTTTAGGGAACGATTTTTTTAGTGCCTCAGTGTTAGGCCATTTTTGGTGTGAAGCTTGGAGGACCTTATGGCGAGATTGGAATCATAGAATTCGGCTCAGTGGGGGGCCCTATGAGGTTTGAATCAGGAGTATTCGGCTCATAGGAAGATCCACTCTCTCAATGCTGTGACAAGAAGGAAGACTGGTATATGGGAGTCTGAAGGGATTCAAACCTTGCTCACAGTGGTGGAATCATCACATGATTTATTTTATTTATTATTTTATGTTATGTTAAGCCAGAGAAGAAAGAAAACAACATTTATTTTAAAGTTAAAGAAGACCAAGCAAAAAAAAAAATTTATCAAGTTATACTGTTAGAAAAGATAATTTCTTTGAAATTGTTCGACATCATTATCAAAGCTTTGCATTAAAATTCTTCTTTTCATGAGGTCTTCATGGTTATTAGCTGGAGTTTCTTGAAAATAGGCCAGCATTTTTCGTTTTAACTCATTCATAAAGTCAAGAAAAAGATAGCAATGAAAATTTGGATAATGATTAATATAGTCCGTCTTCACTTTGCCAACGTCATCAGTGTTGGTTATTTCGACAGCTAGAAGTTCAAATATGTTATTAAGTTATAGGTTTAGTCAATTTTGATTAAAAGTTTTTTTTAGTAAGATAATAGGGTCTTACATTTGGAGCCAGGAAACATAGTCTCGGCAAAGTTGGTTGGGGGCACTGGCGTTATAGGATTAGGATCTTGTGAAGGCAAAATTAGGCCGGGATCCGCTGATGAAGATTGAACTTTTGATGTTGAAGCTGTTTTTGATCTTATTTGTTTTAAGAAGACAGGAATTTTTGATCGCTTTTTAGAAGTTGTGAGATCAGGGAGAGCTGCTGATCCTAAATAGACATTTGTTTTAGAAGGAACTATTGGCTGGTTACATTTGACTTTTTTCACACGGCATAAGTTGCAAGCGGTCCTGCCAGGAAGATTAGGGTTGGACATTAAACAAGGTACCTGGTAGTGAGCACAGAGTTCACATGGAGAGACAAGTTCTTTGAAAGACATATTGATGAAGATGAATTTTAAAGTTGATTAAAGAAGATGGTGGTTGAAGGGTAAAGATGAATATTGTGTTCGACCACTTATGCAAAGTTTTAAGAATGGGGACATTCTCAATTGGAGGGAGGATGTGGTAGCCTAAAGTTTAGTATGGCACCTAAGTACATAAATGGAGTTATTACAGCATGCAAGATTGGTGTTATTATTTTTATAAAAGGGTTTTATTTAATTTATTTGAGTTTTAAATATGAAGAAATTGGTTAAAAGCAAATGCCTACGCGAAAACATATTATTTTACAAAGAAAACTTATTTTTACGGTCTGAAAAGTTTATAAGTATCAAGTCGAGTCACTCAAGAACCTTAGGAAATTTTTCCAGAATTTTTACTATTTTTCTTATATTTTTAAATGAATTTTAAAGATTTATAGAAATATTTACGTTTTTAGAAAATACTTAACTTTGATGAATTTTCACAGGGTGGTTAGAGCTGCGCAGGCTACGAAAATTAGTTGGGAATGTAAAAAGGAATTGGATCTATCATGTGTAATTTTTCTAGATTTTTTATTATAGTTTTAAAGGTTCCAATTGAGTCCTGAGGTCCGGACGGACTCCGCTTGGACTCCGGATTGACTCTGGGTGAGCTCTGGAGGGGAAATTTAGGCACGTGACTAGGTATACTTAAGAGCCTCTCAGACTCAAAATTGGGCATCATCTTACAATCATCAGAGATCAGACAGCTTAATCTTTAACCACCACGGTCTAATTTTTTTTATTACTCAACAAATTAAATAAATTGTAATACCCTTATAACCTTATATTTTATATATAACATTTTAGAAATACTACTCAACAATTTAAATCACACTTCATACAGGGTATCTTTAGAAAGGTCTTCATCACTGGGACTTGATTAATGCTGTCTCATAAAAATTCAAATTATTATAAAAACATAAAAGTCAATCTTTTCAGATCTTTCACTGGTACACCTTAATTGTTGTTATCAGTATTTCTTTTCTCAACAGCCACAATCATTAAATCTCAATAAGCATTAAATTTTCAAGAGTTTCAGTATTAATTTTTCATCTGATCTAAATAGACTGGGTAGCTTAGCAATTTAGAACACCTACTTTGTTATTTTTGTTGGAAGGACGGGGTTTTCAGCTAAATCCACACATCTCCTCCGGATTCTGCTTACAGCAAGGCGACTGTAAGAGTTTACCTTACCATACCGCCAAATTGCATAAAAAACCCTCCTGGAGCGCTCCCCAACCTCCTAAAACAGAGGCGGGTGGGCCGCCCGATGTCAGAGATGCCACCTGAAGCGGCCCGGCCTCCCTGAAGCCAGAAAACCAATAAAAACAACTAATCTACTTAGAAAAATTAGCTACAACTACTAAAACCTTTAAAACACAGAATTTCACTATAACAACATTGAGACATGAAATATAGAGAAAAATTAGCTCTATCCAATGGTACTAAGCACTTAACCCTAAGACTTAAGGTTAGCCCGTAAAACACAAAAAACAAAATTAAGCAGCAATCTTTTTTAAATGAAAAATGAGGAAATGACTCCTTAAAACTCAGAATATGAAAAATATCTTCAAGACATAAAATATAGAGAAAAACCAGGGCTATCCAATGATAGTACCCACATACCCGCAGACCCAATATCCACGGAATAAAACCAGAAAAATACCCAATTCTTTAGCAGATGTCAATTAAGACATGCAAAAACTGCGCCAAATCACACAACAAAGGCCCCTGCCAATGTTGGAAGACCACATCCTCCCTTCAATTGAGAATGTCCACATCTTTCTTCATCCAACCACCATGTTTAACCTTCTTCCCAAATCTGCCTCTGAAATGGGCCCCTGCCAATACTGCATCGACAATAATTTAATCTGCGCCATGACACCACCTGTCCATCCATACAGAACGTCCTGCGATGTCCACCAATCCAGAAAGAAGACCTGCCACAGACCTGGTCCACTTTCTTCCACAACAGATTCACCTCCACCTCAACCTGGTCCTTCTTCTGCCAGCACCAAAAGATCTAGGCCATCCATCCTGATACCCAGATTAATCAAAAAGCTCCACCCTTCCCAGAAGAGTGCCACAACCCATAAAACAACTAGTTCCCCCATCCCTGGTCCATCTGATTGTAAAGAACATTCATTTCCTCCTTCAACTTTAAAACTGATAACTTCTCAGTTCCTCCCTCTTCTGATAGTGATGATAACAATGTAGGATCCATTGCACCACCAACACCAACGCACATGCCCACTATCAAGGCCAAGTTCCAACAACACACATCTCAACAGAAACAACTTCTGCTTCACTACTTCCAATCCACTCCTGCTAGAGATCCACAGGACATTGAGAACAGAAGACACCTCATTCACCAGTTCAAGGCTAATTCTGAACACTTCATTTCATCTCTTGATTCCCTCTGTAATTCCACTAGTACTTGAGTTTGATTCAGAAAAGAAAAATTGACCACACCCTTTATAGGATGTAACCACAAACAACCCTCAGTTTTAAGTCTTGGGGGACCATCCTCATTTTATAGTCTTGGGGGACTCAAAAACCCTCAGTTTAAAGTCTTGGGGGACTCAAAAACCTAAATCATAAACCCAGAACCAGAGATCAACCACATTAAGACACAGAGAAAAAACTAACATTCTGAGGTAATTGTAAATAGAGAAGCCAGCCCATCAATTACCCCCAAACTTGCCTTTGCTGAATTCGGAGGCTCCCCCTGTGGATACCCTCCAACAATCTTTCAAAACCAACTCCAACAACAAAAACTTTTTCCTCAGTTTATAGTCTTGGGGGACTTACAACCCTCAGTTTAAAGTCTTGGGGGACTAACACAGTGTTCAGTTTAAAGTCTTGACGGACTAGCCTTGATAAAATCTTGAAACCAGCCAGTTTAAAGTCTTGGAGGACTAACAGAAACCAGATTTCAGTTTAAAGTCTTGATGGACTGCCTTGATACCATAGATTTTTCAGTTTAGAGTCTTGATGGACTAACAGAATTTTGCATAAAATGGACGCAGCCAATTTCATGCAGCACACCTCTACAGCCAACCTGCTGAGCTTTCCCCTTCACTTCATCATCTACCCATCACTGACAAAAAATCTCCTCCTATCCCTTTTCATCATCTTTTCTCACCACAGATCATGGCTAGATCTCCTGATGTTAACCCTTCTACTCTCCCTTGCTTCACTGCTCCCAAGAACTATGCCTGCAAACAGTGCATCCACATGTGCAGACCTTGCACATTCACTCTTCCAAATCCTGAATCCAAATTCTACAACAGGGCTTGTGACTCTTGCTATTCCAAAAAGAAGAGATGTGACAGAGACGCCAACTACCCTATTCCTCCGCCTTCTCCTTCTCACAAATACATCTCCAGATCTCCTACAAGATCCCCAGATCTTGGTCCTTCCTCTTCCTCTCTATCTTCTGCTCCTTCCAGAAGATCCAGAAGCTCAGCTTCCCGCACTCTTCCCAAAAGACCAGCCTTAGCCTCACAAGAAACTGCTTTTATCTCCGCCAAATTAGCTCCAAAAGCTTCAAGATCAACTCCCAGGCTTCTAGACCGCGTCCAGGAGGCCCGTCCGCCTCACCAAACAGTGAAAATCAGGGCCAAAACCTCTAAAAACGGCCAGAAAACAGCCAAATTCATCCAGACAACAACAACAACTCAACCCAACTACCTCCTACTGCTCCCAGATCAATGCAGTCCACCCTTCCAAAGTCCAAAAGCACCAAAATTTACCAGATTTCTAAGAGAACTGCCAGAGAACTTCAAGAAGAAACCAGAACACCACACACTGCTCCACAACAACAACTTTGTCCCCAACTAAGACAAAGAAACTACACCTCTCCTCTGTCAGCCAACTACTCTTCTGACAGTTCCATCTCTTCAAATTCTCCATCCAGAAGAGAGCAGTCTGCTTCCAAATCCCCCTCTCCTGCTCCATCCTTTAACAACCCTGGTACTCCATCACCAGCACCTCCTCCAGCTGAATCCAACAGAAATAACAACCCCAACAACAACAAAAATCTCACTGCTCCAACTAGGCCCCAGGAACATCAGCATCCCAGTTCACCTTCTCAGGATCCTTCAGAGGAAGACCATGAGAATCCATATCTTTCCCTAGTTGATCCACCCACTATGACCATAACAAAATCGTCAGAGATCCAAATCCCAGCTGCTTACAGATTTGATGAGCTTCTAATCTGTAAGTACCAAATTAATTATTCCATTTCTTCAACAAAAAATAATTACTGATCCAATTCTTCTTGTCTAGTTGGCACCCCTCCTCCTGAATCTATTATTGGAGTTGGCCAAACTCTTGAAACTTCTTTGACCCTGGATTATGGAGACATGAAGAAACACCTAAGCACCATGTGTTCCAATATGCTAAAAGCCTTTGCCCTCCATGGACCTTTGAATGACTTTGAAAAATCCCTGAGAAAGCGCCTACTGGACGACCACTGGAAAATGTCTAGGATCATTAAACACACCCTCCAGCACTCCATTCCTGCCTCTTCTTCTTCCTCCTCTGAACTTCCCTCCAATCCAATTCCTGACCATTACAATCCCTATCATCTCTCCAGAAAAATGCATTTCAAAGAACACAGTGCTTCCCACAATCCCAACAAAAAACAAAAACATCATCACAATCCAGACCAGCCTCCAGAAGCTTCATCATCCAGAAAATGAGCTCCTGCAAAAGATTAGAAAAATAATAATAATATAAAACAATTAATAAAAAATAATTTCAGAATTTTTTTTTTTATGATGAGATACTAATATACTAAAATTAAAAATTTATAAATAAAATGAAATAAAATAAAATATAAAAAATAATACAAATGGTATCCCCCAGCCAATTGATGAGCTGATCCCCTGATACCTTACCCACATCCAAGTGCACCTTGATGTGGATACACAATTAAATCTTTTAAATGATTAACAGAAAACAAAATTCAAAAAATTTAGAAATTCAGAAGATAATAAAAATAATGAAACACAGAAACACATGAAATAAATAATAAATAAAAAAGAAAATAGCATTGCCTGGCCAATTGATGAGCCTTTCCCCACCAATGCTTTCCCACATCCAGGTGACCCTGATGTGGTAACACCCTATATTTTTGATTTTATAATTTTAAACAACCCCCATAAAAAAATTAAAAGAAAAAAAAAGAAAAAAGAAAATAATCTAAAAATGCTATCTAGCAAAAACATAACTGAAAAATCAAAGAAAGTCCAGCTCCATAGATGGTCCAATAAGAGAAAGTCCGATCCATAGAAATGATCACTGGGTGGGCTCCCTCCAATAAGTAAAAATGATGGGAGACCACCAGTGATCCACCACCAATCTGAAAGAACCAAAGATAAAGAAGCCAGTCCCAAACTAGTTTAAAGTCATAGTGGACTTGAAACCTGAACAATAAACAACAGAGCTAGAATTCAACTAGGAAAAACAAAAGACTTGAGACAGACATTCTGGGGTAACTGTTATACAGAGCAGACAGCTCATCAGTTACCCCCACACTTGCCAAAATAAAATCTAGAAGCCCCCCCTGGGAACCTTCTAACAAAAACACAACGTCCAACACAAAAAAACCAAAACCGATAAGAGTGAAGAGACCAGCACATGAAAACCAGAGGAAATTCCAGTTTAAAGTCATAGAGGACTAAAACCTGTGAAAAGAAACCAATACTAGGGTTCAACCAAATTAAGAAAAAGGGTTGGAAACAGACAATCTGGGGTAACTTTTGATAGAGCAGCCAGCCCATTAGTCACCCCTACACTTGCCAAGATCAAATCTAGAAGCCCCACCCATGGGTACCTTCTAACAAAAAGTTTCCAACACAAAAGTTGCTCTGAAACACCACAAAAAAACAAGATTAAAGAATGGTCCGTAGTTTATCCTCATTGCGGAGTCAATCTTCTTCATGCCTAGTGCCCCTGGGATAAAACTTTTTCACTTGGTCTGCAGCCACCCTCTTTTTCAAGACTGCATCATCCAACTCTTCCAAAACATAAGAACATCCAGATGCCTGAGATCTGACTCTGTAAGGTCCATTCCATCTGTCAGCAAACATTTTCCCCCACTGACTCTCCAAACTTCTATTATACACCAAAACCAAACAACCAGGTTTCAAGGGATTCCTGAGTCTATGAGCCAACTTCTTGTCCCAGTACCTGACTGATTGATTCCTAATCTTCATCATTCTAGAGTATGCCTTCTCCTGACATTCCTCTCTACATTCAAACTGTTGCATCCTGGCACAGAGCAAATCTTCTGTTGAGTGCACATCATCCCAATCAATTCCAAGATACGAGACAGCTTCCAAGTCCACTGGTAGAACGGCTTTTTGACCAAACATTAACTCATAAGGAGAATAGCCAGTTGTCCTCTTCACAGTGACCCTATCAGCAAATAACACCAAGGGTAAATAATGCCTCCACTTTTCAGCACTATCTCCGCACATCTTCACCAAAGCATTCTTGATAACTTGATGGCCTCTTTCAACCATGCTTTCAGCTTCAGGATAATAAGGTGTAGCCACTCTAACTTTAGAACCAACACTAGCCACAGCTTCTTTAAATTTGGCACCAAACTCTGGCCCACCATCAACAGTCACCAACTTCATCAACCCATACCTATAAATCCACTCCTTCTTCAAAAACTCTGCCACATTCTTGGCAGTCAAATTAACCAGAGGCACTGCCTCAACCCAACCAGACAAATCATCCCTAGCAACAATCAAGTATTTATACCTGCCCTCTTTAATATGGACAGCATCCAGACTGACCCTTCCAAAAACAGTTGATTCACCAGTAGCACGGCCCACCTCTTTAGGTTTCAAGTGACTTCTTCTTTGACATTCTTCACAAGATTGAACCCAACCCTGCACAGCCAACTTCATACCTGGCCACCAAAATCTGTCTGCTACTCTTCTATAAGTCTCCCCAAAGCCTCTATGACCAAGGTCTTCATGCAAAGACTTCAAAACCAATTCTTGACCCTTCTTCTGAGTCACCACCACTTGAGGATTTGGATGTCTCCTCCTCATCAACCGCCTTCCTGACACATAAAATCCAGGACTCTTCTTCTTGATTGCCAACCAAGTATCATCATCACAACTATCTGGCCTCTCCAAGGTCAACAGATATTCCACCAAACTAAAATAAAACCCAGACTGACCCCAGGTCTCATCTTCAAAATCCAACAAAACAACATCCAAGGGTGCAACTCTCTCATAAAAATCACCAGTGTGAACATGAGCCAATTGAGCAGCCCAACCAGGACACCAATCCTTAAATTTTGGCACGTCCTTCTCTTTCCACTGAACCTTGTGAGAATCCAGTTCACTAACAAAAACACCCTTTTCCAATTTTGAGCTGTCCCAAACAACAACTCCATCTTCATCAACAAAAACATCCTAATCACCAGAATCAAGATCAGATCCAGCCAGTTTAGCCTCTTGGGGGAGGTCAGAACAATTGTCCAGTTTAGCCTCATGGGGGAGGAGAGAAAAATCATCAGCACCCTTTGTGCTGGCCCTAACCACTGTAAAATCTTTGTCAAACTCTTCAGAATCAGAATCCTCATCTGTAGGTGGCCTCCTTGATAATCCATCAGGCATAGTAAAAGTTTTACCTGGTTTGTGTACCAGGTCAAAAGAAAAATGTTGAATAAATGCCACCCACCTAGTCATTGGAGCATTTGGAAGACTAGGTGTATTGATCATCTGAACCAAAGATTTTGCATCCACCTGCAGCTCAAAATGCTTCCCCCACAAAACCATCTGTAGCTTCTTTAAAATTTTAGCTACGCCACACAATTCCAACTTAGGTTGAGAATACCTAGATTCCACCTCATTAAACACCACAGACTCATACCTTACTGGCCTGACCCTCCCAGTCTTATCCTCCTGAGACAAAACAGCACCAGCAGAAATATAACTTGAGTCCACTGCCAGATAAATTTTTCCAGCACCAACACCATAATCCAACTTGTGAAGAACAATATCCTCACCAACAACCTTTTTCAAATTCTGAAAAGCCTCTTCACACTCTTCAGTCCATTCCCAATCTGCATCTTTTCTGGTCAACCTCCTTAAAGGTGAAGCCAACAAAGAAAAATCCTTAATAAAAATCCTGACATATACACATACACCCAAAAATCCCCTGACTTAAGTAGTATTTTTAGGCCTTGGCCATGACTGGATTTTATTAATCATCTTCTTCGCCATAATCCTTCCCTCTTTACATACTACATGACCCAGAATTTCCAAAGCAGGAACACAACAACAGAATTTTGACCCTGAAATGGTCAAACCAGCCTCTTCAATCCTGAACAACACTCTCTCTAGAGTTATTGCATATTCCCACACAAACCTCCTTATGCCAGGGTTCTCCGCTAACACCTCATTACCATAATCAGTGGATGGTCCTTTAATTCCACCATCATCAATAAAAATACCAGCATGAGTAGGAACCTCATCCTGCAAAATCCAAGCCATCTGTGCTTGATAAACTGCCACTGAATTAGTTGCTCCTTGAGGCAACCTAGTGAGCTGAAATCTTCCCAAAGGAGTCTCAAAAGTTGTGAGAGGCCTTGAATCCGTATGTAGTTCCCTCTCATCATAACCACCCATAATATCACCCAAACCATAACACACCTTTCCAGCAAAAGCTTCAACAAAATCCTCTGCACTTGGTGGCATACCAGCGTCCTTGATAGTGACTCTATTCAAGGCTCTAAGATCATGAAACACCCGCAACTTTCCATTCTGCTTCTTTACACAGAACACCGGACTTGAGTAACTGGATGTTGATTGTTCATATAACCCAGTCCTGACTCTTTCCCTAACAATCTCCACAAAATCCTCTCTAATAGCGGCTGGAATCGGAATAGGTTTGATTTTCCAAGGTTCATGGCAAACCACAGGAATCAAGTAAGGTTCCCCATAAGAGTGCTTCAATACACCCCTTTCCTCCTCAACAAACGCCACAGCTTTTTCCCTTAGCACAATAACGTGCAACAACAACTTCTTTTCTTCCTCAGACAACCACCCATCAGGACCAAAATTAACAACTTTCAATCTTTCCACAGTCACCCTAGCCGTCTCTACAAATTCTGGAGGATTCTTCACCAAAGGAGTACAGTACGGATCTCTTGACAAAGGAGGTCTCTTCAAAGGCGGATTCAAACCCACAGGAATAGGCTCATTGACAGGCCTAATCTTCTGCGCTACCTTCTTATACTTTGCCGCTTCACCTTCAACTTGAGGGATCTTCAGGAAATCTTCACCACCAGACCTGGAACAAAAACCAAGGGTTTCCCCATTGCTCACATGTGTGTCCAAGGTAATGTTTTTGAAAGGTGTAGAAGAAACCCTAGCGGTGCACAATTGGGAGGACTTACTTTTACACCCCAATCTCACCACTCCAAAACTTTTCCGCAATTCCACATCTTCATCCTCACTTCCAACTTCCAAATCTTCAAATCTTGATTCATCTTCTGAATCACATCTTCTAAAATTGTGCAGTTTATCCTCATGCTGGAGATCCAAAAATAGATCTTGATGATCTTCTCTCTTCAAAATTTTCTGCAGTTCAACCTCATGCTGGAGGCCCAAAAATAGATCTTGATGATCTTCACAAAAATATTTTGCATCTTCTTTCTTCATTATCTCCAGATTTTTTTCTTGATTTTCATGAATTATCTTGAAATTTTTATCTTCTTTTCTTGAGTTTTCTTCTGACCTACAAAAATAACCAGGGGTTTCCCCATTGCTCACAGGTGTGGCCCAGGTAATGTTTTTGAAAGGTGTAGAAGAAACCCTAGCGGTGCACAATTGGGAGGACTTACTTTTAGACCCCAATCTCACTGCCCCAAAACTTTTCCACATATCTTTCAATAAAGATATATAACCAATCTTCTTTGAACTTGAATTAAAAATAATTAAAAATCTTGAGAGAGAACAGAGACTTGATAAAAAACTTGATGAATACTTTCAGAGAAGAGAAACATTAAAAAGAGAAAGTTGAAAATACACTTGGTATATCTCCAAGGGAGCTGACCTACTACAACCTGGGATTTCCTCATCTTGGGGAGAGGTTGTAGCACTAGGGTGATCAGCCCTCATTACTCTAAAAAAGACAGACTCTCAATAGAGCCTGAGCTGCACTCCAAAAAACCAGAGGCAGCACCCACTTCCTTCCTTCTCCTGCAGCAGTCCATGAACTGGCACATTGAAGATAAACCAGGCCTGGTCTCCCAACCATCCTCTCCAGGGGATGACAACCTCATGTGAAGTCTCCTTTCATCTTCACCAGTCAGCTACAAACTGATTCCCAAATCAAATTGATAACCAACTCTTGCCTGAAAATCCATCAATAATGGCCCACCCAAAGCTGCTTTTACATTACCTTTAGCAATGTAAAAATGAACCTTCCCTGAGGCTCTGCCAACATCTAACTTATCAAAATCTGAAGTTCCAACCAATTCAGTGACATGGCCACCAATCCCTCTCAAATTCCCACCAATACCAGTTTTGATGGGGAGGCCCATATGAGTTGCCTCAAACAAAGAAATCAGGTTTATCTGAGAACCTGAATCCACCAATGCCCTTGCCTCCCTGCCATTCAGAGAGACATTGACATATCCCAGAGGAGCAGAAAAATGAGTTTCCAACCCCTCACCAAACTTTTCAGCAGAATCACAAATGTATTCTACCTCCCCAGAAGAAACTCTTCTCCTGGTCAACAACTTTTTCTGTCTATCAGCCAACCCTGGACTGATAGCATACAATTCCCCATAAGATAGGGAAACCTGACCCTGATTCATCCTTTCCAGGACAGAGTCCATAACATTAACTTGACCAGACACTACTGGCCTCTCAAAGTGAGCTCTTTGCTTCACCACCTTGGTCCTAGAAGCTTATTGAGGACCAGCACCACCAACAGATTTACCATTAACAGGAACCAAACCAGATCCCTCACCAGAACCTCTGACTCCAACAGGCTTTGGCAATGAAGCCAAAGGGACATCCTCCTCAGAGTCAGAATCCACCTCCATTGGCATTGGCTCACCATTCATATCCAATGCACCAAAACTAGGGGGGCCCATATCAGCCATACCCTTCTGCATCTTGTACAGCTCCTCTTTGCTATACCTCTTCCTAGCTGCACTCAGCTTAGGACCCACCTTTGAAGCATTTGGCTTTGGTTGGGCCTGAGAACTGCTCTTAGGCCTTCCCACCTTTCCTGCTTCCACATCATAAACACCAGCCAAGCATTCACCACTTGACTGTCCACCACAAGAATACAACTCCAAACCACCAAAGGAAGTAGAAAAAGAGACCTTATTGACCTCCTTCCCCTTTCCCTTGACATCCTCATCTACCTTAACAGAAGACTTCCCCTGATCAGGAATCTCCTCAAGCCTTGGCCTCCTTTGATTGAGACCACCCCTACTCCTGACCAAATCCACAGGAACCTGCCCCTCACTGGGCTTCACAAAAGAACCGTCAGGGAACTTAAAAACCCTGCCATCAAACTCCACTTTTCCTTCACACACATCTCTGTTCAGTGCCCAACAATCATTGGACCTGTGCCCCCTCCTACTGCAATAAGAGCAAACCCAAGGATCACTCCTACCAGCCCTCCTTTCAAAATCTCTTGGCTGAGAAGGTGCCTTATTAACCTTCTTGGCCTCCTGAACAAAAATGTGCAGCTGCTTTGTAAGATCAGCCAACTGCTCCACCATTGGGTCCCTCTCCTGTTTGGGAACCTGCACCAAATTCTTTTCCTCCTTCTTCTCCCTAACTTCCTCTTCAGCCAAAGCCTCACTGACTTTGTTGATGTACTTGGCACACCCCTCCTGATAGGTGTCCACAGCCAATAACTTCAAATGGGCCTCAACAGCCTCCTTCACCTTATCCAAGGCAGGCAACTTCTGGTCCCCATTAGAAAGAGTATTCATCAACCCCTTTCTTGACAACTCCTTCAACACTTCCATCCTGACATCCCTAGCCAGGGCAGACCAAAAAACATCCTTGGCAGCATTTTCATGTGCCAGCTCCTCCACTTCCACCAAGTATTCCACCACAGGATCAAACTGTAGCAGAAACTTCCTGTAACTATGTAAGTTACCAACACCACCATAGGATTGCCATTCACTGACAACCTTGTTCAGATCCACCATAGTGAACCTGACACCCCATCTATCCACCATCTCCCTACACAGCAATTTCCAATCCCTCTTCTTGTAGCCAGACATGGCCACAATCTCCTTCTCCACTGACCTATCACCAATGAAGAAGATAATCTGCTTCACCATGTCCAGGTAGGAAGCACCATCCACTCCAGCAGCAGTTTCATACTTCTCTAGAAACCACTTGACATCCTCCCCATTAAACTTGGTACCATCCCAAGTTTTAATCCTCACACACTCCCTAACCATCACAGAAGGAGGACCATCCCCCCCACTGACAGTCACCACAGGAATAGCAGAACCAGAAGCCATTCCTCCTGACCAAAACACCAAAAAGAGCCAACCAAAGAAAACAGAGATTCCAAAGAACTAGCAAGTTCTACACCCCACGTTGGGCGCCAGAAATGTAGACAATCCTATAGTACTAGCTATAGGCCTTGACCAAGGGAGTTGGAGAAAAACAAGAGAGAAAATCCCCTGTCCCTTTAGAAAAATAGAGTGAGATTTACTTGCTAAAGTAAATTGGTTCCTGTTTTGCTAAAGCTCCTGTTTAACACACTTGACTGTTTGATGAGCCAAGAAAGTAGTCCCCAGATAGACTACCAGACCAAAGAACTGAAATGCAGAACAAAGTCCACACCAGAGACAGCAAAGATACTTGATGTAGGCTGCAAATCCACACCAGAGACAGCAATAATACTTGCTATAGCTCGCAAGACTATAACAGAGAAAACAGTTGCCAAGGTTAAGTTAAATGAAGAACTCACTTGCAACAAACACAGCCAATTGTGGCCAGAAAACAGTGAAAACTGAGTGAGGAACAATGAGATCACCTCCGGATGGTTGCATGATGATTAAGGTTGCCCCAAACTGTCTTATTCACTATGTACACACAATCCACTAAGAGCCCATGCGCACCCACCAATCTGGCGCCTGTACCCGCCAAATTGCATAAAAAACCATCCTGGAGCGCTCCCCAACCTCCTAAAACAGAGGCGGGCGGGCCGCCCGACGTCAGAGATGCCGCCTGAAGCGGCCCAGCCTCCCTGAAGCCAGAAAACCAATAAAAACAACTAATCTACTTAGAAAAATTAGCTACAACTACTAAAACCTTTAAAACACGGAATTTCACTATAACAACATTGAGACATGAAATATAGAGAAAAATTAGCTCTATCCAATGGTACTAAGCACTTAACCCTAAGACTTAAGGTTAGCCCTTAAAACACAAAAAACAAAATTAAACAGCAATCTTTTATAAATGAAAAATGGGGAAATGACCCCTTAAAACTCAGAATATGAAAAATGTCTCCAAGACATAAAATATAGAGAAAAACCAGGGCTATCCAATGATAGTACCCACATACCCGCAGACCCAATATCCACGGAATAAAACCAG
This sequence comes from Hemileia vastatrix, assembly GCA_030280995.1. Classification (NCBI taxonomy): domain Eukaryota; kingdom Fungi; phylum Basidiomycota; class Pucciniomycetes; order Pucciniales; family Zaghouaniaceae; genus Hemileia; species Hemileia vastatrix. The sequence continues at coordinate 30,373,271 of JASXTE010000003.1, read as the reverse complement.
AAAAATACCCAATTCTTTAGCAGATGTCAATTAAGACATGCACAAACTGCGCCAAATCACACAACAAAGGCCCCTGCCAATGTTGGAAGACCACACCGGGGGATTTAAATTTATTTCTTTTATTAAAAAATTCATAAAATAAAAAATATAATAAAGTAAACTCTTTAATTTTGGTGCAAAACTGGATAAACCTGGGGCAGTTCTTTAATAAGGCACCTTTGAACAGGTCCTTCCAAGGGTAGTTTCTGGAGTACTTTACTGTACTTTACAGTCTCTTTGGCAAGTGTTGCGGCTGGTTCTAAGTATTTTCTGTGACTAGTATCAGTGTAATCTGGTATTAGGTATTTGTTTTGGGGGTGAAATCATTGATTGCACTAAGATTTTTATTAAATATAGGTTTTCATTGCTTTCAAAGTTTTTCAATCAGGATTTCATCTATTCCACTCTTCAAGTCAATCTTCAAGCTTAGTTAATTGAATCTTAAGTTTACTTAGAGAGACAGAGAAGACTTTTTGTCTTTCCAACTCCCTTGGATTCTGCCTGCAGCAAGGTGACTGTAGGAGTCTTTCTACAACTTGGGGAGAGGATTTGTTAGCTTTTTGGACTTTCTGTTACTTTTGGACTCTCTTCTGTGGTTGGAGATTGGTTTTCTGAAATCTATTGGACCATGGCTTATGGACCCTCTTTCTCTAGTGGTGGTAGTGGCACTGTTGGTGCTGCTGAGGATGGTAATATTTCTGTTAGGATCAAGTCCTGGAAGGGGCCTATGTTTATGGGGGAGGATGTGAAGCCGTTTCTGGAGCTGTTTGAGGCTGCTGGGAATGTGGATGGTGCTTCTCACTTGGACATGGTGAAGCAAGTCATCTTTTATATTGGTGACAGGGCTCTGGTGAAGGAGGTTGCTGCTATGGAGGGTTATAGGAGGAAAGATTTGAAAAATTTGTGTCTGCAGATGACAGAAAGCTGGGGATCCAGGTACTCTATGGTGGGTCTCAATATGATTGCAAGTGAATGGCAATTTTATGGAGGGGTGGACAACCTCCATACTTATAGAAGAGTAGCTGATAGATTTTGGTGGCCAGGTATGAAGTTGGCTGTACAGGGTTGGGTTCAATCCTGCAAATAATGTCAAATAAGAAGTCACTTAAAGACTAAAGAGGTTTACTGTGCTACTGGTGAATCAACTGTGTTTATAAAAGTCAGTTTGGATGCTGTCCATACTAAAGAGGGCAGGTATAAATACTTTATTGCTCCCAGGGATGATTTTTCTGGTTGGGTTGAGGCAGTGCCTCTGGTTAATTTGACTGCCAAAAATGTGGCAGAATTTTTGAAGAAGGAATGGGTGTTTAGGTATGTTTTGATGAATTTGGTGACTGTTGATGGTGGTCCAGAGTTTGGAGCCGAATTTAAAGAACCTATGGTAAGTATTGGTTCTAAAGTCAGAGTGGCTACACCTTATTATCCTGAAGCTGAAGTCATGGTTGAAGGATACCATCAAGTTTTTAAGAATGCTTTGGTGAAGATGTGTGGAGATAGTACTGAAAAGTGGAGGCATTATTTACCCTTGGTGTTATTTGCTGATAGGGTCACTGTAAAAAGGACAACTGGCTATTCCCCTTATGAATTAATGTTTGGGCAGAAAGCTTTTATACCAGTGGATTTGGA